>OZ023249.1:4875145-5528072 GCA_964006365.1 Trididemnum miniatum
CATTTTTGGAAGGTAATGTGCGAATTGCAAATTAGCAGTTTTCTCATCTTCATCCTTTAAATAAAACTAGTGAGATTGCTAGAAGTCATTCATTTAGTCATTTTCAAAAGCAATAGATGGATCGAAATTTTTGCGTGTCAGAACATGTTTTTTATTCTCTTAACATGATTCGACTTCAAATTCTTTTCATTTTGTGAGCCTACATTGCATTGAGGTTTTACTTTTAAATTTTCCACTCTTATCTTTTCAAATACCAGTTAATTGATCAAAAAAATGAGTTTTCATTTATCGCTAACTTGCCCATGACTTTGTTCAGCTTGTTTGTATCACGTCACCGTAAATACATACCTCTTATTAATTTAAAGCAGGGGTGACCATTGGCCAACAAGTCGATCGCGATCAACCGGTCGATTGCGAGCTATCAAATGGTCGATACCGAGCTATCAAGTAATAGATCGCAAAAATATCATTTGTGACGTGTTAGAATGTGACGTATAATAGATATAATTTGTGAGGTGTTATAATTATAAGTAACTGAATAATTGATTGGTGGTACGGAATTTCAAAATAGCTTTGAAAGAAGCTGTTTTCACATTCGGCTTGAGGAAATACTCTATCATAACTCTTCTTTAGGTAGCTTCTTTCGAGTTTATTGGTAGCTTAAGCTACCTATAACTCAAAAGAGTTATGATAGTATTTCCTCAAGCCGAATGTGAAAACAGCTTTTTTCAGAGTTGTTTTGAAATTATAAGTAAAAACAGAAAGAATGTTTGCTGATTGGCCCTTACAGTCAGTAACGAAGTGTTAATTCATTGCTTCAGTTACGGTGTTTATCGCGGGGGATACATTCCAAAAATAACCCGCGATAGGTGAAATTCGCGAATTAGTCAGCTTTATTTTTTACTGTTATTTTGCAATGCAATACTGTACTGTACTGCGGAATGAAACAAAAAATAAACCCAATATGTGTTAAAGAAATAGAAATATTACCGTTTTCTTATGAATAACTGTAATAGTTTAAATGACGGTGTTGTAAAACAATATTTATTAACAATTAATGAATATTTACTGACTAATCAGGATTCACTGTAAAAAAAAGCAGCGTAAAAAATTCCGCGAAACAGCGAAGCTGCGACAGGTGAAGCACGATATAGCAAGGGATCACTGTAATTTATTTCTGTTGACAGCACTAATGTGCATTAAAGATATGAAGTTCCAAAAAGGTCAAAAGAAGGTATTAGCTTTTTTGGAACGCATCATTGATCGGTCGATCGCGCGCTTGAAAGAAATTTTGTGGTCGATTTTGAACGATCTGAACTTGACCACCTCTGATTTAAAGTAACTTACGTAAATTAAAACTTGCAAAAAGATCGATACAAATTGAGAATAATTTGCATCACTTTAAAAAAGCATTCTGTAAAAAATGTTTTTACATAATTAAAAAATTGCAAGAAAATGCGCTCGGAGGCATTACGCGTTTCGCACCCAAATGTCGCTTCTGAATAGACGCAATGTTTCAATTGCACTCTCAAGACCTTAATAATTCATTTGCCCTCTCCACTTGCCAACTGTAGTTTGCATGGATCAAAGTCCATTTCTTAGGTTTGTCCACGCGCTTAAATTTTTGTGTCATAATCCCCTTTTTTATGAATTATTATTTCGAAATATTGGTTATGATCAGAAAGTGTACATGGTTTCGGCTCATAAAAACCAACGTGTGAGTGCTTGATAGGGTAAGTATCTGGTGATAGTGCGCTTGTACAAGTATTGAGATGAAATTAAGTGTTTTTTATAAAGTGGTAGAAACTCTGCTTCTAGACAACAAGGGGCCGCAAGCATGCATTTGAAATACGAATGCAGGATCAAAATTGTCACATATATGCTGCTGAAACAGAGTCTGACGCTAATGAATGGATTGCCACTATCAACCTGGCTTTGCAAAACACATTTGATGCACAAGCTCAGCAAGTTAAATTCGGTGAGTTTTGAAACAAAGAAATTAAAAATTTTTGAATGTTAAAAAGTAATTTTGATAGATTATTTGCTCCTTACGTGGCATTCATGTCGTGAAAAATGTGTTTTTTCAATTGTTCTGTACAGTATACAAAAGTATAGCTGTAAACTCTGTTTCGACTGCTTTTAATGAAATATTGTTGCACAGCTACATAAACACTTTAAGCACCCACCAACTGCAGTGATGAGACTAAAATGATTTAAGATTGTGTTTGAGTACCTTGGTGTAAATGGTTGCATTTAAAGTGGGGTAGTTACGATTGGGAATAATGAGAGAAGATTTTAGGTCGAACATCAACAGTTTTGTGGTTTCGGAGCTTAACAGCTACTTGGTTATCCAATCAAAATTTCTTAGTTTTGCTTCATTACTGGGGGGTTCGTGTGATCACTAAATAGTGCTAATTATTTATAAAGTTTTGCGCACAATATACTTACACATTTCTACACTTTTTTACGGTATGGTTGTAAGCATTGTTCGCTTGTTTCAATTTGGTGTAGTAACTCTGCTGAGTGTTGATGTCAGGACTTGACACATCTCATTTCCATTTTCGGTTGCCAAAAGTCTGCGAACTTTTCTCTATGATCGAATTTCCAACATCCTGTTCAAAGATTTATTCATTGATGTGAAAAACTTGAATGTGACTGAAAAAGCACTCGGGTTTTTGACCCCTAAAATTGGACATGAATAGTTGGTCTTCTGGTTTATGATTTGCAGAACAAGAATCGAAGCAGAATAGCGAGAATGGCGGGGAAGTGTGCAGTGTGAAAAGTAGCATGCATCCAGAGTTAATCAAATATGCGAAAGAAACGGAACAGAAAAACACCTTGGAGCGAAAGAAAGAAAGACAGAAGTTGTTCAAAATTTGTCCTGATTTCCAAAATCGCTTTTCCAAAGTAAGTACCAAGTTGTAAAATAAATTACGTGTTGGCTTTTCGCGTTGGATTTCATTCACGTGGATTGAGCTCATATGCTGTTTCCTTTGGACAAGTTGCGCTGCCAGAAATGATAAAGGTCTTTCAACTTAAAAATCTTATGGATAGTTTCATTTTAAAACCTCAGGTTGCATTTGTGAGACCTGTGGTCAGGGTGGTAGCAGATTAGTCAAGCAGCAAATGTTCATTCAATCTTCCTTGCTGTAGTGATTACTGGTTTCCTACAACTACAAGTGCCCGCTATGTCATAAGAAATGAGTATCAAGGTGGAACATCAGTTACCTTTATTTCTTTGAACCTAGTTATGTACGCGCTTCGATGTGATGCTAGCTAGTTGCAGTTAATGCTGATGATTAGTGCGTTAATCTAATATAAGTTCAAGCGATCAGACAGTGAGTGGGTAGAGCGTCTCCATTGAGTCCATTCAAAGCAGTTTAGTCGGGGTTGTACTTTTTTGTATTTTGTAGCATTATTCTCTTGTCACGAGAAAGCGACCAAGCGCTGTAACGAGCTCGCTCAGGAGTTGCTGGCCATCTGTCTACCCCACCAACATGGGGGAATCCCGCTAAGTGCCTTTCCCAACGACACAACAAGTAAACTTGCTGGCTTGTTCTCCACACTGTCTCTTTAATGCTAAGCGTCTGGCAGGGAAGCTGTGAATACCAGTTTTAAAGTGATTGGTTAGACCCGACTCGGAATCAAACCCAAGTCCAGCGCTCCAGAGGCGGACGCTGTTACCATTGGGCCATCTGAGCTGTAAATTTTGAGTTGGATTAAATGAAAAGCTCATTGGTATTCACAGCTTCTTTGCTTGATATTCGACATTAAAAGGACGGTGTGAAGAACGAGCTGGCAAGTGGACCTATTGTGTAGACGGAAAAGGCACTTTTACACGATTTTCCGTTTGTTCAGTGGCGGCAGGTGGCCAGTCTCTGTTTAAGTCACTGTTAAAGCACTGATAGAGCCCTGTAGCTTTTTCGCAAATAAGGATTAAACTGCAAGGAAAGGAATTATAGGCACTAGCAGCCATCACGGTATTTTTTGGGGCTTCTGACCGGTCAAGGTTGTTGTTTAGGATGTGATGAAACAGAAGAAGCGACTTCATTTACCCCCGCCTTCTACATTAGGAACAGCAAAAGTTCGTGTTATGGTCAATTGTAAAAGCATCAGCTTCACTCTACGAGGGGTGGTGATTGATGGCGCCGATGAACCTGTTACAAATGTGAGTTTTTATCGCACATAGCGACTATTGACAATTATTTTTTGCTCGTGGACTTTCTGCATCACAATCAATTTTTCAAAATCTCAGTTAAAAAATGATTATGATATCAAAACTTAAATCATGATTTATGACCGAAAAATCTTGTGGATTATAAATTTAATCTGTCCATACAGACACTCTAATTGTGAGCAATCACGGACCAATAATTGAATGTTATTCAACCAGAAAGTGCCTAATGTGGTGGATACTGTCTCTAGTATGCTTTTAGACTGCGCGTCTTGCTTGATATATTATCAACACAAGGAAGGAAATTGACTTGCTTGATTGTTTTGTACTACAACAGGGTTTGCTTATCTTGTTAATCAAGATTTTGTGGGGACGAATGTTTGCTCGCATTCTTGCTCTGTTTAAAATAGTATCGCATACTGCCTGGCTAATGAAATTTTTACTTGAAACTGTGCACCTCCATAGTTAACTTCGTATTCGTTAAAGGTTTTTGTACAACTATTGTTATGTTTTTAAACTTGATTGAAGTAATTCGTCTCACAAAGCTCAGCTTAGTTGTCTGGCATATAACACTGTCTTGCTCATGAACCAAGCATAAAAAAAGCTTTCACTAGATTTGTGGAGTGTTGTGTTACCAAGCATTCTAAGCTCAATGAAAATGAAACAAAAAATCAATCGTAAAAATGTCATTGTCTGCATTTAGTCGCAATGATAGCATATTTACAAAGAAGTTGAACAATGATTTGTTTAAAATTGTCGACACAATTAGGGAAATGGTTGAGGGAGGTTGTGATATAACCTGAGTAGGTTATATCGGCAACTAGCGAAGCTTGAGGGCTTTTTATTTATTACTTTTACCAGCCAGTAACACTAAGCCAAGCTTTTTGTATTACAGAGCACAAGCAAATTTTGCTGCAATGCAGGTTGTTATTGTTGGTCAGTCTTTTCACGCTGTTGATGTTCGCGATGGTTGAGTGGATTTTTGTAGCATGATTTCGGTTTCAAAAATCGGAAAGATTTTTTAAAATAATGCGGTTGCTCGGTATGATGGACGATTTCTTTGCTACATGTCTATGGGGCATAAACGACTAGTACCCATGCTTCGCTATGCAGTTTCCAATGATAGTGATCGTGTTTTAGATGAAAATAGATACTATTCGTATACGACTATGCGCTGGGTAATACAAGATGTGAAGTTAAAGCTGTAAACAATGCAAAATACGAGTGTTGTTATGAAATATTGGTTGTAGCGTAAATTGCTCAAATAATTCAGTGCCGCCCCCGAAAATGGCGTTATAGTAAACAAAACGACTTCATTATAAAAACACATGCTTACCCAGGGGCGCACCCAGCAAATTTCAAAGGGGGTGGGGGTAAAGAAAAACTCGATCTCGCACTCAGGAGCAGATACAGAGAATTGTGGTGGGGGGGATGAAACTTTGAATTAGGTTAAGTGTTAACTAAATGCAACGACGTTAGACCCAAAAAAAGCGTAAAAAGCCCTTTGAAAATGTTTTCTTGTCTGTGACGTATTCAAGAAATTTTTTCAGGTAGGGGACATCCAAATTTTTTTGTGCAGAATTATTTTGAAGCATATTGAGAATACAAAAAGACTCTAGGGGGGTCCGGGGGCATGCTACCCCGGAAAATTTTTGAAAATTTACATACTGTAATGGGCATTTGAGCACTTTTTAGATAATTTTTAGGCAAATTTTGTTTAAATTTTTTGTCTTTAAATCTGAGCGTTTCACCAAAAATGATGCATTTTGTTCGTGCATTTTGGATTATGCGTGCTCAGGGCGTAAGGCTTAAGCCTGATTCACCCTGGCGTCGTTATCGCGTCATATGACACTGCTGACGCGATAACGACGCGTACAAACGACGGCCAATTCACACTGAACGATTTCGCGTGATAACGACGCGTTAGAAACGACAGCCCGACAGAAAAACTTGCTTTGAACGACGTCCCGACAAAGTAGAACCGAGTTCTACTTTGTCGTTGTCGTTCGGCGAATCGGGAGCGCTTTGGCTTGGTTTTGTCGAATAATTTTCGGATATATTTCTAATTTTGGCTTCAAAACTTGATTTGTTTTGTATTTCAAAAAGGTTTTTCAAAATTTTTCTCCCAAATTGCTGAAATATTATTCCTACAATAACTGAAAAAATGAATAACTTAGCATTAATTTGCATTGTATTAAAATGTGAATTGTAGTCGGTAGCCTAATTTTCAATAAATTTCAAACAATTAATAAAGCCAGAAAATTGTTCCGTAATTAAACTTTCGAAAGTTTCCATCAGCCATGCCGAATTTTCGTTTACTTTTTTATCAGTGGACTAGCCAACTCTTAAATTAAAGCATCTGCAAAGGCTATATGCGTTGGCTAATGAAGCTTTAAAATCGACGGTAATCAGAGTAAGCCAAACAGAGTAAATTTTGCAAACTGTCCATTTTGGACCCTCTTGGGACTGACGAAAATTGGCCCAGCTGCAAATTAAACTAGACTAGACTAGAAGAGATGAAAGTTACAAAATTGTTTTGCAAGTATATTACAAGCAATTTCGTTTTGTTCGTAGCTGTTGACTAAAAAAAACAAATTTTTGCAGTTTTAAATGGTGCAATAGAACTTACTAGACGATATCGGGGTTTTCTGCCGGTACCAGTGCCGATCTGCTACTGCTAATCTGCTAGCAGTGCGAATGCAGCTATGCGTATCCCTTGGAAACGATCGTATCGCGCGCGGTGTGGATTGCTCGCTGATACAGCGTCGTGCCATCGTATCAGACTGACATTTCAAAATCGCTAAGCGCTTGAAAATTTCTGATCGTTGTCGTGTCGTTTGCCAGTGTCAATCCGGCTTTTATTGTTACGGTAAAGGTTCGAAATCATAGAAAAACTGTATTCATCAAAAACATATTTGAAAATAGCTGGTGGGGGATATACATCCCCCACATTCCTCCTGGATCCGCCCCTGCCTGCACGAATAACAATGTCTCTTACCACTACACCAACCAGCCGATTTGGCTTCAGCATGATGTGAGGCAAATTTTGTCACAGCTCTGTTGAAATAACAGTACGTACTGCACTTGCACAGTTTGGACATTTCACTTTAAAAACAAAGGTTCGGTTTCAAAAGGGGGGGGGGGTCGCGCCACTGTGCTTACCTCTTGACGAGAGTGAAGAAAGCAAGGTGATGCAATATGATCAACTTCTTACAAATAACAACTCCACTCTCACTATGTAAGCTGTTGCCGAAGAAACAAAGAGCTAATGCGGTTCCCTTGCCAATGCGAGACGGTGATCGGCTCGCCTCTGGTATGGTGCTTTGCACTGTTTTCTTCCATGACAGCACAAAGGAGTCTGTGGAAATATATTGACTGAAAATTACCAAGTCGATAAGCTAAATTGAATCCCCTTGTTCTTGACTACTCACTCTTGTTAATGGAGTTCATGTTTAGAAAATAACGTTTTTTCTCAACATGCTTAAATCACAATTTTTTTTTTATGTTTGGTTGCATAGCGCAATAGCGAGTTTGCTTTGGAGTTGCCGGCCACCTGTCCACCTGTTTTGAATCGTAAGGACTCTTTCTCATATGCAGTAGCGGGAAATTTTTTGTTGACGGTTGTTATCAATTTATTTCATCATTCGTAATCCTTACAAACATAAATAAAAGTAGCATATTATGCAAAAAATATTAAAACATGCCAACTCACTCGAACAAAATTAAGTTGGGAGGCCATCATTTTCAAAAAGGAGTTACGGAGAATGCGATCTGAGAGGGGTGAAGAAAATACGTTGAACTGAAAAACATCGTAGCTTTGTAACAATTATAACAAATTATAGCGCATTTAGAATATGCAATAACTGTGCTTACAGAGGTATTACTACCACAGCTCAGTAATTCTTGCGCAGAGGTAACAGCAGATACACAATTGTCGTTAGACATCCAAAGAGCTCAAAAATTTCGTTCGTGCTTCGGCGAGTAGTTCTTCCAAAAAGAGCGTTTTGAAGAAGCCTCTCACAGTAAACAACTAAATCTTGCCTTCCACGCTGATTGGTTTCTAGGTTTTCTAATTTCGGCACGTTTTGTAAAGTCGCAGTCAAGTTACCCGGCTCTCAAAGGTGAAACACCAATCACAGAAAAATTAATAACAAAACGATACAAATCCGGATATGCTGGTTCGAAAGCTACTAGGGCTAACCGAATCATTACCACTTCAAGATGGTCGAATCCCGTTAAGTGCCTTTTCGAACAGCACAACAAAAGTAAACTTCTGGCTATTTTTGACGCATGCTGATTGCTGAGCGTCTTGCAGAGAAATTGTGAATAACAATTTGAGAATCATTTGTTAGATCCGATTAAGAATTAAACTCGCATTTGCTACTCCAAGAGTAAGAGACTACGTGGTGGTGAATTAATTATACTGAACAAGTCAGTGGAGCATGGCCTGCAGGAATAAGTCTAAAAAATGTGAGCTATTTAGTTGTGTCTGGAGTACGCCGTGGATGGACGTAAACAGATAAACAAAAATCCGCAAAAAACTACGTGTTTCACCTAAACTCACAAGCGCTGCTCGTCAATTCTTTTACTTATATTGCAATAATTTCGTAAAACATAATCATAATTGCATTACTTTTCTGCTGGTCTGCTTATACCCTTATCTTACCTCTTGATGTTACTTTACATCCCTTGAAAAGTGTAAATGGTGTCTTATTTAAACAAATTCCTCCTGTATTAGCTGATATTATAGCGTTATTTACCCCTATTATGCTGTGATATCGTTCTATGAGGTGCAGCCATAAAAAATGTGGCAAAATTAAACATTTTTCAAAATGAAGCATTGCTTGTCATTGGTAGTTGTGACTGGCGCATAGGCAATCTCACTTTTGTTCTGTTTTGAAGTCCTAAAACTTATCTTTCGCGCTAGAAGTTGATAAACTCGTCCGTGGGAATATGAGGTAACTCTGACGGCATCGTTTCCAATTCATACACAAGCTTATAGAGTTGTTGCAGCATGCAGTAATGAAAATTGACATTCAGCTAAACTGGAAAAAAGACTGGAAAGCCAAAAATTGATAAGATCAATCCGGATTAGGGAAAAATATAACTGATAGGCTGCTGCGTTAACATTTTTCACATTGTTTTCTCGTGATAAGTGATCGTTACAGAAAATTGATCGAGCTGTTTTTTGCTGCAGGTTGAACCTTTCTTCGTTTCTCTTTTTCTTTATGATGTTTCAGCGGGAAAGAAGATTTCCGCCGACCTTCATGTTGACCTCAATCATCCATTGGTGAGTTTTGTGTCGCACACCTCCATGATTTAGTTGAAGAGTCAATGAATCACCAAGGTGGACAGAGTGACTGCTTGATTGGTTATGAAGTGGGAGATTGGAGGTTCGATTCCAACTCTTTCACACCTTTTGTCCATAAATTTGCAACTTGCTTGCTTGACGCTCAGCACTCAAGGAACTATGTGAAGAATAAGCTATCAAGTTAAGGTACTTCTTGTGTTGCTGGAATAGAATTCAATACTGGATTTTTCTGTATTTTCGACAGGTGGCTAGCTACTCCTGAGCCAGCACGTTACAGAGCTCACGTCGCCTTTTTGTAACATGATTAAATAAAGTAGATACGTCATCTATGTGGAGAGTCTGTTGCAAGATGCAAGCACAAACGGTAGAAAACTTGAGGCTTTGCAGCCAGTGTTTTACGCTGTAGTTAATTTACTTTCTGAGACTATAGCTATCAAAATTTCAATATTGTTCCTCAACTGCTGCGCTATGTACTGACCTCCTCAATGTTCCAGGTTCGCAAGATGATCCCTTCTCGTTCTCCCTCCCGTGTCAAACGACCATCAGGAGGAACAGGCCAGTACGGAGAACCAAGTGTGCAGATTGCCGATGTCAACTGGCTAGCTCATCCAAAAAGGGTAATTTAAAAAAAAAACTTATCATCTTCGTTTATCCGACATAATGCAGAATAGCAGATAACCTTTTGGGCACTTCAAAATAATTTTATTTTTCACAGTAGACTGCATTATTTTCCAATGCCGCGCTCTTCCACCCGTTGTACGGTATACACAAGTGTATTCAAAGCAATAAGTCGAATAATTTACAATCAACAAAAATCACTAGAAAATATACCTTGCTAAAAGCAAACTTTACTGGTAGCTTTCAGCTTAGTTTAGTAGTATGTAAAGAGCGTAGTTTTATTGTATAATTCTATCTAGTTCTCAGCTTATTTTGTTGCATATGATACCGTTTATCCGGCCTTGTTAATTGCAACCCCTTGCTAAATGTGCAAAAGTGCGTTAATTATGAAAACATTATCCATTAGTCATTTGTGTTGAAGTCTATTATTACGCAGCAACCATAGGGCTGGGTAGAATAAGCAAATTTCCTTTGAAACAGGACTTCTCGGTGTTACTGACTCTGCTTTAAAATATGGTTTTAAGGATCGGGTTTGGTTTAAAGATCGAGTTGTGTTTGAAGTTATGGGTAGGTGTTCGTGTTTGGGTCAGGGGTAGGTGTCTCATCGGTGAGCCGGTTTCTCCAAAAAACCGCACATTCATTTCACTTTGTCAAGTCAGGTTTATGACCAGCCGGTTGTTGTGGTGCTTAAGCACATCGCTATTGGCGACTGAAGTCTTGGGTTCAATTCCTGGGCCGGTGAAATCGGACACATTGTCGCCAATGGCTTGCCACCACTGTGACGTTTCTTCGAAGCTGTGTTGCCGTGACGCTGCGCCGCGGAGATGGACCCTGCCACTTGTTACACGCTTCGGCGTAAGTCTAATACCGAGAGTATGATGAAGATTTGATTTTTTTTTGATTTGAAGTCTGGTTTACATTATCAGAAAGCTGAAAAGAAACACACTTGCGGGCAATAGCGAAACACCATACGGTCAGTTAAACTTTGGAATACTGGTGGAGAACCATAATTATGGCATGGGAATAGGTTGGAGAAAAATAAAGCCCAAGAACTGCAGTAGTACTCTTGAGGCTACAGAAGAAAAATTGTAGAAAAGGGATGTAGAGCACTGTGCTACTAAACTTTTGTGTCTACCGTACTTAATTTTAATGAAAATCTTAAAGACTATTTAATAAATTTACTTTTTCTCACCATCGTTGCCTTTGAGCAAGATTCCGTTTAATAACCTGCGAGTCCAGGACTGACAAAATGACAAAATGTGTGGAAATTTTCGAACGATTTTTCCAATTTTTACGTCAAAAATGAGGTGGGCAGTAGGGTGGGTCGAAAATTTTTTTTTTTAAAAAAGAGCCCCCACTATGGTAAAACTAACTTTGAAACCAATTTTGGCTCGTTGCCAATTGAAATGTACCGGCAACCGACACCTAGTGGTCAAAAATGTTAAAAAAATTTGAAAAATGTCACTTCTAAACTACACGTCGTAGAAAGCTAATTTTGGTGTCAAATGAGCAAAGTTATTGAGTTTATGTCTGCTTTAAGAGAACATTTTGCGCTATTTTGCTTAGCAAAAAAGTTATTTTTAAGAATCACGAAATATGTATTATTTTACTTGGAAGCATGCCTTTTCTTAGAGCTACAGTTGCAAAAAATCTATTTTTATGAAGAAAAATTTGTTTCTGGAAAATTGACTCTTGCTCACAACTTTGCTACGCTGTAGGGATGTGCCGGATAGTGAATTTGCCGGATGGCTGGATACCGGATATCCGGCAAATCTAACTTACCGGATATCCGGTGCGTCACTATCCGGCCAGATACCGGATAGGAGCACTGAGTCAAAATTAATATTTCGATGGTTTTTGTCCACGCTGTCGTTTTGCTCGACTACGAGCCCTGAAACTATTGCGTGAGGTCATGTGACACACAGAAAACTTCCAAAAGCATTGCGTCAATAAAAATGGACTTCAGTATTTGATCTAAGTTGACCGAATCGGCAACGTGTTCGAGCGGCAGTAGCTTAGTTGATATAATGACCATCTTACTGATAGCTTTTGATTCTACTCCAATCTACGTTTGTGTAGCAACACGTTTTTAACGTTAGGCTTTATTTTTTGGGTAAGAAGAATTGTGTTAAAAGTGTGGATTTTGGTCAAGAGTGTGCCGAAAATCGGACGCCAAGTCGGTCGGCTGCCACAATCGTCTATTCGACGGGAGCTGGAGCAGTGCTTCTTCGGGTTTAATACCACAGGGGGGCGACATTTGTCTGGCCTCCAAGGTGTTTTCATTATTTTATTAAAAGTTGACTGCATGCACATTGCACAGTAGCTAAAACAGTTTCAAAATGTAACAGCGCCAAATCTCAGCATTGTTTTGACGAAATTTTGCGCTCATGCTATGTAAAAAGCGAAAAGGAAACTTTATCAAGCGTGTGGCCTGCGTCAGCGGCGTGATTTTACGAGTAAAGCAATCGAGTTAACAATCACCCCACATATTGTGTTGATTTTTGCGGCTTTGCGCTTGTGAGCAATTGGTGATACCCATCGAAAAGCAAACTTCAAAAAAGATCGAATCTTTCATCATTCTCGCGGTATTATGCCTAAGCATGTAACGTGAGGCGGAGCCAATCTCTGCGCCTGGGCAACACAATTTCGAATCTCGAAAAAAAAAACGTCGCAACAGTGGCGAGCCTCCCACAATAGCGATGTCTTTAGCCACTACGCTAAGAGGTCGGTAAAAGGCAAGCTTGAATTTGAATTTTCACAATATGTTTTGCGCTATCATCAAGGCTACTAAAAAATGCAACGTTTATAATTTATAAATACCATGAAATTACTGCAAAAAATCAATCCTGCCGTAAATCTGGAATGATGATATTTATTTGATGGGTAAATTACGTCAAACTTTAATACAAACAACTGATTATTCAAATAAGGACGTTAATTTAATGACTTCAACTTGCATAACGTTGCAGAACCGCACAACATTTAAAAGTAAAAACACATTGCAATGCTACTGGTACCTTGAAACGTCGTTTTTTGACGTAGAAACCAAAGTTTCTATAAAAATTCTCTCCCTCTGCTGTTTGCCTTCGAGAAAAATTTGGCGCCATGTCGGCCGCTCAATGCATTTTTTTTATATTTTGAACAAAAGACGAACGTGCAAGTTGTAGGACAGAAGACTGGCTTTAAAACGTAAATTATTTGCATGGTCTGTACGGATGAAACAACAGTGATGGTCATCAAACTTGTACCGTCTCTTCAAACTTTTCAACTTGCACCTTGCAAATTAAAGTTTTCAAACTTGCACCAAATTTTTTTCACATGGTTCGAAAAGTTTTATTTTTTTCTTTTATTGAGTCTACTCTACTCAATTTCCCTGAACTTTAAAAAGATTCGGTATCCGGGCGGATAGAGAAGCATTATCCGGCCGGAGACCTCAAAAAGCGCAGGATAGTGCTAGATACCAGATATATATCAGATTATTACCGTGCTAAAATATACGCTAACTTGCATTCCGAACTTAAGTTATCTAAGTAAAGGTAATAGATTTTGCGCAAAAACGTTTAAACTTGGCTTTCTGCCAGCTTATTTCCCAAAGATTGATTCACAACTTTCTTTGAACTAAATATCAAAACTTCAGTAGCTGATAAGAAGTAGCCATGATAACCTACTTCCCTTCTAATGATAACGTATATATAACAGCTTATAGCGATCTAATTCATTATCAGTGTGCCAAGGTTAGGAATAAGCTATCAGAGATTATTAACGCATGACCAGTGAAACGCTACATGGTGGGCAGTGAATACAACTTGTCCCACATTTCTTCGCAAGATGGAAAAGCTGAATCAGTAGCATAAAGTTTGTACGAAGCCATTAAAAGTAGCGAACTTGAAAAGAATGAGCAATTTGTTGGTTGTGACGGAACGGCAGTCATGACCGGGCATTCTGGAGGAGTGACACGCATTTTGGAAGAGCGGTTGGAGAGGCCATTACAATGGAGCATATGTTAATTAGATTGTAATGAGCTTTCCTTGCGCCATGTTTTCCGACTGTTAGATGAAGTAACAGTTGCTGGTCCTGACAGTTTCTCTAGAAAAATTGGAAAGATGATTGGTGGGGTTGTTTCAAATTGGCATGTTAAAAGATTTTCAGCCAATTGCCTGCGAATCTTTTCCTGTGCTTAGTGATGAAGCCCTTTGTGATGTTAGTAATGACCATATTACGCATACCAAATTTGTTGGTCAATCATTCACGGAGCTTTAGATCCAGATTTGCAATTGCTAGAAGTTGCTCCTTTGTGTCATTTATAATGGCTGGCTCTAGGTTGTCGAATTCTGCAACGTTACGTTTCCCAAGATAACCCAAATTTGACGTTAGTTCTCACTGAATTTTGTATTAAGGCATATTTTCCAATTTTTTTTGAAGTCAAAGCAAAGAATTCGATTATGGATGGTCCAAGAATTTTTTTTGTATGCTTGGGAGAGTCAGACAATTTCCTGATAAACAAGTGAGAAATATTGCCGTTACAGTTTTCTGGCATAATGCCTTTTTGCTCATCCTGTAACTATTGCGATGCTTGGCAATGAAAACAATCTGGTCAGAGATAATGCTGTTGGTATGTTTCCACGTGAAACACTAACTACTGGTAACACTGACACCTTTAAAGAAACAAGCTGTGAGGTTGTTCAAGGTTCCATCCTTAAACGAAAATGCAACTTCGTATTACCAGCTAGTTGATCTGCAGCTCAGAAGGCCGAGTAGTAAGAGCGTCCGCCTGTAGACCTGTAGACTCGGGTTTAATTCCGAGTCGGGTCAAACTAGAAATCGATCGGGGCCTCGGACTTGGCCCCAGCAGCGTATGCCACTTTTTGCCCCGGTCCGGCCCCGGCCGGGGAGGTCATAAAAATTGGCCGGGGTTGAATTTCAAATTTATTCACGGTTTATTCCGGCTTATAAGACGACCTTTAAAGTGCAAAAACCCACCCTTAAGAATTGGGGTGGTCTCATACAACGAATGTAAAAGTCATATCTTATTTTTACATGAAGATTTTATATATTTTATTTAAAAAATGCGTTGGTGCGTAAAAATAAAGAACGTGCATGATTGAAGCATTTTTGAGGTTCGTCATGCACTAATGAAAAGCTCAAGGAAGAGCGTGTACAATAACGAAAGCATTACGAAAACAATTACGAAAGCATTACGTAATACTATTGACGGCATTTACATGAGGAGTGAAGACGCAAGTAGTCTGCTTAGCTATGTATTCTAGACACAATATGGAGGCTTGTATAAACCCCGACCAGGGCAGGCGCATTTCTCCGGCCCCGGCCAAAATTGTTGCCCCGGTCGTTCCCAAGGTCAAACCAATGACTTTAAAATTGGTATTCACTGCTTCCCTGCTTGACGTTCAGCATTAAAGGGGACAGTGTGGAGAACAAGCTGGCAAGCTTACGCGTTATGCCGCTGGGAAGGGCACTTAGCGGGATTTCTCCATCTTGATGTGGCAGACAGATGGCCGTTAACTCCTAAGCGAGCTCGTTGTATTTTGTATTTAGTTGCACATTTATCCTCCTATCACGAGAAAGCGATCAATGCGCTGTACGAGCTCGCTTAGGAGTTGCCAGCCATTTGTCTACTACACCAAGGTGGGGAAATCCCGCTAAGTGCCTTTTCCAACGACACAACTAGTGCTTAGGAGTTGCCAGCCATTTGTCTACTACACCAAGATGGGGAAATCCCGCTAAGTGCCTTTTCCAACGACACAACTAGTGCTTAGGAGTTGCCAGCCATTTGTCTACTACACCAAGATGGGGAAATCCCGCTAAGTGCCTTTTCCAACGACACAACTAGTGAACTTGCCGGCTTGTTCTCCCTACTGTCCCATTTAATGCTGAGCGTCAAGCAGGGAAGCTGTGAATACCAATCTTAAAAGTCATTGGTTTGACCCGACTTGGAATTAAATCCAAGTCTGCAGCTCCAGAGGCAGACGCTCTTGCAACTCGGCCATCTGAGCTGCAAATATGGCTGAGTGGTAAGAGCGTCCGTCTTTAGACCTGTAGACTCGCTCTTACCACTCGTTGTAGCGCCCTGATCGCTTTCTCGTGATAGGAAGATAAATATGTAACTAATACTACACTAATCTATGTTTACAGGCTGAGCCTCCTCTTTTACATCATCTAACAAAGCATGAGCTCAAAAGTATTCGAAAAAAACCTATGTTCTTCAAGCAGCCGTGCCACAACTAGGTTGTGGAACGCCACGTTAAGTTGGTCACTCAAGCATCTGCTAAAGTGACAGGGTTTGAAAGACAAAATGGCCGTATACGCCAAATGATTAATTCACAATCTCTCATGAAAAAATTTGATTCTAAAAAGCAATTTGTATGATTCTTTTGAGCTTCTACGATTTCCGTTCAATAAAATGACCACAAATTTACGTTTTAGGTGAATAACTTTTTTTCTGAGCAAAATAACACAAAACGTTCTCTTAAAGCAGATATAAACTTATTAGTTTTGCATCGTTTGACACCAACATCTGCTTTCTAGGACATGCAGTTCAAAAGTTATTTAGTTTTCACAATTTTTTTTCATTTCTAACCACTAGGTGTCGGTTACTGGTACATTTCAACTGGCAACGAGCCAAAATTGGTTTTAAAGTTAGTTTTACCATATTTGGCAATGATCTAAGGGGGCTCTTTTTTGATTTCAAAAGTTTTTTCAATTTCGACCCACCGTAGTGGGCAGTATTTGGCAAATCCGATTTTATTCTAATAAAGAAGTGGGTAGATGAGCATTTCTTACGTGGGATAAATGAGTT
Source organism: Trididemnum miniatum (assembly GCA_964006365.1). Classification (NCBI taxonomy): domain Eukaryota; kingdom Metazoa; phylum Chordata; class Ascidiacea; order Aplousobranchia; family Didemnidae; genus Trididemnum; species Trididemnum miniatum. The sequence goes on from OZ023249.1 coordinate 4,892,063, forward strand.
ACCTGTAGTTTCATATGTGATGGCAGTGACTCTTCATCTACTCATTAAAACACAGTAACAGCTTGGAGCCGCAGACAAAACAGAAATATCGTGGCAGCTGTAGCTTTGTGGAGTAACTGTTGATGCGTAACTAGCATTCGCCAGCATTGTTGCAGTAAATGAAGTATTGCTGTAATGATTATAATAAATACGCATCATTATTAAAGTACTGGGGTTAAATTAGCTAATAAATGAGCATCATTATTAAAGCATTGGGGTTAAATCTAGAGGGAAATATGTACAAAAAGTTAAAAAACATTGAACTAGATCAGGGGTGCCCAACCTTTTGATTCCATGCGCCAATATTTTTTACCCTTAATTTAGATGCGCCACATCAAGCATCCATTTCTTTGCAGTTTTTTAAAACAAGGGCGTGCAATATCGATGAAGAGCAAAAAAAGGGTCTTCACTTCACGCCCTCAGACAGTGGTGCACCCGGGATTTGGCAAAGGGGGGCCACAACCGGTGAAACCCCCAGCCGCCAACGGATTTTTACGGTTTTGTAAAAAAACACTCATTTTAGCACACTTTTTTTATCGAAAAAGGGCGTGCAGTGAGTGCAGTCACTACGGATAATGCAAAAATATTTTCGCAGCTTATGTCTAAAATCAGAAGCTTGGCTAAAATAAGTAAAAGGAGGCTGCATCCCTTAGTAGTTTGTGAAATTGTACACTAAAAGTTAGGTTGTAGCACCTGATTACAGGGCCAAAGGGAGGGGCATGGCACCGTGGCTCCCCTGCGTGCGCCTATGCCCTCAGACGTCTTGTTTTCCACTGGCAATGTCGGTGGAGAGCAAAAAATAAAAAAAGGTCTTCACGCCCTCTGATGTTCTGTTTTCCACCGAAAAATATCGGTGGAGGTCAAATAAAAAATAAAAATAAACAAAAAGTTAGTAGAAGTGACATGTCATCAAAAAGGCGCAATGCGCCACTTTTAAGTAGCCATTGCGCCACGTATGGCGCATGCGCCATAGGTTGGCCACCCCTGAACTAGATAAAGGCACCTGTTGAGGCTTGAAACTCTTTCAATCATTCATTTCAGGGAATCTTCACTGTTTCGCGCCCGAATCCAGACATCTATTTGGTTGTCCGCATAGAAAAGGTTCTCCAGGGAAGTATCAAGTCCTGTGCCACTCCGTATATGAGAGCAGATGGAGACAATCACAAAGCTGCTTCAAAAGTCGGTGGAAAATTGCTTAGTTTTTACAGTAGCTTTATAATTGATGAAGATATTTTTGTATGTGATGAAATTTGTTGTGAAGAAGAGCGGTTGAATTATTTTCGAAATGTGGTTACTGTAAGTTTCCTAGATTTTTAGCCAGCATTGTAGGCTCTTGATTTTCTATACCTTCACCGATGATCGAAGGTTACTATTTGCCTTAATAAAAAAGTAATGTGAGAAAAACTATACTTAGGAAGTTTTTGTGGCATTTGTGGAACTGTGGTGATGTTTGGGTAATTAGAACTAGGTATGACATCGCATCTACTTATTTTGCATAGCTAAAAAGTTTAGGAACATGAACAAGATCCCATGGGATTCGTGAAACTTGCCAAAGCTTAAACTAATACTGTACTAAGTTTTTTCTTTTTTCTACTGTGATCTTGAGTAGTATTATATTTGTCACTCTACTCAGTGTCAGCCAAACTGTAAGCATTTCTTGCCAATATAAATTCTAAAATTGATTCCGGGGACCATTTTGTTTCAGATTTATCATCGGAACTTCATATTTATATCTACTGTTCTAGTTCTATTGTTTTTACTGTTACGTTACGTTTTTTGTTATTTCGTCAAAGCGTTTTTGATCTGACTTTCCGTCAGGAAAGAGCGCTATTGGAATGTATTAATATTATTATTATTGTTATTCGGAGAAGAGTAAAAGGTGGCCCTGGAGAGGTCAGATACTGAGAAGTGGATTGTTAGATGCAAGAAGTGGGAAGGAAAATGTTGCTGCTTCTTTCTGTCAGTCACATCTACTATTTATGCGTATTGTGTGGTGGGATGATGGCAGGTTTTTTTGTATGAATTGCCCAGCTTCAATGTCTCGAGAAATTAAGCACCGTAGTCAAGGACGTTGTTGACATAATTCAAGCTAAATCGGAAAAACATAATTTCAGGCACAATTTGAAGGAGTTTAGAAAAAAACGACATTTGTTGGAAAAAGCGATGCTTCGAAAAATTGGCTAGACAAGCTATTAGTGGCAAGTGCAAGACTTTTTTGTTGTCGATATAATATCATGAAAGGTGGAAAGAGATTGTTGCCCAGGCAGCCACAGTGTTCCCTCTACAAGAAAAAGTGTCGAATGAAGGCATTGAGAAAGTGTGAGACTGGTCCAAATGCAACGACTGCCTTGTGACTAACTTGTGATGGAAAAAAAGATCAATAAATAGAACAGGGGGGTTATTACAGGATGCTCGTTAAGCGGTTTACGAGCTCGCAAACTGCTCGGTAAGAAATTTTTCCTCGCTAACGCGCTTTTCGGGATTACAGGATTTTCCGAGCTGGCGAACTCGCTCGGCAAGTAGCGAGAAAAAAAATGAGCACGTTAAGTTACCGAGCGACAATTTCATACACAACTAGCCATGGCAGAGCGCAGTTTTTTAAGTCATAGTTTATGCACAATAGCTAGTATCTAGTATATGACACAACTAGAGCTTTACACAACTCTCACGCTTGTGAAATGGTAGACTCAAGTTCAAGTTTATTCATTCATGCTTAAGAAGCTAGGCTCATCAAGTCGCTACACTCTATCTCAAACATGACAACACATGTCAACACATGACAACACATGACACAAACATGACAACACATGACACATGTTGGCAGAAAAAATCAGATTTTCAAAAATAAAAAACAAAACAAAAAAGAAACATGCAAAGCATAGTCTGCATACAAATACATACACATCAAACTAAGCATGGTAGGCCAGCTGCTGATCACCGGTACTAGCTAGTGCCTAGTCCAGTGCTAAAACTGTGCTAGTGACTTATTACAAAGTTGGGATGGTTTTAACTTGATTGCAGGTAAGAGTGTACGTAGTAATGGTATGTACAGACGTACCGGTATAGGTTTGCTGTGAGGTGCTAGACTAGCAGCTGCTCTTTGCTGGCTGACACCTAGTCTGGTGCTAAAACTGTGCTATTACACCTATTGCAAGCATGAGTTGGCTGCAAACTTAGTTAGAGAGTATGCAGTAATGGTATCTTCCACCATTAACTGTGTGAGGCCATGGCCAGCAACTGCTAGTCTAGCACCTCACAACAAGCCTATGCATCAGTAGACACTATTACTGCATACACTCTTTACCTATACCAAAGTCAGAACCATCCCAACTTTGCAATACTAGCACAGTTTTAGCACTAAACTAGGCGCTAGCCAGCAAACAGTAGCTGCCAGTCTAGCACCCCACAACAAGCCTATACATACCGAGCAGTTAGCGAGACACTCGGCTTTACCGAGTAACTGTTCTTTCTGCGAGCGCAACCTGTAATCCCAACTTTGCGAGCACGTTATCTCGGCTGCCGCTCGGAGAATTTCTCCTCCGAGGAGAATTAGCGAGAGAAATCGCTCGCTAAGACATAAAATCCTGTAATCACCCCCCAGGTGTGTGTTTTTTTAGCAATTTTGTGGTGTACACGGGAAAAGCTGTGAGCAAGTTTTGACTCTAAAGTTTTTGTGAAGCATCAGTAACTTCAAAAATTGTTTTTTAAGCTATTGTGGATAAAACCTGCATTTCTCGTTCAAATAAAGTGTTCAGTGGTGGTGGGCATCGCATATCGCAACTCTGGCGCAAACCTGGCATCAACAAGAGGCTTTTCGAGTGTTTACAAAATTCTGTCGGACATAACATTTGCGCATTGAGTGCTTGTTCTTGTTAGCGAAATTTGTTTCAACCACGTGTTGTTTGTGATTGAAGGAAAAACGAAAAATCCTGATGCAGTGCAGGAAGGTGCACTTTCCAACCAATCAAGTTGATTTGAAACCATGGAATCCAACTTTCCAATCACAAGAATGGCTCAAGTACACATTGTAGCAAAATGGTTTTCTGAGAAAAAGATACGGGACTGAGTGATGGAGGTTTCAAAAGTGATATGCTTATTGGTAGTAGCCTGCTTCCTCAAAACATACGTCAGAGAAACTTTTTTGGAATACAAACAGGAAGGCACTTGACTTGCGCTTATAACAACGATTGGATGCTTGAATTCAGTTGCAAATGGAGTGGAACAAATCACTGATGATCAGGAGGCGAATCTAGCTAAAATTTCGTCATACATTTAAGTATTGCTTGAAGCACGCGTCACACTGGATATCCCGCAAAAAAAAAGAAACGTTGTGTTGAGCGTGCACGCCCAAGTGCCACCAACCACCATACACCAAAGAGGCAGTTCGAACTGGTTCTATGCTGCTGTCACCAGACATCAAATCAAGCCTATTTAAGCAAATCGAAGCGTTTGTTCAAAACGCAAAGCAAAAATTTGCCTTGCATCTTTTGTCGCAGTATTATCAGCACAATGTTGAAAAATAATTGGAACCAACAAAGCAAACAAACAGACGTATCGGCGAGCTGAAAGGACGGGGGGGTTATTAATAAAATGCTCGTTAGCCTGTTTAGGAGCTTGCAAACTGCTCGTTGAGAAATTTTTGCTTGTTCCTACATTGTTCGGTATTGCAAAAATTTTCAAGCTGGAAAACTCACTGGTCAGTTGAGCGCGATCAGTCACCAAAAGACTGGTTTATATTTAAGTAGTGTCTCAGCAGGGTAGACTTTTACCTCAAAGCCATTTTTTAGTCGTAGTTTATGCACGATAGTAACCAAAGAGGCTAGCACCCCACCGATCTAATCATATTTTAACAGTAGTCTGTAACCAAGAAAATGTAGGTTGCCACGAAAATTTTTACAACAATTCTGGTATAAATTTTAAGTTTGGTTATTAGGGTAAAAATATTAGACATTTTTGTTTCAGCAATTTTTTTGGCATATTTATTCTCCTATCACGAGAAAACGACGAAGCGCTGTGCGAGCTCGCTTAGAAGTAGCCGTCCATCTATCTACCACACTAAGATGGAGAATTCCGTTAAGTGCCTTTCCCAACGGCGCAACGAGTAAACTTGCCGGTTTTCTCCACACTGTCGCTTAAATGCTGAACGTCAAGCAGGGAAGCTATGAATACCAATTTTAAAGTCATTGGTTTGACCCGACTCGGAATCAAACCCCAAGTCTACCGATCCAGAAGCAGACGCTCTGTACCACTCGGCCATCTGATCGGTCAGATCAGTCTGTCTATTTTACAACATTTTTTGAAGTTAGAATACTTGATCATATTCAAGCAGATTCAGTTTGGAAAGGTACTTAACGGAATTCCCCATCTTAGTGTGGTAGATAAATGGCCGGCCACTCCTAAGCGAGCTCGCACAGCGCTTCGTCGCTTTCTCGTGATAGGAGAATAAATACGCCAAAAAAATTGCTGAAACAAAAATGTTTAATATTTTTACCCTAATAACCAAACTATTTACAATATACATCTTTAACTAAACCAAACCGATTTTCTAATACTAACACAATTAGCACTACACTTGACACTGCCGAGCAAACAGCATATAGCCTATTCGTTTAGTACTTCACAAGCCTACAAATTTCAAGCAGTGAGAGAGAATTTGCATGTAACCGAGTAGCTGTGCAACTTGTAATTCCAACTTTGCGAGCTCGTTATCTCTACTGCAGCTTGGAGAATTTCTCCTCTGTGAAAGATTAGCTGGAGAAACCGCTGGTTAGTACAATATCTTGTAATAACTCCTCCAGTGAACAAAATACTGCGCGACAATATAAAGTATATGACTGCTACTGACGTACGGCAACGTGCTTTCGTGCAATGCAGAAGTTCAAATGAGGATGATTGGTGTTGTTCAACATTTGTGTGGTAATATTTAGATTCAATCTACAACCCAGGAAACGTATGGAAGAAAATGCGCTGATCTTTTAAAAATCGGATAAAATTCCGCTTTTCTGAATTTGCGTTTTCTCGAGCACACACACTTTAGGTCTTCGGTGAAGGCATAGAAAGTCGACTCGTTTGTGCATTTTAACGCCACTCTCAGCTCTAAGCGATTTTTATGATCAGGGCCGAAAATTTTTGCAGACACCACCAAAAACGTGTTTTAAATTGAAAATGGTAAAAAAATTGCCACTTCTTCCTCGTCGCCTTGGTTGGCTCGTATCGTTAGAACGAAAAGCTGGCTAAAAAATTTGTGACTGAAAAGTATTGGTTAAGTGATGACGTCATTGACGAATTATTCACTGCGACTTGGCGCTGATATGGAAAAGTGAGAGTCCACGTGTAGTTTGTCCACAGAGCTACGCTAGTATCCAATTTAGATAAGTGTTTCCTGCTTATTTTGTTGCGAACTTTTAATTTGTACAATTTACGCAAAACGAATCGATTCAGTGCGAAAAAATCTTGAAAAGTGTTACGTTCTTCATGAAATGGATGGGGCGGGAGTTAAGCACGGTATATTTGTGGGTAAAATTGTGGTTTTGACTTAACTATCCACACATGCCGTGTGGCTAAATTTGGTGCTTAAAGATTTGCAAGCCAATATTTCCTATCTGTCTGTAATACATTTTGATGCTTTATCAGTCCGTATCCATCAAAACACTTGTATTTCAAAAAAGTTAAACGTTCAAGTAGACGAGTTGTGCGTTCACGTGGTTTAAACCCGAAATTTTTAAGACTTGGAAGCAGAAGCGAAGATTACCACTTGAGATAAAAATGTATTTTTCCGATATTTCAGATTCTTTGGAGACTTGAAACTAGAAAAAAGTTGCTGGCTCCTTTTCAATAAAGAGATGCCTGTTTACCTTCGATTATGAATGAAGGTTATCGTTTCAATGCATTCCATTATTCAAACAAATTGATTTTCATTCTGATTTAGTATTTTTGAAGTACAAAACAACGACAACTTCTTGCACACCTTAACTGGTTTCTCATAGCCGTACGCCATAGATCGTCGATTTTGCCAGTAATACCTTTTCTTGTACTTTCTGGGCAATGTACCATCTTTGTATTTAGTCAACATTGTATTTTGTTGAAACCTGATTTATAGATTATAGTGTGAAGTTTCGTAATAAAAACGTTCGTCATTCAGTCATGACCAAAATTTTTTCAAAGCAACTTTTTTCCAGTTTCATCTATTCTCTGAGGAATCTGAAACATCTAAAAAGGTTTTACTTGAACATTTGGTAGTTTAAACGTTTTACTATATTTTGTAGGTCCTAAGATTAGATAAAGAATTTTCATGGTATGCTTCAATTACATAATCAATGAAATTGAAAAATGTACGAGCGCGTTTGGACTCTCATCTGCTTCCAAGACATGGAATGTTCATGCTAAATTGATGCACAAACATTTAATTCTTTTTGAAATAATTTTTCTGATTGAGATAGGCATGTTATATCAGATAGGAATTTATGGCTTACGAATCTTTTTGCACCAAATTTATCTTCGTAACATGTGTATATTGCGTAGATAGCAAAACCAAACCTACGATTTTAGCCCCTTACCCTAAAAAACTGCATTTCACAGCATCCTCATTGCATAAGTAATATTTTTGGAGTGGTTCTTGAGCTGTCGATTAGTTTACTGTTAATCGTGTAAAAAATAGTAAAAGTTGGACATTGCTAATGTTGACAGATCGTCTATTAGTTTCCGCACTGCAGAAGTAATAGGGCATCTGGATTTTAATCTCTTGTTTACAGTCTAATTGTTCTGACCAAATGACAGTGTATAATGTAGTTAAGGTACCGGATGTCACAAATTATCTCCGTGCATCCACACTGGAATGTTTCAACTGTCTCAACTGAAACATTCACTTTGAATCAGAACAGTTAAATGAAACAAACAATTTATGTTCCTCTGGAAGCATCTGATTAAAATATTCTGACTGGAGGAGTAAATGCACGACGTAATAATCATGTGTTTGTGCAGGTGCTGAAACATGCAAAAGCTGCTTGTCAACGTCTCGGTCAATACAGAATGCCTTTCGCTTGGACAGCTAAGTATGTGCTGGGTTGGTTCGACAGTCTTAGCAACAGTATGAACATTATTTTGTTAATGCAGACAATTATTCACGAATGAAAAAGGTCATTTAAACGTGAATGGTTTTGATCTTGTTTACAAACAAGAATCATCGAAGTTGGCCGAAGAAGATTTGTTCAAGTTTTTATCTGACTTCAAAAGGTGAGAGTTTGATTGATGTGGTGGTGGAACAGTTGTATGGTATGCTGGAGCATCATCAGTGCATATGTTTACATAAAAGTATTTGTTGAGCGAAGTATTTGTAATTGTTCGAAGCACCAGCTACTCAAGAGGATTGACAAGTCCAGTTGTCCATGCTTATGTGTGGTGGTAACTACCGAATGCAGTTTTTATGTTCGTTGTGATTGTAGGTTGGAGAAATTCTCAAAGATTGAGTTCATCGACTGTGATCTTCAAATCAACATCGACTCTGTACCGACTGATCTTGACAGTGAGTGCGCGCCGTCTTCTCTTCAATTCCTTGCTTACCGAATTATCATTTTCTTGCATGCAATTTCTATCTTCTACTAGAACTTGGTTTATCGTGTAGGAGCGCCTGCTTCACAGTCTGGAGTTTTGATCGGGTAATACTGAAGTGAAGACTTTAAACAGGTTTCCGCATGGTGCTCTGTACAAACCAAGCGTATAGTGTAGTACATGTGTGTACATCTCCTTTTGCCAGCGTTCAATTATTCGTGAATGATATTATACACAAGCCGAGTTTCGAGCGCACATTGTTCCATGAGTGGCTTGGATTCATGTAAGTTTCAGAACAGTATTTATATCACTTGTTTTCGAACTTGTCTCAAATGCCGCATCCGTTTCTCTTTGTAATTCGTGTGATGGAATGCGATTTTTTTTCAGATATCGTAACATCATCATTGGTACCAGTTCGTCCGTTTAATCCGTCCACATCAGAACCGACGTTAGAAGTCGACGAACTCTCCTCTCTCTCCACCACAGAGCAGCATATAAACACTGAGTATATCAATCATTGTTATGTCTATCCGAAATTTTTGAATTATGACAACCAGAAATCATTCGCAAAAGTGAGTTGATGAAAATGTTTTGGTTTTATCAGTTTGAAAGTCAAACTTGTTTTGAGACATGTGTGATGATCTAAACAAAAATCAAATCTTCATTATACTCCCGGTATTACGCCGAAGCGTTTAACGAGTGGCGGGGCCTATTTCCGCGGCTTAGCGCCTCGGCAACATAGCTCCAAAGAAATGTCGCAGCTGTGGAAAACCGTTGGCGACACTGTTGCCGATTTGACCGGCCTAGGAATCGAACGCCAGACCTTCCGCACCGATAGCGATATGCTTAGCAACTGAGCTAACCGGCCAGTTATGTGTGGTGATAGCAATTTCGAATCTACTGTGACGTCATTCTGAGTCCGGTTTTTTTTTAATAGTGATCAATGTTTTGCGCTTGATAGTGGGTTCACACCAGCGTGAAAGGTGCTCAAAAAAGATTCGCCAGTTTCTTTCATAGACCTTTGATGCTTTGTTGTCAGTAACTAAGAACTGGGATTTCAGCTTTGGCAGAAAGTTCTTTTATAGGAAAGTTAAATTTCTTGCGAATCTTTTAGTCATTCCGCTCGAGAAAGCGGCTAAAGCGATATTCCGAGATCACTTATCAGTTGTGTACCACTCGAAAGAGGGGGATTCCCCTTATGTGTTTTCCCCATCGACACAAGCAGAGAACTAATTTCCACATTCGTTTTAAATGTCAGTGTGAAACGAGTGTTGAATTCGCCGATTTTGTTTCCAAAAACATCATTTTTTGTTAATCGCCTAAATCCGTTGAGAAAATTAGTGAGGTCTGATCGAATTGGTTTGTCAACATTGAGAGCAATTACTAACCTTGATCTTTAACAATTCTTTCTACCAAAAATTGCCGAGGTTAGCACAGCTAGTATATTCCATTTACAATGTGTGACAATAAGAACACAATAAGCGCAACTAACAAAATTCAGCCAAGCATCACGGTGATATGGAAGTTGTGCCAGAAAGCAGTGAATTGCGAACAGAATTTTTCCAAAATTTCGAACTTGCTCGGTAAGAATGCTCAAGAACACATAAATCAAAGCTGTTTCTACGAAATATTTAAACAAACATTAACTCAAAAAATGTTCTTGAAGCACCAATCAATCGCAATTACTGTGGGTGATTTTTCTAAAATTTTCATGGAAACATGCCTCCGGATCCCCCCCCCCCTAGAATTTTTTTTTGTTTTTCATTTTGCATAAAATTAGTCCTAGTTTTTCCGTTTGCCGGGAAAAAAGGTACATCAAAGAATTTTCTCAAAATTTGGTCCCTCCACGTTCAAGAAAATTAGTGGGTATGTCTTTGTAACGAAACAAATAAACTTCTGTAATATATATGAAAAAATTCAGTGTGTGCGAAGCAAGCTCTTATATGTGTGATGGCAAACCGCCCGTTGGGGTCTGCGGGCGAAGCCTCTCAGACACAAGTGTTTTTCAAAATCCTCGCCGATTTTTCAACCCTTTGTATCGTTGTAGCCACTTACTCGTTGCAGGCTCGCAATATTGCTGTAACCGCCGAGTTCTTCGACTCCGATGCGGAAGGTTCCATTCCTCTGTGCCGCTTTTATAAGAAACCTGGTCCTCCTGACACTGGTCTCTTCTGCACTCGCGGCCACGCTGCTGTCTTGCATCATCAAGAGAAACCAGAATTCTATGAGGAGGTTTGTCAAGTTTGATCAAGTGATAATATTTTCTTGATGAAAGATTTGCTCCGTCTCAATAAATGCGAAGTAGTGCATACACTTAAATACCTACCAGTATAATGGTACATTGACAATCAACATTCGAAGAAGAAATAGAAAATCAAAACAGAAGTAGTTTTTATCGTGATATGAATTTTCAGTTTGTTTAGTAGTTGTAGCCTAAGCCGACATTTATACTACGTGTGTCAGATGGATGATAAAATTTGAAAAATTAGCTTGTAATCCCGTGACTCTCAGAGCATATTATGGTGTAAGTGCCGACAATATAATTACAGTAACGAGATGTCGCTGTCTATCTGCATTTTTGCCTGGTTGCCAGCTATACTTCTTCTATCTGTAAAGTAACTTGATCGTCTGTGCAAGTTATTTCGCAAGTCTATGCTTGACCACGCAAGGACCGGTCGAGGTGATTCACAAAGGCATTATTTACCAGTGATATATAATTGCCGTACTTTTTAATGAAAAAGTTTTGAGATGTGATTCTACACCACCTAACGGCACGATTTTGTCGAAATTATCAGTGAAGCAAAAAATCTTTGGTTTATTAATAAACTACCAAGTGTTATTTACTTTGTTTTATTCGTTTCTGACGTAGTGTTTTTTATATTTAGTGCACTTTTCTTAGCTTTTAGTGCGTGCATGTAGTAACTCACTTACGATATTATTTCAGTGGAAACTCGCTCTACCTACCCAGCTTCACCATGGCCACCATATTTTATTCACTTTTTACCACGTGGTCGTTGATATTAACGCGAAGAAGAAAGACACTTTTCAGACCGAAGGTAAAGACTGGAAGATATTAATTTTGATCTATACCAGATGTACAGACATGTTATTTAATATTCTTAGCCGATGGAAAATCAAATTTGGATATTTCGTAATTGTACGTATTATTATGCTGAGGTCATCGAAACAATGGCGATTTTCAGGGTAGTGGCAGTTTGTGGTATGATGCTTCTCCACAGCATATTAATACCACTAAACTTACCATAATTTTTATCATTCAAACCGGGACATCTCTTAAAAGTACCCACGAAGAGGTCAACACTGGGCGCCAGGCCGCCGTCTCCAAGTTCGGCTGCAAAAACCGCTGTTTTTCGAGGAAAAAAGGTCCTCGGCTGTGAAATTCAGTACATTTTTATAACCACAACAGAACGCCTGGACATTGGACAGGCGTGGTAAGCTTGGATATAGCGCATATCTGACTTTTCTGTTGATTAATTTTATCAAGCTCACCAGAAAGATAGGGAAACAACGTTAAGACTTTTAAAATTTTTATATTAACAATATTCGCTTGCTAATGGAATACCGAAATAATTGATGCATAAAGTACCGGACCTTTCTGTACGTTGAAGGGTTGATAGGATGTTATTATATGATCAACAGAGTACAAATCGGCAGCGAAGCGCGATGCGAAATTTTTTTTTCAAACATGTTGATACGCTGGAGGGTTTTGAAATGTTGGGGATTGCCCTAAACCTTTTGTTATAACTGGAAAAGTAGTTGAGATAGTGAATCAAGATTAGAGAGAATCGATTCAGAATGCTGCGTTTCGTATCTGTGTGGATATGGAAGAAATTCATTTTTTCTACAGATTTTACTTTCATTAAAACGTACGGTAGTTAATTCTTTTGTTTAGTTGAAAAAAATCTACTCGATTTGCTGCTGTTACCTCGCAAACTTTCCAGCTTCGTGTTGGAACATCGGCGTTATTGGCCTTCGTGTTGAAATTAGAAATCCGAAATTTAATCAGTAACAAATGGATATACCATCGACGGATTGTTAATTGCTTTGCAGTGTGGCCCAAATAAAAAAAACAAATTGATTTTTTTGATATTTAGTGGGTCAAACTTGGCTTCCATTGTTGATGAAGGACGGTCGGGTGGCGACTGGTGAGCATCAACTGCAGGTTGCCACCTCCCTCCCCGCAGGGTACCTCTCCATACACGAACCGCCGGGAAGGGTGAGTGAGATTGAACTCCAGCACTTTTTCTTCGCATCAATGTTAAAGTTTGTTATCCACCGGGATAAATCGTGGTTTATTACCAACGAAGCTACATCTTGCGTAGGACGCAAACATGATTATTATTTGAGTTTAAGCTATTTTCTAACTCGGTTATTCTCTAGCACAATGCGTGTCAACTTGGTATGTAGTAGGCCCTAGGATGTAGAATTTTTGAATGGTGTTCAGTCACATACCGTCCTGGTATATCGGAAACTTCGTCGATTTCAACCTAACAACGTAACATTTATAATCTGCTCCTGTTGACGTTTGGAAGTAATTAATTCAATAATTTGAGCTGAAGTTTTGTAAGAATTTTTTGACATTCGCCACGAAAAATTAATTGAGTAACATTTGTTTCTTCTCCTGCACAATCGTTTTATCTACTTGGGTCGGGTGGTGTACTGTGCATTGTAAAAAAAGTTGACAACCAATGCTCTGTTTTTGGGTTTCAATCTTTACTTTTTATCTTGGATATTTAATTTTGCTCTTTTTGATTTTTGTCACGTTTCTTAGAAGTATTAAGTTGTTGCTAGTTGTCGCAAATGCATTATTGTGTAGCCCAGCGGTTCCCAAACCGCTAGTTGTCGCTAATGTACTATTGTGTAGCCCAGCGGTTCCCAAACCGCTAGTTGTCGCTAATGTACTATTGTGTAGCCCAGCGGTTCCGAAACTGGGTGCCGCGAAAGTTATTGCATCTGTCGCTGGTCTTCGCGCACTTGGTGTTTGGTGTGTAGTGTGCTCTGTATCTCGAAATTTTGTAATGGAAAAATAGTGCCTGGAAGATTTGTTTGTGAAAGGATTACATACTGTAGTTCACGTCACAATGCGCCGCTTGCTCGCATGTGGTATATTGTGTGACAATGGCCCTTTACATAATAAATAAAGCATAGTTGCAATCGCAACAAGATTGATGTTGAACGCGAAATGCGTGTTGCAGTATCCAACATTGAACTGCGATTTGATAAAATGTGTGCAGAGCCACAAGCTCACTCCTCACATTAAGTGCATACGTTTTTCAATATTTTGCTACTACACAATGAATAACTTTGTAATAATTACAATTTTTTGGTGAAATTTAAAATTTGATATTTTTAGCTTCATTACGGCGCCGCGAGTTTTGATAAGTTTTTAAAGGGCACACCTCAAACAAAAAAGTTTGGGAATAGCTGGTGTAGCCCATGTTAAATTGGTTGGTGTTACGATATTATAATATTTTCATGGTTGGATTGGTAGGTCATCAAACGCCGAAATTAACTGTTTTATGCCTAATGAAGTTCCTTTTCATTGTACTTGCATTCCACTTAGATAATATTTTCCATAAAATCTCCCAGAGTTGAGCTCTAAGGTTGAGCTCAGCGGTGTGGTGTAGTGGCCAGTAAAATGCAAGGGTTTAATACTCGACTATTTTCATCGTGATGTAATCAATAGAACTGGAATCTTGGTTTATTGACCGAATACAGGGTGAAGTTGCATTTCAACTGTAGAATTTAAGTGAATCATTTGATAAAGAGTATTGCTATAAATGCGAACGACTATCCAGGGCAGAGTTTGCCACAATTTTTTTAAACATTTTCAGATATGATAAGAAAATCAGTGCCTTCATCTGTGATTGCGACCACTATTATGTGTTTGCAAATTCATTGAAAATGATTGTTGAAAATTTCTGTACAAATACGGTCTTATCTCAAAGCGCTAGGTTCTTATGAGCATTATAATGGTTGCGTTATCGCAAACTCAACCTGATTTTGCACACCCATAATTTCAAATGCAATGCCGATGCGCTGTTTGTCGCCATAAGTTGTGTGTTAAATTGGTAGGCTATAAACTGGTGCAATGCTTGATCTGAAACAACAAAATCTCTTTTGACGTTTTCGTAGCAGTGTTGCCCAGGCGCTAAGCCGCGGAAATAGACCCCGCCAATCGTTGTGCGCTTTGGGATAATATCGCGAGTATAGGTCTAATGAAGATTTGATGTAGAAAAACAATCTTTTTTCTTTATTTTATAGATTAAGTAATATCCAATGACGATCTGTGGTATTTATTTTCAGGTTAACCACTTTTAAGCAATTTTGTACGAGCAAAGTTGACTTTATACAGATTTGTTTAAGGAGAAACACAACGTGAAGTTCAAGTTTGGAAACATGGACGATGAATGTGTTTATTCTTGACTACTTGAACGCTACCGTCTAGTACTTTAAAGCTAAAAACTACAATTTCAACTACGTTTTTCTTCATTCCTCAGCTATATCGACCTTAATTTTGCCACAACAGACAGTTTT
Organism: Trididemnum miniatum; assembly: GCA_964006365.1. Lineage (NCBI taxonomy): Eukaryota > Metazoa > Chordata > Ascidiacea > Aplousobranchia > Didemnidae > Trididemnum > Trididemnum miniatum. The sequence continues at coordinate 4,907,207 of OZ023249.1, forward strand.
TCGGCAGTTCAAATTATGGCGGCACATTTGGCTGACATGCCTTCATAAACCTCGCTACAGGCGCCTGCAACCAGTTATTCTTTTTCTGCGATAATACTGCTAAGCAATCCCGCCCAGATTTTGAAAATTTCGGAATATTTTGCAGTGACTGTCTTGAAAAGACCTTTGCGACCCTCAGGTTGAGAAAGTTGGATAAAGGTTGGATAAAGTTCGTTCGATTTGTATTTGAATAAGGTTTCTCCTGATAGCGCTGAAATATTTCAGAATAGATATAAATATGTATTTGAATAGATATAAATGATAGATAGATATATCAGAGCTTCCGCACCGATGGATAGCTATGTGTTTAGCAACTGCACTGAGCGGCCGGTGATTCTAATGCTACTTGATTTGTTGTAATCACGAAGAGAATACTCACATTTTCAGAATTTAAGGAAATGGCTAACGTTACATTAATTGCAAGTAAAAAGTTTTGAAAGAACGAAGTACAGCTTAACATTGACATGATTATTTTCTCAGGTAATCATTTATTACGTTGATTCACTGACTGCGTCATTACTCTCATTGTCACAATCTTGTACCGTTTTAGCATTAACTACGAGTATCGAAGCAAAACAGTAAATTCGTGAGCGAGCGAGTGTGTCAAAGCTTCAAAAGTGCTCGATTTATTGAGCGAATTATTATTTTAGGTTTTCGTAAATTCATTCGGTTTTTGTTATGATATGCAAAAGTTTTTGTGTAATGAATTAACACTGTTTACATTGTTAAGACCTTGGCTTTTAATCCTATATTTTAACTTTGTTCAAATTAGTGTAATAACTTCTCGCGATTTTGTCGACGTTTTCTTTAAGTCGTTTTAATAGTCGCTATATAAACTTTACGAACTTCATGTAATAATGCAAGCTCGCGTAGCTGCGACGTTGCACCTTCTATTAATGCTATGAAGCCTCCCACATTGTTACTGTTCATTGCGCTAGTACAATATTCTCGCACTGTGTATGATGATATGCTACAGTTGACGCCTATGTGCTTACTTTGTCTACGTGAAGTCCGGATTGTCGCGATGCAAAGAACCGACCAACCGTGTGATGAAATAACAGCTTAAATATGATTTTCACTGCGATTTCTTTACAGTATGTTTCTACGCAAACAAAACGACTTTATCTCGCTTATTTTCCTCGTCCGCGCCCTCCCTCCGACTAAATGCACTTAATCCCCTGTTTTGTTTTATTCCAAGCGGATTTACGATTAAAATTTTAGTAAAAAGCAATAAATGTGGGCAAAATGTCATGTTAGGATAAGTGAAACAAAAAACATCCATTAGCAAAGTGTGTATAACCAGTCAAAGTTCTTTCCCTCCGCTGTTACATTTCGGAATGGTTCGATAAACCATTACCGCTTCTTACTCCACGTAAGATGCTGAGGGCGATGAGCATAAATTGAGAACCTGGCTAGAGAAACAACGAGAATCTTTGTCAAACAGCAACACCGAAAAGTGTGCGAGCAATCGTGTTTGTTAGTGTACTCATCGTCCCCAAATAAGTTACATTCGCGAATGCATTCTCATTATATGCTGCATGCTCACATGTGGTAATTATAACCGCTAAAAATTTATAAAGTTGCACTTCTGGTGCAACGCTTGTGTAGGACGCTTATAAGGTTTGTTACTAGAAAACTTTTATGGGTTTGATGTTGAAGAGAAACTGAAGAGGTTCAAATGTTTTGTATGGGGTTTGACACACCTAGCTAACACTATTGTTCATAATTATCATAAATGTTTTTAAAAAGTAAGCGTTTTAATAATTTTGCGGTGATATAGGTGTTAGTTTTGCTAACTCTAGCTTGACTAGATTTCGTGAGCTCAGAGATTAACGTTTTAGTTCGCAAAATAAACCTCTATACGTCATCTCATAAATTTTACGATTCAGATTTCAGATCAGAAAAAGCGTTGGAAATTGTTTCGCAATTTTAAATTCACCATATTTTTTAAATAATTTACCTTTTCAATTCCTCACTCCACATTTTATGCTAAGCTTATGCGCCGGCCAATGCTGTACAGTCTTTTTTTTTTTTTTTTTTTTTTTTTTTGCGGTGAAGTTTCGGCCATAGTTGAAATTAAATTCGTAAAAATCGAAAAAATTAAAGCCATTTGGGTCAATTGACTGAAGTAAATATCTTGCCAATACACAAGTAACAATTACAAACGGACTACCGGTGTCACAGTGTCAGGTTTAACAGACATCAAACTGATCCAAGTAGCTTATATTTGTGTTGCGGTACGAAGGAGTAGGTGTATATAAAGCACCTGCTTCAAATATGCATCAACGTCTGTTACTTTAAACATGACCGAAAAAAACTGATATGACCGAAATTTTTGTGGACAGTTAGATCAATTGACCGAAGTCAAATTTTGAAAAAATAACCCAGTGCGCAGTAGGTAGATAGATTTAGGCTAAGTGAAGTTATTTGAGGATATGATTACTGTTACTAAGGTATCGCAAATTGTATCAAATAAAGTTCAAGAATAAGTGCAATCAATAACACAAGTGAAGTAGAAAAGCACAGAGAATAACACACCCCGCTTCCGATCTTTGCTTTCTGTCGTAGCTGAGCCCAGCTGAACTCATTGATTGCTTTACGTAGAATCAGCCTCATGTCGGTGTGTTTGTGTCGATTCTCTTCGTGTGAACCTGCCAGCCGTCGTGCGTCTTTTTGATGCGCTGTCAATCGTGTGATGAGCTCGCTTCCTGTATAGTGGGTAACTAAGTGAGGGGAGGTGAGTGCGTGCCTGGTTGAATGCTGTGTCTGCATCAATCATTTCATCAACACGAAGTGAGAAGCCGGAGAATGAGGTGTAGTGGGCCGCATGTCCATACGCAATACCTTGACGTAACCGTACCCACACCACATCGCCTCTCCTCAGTGCGAGTACAGAACTTGCAGAGGTAGTTTCGAAGCGAGTGTCCTGGTTTGTACCTGAGCTCACAATTTGATTGTTTTTCATGATATGCATATAGAGTCCACCGCTATTTTTGCACCGTAGCACGTGTGTGTGAAATACATATATACCTGATGCTGGTGCGATGAAACAACCAGTACTCGATCGGTAAGCTCTGCCTTCGTTTGTCAGAACGTTATCAAAAGCCAGTGCTTGATTCACTCCATTCACATTTCTTGTCAATCCAGCCATGAATGCCACTACCTCGTTTCTACAACAATTTGATGTGCCCGTACTAGCGCCATTGGTCGGTGCAATCACAGCATGCCCGGGTCTACCTGGCCGTCCAGGCTCACCTTTTTGACCACTTGTATCTCCTTTTTCTCCCTTTTGTCCTTTCAGCACCGCTTCCTGTGTGCAATCTTTTCCATCTCTTCCCTTTTCCCCTTTTATGCCTGGCGGTCCAGGTAGGCCAGTAAAGCCTTTTTCTCCTGTAAAGTCTTTTTGAGGATTGTTTTGGCACTCTGGGCACGATAGGCCTGGTGGACCGAGGTCTCCTTTCATTCCTCTTACTCCTGGTTCGCCTTTTTTGCCTTTGAACCCTGTTGTGGTAGGCATGGGTGTTGAGGACATCTTAGCAGTTTCCCCCTTTTCCCCTTTTTGTCCTGGGCTTCCAGGTTCCCCTTTTGTGTTTTTTCCTGGTTCACCATTAAGGCCTTTTTGCCCTGGGCTTCCAGGAGGACCGATTATACTTTCTCCTGGTTCGCCTTTTGGCCCTCGAGGTCCAGGAGCTTCCCGGATAACTTTGACAGATTCGCCCGATCCTGTTAATGGACCTGGAGGCCCAGGTTGGCCTACTTCACCTTTTTCTCCTTTTATCCCAGTCCCGTTTATCCCTATCAATCCTTTTAAATCTTCTGTAATTGTGGAACTTGTAAATTCTTTATAACTGAAAGATCCTGGAGGTCCTGGTGGCCCTGGTATGCTTACCCCTGGTGTCCCTGGTTCACCTTTTACTCCTCGCGGTCCACAGTCTCCTTTAACGCCCTTGCCTACTGCCCCATTGGTGCCTTGAATTCCTGGAGGTCCTTGGATGCCAGGTATACCTGGGACTCCTGGAGGACCAGGCATCCCTGGTAATCCCGATGGTCCCTGAATCCCTGGATGTCCCTGTGGTCCTTGTGTGATCTTGTTGATCGTAGTTATGAAAGAATCTAGTTGCATGCCAGCATTACAACAGGTGCTGACAGCACAGCAAGTACATTGTGTTGCACAGGCGTTGTGGTCTCCGCACGTCTCCACATTGCTACAGTTGCTTCCACTCTGTGTGTTGATATCCGCTTCGTTACCGCTGATTTGATCACTTGATGCATGCTGAACGGCAACTTGAGCAAAATGATATACTGACATTATGATTACTATCAAATTCATGATTGCACATGCATTGCTATGAAGAAAAACATTGATGTCATTAAATTTGAAAAAACGATTTTTTCAAAACTGGTCTATTTTATTGGTGCAACTAATCTACTGGTCATATGACGTAGTAGTTAACGCACTCGTCTTCCGTGCAAAGATACTTGGCTGCGATCAGCGAGTAGATCATTGTTAACTCTTCTAAACGCAAATGAAAAAAATGCTTCACAAACTTGTTTTCAAATTGTCGAAACTTGTACAAAATCCTAATCAATTGGCAGTGAAATAGAAAATACTGTGGGCCTATTAACGCTACATTGGTAGGGGAAAGATAGCGAAAATTTTGGGTACGAAAGTGATGACGTCACGACTTGCATTTTACAAAATTTTTGTGCTTAAACAGAAATTTTTAATATAACGTGCTTAAATTTTTTTGCATTGTTTTAACCTTCGTTTTGTCACGTTATGTGCGAAACGTCATTGATAAGTCATCGCGTATTTAGCGGCGCACAGCAAAGCAATGAGACGAAGAGTGAATTTATGGCTCGGATGATTTTATGAGGCAGCCGGCGTTTGATTATATTTGGAATACGCAATTATATTTGAAGCAAAAATGATCAGTTTTTAAGCAAAACCTTTTTTCGTTGTGGAAATAGTAGAGAACCGGATGGAAAGTTCTGGCTCCATCACCTCGCTCAAATGGAGTTGGTACGAAAAATTTTGACTGTGGAACATAACGTGTTCGATGCAGTGCAAAAAACTGCTCATCAATCCCGCCATTACAGTATTTTTTTCGTGTTTTGGCATTTTCAAACATAAAATCTTGAGTTGATTGATAGGAAAAACTATATGTGAAACGTGGAGATTTGTGCCAATGACTATCAATGTGTGCCAACATATCACATATGGTAACTTTGTACACATACAAATATGCAAGGCCCCAGGCTTATATTCGCTATGTTCCCCGTTAGTCCGCCCATGAGTGTGCAATGGCGTATTGGCTGACGCATATAGCGCCGACGTGATTCAGATAAAATGGTTGGTTTTGGTTTAATGCTTGTGTGTTATTCAGTTGTTGGTTTTTAGAAAAGTATTGGGTTGCTACATACTATGTAAATATTTGCGATCTTAGCGATAATTCCATTGAAGTTTGAAATTATGAGCAAAAATATATCAAGAATATAAATTGCGTATATGATATTTTACTTTGGAGCTTTTTGTTAGTATGTTTAGTGTAGTTTTGATGGACTAACATTTGTAAAAGATTTTGCCTCAAGCGAAAATATCAAATAACCTCAACTGGCCGGTTGGCCTGGTGGGAAGTCCATGGTTCGTTTCCCGGGCCGGTCAAATCCGACGCAGCGTCGCCAACGGATCGCCAGCGCTTTTAAGTTACTGGCTTTACTGCACTTAAGAAGTAATTTTGTTAAAGCAGAGAAGTTGCATAAAAAAGTGTAATGCTCTAAGTTTAAATAAATTATTTCACAGCTTAGCACTCGCTACCTTTTGGGCTGAAATATTTGCAGAAAACGCACATTTGTACGTTGATCAATTTTTATGGAATGCTGATCGAGAATTCGGGACATACGGTATATTCGCTTTTACGAAGATCAAGTTGCCTTTTTGTTAGTTATTTTGTTTCCAGATTTGCTGCGTACAAGTTTTCGACTTAGCACTGCTGCATGTGAAAGCTGAATACTACGACCTTCGTTCTTAAGTTTACTCGGCTAACAATCACGTCACAAGCTGACTTATACATCTTTGTAACATTGCACACAATGCACAGCTGCTGTGATCTCGCCTATGTTCATCAACAAATCGTTCTATTGTGAGGTGACAGACATACAAACTCAAACAGTGTCATAATAATTTGTAGCTTTCTCTCTCGCGCATTTTTATTTGCTCGCTGGTTTATTGCTTTCATCGCGACGCGGGAACACGCTCGCACTTCCTGCTGCGCCTTTCGCACTCAACATAGTGCGCATATCTTACTGGATATGAATAGACGCTCACTCTGCTATCTCAACCACTTTGTAGCTGCGCACATCACAAATGGCCTCACCGTGCTTTTTTCGCGAGCATCCATTAAAAGATTAGATGCGTAGATTGAGATTGAGCGTTGAAAAAACATAATATTCAGTGATCTCATGTTGTTTTTCCTGCTTTGTTCGTCCTTTTATTGTGCTGTAAATCGTCACATTCTTTATTCATGTGAAGGTGCGATCACACTGACTGAGACGTCTCAGTGTTAAGGTAGACATTTTTTATTTCTTTTATTGTTACGCCATCATGCAACATGTGCGATGCGGTAATAAAACAAACCAAAAAGTTCTCGAAGACATGGAGATGTGTCAGTCAGCGTGATTGCGCCTTAAATCTTATAGTGGCCGATGTTTTGTTTCTAGCAAGGTTCATTATTCCCCTGTCCACATGGACCATTTGAGTGGGCTTTAGGCCCACGGTTCTTGGTTTTAGTTTCTGCATCATAATCAATTAAGCCCACTAAACTTGGATATGTAGACAGGGCATGTGTTAACACATGTGGCGAGTTTGACTGGCGGGTCGTGGACTTCGCAACACACCGCACACCTTATTGGACCGATTCAAAATTCATGCTTTTAGCAGATATTGCCTTATTTGATTTTGCGTTGTGCAAATTTGCTTGGCACCTTAATACTTCCATTCATTTCATTGCGATTCGTTCTACGAACAAACGTTATTGTGCGTTGTTGAGCCATTTTGTCCGCAGTCATCACAAGGTTATTCTGTATCACTGTAAAAATACTATTGTATGCTAGAATGTTAACCTCTGTTATAATGAACTGAAAACGTGTTGAAAACCACAGAATAATTCAAGAGTAACTATGTAGTAATTATGGTTTGTTTTGAAGTGTAATTTCTCCGTTTAATAAACATGCGAATGGAAGTACCTTTAAAATTCAATATCTACATATTTATTTAAATGTGATTGAATTTATCTTGAATTATTATTTATTACAATTAAAATATTGATTTAACAAAATATTATTAAATTTATTTTAAATGTAAATGAAAGCTATTACAACAAAAAGAACAAAAGCATAGATGTAATTGAGGAAAATATTACAGTATTGGAATCAAACGTGTTTCAAGGTAACGAGTTTCTTTTGAATCACCCTGCAAATAAACAGCTGAGGTTGTTTGCAGTAAATCAACAGTCAGTTGAACTGTAATTGAAAGTACCAAGTACGCTTACCGCATTACTTCTGAATATAATATGTGCTTGTTGTCGCATAAAATGAACCTCTTCGTATGATTGAAGTCCACATGCAGGATCTTCAACCACGCGTAATACTTGTTCATGTCGCTGGTAGAGTTGAACTAAACTTGAAACCTCCATTTGTTCGCTTGCTTTTCAAACGCCGAGTTGTTAGAAATTGTGTGTTATATGCTTGTAGAAATCATGGTATAACACTCCAGCAATGCACAAGACCTTATATTGAAACTGTATTGAGCGTGTTGGGTAGAATTGAATCGCAAGACTGGACTAGACAAGAGCAGCTCTGACTAAATTAAAACCGTATGGTTTGAGTGGCTCGAAGTTAAGCCATGACCATGATCATTCGCGAGTAGTAGTAGTAATTTTTATAGTTAGTTTTTTCTTGAGGAACCAGATAGAATGACAGTTACTTCACAAGCCTGCTAAAATAATTGCTTCAATTTGTAAATAACTTTGCTGCATAATGTTCGCTCTGTTTGAATCGACTTAATTCGGTTTACCTGCGTAAGATGACTAAGATTGGCACAAACTCATCAAATCCTTCGTTTAGCGCTTGAACCATTTTGCGTTTTGTGTGGGAAATATCTCGCCATGTTGATGGTGTTAGTGTGGCAGTAAACATTTTTTTTTAGCATAATCAGGATATCAAGTGGGTGGACGGGGGAAAGCCTTTGTTTAAAGTTGGGATTACCTTAGTGTCGAGCATATACACAGACGATCAGCACATCCATAACTTTTTCGAAGCATGCAAGAAGTTCCATTCTGGCGCATTCACAGATCGTGACATCATTCGCAATTTGAAGGTAGGATGAAGGGAATTTGAAAGCAAAATAGATGTGTGACTAACTTGTTTGTGTTCAGAGTCTCCTAGCTTGCGAGACGAGTCCTCTCATCCGCTTTCTACCCACTATATTCAAGCAACTTTTTTATCTCTTCACTGCACCTGATTTTGGTGCAGAAGCTCAAGCAATTTGCATGAAGTCGCTCGTCAACTTGATTGCTACCTGTCATAGTCATGGACATAATCAGTTACTACAACAATACACCAAGGTGCTCGATTTATGTTGAATCATTCTGTTTTCATCACAAGTTTTATTATCTCGTACACTTAACTGCTCTGATGGCTGAGTGAATAGAGTTTTTGCCTGTGGAGCGGTAGATTCAGGTTTGATTCCTAGTTGGGTCAAACCAATGATTGTAATAGTTGTATTCTCAGCTTCCCTAGTCAACGCTCATTATTAAAGGTGCAGTGTGAAGAACACGCCGGAAGTTTGCTTGTTGTGTCGTTGGGAAAGGCACTTCGTGGGATTCTCCCATTTTGATGTGGTAAACAGATGACCGGTAACTCCTAAGCGAGCTCGTTATTGCGCTTTGATCGCTTTCTCGTGGTAGGAGGATATATATGCAATTACATAATAACAATAATTATTCGTGTTTGTTATTCTTGCTTGTCTTTCAGCAAAAACTAATGGTTAACGTTGTGTTGGAAAAATATACGCATTATGGAAACACAAAATCCTTGACCCTGTTTGGTAAAATAAGCTGCTCATAAATTAAACGAGATGAGGCTTGTCATCAACAGTTGGTTATTCATTTGTAAGCAAAGCGTAGGGTTTGAGTGGATTTTGATCAACGGGATTATCCGTTTACCGCGTGTTATGATGGAAGCTGCAGATAATCGGCCAATACCATGAATTTCTCATAATCGCGAGTATTTCATCCAGTACATGTTCACTACTGCGCCATGGAAGGATTACAAGAGCAAGACGATTCATGAGGAGATAACAACCGCCATTACCAACATGCTGCGTCCTTCCACCTCAGACTTCCTCACCACTAACAAACTTCTTCTCCATCTTTCCTTCTTTCTCCAGATTATCGTTAAGAGTATGATTCAACATTTAATAAGCACGCAAAAGTAAGTTGGCTATTGGTGAATACACGTTGTTCGTCGATCAGCTGACCTGGCGGTTCCAGGCGTTCCATGTGGTTAGATGCGATTGCATCCTGTGCTTATTTTCAAAGACGCGACTGACAGTTATTCATTTTCCAGTGTAAACGCTTGATTAACTTGAATCATAAATTAATTTTGTGTTATAACATTGCGAGGGATTGCAAACAGAAGATCTAATGCATGCTTTTCATCTCGTGACCCGCCAGGCACATTTTCGTTGCCCTCGAGCACTTCCCGAAGGATGTTATGCATGTGTGAAATGTCAAGCCAACATACATCGAATCTACAACGTTGCTTCAAACCACGGCCTCTGCTGGCTGTGTGTGCAAAACGATCTTTTTTTTTTTCTGAGCGACTTGTGTAAATTCGCACCAAGACCTACTCGCTTAATGCACGGATACAGTTCTCGCTAATTTTCAATGGTCATTGCAATAATGGGGGTTTATGACGTCATTTTTCAATTGTCTGCAATATTATATTTTCGCAGCCATTTTAATTTGCATTCAGCGAAGAAAAGCAGGCTTTGAAGTTTAAAAAAATTGATGCGCGTACAGCTGCTAAGCATAAGAATAAAACCAGTGTTTGAATATGATACACCAATAATAACAAGAACAAGATTTAGGAAGAAAGTACAACCCCAGGGTTCGCATTAAAAAGTTAAAAATTAAAGAAAAAAATGTTTCGATTTTTTTGTTTTTGATTGTTGGGTATTTAGCGCTTTAGTGGATCTGACGCTCAGTAAGCCTTTTTCGATGAAGTAAAATTCCAGTTTCTGTATTTAACTGTTTTTCGTAAGTGAGAGTGCGTAGCTAGTAGGCACAGTAGCATATGATATGTTTCAAAACTTAAAGGTCCAAAAGTTTCATCCTTGCCAAAGTTAAGAGAAAACACTTTAGGTTTTAGCAGTGTTGTTGCTTTGACATCATGCGTCGTTTGTTCAATATGAAAAGACTAAATTGTTATTAACTCACTATTTCTTGGGGGTGCTTGCAATTTTCAGTGCGTCCACATTTGTTGCTTGTATATGTAAAAAAGAAAGTTAATAGAAAAGAGGAGCACTCGATATTTTCGCTGCTATTAAAGATAAAAAATGCCGCTTATTAAGTTTCTGGCGTAAAGTGATCGCCGCAAATGACATTTTTTTTTTTTGTTCATCCCCATTCTGTATGACACAGCGTATGCGTAGTTGCAAGCGAGTCAATTGCAACTTGGTGAACGTTGTCAACTTGGTGAACTGAACTACTCACTTTGCAGGATCAAACTCGAACGTAACGAACGTTTTCCTGTATCGTTCCGGCACGCTGTGCAGAGCCTCGTCACCAGTGCGGTCCCACACATAGTGAAGAAGTGGCAGGTAGGTAGTTAATGACATTGCGACAACAATATTGCATTTTAAACGCCGTTGAAGAGCTGGAAGACGAAGCCTTAAGCCAAACACTTTTGATAGAATTGCTGAAGCTTAATTTGCATTTGTTATGAAGCTGGCAGCCACTGAAGAAGCAACTACTGCTGCTCTGAAACTATCACTAAACGGTCTAAAAACTTTACGAAAGAAGAACCAGCAATTTTTGGCAGCTCTTTCACCGTAGATTTTTGATAGTGCTTAATTTTGCTAAGGTGGTTAACAAGGGCGGATCCAAAAAATTTTGGTGGGGGGGATGCAGTTTTCAATTAGGTTGAATGTTAACTGAATGCAAAGATGTTAAACCCGAAAAAGAGTGTAAATTAGCCCTTTTTAGAAAATGTGTCCATGTGAGGAGAGTATATTCAGAACTTTTTAGAACCAAATTTTGACATTTTTTAAGCGTATTTTTTCTGGCAAAGGTAACTTCGAAGCAAATAAGGAAACAAAAATGATTCTAGAGGGGTCCAGGGGCATGCTCCCCCGGAAAATTTTTGGAAATTTACATAGGCTACTGCAATGGGCATTTTAGCGCTTTACGAACAATATGTAACGCAAATTTTGTTCTTTTTCCTCTAATTAGTCCTTCGTGAAATATATTGCATTTTGTTCGCACATTTCGATTTATGCGTGGCTAAAGGTATGTTTGCACTAAATACGATTTTAATCCGATTTGTTGTCGTACGAAATCTTTTTCCATTTTTTGACGTAAGAAGTTGGTGGAAATATCTTCCACACAACTCGAAACCCAACAGTTTTGCTTTTTATCGATTATTTTGTAAAGCACCTTACGATTGTTCTCCAAAATGCTGCCCAAAGTGACGTTGTTTAACTTGTAACTGTTTCGCGGTCTGCGTCACCTTACGTACGAAAAGTCGCATCGCATTCTGTGTAAACACACCTTACGGCGTAAGAATTATTGTTGAATGTAAAAGGTTCGAAATTATGCAAAAATTTTATCAAAACATTGTTGGAATTGACTGGTGTGGGAGGAGGATGCATGCCCCACATCCCCCTGGATCGGCCACTGGTGGTTAGTTGTCTTGTTGAGGTTATTTTTGAAAATTCAAGAGTTCGTGATTATGAAAGCTTGGGAAGTATACGCTGTCTGCGGTTTATTTAAAATTTTCTTTTCTATGAGACGCCTTTGCAATATACACACACCCGATTCTCCAGGATTTCCCGTTTATCGTTTCAGATTTGTTCAGGTAGAGTTTCACTGCTTTTTCAATTTGCAACTGAATAAGAATACATCAAACAGTGATAAATAATTATCATGAAGCATCTTAATCCAAGGAGGCAGCAACCAGGCTATGGAAGACTTGAACCATTAAATTTTCGATGATGATCGTTTCGATTCCACTGCGCCTCGCCACGGACTCCCGACATATTGCTCAGCTTTTCTGAATGAACGTAATAATAGATTGATCATGGCACGTTACAGAGCAATTACACGGAAGTTCACAGCGCCAACCTCAGTCTGGCTGTGTTTGTACGAGATTGCTTCACCTACTTGGATCGTGGATTTGTTTTCAAATTGATCAATCATTATTGCAGCAACTTCAACCCCGGGGATGCAAAGGTAGGTTATTCTCGATCATATTGATAAAGCTGTAAGTCAATCATTCATACGCACAAGTCACGGTTGAATGGCAAGACATGAATGCGCAGATATGTGATGGTTTATTATTGTAACGGAGTGGCATTCTGCTTTAAGCCGTTTAACTGTAGTTGCGTCGAATATGTTAAGTTACTCAAATAAGAAATGAAACGTTGTACCCTGAGCTGCAGCGGATCAAATTTCTGTATGTTTTGTTAATGAACCAGTGCGCGCATAAAGCGATCTCTTAGCTCTTTTACTTGCTTGTTCATACGACCAAATCCTTGCAGTTTCAACAGCATAGCTGTACGCTGATAAACCAAGGACCGTGGTGGAATTAAAATTTTTTGTCAGCCGGCTCTGTTTCAACTAATGGTACAAGTAGCATTGGCATTAGTTACATATTTATCCTTCTATCACGAGAAAGCGATCAAAGCGCTGTAACGAGCTTGCTTAAAAGTTGCCGGCCACCTGTCTTCTACACCAAGATGGGAGAATCCTGCTAAGTGCCTTTCCCTACGGCACCACAAGTAAACTTGCCGGCTTGTCTTCCACACTCTCGCTGTGAGGCTGAGCGTCAAGTAGGGAAGCTGTAAATACCAATTTTAAAGTCATTGGTTTGAACCGACTCGGAATGCTCCAAAGACGGACGCTCTCACCACTTGGCCATCTGAGCTGTGACTCGCCATCTAAGCCGGCAAGTTTACTTACCACTCGCTCTTTGAGACGGTTCTATAGAACCAGTGTAAACCGGTTGAATCCCTCCACTGCCCTAAGGTTTTTGAAAAATTTTAAAGTTTTTGCCTTTAAATAACGCAATAACGCTGAGGAGAGCTTCTTCTGTCGCTTGATGGGCGCTGTGTGTTTTTTTGGTTGTAATTGTGGTGACTACTAATGGGTGGGATTGTTGACAGGTCGCAATTTTGTTCTCTTTTTTGAGAAAGATTTATCCCAACACATCTACCTTTTGTGTAGCGTAATATGTATGTGGTAAACAGTATATCTCATTTCCGTATTTGTGTAGAGCAATGTATTTGCAGTAATTTGTCCAAAGTGTAATGAGCTCGCGAGAGTGCCGTAGCATCTACTTGAATGTGGGTTATTATGTGTGGCAGGTTTTATTCGAGATGAAGTTTGAATTCCTACGTGAGGTTTGCAATCATGAACATTACATCCCCCTCAACTTCCCCTTCGCTTGCTCGGCTAAAGGAAAGAACAGTGAGTTATATTATGAGAAAGACACAAAATGCGGTAATGCTGAAAGTCGCGGTAGACATACTGCGTGTGTGTGGAACTTGAAAAACTTTCCAAACTTGTTTCCCTCGTGAATGCGCAGTCGATTAATTGGTGACCATTGCTCTTTAAATACGTTGCTCCGCTCTTTGTATACGTTTTATATGATCAGCAGCATGGCGCTGGGGAATACACCCTACGCCCACCTATTTGCGTAATCAAAATTTAATAATCGATCCACTCAAGGAATGCAAGTAACCTGTTTGTAGATAATTAAATCCCCGGAGAGCCAACTATTAGGTTGAGTGGTTACAGTTCGATTGCCCATCGTCATAATCATGTTTGATGTGCATTGCGGGAATTGCCCGTGTTTTTGTGACGTCTCAAAAGATACTAGTGATTGTATTACATTATTGAGGTCGCATGTGCTGCATAGGAACATATGAAGCCGATGTACGTCTATTAGGTCAACCGTAATATCTCTTTATATCCAGGTTACAGTTACTGTCTTACTGATGATTTCTGCCGCTTTCACTTCCTTGCCGGCATCCTCATGAAGAATCTCTGCACCTCCATGTATGAACCCAAAGAAATCCGTGGTGTTGCCATTGAAATATTTCGAAATCTGCTTGCAAAACACGCGTTCGACGACAGGTTGTTGATTTTCTTGATTCTTACGACCTACACTTCGATCAACTTTAAAAAATGCCTAAAACTAGCATATTTTTTAAAAGCAGTAGAGAAATAAACTGGAAGTATTCGCCATAGATTTTGGTTTTGTGAATTCTCGAAATGCTTTTTGCAGTGTAGCAAGAAACCTTTTGGCAGTTGCAGAGAATATTCAACTTTTTGTCCTCGGTAGAAACTCAAAACCATAGCCAAGCATTTCAATTTGTTGTTGAAATCTATGCATTTCTTTTTTGCAAGCGCTTATGGTTCCCAGAAAAGTGATGAAATGGGCATTAAGAAAGAAAAGCTTGCCAAAAGTGTTGGTGAAAGTAGTAATGAGCTTGTATGAGGGTTCAAGGACGAAAGTCAGAGTTGGATCGGGTTTTTCGGAGGAATTTGGGGTAAGGGTTGGTGTGCATCAAGGGTCTGTGCTATCACCATTGATATTTGCTATTGCGGTTGATGCAGTGTCAGAACATGCAAGAGAGGGACTATTGAATGAAATTTTGTACGCGGAAGATCTTGTGCTGATGAGCGAAAAGTTGGAGGAGCTAAGGGAGAGGTTCCAAAGGTGGAGAGATGCATTGGAAAGCAAGGGATTGAGAATAAATATTAGAAAGACTAAGATGATGGTGAGTGGTGCAGAAGGGGAGGTTGTGCGTAGCAGGATGGATCCGTGTGGAATATGTGGAAAAAGAGTTATGTCTAATGCGGTGTGGTGCACGCTCTGTAAGAAGTGGATTCATGCAAGATGCACCAAAATGAAAAAAGTATCTTGCAGTTTTGCACAACAGTTTGTATGTAGAAGATGTGAAGATATTGGAGACGGAAAGGAAGAACCAGTGGAGGTGTTGTGTGGTGAAGTGGAGACTGTGAAGGGTTTTTGTTGTCTTGGAGATAGGCTGAATGCTGGTGGTGGGTGTGAAACTGCAGTGACTGCAAGAGTAAGGATCGGATGGATGAAATTTAGAGAATGCGGAGAGTTGTTACTTGGGAGAAGGTTTTCTTGGAAAATGAAAGGGATGGTGTATCGTAGTTGCGTAAGATCAGCAATGTTACATGGAAGTGAGACATGGTGTTTGAGGGAAAATGAGATGGTAATTTTGAGAAGAACTGAAAGAGCTATGGTGAGATCAATGTGTGGAGTAAAACTAGTGGATAGAAAGAATACTGAGGAGCTGATGAAAATGCTGGGTCTGAAGGAAACTTTAGATAAAATGGCTAAAGCGAATGGAGTAAGATGGTATGGACATGTGGTTAGGAGGGATGATGAGAGCATTTTGAAGAAGGCAATGATGTTTGAAGTGAATGGACCACGAAAGCGAGGACGGCCGAAGCAAACATGGAAGAAACAAGTCGAAGAGAATATAAAGAAGATTGGGTTGAGAGTGGAGGAAGCTACAGATCGCGCGAGATGGAGAGAGGGAGTGGGAGCGATTGCTGAAGGAATGAGGTGCATCCGGCCACTTTCAAACACGAGGAAAAACCGGATTAAAACTGGATGATGATGATGATGATTATGGACTATGCGTGGCTTATGCTTGTGAATGTGTTGTCTGGCGTGGCATTAGACATGAGCAATCTTGTTTAGTTAGTTGCAAACATCGGGTTAAACGTTTCGTTTTCAAATTCGGCTAAAGTTATCTGATGATCCGGACATTTTCGTTTGTAATTGTTGTTTTTACGTTGATTTTTTGATGTTTAGGTACCAGACAGAATGCCACCAATCCCGCATCGCTGTCCTCTACCTCCCTTTCCTCCGGATCGTGCTTGATAATGTGGCCAGGTTTAGCGATGATCCGGATGCTAACAGGGATGCTAGCCAGGTCTGTGATTGGATCTTACTTTTGGGGTTTAATTCTCGGTCAGATTTTCAATGGTGTTTGCATGGGTGAAACTGATTTTTGCAATGAACTTTTTCATCACGCTTTAGTAGTTTTTGCTACTTTGTATTTAAACAATTGTTGAAATATAAGCAAGATGTTTGTTTGCTTGTTAATGTTTCTCATATTCTTGTAGAACCAATCATTTGATTCCGGCGATGTCCTGTCTTCCACAAGAGGAGGAGATGCAGTGTCCAACACTGCTAGCATTCCTCCGTCCACTGAACGAGGAGGAAGCCTGCGTTCATCCCGCATTCCAGACTCATCGCTCATGAGTACCATAGGTGCGGAACGGACGGATATTCAAATGAATTAACTAAATTTAGGGGTTTTTATCGTTTGCTTTCACTAGAAAAATTCGAACATTTTGTCGCAAGAAAACGTTGACGTTTCGATTACGCAAACTTGGCTGTCATCATCAGCATCGTCTTGCTTACACTACTGAATGCTGATGATGACAGCTTCAACCTGCTTTGTCGAAACGTTCAGGTTAGCAAGAACCAGCGTCCCATGATCATGTGCTTTTCAATTACTTGCTTACTACTAGTTGCATTTTTCAATCATGTTTTCGTTGGAAATTTGTCGAGCAGAAACGTAGATGAAACAGTGGGTGAAAAGGCGCGTTGCTGAGAGTTGAACCCATGATCTTGTGATCATAGTCGTGGAAACTTCTTCGTGGAGAGTGCTTATGGTCCTTCCGGATAAGTGGCTACCACAGTTTGCAAATGAGCAGGCGCACATGCGTTTTTGCATGAGCAGTTGACCGTGGTCGGTCGTCATTGACCTCAGATCATTGAAACAAATCATGATTTACAATGGATATGGGACAAAAATAGCTTATAAAGGAAAAATAATGTAAGCAAGGCGATATAAAGCTGAAAGAACTAAAATTTACAATTCTACTACATTTACAAGTTATAGCATCACCCAGGCAACAGGTTAAAATCAGTTGGGCAATTATAACATCATAGACTAAAAGCTAATAAAAACACCAGCGGAGTTAAAATTAATAAATAAAAATTTGGAGTCAATAAACGAATAAATAAAGATAAGAAGCGGATTTGGAGTCCATATTAAGCAATGGCTCATATTTTTGAATAAAAAGTGATTCAAGGATTAGTGAGCGTGCAGAATTAGCACGCTTACAAGATCAAATCTTCATTATACTTGCGGTATTGCGTCGAAGCGTGTAACGAGTGGCAGGCCAATTTCCGTGACTTATCGCCTGGGTAACATAACTCCGAAGAAACATCGCAATAGTGGCGAGCCGTTGGCGACACTGTTGCTGGTTTGAGCGGCCCGGGAATCGAAGCTTTGACCTCTCGTGCCGATAGTGATGACTTTAACAACAGCTAATCGGCCGGTTGGATTACTTATGAAACCAATCTTGCCCAACAAGCAGTTGTGCAAATTAAGCTAGAATTATGTGATGAGCTCGTAACCAGACTACCAACTCCGGAGTTGCCTCAAGCACGATAGGTTGGTGTCGTGAGCTCGTTATCGTCCATTATACGCACGTGAGAACGGTGATGGATCATTTCATCTAAACTTGCTATTCTTGTTCTTCAGCTAATCCTGGCAGTACTTTGCTGACTCGCGCCGCTGGTGGCGGAGGAGGATTCGGGGTAGAGAGTGGTTCAAGCAACTCATCACCATCTGTCAGTACGCAGAAGTTGGATAAAGGAGAACCCATGAAAGACGTGAGACAATATTTTCGTTGATGGAGCGATCTGCTGCGCGCTGTTTTAAGGGTGGAGGCCGCATTATCTTGATTGAACTCCCTCTAATTCTCTCTCGTTTAGTTGTTTAAATATCGATAATGATTAATGTTTTCTGGGATCACAGACATATGGACTATGTCATATGTGGCTATCAGTTTCTTAGTCAAGCTGAATTGCTTAACACATGCCAGAAATGGATGAAGGAAATATTAGGTGCGACAGTTTAATGTAAATTGAACGAGAAAAGGTTGTTTTAGCTTAGTTGTGAATGATACGTTAGTTATAATTAGACGAGATCGATGCGTTTATATCCCTGAGAGTATGATATATGCCAACGTTTGGTTTTTGGAAATTCGCTGCTCAAACGTTCGTATTTTAGCCCTCAGGCACTTTCATAATGTTTCCTTCTAATCGCTTGCAATTCGAAATGATGTGGTAAATTTAATAATAGCTTGACCTTGAAAATTGGACTAGTTTGAATTTTCGGCTTGAGCCTCCGCGTTCAGAAATTTTTTAATTAATCGAGCAAAAACAAAAAAGCACATAATAAACGAGGGAAGGAAAAACCAAAAGAAAAGAAACTCGAAAGGTGACTACGAAGTGACCGTTTAAGGTCTTTAGTCAAGCAGCTACCCGTGATTGAATTAAGACCAAATTTGAAATATGGTTGATTCCTTAATTCAGTTGACAACGAGTTCAAAATTTTTGGCCCTTGAAACCTAATTGATTTTTGGCAGCGTGTTGTAGAAAGTTTAGGTAAGTAAAACTGGTATTTGGAGCATGAATGTCAGAGATATTAGTAAACATAGAAGTGAAACAGGGAGGAAGTTTAGTGTGTTATTACATACGCTTCGCGACTTCATGGGTATATAGGTCAGTGATTTTGAGAACTCCTAGTCGGTATTGTTTTGTGATAAGAGGATCGACGGTTGGCATTTGAGTTTATTCGAATAGCTTTGTTTTGTAAAAGCGACTGGAAGATTCTGGAAAGATTACTCCACAGATAAACAGATCAATTTTAAATTATTACTATTCATTGCATATTGTAATTGCTTAGAAATCATGTCATATACACAAGCATGTGCTAGCTGGTAATACCAGTCTGTTTTAGGGTACAATGAGTTTGACAAGCATGACGAGATTTGTGGGTGCGGAACATTTTGACCCGGCAGAGATTCGAAGCCTTCTACTCTGCTTCCTCTACATCGTCACCAATCTCCCCAATGATGCTTTAAAGGGATTCTGGAAAGATTCGACCACAGATGAACAGATCGATTTCTTTGAAGTTCTTATGTGAGGAACAAGTTGTGTTTTTGCTGGTAGCTCGTTGCTGATTGGTTCTTGTTTTCAGGTTGTGCTTACATCACTTCCGGTACACGGGAAAGAAGCAGCACTTCCAAGGATTAAGGTAGGTTGTTGGCCTGGCATATAATATGAAGTCTGCAATAACCAATGGAGGTTTCAAGTGTTTATGTCAGTTGTTGTTGCAAAACAATTTTTTCTGAAAGCTTCGCCCCCACATCACACACTCTAGAAAATTTTGGGTATGTCCTCTGCTGAAAAGCAGATAAAATTTTGCGATACAGGAAAAGAATAATTTAAAAAATATGAGCGTGAATCAAGCTAGACTAGTCTCTGTGCAGGCAACCGCCAGTTTTTGGAAATACTCGCCGATTTTCTTTCCAACCGTTT
Organism: Trididemnum miniatum; assembly: GCA_964006365.1. NCBI lineage: Eukaryota > Metazoa > Chordata > Ascidiacea > Aplousobranchia > Didemnidae > Trididemnum > Trididemnum miniatum. Next base: position 4,926,974 of record OZ023249.1, read on the forward strand.
GCATCATTGTTTTCTACAATTAAGGCGTGACAATTTTATGTTACAGGTTCGGTTCCTTGTCCAAGCTCAATGGCAAGCGTTCGTTTCCGTCACGACTCCGCTCATCCACTGCTCATATCTACAATCACGTGAGCAAGTTGGCCGAGCCCATGGTGTCACGTGAGTATGGGTTTATCCATCTTGTACGACAGGAAGATGGTTCACATTTTTGGCTTTCATATACGTCGGTGAAAAGATCTCGTTGTTATATTGATTGCTGTGCACAGCCTACTTTTTGCATAAAATTAAACGCATAATGCAGCGGGTGCTTTAAGCATATGTTGCATAGACCATTCTCACATGACGACCCATTATAAATATCAATGACAAATGATCGAGCGTTGTTAGTGGACATACGAGACAAACAACGCACATACATTCAACTCTTCGCGCTTCCAAATGTGCCGAACTCTTGGCGGCTTGGTGTGACCTGACCGGCAATTAAATTCTGGTCTCCCAGCTGCATATTTATGTAATGTACCCACCACCAGCAGAACTTATATTCTTATTCTTCTATTATCTTCACGAACCCGATTGTTGAAAACGTGTCACAAGCGAAGTCGCGACGAGAGTCGAACCCAAAATTAGTGCAGCGCTTCCCTCTACACGCTGCGCTCTAAGTCACCACGCCATTGAAAAGTCGTTGCGATATAGGAAATAATGGCGTTTATAAACCCACGCTTTGTCGGAAAAATGCATGGTTCTGCTGGTGTTGGGTAGATTACATAAAAATGTCTCCCGGCTGCCAACGCTTTGCTGATGCATCGAGTGCCGGTGTCCTTTGGAGAAACAAGTTTTTTCTTTCAATCTCGTAGCACTGACCCAGCTGCGTGGTAGTGATAGTGAAAAGATAATTTAATATTAGAATTTGGAGTTTCATGCTTCAGTGGTCTGGCTGTCTAAAATCTTATTTTCGGTTTTGACATGGTCATTTGGTGTTATATGGTGTTGCCACGTCACCGGTTGATGTTGGTGTGGATTTGAACTTCCCCAAGTAATGTTTTTTTTGCTTTTCTTCCAGCGTAAGAGCTGGGGAATCGGACAGATTAGTTGCATATAGCTTGTAATCGGTGTAATTTGTGTATAATGTATTAATGTAACTGTATAATGAGCTAGCATCAATAACGTTGCAGACGCATCGCATATGATTGATGACGAGGAACTCGAAGATCTAGCTCGTCTCGAAGCCAACTTATCCACTGAAGTGGGAAAGATAGTGCTTGATATGCTGGCCGAATTTACACGCTATTATAAAGTAAGTTTTCTTCAGCATGACTGGTTGCTGATAGAGCTAAGCTATTTTGATGCTTGCAGAAACAAATGCAGAGCAACGATGGCGACAATCCACTTATGAAGAAATTTTTCGATGTTCTTTTGCGCTTTCTTCAAATCAACCAATCAGAAGAGGTTTTGCGTCATGTGTTTGCCTCGTTGCGTCTTGTCTTGTGCAAAGTATGTGCAACTTTCTCTTGGAACAGGGTCCCTTCTAACTTTCCACGTTGTTCCAGTTTCCCAGCGTTTTATTCCGTGGCTCGGCTGACCTCTGCGCTTCTCTCATCTACCACGGACTCAAGTGTTGCAACTCCTCTCTCTCCTCCACTCGCTCCGAGGCCTGTGCTCTTCTCTATCTACTCATGCGTAACAACTATCAGTCGCTGCAAAATCGCAACTTTGTGCGCTCGCATCTACAAGTAAGTCGAACAAAATAAGTACTGATACTACTTCCATACGATGCTTCATACGATTTTACTCATGAGCATGGGTAGGAGCAAGTTCATGTTTTTTATAAAAAGAAATAGCAGGAGTATATATTTTAAAATTTCAAATGTTCAATCCATTTTTTTAACGTCACATTAGATTTATTAGCTGCATTCTAGTTCATCAATCAGCAAAAGCGCAAAGCTTATTTCACCAGCGGCAAGGGAAGAATATTGGTCCAGTTGTTTTTCGCACATCGATCTGATTCGATACACAAAAATAATCTCCGGTGCATTGATTTCGCCCGAAATAAAATTGTTGCTCCAAATAGGATGTATGAACAAGCCGGAATGTCGTAGCTAGGTAGATCGCTATAATCGCGTGCGATAGAGCGACAGGGTAGAGTTTTAGTTACGTCATGTGTTGGAAAATTCTTATCCGCCTTCCCTGGAAACTGCATCTCTCCAGACTTTAAAAAATTTTTGTTATGAAATAGAAATACGTAAGTTTTGATTCCAGTTTTTTTATACCACGCGATGCTCATTAGTCGTTTTGTTGCAAGTCAGAGCTTACTTGAAAAAACAATGTTTAACTTGTGATTTTGTTTAACATCAACCGAGTGCGGAAACCTCCTCGCTCGTTTGTTTAGCTGCAAGGGAAAAAGGAAGTTGTTTCTAGGGCTGTGTGCAGCCATCGAAAAAATATCTGGCTCCAATTCCCGCTCCACAAAAAATCCAAAGTTAAGACTTCAGCTTCATCAAAAATGCTTGCGTCAGAGCTGCATATTCTGTTCTGCCGAGCTTGCTTCACGCTTATGCATCTGGACGTCATGTATTGAACAGAAAATTTTGCAGCGCGTTGTGGTAGTCTGCAAAGCGAGCTGCGCTCTTCAGTACGGCAATTATGTGTGATGTGCAATCAGCCCGGACCGTGGACCGAACTTACAGGATTTGCAATGTACATGCGTTAGTGGTAGGTCATGTCGCTGACTGAGATGTAGAGGTGCTGCTAATGGATTTGAAGTTGATTGAGATGGAAACGTAGATCGTTGAATTAATTTGTTTAGCGCAGGGGTGTGCAACCCACTGCCCGCGGGCCACAATCCGACCCTCCAGGACAGTCAGTGTGGCCCTCGACGATGGCAGGACAAAAAAATTTTTTTTTAAAAATCGATTTATTTAGCTATTTGTACCGTCTATAATACACGGGTTGTGTTTAGCATTTTATAATTTTATACATATTTGACGGTGACTGGCCCTCGACGTTGTTAAAATTTTCAAAAGTGGCCCCCCAGTGAAAAAGGTTGCACACCCCTGGTTTAGCGTATGCCATGCAATAATAATTTGCTGAATGTCTCTTGAGTGCTTACATCGCTGCCAACTAGTCACTAAGTAGACCACTAGAGGTTGATTAATTACTAGCTCAATTGTTACTTCGCCTTGTCATACTGATGTGATATTACGGTACCAAACAATGCAGTTTGTTACGTCGCAATGCGCTGCTTGTTCACGTCATCCGTGCCAGAGGATGAGAAGATACGGGCTTACATCATTGTGCAGGCGATTCTTAAAGTGATGACATGTACAAATGATCGAACGCTGTTGGTGGACTATTGATACAAACAACACATTTACACTAAACCCTTCGCCCTTCCCTCATGTGCCTAGCGCCTGGCCGGAAAATTGCGAATACTACTTTATCTTCATTGTGACTCGACCCGTAACAAAACGGCTATTTCCCGGCTACCGCGCGGATGCTCCTAACCGGTACACCAAGCCGAGCGATGGAGGTAGGTAGGTAAGTGTTTATTGTCGGCCAATAATGACACTCACGATGCGAGGATAATGATAAAATGAAAAGGCACGAGTTGGAGAAACGAAAGAGCATGAAAGTGATCGAAATGGAAAGACGCGGTTGCCGAGTATGTAAAGGATGTAACATAATTTCTAGCGCACAACTAGGTTGGCGGTAGCCTAACTACATCACTACAGGCCCCTGGGCAACCCACTCATTTGCAGCTGCAGACGCTTTATTGTGGTCTCATCATGAACGTTGCGTTGAATTTAATAATTTGTAGCCGCTGATGGGTATTCAACAAACGCATGTGGAACCTTAAATTTTTGCACTTCACAATTTGTAGCTCTCCTCGTAAGCCGAACCGCACAATGCGCTATTTTGTGATCTCTTTCTATCCAATTCTCGGAGCATATTAAGTGTATCTCCGAGCATATTAAATGTATTTTGAACTTGCGAGAATCAATTCGTTCTTTGCAAAATAGCAATCGATCGATAAATATATTGTGTTGTTGTCAACAGTTTAGAGTAATTTTAAGACTCGATTTTGACGGACTTGTTGTACCTCCGATTTTACTCCACATTCTACATGAGTATACAAGGCTATTCAGATTGCGATAGAACTGTAATATTTAACGTGAAGAAAGCATTCTGCTTGATTTCACAATTGACATTTTGAAATGATGGCGATGCTGTAGTTTTGGTGTTTGCACATTGTTAGAGATTTAGTATATGAAAATTTGAGTGGTAGAAAAAGTGCCTAAACTAAGTGAAAGCAATAGAATAGAAGATGGTGAAACAGACTCTGGAATGTTAATCATTTCTTTTTTGTATCCAGTGATGAATTGATAACTTGTTTCTCTTAAACGATTTTTGCTGTTATGACTAGTTGAAATTTCGCTTGAAACAATATGAAACTGCACCCTGAACTTGTCGCTGACGTCACCATGTATTTTAAACTTCTTATCTAAGGCGCTGTGCGTACGTTCGGTCGATCGTTTGCTCGATGCTTATAAAGTTGATCAGATACAAAAAATAACCGAAAATAAAATTATATTTAAAGTCAAGATGTTTCGAAACAAGTCCTATGAAGCGGCTTTGGAAATTTATAGAAAATCTGAAGAGTCCCCCTCTTAGTATTTCCCCTAGCAAGCAACTTGACGTGAAGTACGTTTGGTTGTTTGATGTTTCTTGCTCCTTGTTGTTCGATCACATTTGTGTACGCATTTTCTTGTTTCTTTAAAAGAACCATTAGAATTTCTATCTGTATTTTAAGCTCTCGCTTGCACAGGATTTTTAGAGACAAACACACATTGATTACTCCTGCTCACAGCCACAAGGTTTTCAAGAATTTGCTCGCAAGGTTTTCAAAATTCCACTCAATAGCGAATTATTTATGAAATTGTTGAAGTTAACTGTGTGCATCTTATTTTTTATTTGTGAAACACTTCGGAGTTTTAGCAGAAAACATGCATCCAGACTAATTGAAAACATTTTTTGATACTTGACGTTTTAAGATGCTACTCATCCCATCGTCAAAAGTAAGACGAATGGGAAAGCAACTGACAACATTTAAACAAAAAATGAATTAACAATTGTTACATCGAAATAAAACGATAGGATCAACACGTTAATTGTATTTTTTATTTGAATATTGTAAACTGATTTCCTACTCATTTTACTTTGGACAACTGGATGAGTAAGATCTTGAAACGTCAAGTAATCAAAAATGTTTTCCATTATTCTGGCCGCATGTTTTCTACTAAAGCTAGTGATAAGTTCCAAGCATTATGCTCCGAACTTAGCGGTTCTTTTTTGCATCAAGATAACAACCGCCATCATAAATTTGCTGCCATGTCACACTGTCATGTGACTTTGTAGTTGGAATTTTGTAATTGAGATCGAAACGATACTAGCGTCCATGCGCTGCTACGTGGTCGTATTTGCATGAGTTACACATACATCCGCGTTTAATCTATTTCTATATGAACGTGTTGCTGCTTGTGAATTCCCTATATGTCGCACAATGGCTCGACGTCTTACAAGCAACTTACGTGCAAGCACTTGAGCATTTTTGAGTGTTTTGCTACTCCATACTCTACTCTTTTTTTCCCGTGTTAAATACCTTGTTGATATAAATGTAAGTAATGGCGCTTGTACATACATCACGCACATGATAGGAACCCCTTGTTTGATTTCCATTCATGTAATAAATGTGTGTAGGTATTTGCATGAATGGAAAGAATCAAATTAATTCTTTTTTTAGTTGAGAGACAGGGCAATAAGGGCTTAACTTACTTTTATATCTGGTAGTAGAGGTATTTGAAGAATGCGTTACTATTCCATGGAGGTGTAAAAGTTTATCTTTTTATTTTGCTTGTCGCAATTTCGCATTATCTCGTTTCTTTCCATTTTTGTTGAGTGGGGATCTTCGAAGTCTTACTACGTATCTGCAATGTCTGTGTAAAACCATTCCCTGTTGCTTTGTCCACCTTTTACCTGCTTTCGTTTTTCTTGAGCGAGGAAGAATTGGCTTGATCACCAATAAGTAAAGCTTTCACTTGATTTTGTGAATTAACTAAGCGTATTTGGTTTGGTTAACTCGCTTTTTGCATCTTCTTATTTTCTCCTAAAATTAGCTCAACTTTCCGCGACGTTTTAACCTCTTAAAACACAGCAGGTTGAAAAAATGTGAGGTAACTAACCGAAGTTATTTTCAAATTATATTAACCTGAAAATTGAACAGTGATTGAGGAGACTGCAAAGTGAGCTTGCCCTCTTCAAGTCAACAGCTACCCAGTGTAATGCGATCGTCTCCAGCCACGAATCGAACCCGTCGCGTGAGATCGTAATCTGCGGCGCGCAGTACTGCTAGGCCAGGATCCTGACGAAAGCTGAAGCCGGCGAAGACCGAATCTGTTCCTCATCTTTTTTGTTTAAACTCGTCATAAAACTGTTTGTTGAAGGTAGTAGCGCTCGGTGAACACAGTGTGAACCTATGCTGCTCTGCTTTGTTTTAACCCTTGGTTGTTGCTAATCTGCCGAATTCTGTTTCAGATGATCAAGGCTGTATCGCAGTTAATCAGCAAGGAATCGAACATTGGTAGTTTGCGCTTTCAACAATCGCTCGCTCTCATCAACAAATACGCCATCAGCGATAAAGGAATGCAGGTGAGTTCCCGTATCATGTTTACCCGGCTCGGATACGTCACATTGCATGATATGACGACACTAGTGTTTATGACATCATCGTTTGATTGAAATGTATGTCTCTGTGGCATCATCAGTGATACTTACTCGTGAGTCAAATATGATTGGTTATGGTGTTTCGCTGTAACGTTCTGTGGTTCTTAATGTGGGAGTATGATTGTAATATTGTGAAAGCTGTGATGTCATTACGACGCAGTACTGTGGTGCAGTCATTAGTGATACTATTACAACGAAAAGTAAAGCTTTGTTGCAACATTGGTAGATGGAACAAACCTTCAACTTTTAAATTACAGTAATTCCCAGCCTTTTTCCTTCGCGAACCCTTTTGAAAATTTCTCAAGCTTGTAGGTTCTGAAATGATTAAGATTTATCCCAGCCAATGCCTTAGCAGAGTCGATGGCAAAATTTCCTGCAAGTGAACTTGTGTATATTTTCGCACTTAATATTTTTTTGACTGTGCAATGAGAATGTGCGGCCTTCGCTTGCTACATTTTTAAAAAATATTTGTTCCCCGTTCAGAAAGCCGGCCCACTTCTGTGTAAGTCATCAAATTGCACTAATGAGACAGTCAAAATAGTGTGCATTATCTGCAGTTACGTACACGTCATATACTCATATTGATGTGACTTACTGCTCTACTGACAACCTCCTATTGCAGGGATGGCTAACCTTTTTTTGCAAACGGGCCAAAATGTTAAAAATAAAGTTCAGCAAGTTAATGCCGTGCCATTACATTAAGCAAAACAAAAACAAAGTGGCTCAGCGGGCGTGAATACCTTTTTTTTTTTGATGTTCACCTAATTTTAGTAGCAAAACAGGAGCCCTACAGACGTGAAGACCTTTTTTTTGGTCATCACCCGATTTTAGTTGGAAAAATAGTAGGTTTGCGAACGTGAAGGCTTTGTGCCTCCGTAGAGGGGACAATTTGGACCCGCACTTTTCGAAAAGGAGCGATTGTGTAAAAACGGTCGAGGACCTCTGAGTTAAATGAAATCAAGATTAAAGTATTAAGCGGCGTGCCAGAAAAAAATATGCGGCATGCCAATTCCATAGGTTCGCCACCCCTGTCCTGTTGTATGTGAGCAGTTCGCTTTGTCCAGGAGCGTGCAGTTTGCGTCACTGATCACATGTGAATCGTTTCCGCAGAGAGCATTTTCTGCAGCGCTGTATTCCTAGATTCGGAACCATAAGTAGAAAATTTTCAAGTTTTGTGTAAAAGTAAAACTCCTTTTGTAATCATATACAAGACGTATTATCAGCCAACAATCAAAATTTCATCAAGCGTAAGAAAATTATTCGTGCATTGAAAGTGACGCACTACGCAACAATACTATAGCACATTTGCAAACAATCGTTTTCGCTGGTATACAGTAGAAAAAATGAAGAAATCCAACAGACACACAATTGTGCTGACCACATGTTCACTTTTGTGGGCCTGAAGCTCATAGGCTCTTAGTCTTAGCTTCGCTTATTTATGACGTCACAGTTGCTTTTTTCATTAGTGATGTTTAAAATTTAATTGTATCCATCCGAAGAAACCCGTCGTTTTTTTTGCCCGTGGTAATTGCAAGTGGGAACAGGTTGATTATGCTCGAGAACAAGGCCCAAGCCATTAATAGCATTACTCTGTATCTGATTGGATTTGACGTTTGTCAATTTCAGATGTTATAGTACGTTGCCTGTGAGCAACTATTGTAAGATTTGCAGGCTTGTCCATGGGACATAATTTTCTGTTCCATCCCTTCGCATGGCTTTCCCACTGGAATACAATTCGATGAAAGATTACATCTACGAAGAACATGCAAAATAAAAAAATTATTGACGTTGTGAATTATTAAAATTTAGAAGTATGTCTAACTATGACAATGCAATATCATTCGGGTACTATAATTACATTTCTGAGTTACTCTGTCTACTACAATAAGCCATGCTACTGTCCCATGGGAAGTACAAATGTGTGCTGCTCCATCCCATAATATGGGATTGCCAAGACAATCCCGTTTGCATGGACAAGCCTGAAGATTAGAGATCATTGGAATGTGGTTTTAAGCTGTTGATGAATAGGATTTCCACGTTGACAATCTGAGTAGAAGTGATTGTTTTCTGTACCTTTGGTTTAATAAATGCATTGATGAGAGGTGTTGCTGCAGTTGAGGTCAGGTAATTTGTTGTTGCTACTACTTTTAACCGTTATGTGTAGCGACAAAGTAAAGATAGGTATGAAATGCGGACCGGTGCAATACCGCATATATGGAATCAGTTATGGTCTACTACTTCTATCCACCAAAAGTAAATCATTAATTACATGAGACGATCAATGTAAAGCACAACTTAAGCTTACTCCATGATTGTAACAAAGCAGTGCTTCTCAAAGTGCGAATCGTCAAGCAGCTTTAGGAGCCCGGGAAGAGATGGTGGAATTCTGATTTTGTATTGATATAGTGTATGTCACATGAAAGCCTAGCAAATGCACCCGTCGCATTGGACTGTTACATGTAAATTTGATAAATGAATCTTGCTTCTTTTTTCTGCATGTAGCAGTTGTTCTATAATGCACATAGCCCTTTATGTTCAACTAGTTTACAGTCGGGCCAACTTTTTTCTGCTGCTGAACCAGAATTAACGTTGAAATTTACCGGGACCGTGAGTGATTGTAAAAATTGTGAAGGGATCGCAAAGCAAATTTCTTAAGTTTGAGCACCACTGTGATAAGGGCTGCTTGCTGTTTCGCTCTCAGGAATAAATGAAGAGACGTGGAAGTTTTTTACCGAAAGCATAGTTATGCAGGAACATGTGGATGTTAGTTTTGAGGATGGATCAATATAAAGTTTTTCAATTATTCCATTTTGTGTTCTTGTCACAACGCTGTCTAGCAATGTTTCTGTATCATCATACACTCTTAAACATGTCAAGCTTTGAAAGTTGTTACTGAGCGTCATGTCATCAATCAACGGACATAAATAGAATGCATATTAAGGGTGGAATCATGCACTAATGTTCGTGCTGTACACAGTGCAGCTATTTAAACGTGGTCATTCCCATACCTATTTATTGCAAGTTTGAAATGTGGCGGCGTGAAAAGATTCTTCTTGGTAAAATAATGATTTCCTTATGCTCTCATCATAATGCTGAGTGAAGTTATTTATGACTTAATAATGTGGTGAATGCAATTATACAAAAGTCAATATCTATGACGCGAATTAATTTGTCACGGAAATGAATTTCCATAACCTTATTCACAGCTGCGCAGAATGGTTGCGCACTATTTCCGGACTGAAAGCACAATTCTTCGAATACGTCACGTCGCGAAATTCTATCTTTCCAGTTTTCAAATGACGTAGAAACGGTTGGTTGGGTCGTATTTGTCACTGATTTTGACGTCATCATGTTCATTATTATTCAAGTGATGTCACCTACTGAACGGCAATGTGTTTCGAGACGGAGTAGTTGGGATTGAGCACGGATTTCGCACTGTCGCTTCATACATCGCTTTTAGAGGCGATTCTTTGGGCCTCTTTTTTATCAGTATCTCTGGAGGTTTCCCCATCAACTTGCTAAGAGTGCTGGATTTTTCCTTCTCGCTCTTTCTACATATACTAGGAGTGAGATATTGATAGCTTGATGTCAGCTCACCATCTACCAGCACCGGTGGCACTAGCACGTGTTCATCACAACTTCGCTTGCCTTCTCCGTGTGTGTGACGTGGCGAACTCGGGAGTTTTTTGTTCAGCCAGTTAATCGTTTGGTGGGCTGGTCCACGCTTTTCACGTGGTGCTGTGAACTCGATTGGGCCGTCCCCGTTTAGCTCGTCTGTGCTGGAGAGAAACACATCAGCATCAAGATCCAGACTGTTTGTCTCTGAGCGATATGATTTGGCTGGCGATGATCGGTCGTGCAGCGAGAGCTGCGACGAAGAAGCGTCTTGAATCGGTTCGCGCGAGTTCTTCCCCGCGCAATTTAACATTTCCTTCAATCTTGTCGCTTTTTTGTTTAAACTTGTGTTGGAAGCAGTTAGTGTAGGATCGAGTTGCAGGGTTGGCTGTCCTTGTATTGGTACTTCGGTTGTTGTGAAATCCTGGAGGTTTGCTTTCTAAAACCAAATAAATTTGCGCGAGATTAGTGAAATGTTTTCATCATAAAATTGCACAAACATTCGTTACAGTGTCAATTCATACGGTGATGCGCGATTGCATAAATACGACGTACCTGTGATTCTAGTTCGGTGATCATTTCATCAAATTCATCTTCCAACTCTTCCAAGCTGATCCCTACTTCTTTTCCGAAATCCACTTTGATAATCCGACTCAATCGCTTACGATCCTTCCGCGATTCCGACATTATGACGTCAGCTAGTTGACTCTTTGTCATTCAAAGTAAGGTCAGTCATAAACTGTGCTGAAGCACCACTAAAATCACGCGCTACGACAATGCAAAGTAAAATATTTATTGAAGCGACAACGCACATTTCTTTTACTGTGTAAGATTTCTTTTTCAATCGATTATCTCAGCAAAGTTGATCCTTCGCCGTTTGCTTCTAGTATAGCTTGTTTGCTACTTAGCTACTAGTAACCACCTACCACGGCTATCACAGATCTGCTCTTCACTTATATGCTTTACTTATCATAGGACGGACTTCCTGTCAGTCAACAGTAGCAGATAATGCTGGATTACGCTGTTCTTACTCATTGCAGCTTTTTGAAATACACCAAAAATTAGAGAGTGCTCAGAAAATACCGTGCTTGATACCAATCTCGCACGTATTTTGGCCTAAAAATAAGTCGAGTAGCCCGCATATGGGGCAAGTAAGCTACTTGCCACTCACTGACTCGCTAACAAAGTGTTAACTTCTCATAGTAATCGCTATTTTTGTCCCAAGCTTGAAAATGTACTCCTAATAATTGAAGTTTTCATGATAGCTTGTCCTCGTTCTTGCAGATTAAAAGATCAACTTAATTACTGGTGCTGGTCTATGACAAAGTGGACAAGTTTTACATTTAGTCCTAGTGTTCTCATATTCTTGATCTCGCTTGCATTTAGTAACTGCACACGCACAGCCCACGTTGCTTGCTACTTTATTTCTTCGGAAGATATTTGAGTTTTGATTGATAGCAGCTTATTCAGTGTCCTTTTTTACGTTTATATACAGACACTGGTTACATAAATGAACTTGATGGCAGACACTACAGTGACCTCTACTATACATCACACAGTGCTTGATATTTGCAGAATAAAATCGTATCGAGCTGGTGACAGCATATCACTCATATGACTTTTAGAACAACCTACATAACCCGCTGATGTTGCAGTTACTTGCATTTGACATCAACAGGATTTCTATACATACGCTTTCTCTTTTGCTACAATTCCATTCTTGACTCTATGGACTAAGACACTCATTGAAAGTAGTGAATTGTATATGAGTGACGCTTGTTTTGACTTACTATAGTTTATTACGTAAATTTAGCATCAATGACGCGATATTGTTGATGTAATAATATTGATACAAATGCAATAAGATATTTCACTTATTACACGAAACAATCAGATAATATCAAGTTGCTTTATTGAGCGAATTTTTATTAAAGTTTTCGATCAGATCGACTTGATTATTCCCTCATATGCTTTGATTGCAAGCTTCAATGCATTTGATTCATTGGATTTATCAGCATATATGGTTGATGTGCAGACACTACGGCTTTTCACGTACCATTTGAACTGCTTAGTTCTGCCAAGTTTTGCAGCGCGACAACAAAGCTAGTTAAGTCACGATTGAAATGTTCCATCTCTTCCGCTTTCTAGCTCTTTCATTGTTTTTTTTGATGAACACTTGAATACAGTGACGTTGAACGCTGCTACCTACATCCATGTCTTGACAAAATTGCAACGCATTTTGATGAAAATTACTTTTTTACTGTGCTCAAGTTTTCATTTTAAGAATTATTATTTTTTGCCCATTTAAAGTTTGCTGAAGAGCTGTTCTTCGTTCTTTAACCCAGCTTTCTTTGCCTTCACTCCATCCTGTGATGTACTCGTCGCATTTAGCTTTTTTAATCTTCTTGTGCTTTCAGAGTACCCGCTTTCCCAGCGAAGTTAAAGACTTGACTAAGAAGCTTCGCACTGTCCTCATGTCGACGGCAGCGATGAAGGAACACAGCGACAATCCGGAAAAGCTTATTGACCTGCAATGCAGCCTCGCTAAGTCTTACGCTGCTACTCCTGAACTGAGAAAGACCTGGCTAGAAGAAATGGCTCGAGTGCATTTCAGCAACAAGAACTACTCTGAAGTAAGCTCGTCATCAAACTGCTTATTAAACAGCCTTCAGTCACGTTTTATTACGTCATGCTTGATCATTTACAGGCTGCAATGTGCTACATCCATATCGCCGCACTAGTGGCCGAATATTTGAAGCGAAAAGGTAGGTGTTTGTTTCGAATGTTGTGTTCAGAATGTTAACGCATCTTTCCATCAGTAACCTTCAGCAACGTGTACATGCTTTGTGAGCTAAAAAAAAAACTTATCATAGTCGAATTTTCGGTAGTACTGAAATTTTTTTATAGTTTTGACGCCTCACTAAAGATGAACACTTTGAATCTCTGCTTCTGATTAAAAAGTTTGATGCTTTGTGTTACTATAGTTGGTGGTAAATTGTTAGTGCGTGCTGCATGAGGGTGGCCAGAATTTAGTATTGCTAAGCAGTTGCACGCGTATATTGCCAAACGTTCTTGTTTTTTTTGGGCTAGTTTCTGAGTTGTTGCTTTCTATGAATAGTTCCATACTAATTATTTGCGTGGTTGTGGTGGCCGGCAGCTTCCATACAGACTGATTGTGGAGGACGCCACAGCTGATCAAAAAAATAATGCTCACTGCTCTGTGTGCTTATTAAAGTTTGCTTGCTCCTACCTCGTTACTGTTACAATGATTTAATCGTGGTTCGTCCTACAGGCCAAGTTGTCAGTGCCGACAGCGACCTGTACGCTGGCTTGAACCCATCCTTTGTCAGCAAGTTAGTGGGCAGTGCGCGCACTCGAACACAACTACACGATAATTACAGTGAATGTAAGTTGTGCGCATGCGCAAACTGCCTCGCGGTGATAGCAATTGCAATGCATATAGCGTATTTTTGCATGACGTAATTATTGCGTAGGACGGCTGCAACGTATTGTTAGTTGCTTTTTAATTGCTTCTTTGTTTAACTGTTTTGTGGCAGCATTTTCATGGAGAAGCTTATATTTTTTCGGCGAACTCATAAAAAACTACAACTTGGGTCATTTTCTTATCACCAGCCTGCTTTGTTTGCCGAATTTAAGTCATTTGCATTGGACAAAAATCAAAGGTTTTTTAAGCAATTTTTGGAAACCCCTGAAGCAAACTGTGGCCGTTAGCACATGATATAATCGCACCAAGAAGTATCATAGTTCACGGTTTGCTGTTGTATCCATCCCCTTTCCATCCAAGTTTTTCCATAATATTATTTTTTTCTTTTTTTTTCGCCTCTGTTTTATTTATATCACATGATTTCATATCGACTTGCAACATTTCCTTCCCCTACCTTCGGTTTAGCTCGTCAGTCTTTTTTGCAGCATGTTGCAATAATATTCTCTTTTTGCTTTACGTAACGTCCCTCGCACTTGAAATTTCCAGTCTCTTGCTCTGTTATCGGTTCGTCTTCACCATTACTCCACTGTACTCCGCACTGGTATCGTCATCTGCGAAGTTCTCCTTATGCAGCGTTGCATTTCTCACTTAACTTTCATTTTGGTTTCGTCATAATTTTTCCGTGTAAGTAGTAAAAGATTTGCTTGAAGTTTTGTCTATGTTTATCATACAACGCATTTTCACCATTGAAGCTAATCTTTTTACCTTGCGTCTAATTAATCTCTTAGAAAACAAAACCTCAAAAGCACTAACGCTACAGTTAGCCGAATGCAGTATTTTCATATAACCTCTGCACGATTTGTGGTGTGCAGTGGCTGGTTATGTAGTACTTTAGCGCATTTCAATTGCGTTAGAAATGAATCCATCAACTTACTCTTGCACTTGTCCTGAAAGCGATGAAATATTTTCCCGAGTTTTACGTTTACATCTTTTTAATGATGATTATCGGTGTTGTCTCTGTTTAACGGAGGTAGCCGGCTGAAGTTGTTTTGTCTATTTGGTTAAATGTATGCCAAAGTGATTGGTAGATATCTTTTAATAAACAGCTGTTTTAATGGGAAAACTTAAATGGAAAAACACAGCTGTTTTAATAGAAAAGCTGTAAAATGGCTTTCAAATCATTTTTTGTATATGCATACGAGACATAATACCCCAACCACAATAACCGGTTGTAGGCGTAGCCAAATGACTCGGAAAAGGGCCCGTAAGCGCGATTAACGTCGAATCGGCAATGATTTTGTTAAAATATAAATTCGGTTTCAATGTAACAAAACTGGCAGCCTGCAAGTCCAACAGGCTTTTGACA
This sequence comes from Trididemnum miniatum, assembly GCA_964006365.1. Classification (NCBI taxonomy): domain Eukaryota; kingdom Metazoa; phylum Chordata; class Ascidiacea; order Aplousobranchia; family Didemnidae; genus Trididemnum; species Trididemnum miniatum. The sequence goes on from OZ023249.1 coordinate 4,942,177, forward strand.
GAGGTGCTAAAATCGGCAAGACGTTTTTGAAAAGAGTTTAAGAGAAAGAATACCCCTGCTGTGAACTCCAAACGAAGTAACGCAAGCAGCACACGACAAACATAATTTTCCTTTAGCCTTACAATCCTCACGTTTCTTGTCAACATTTTTCTTCAACTTTTAACACAGCTAATTCAACATCATCAACTCTTGACCGTATTCGAATAGCGCTCAAAACTGCAAACATACTTGCGCCGCAAGCGCTAGCGCAAGTAAAGTAGTTGCGGCGCAAGTGTCCAACTCTGTCTGTTATTTTTTCATTATTTTAACTCGCGATTGGTGAGGTTCTGACAGCATTCAGAGTGCAAAACTGGGTGCTATTATGTTACTATCTTCTTCATTTCTTGGATTAAAGTTTTAGAATTTTAGTAAAGCCACGATGCTGTACTTTCACTTCCCAAAAAATCAAAACGTTTAAGGCGGTTTTACATGGCAATTTTTCTAATCGCATTTGACTTGCTTGTGGCATCAGAATGACAATGCAAATTTGAAAGTGATATTAGGAAGCATCGGAAGTTGGTTAAATCAGTAGTCTCGGCATGTGAGTGATTGGCCTGCCTGCGAATCAACAAAAAGTCAAATCTTCATTATACTCTCGGTATTACGCCGAAGCATATAACGAGTGGCGGGGCCCATCTCCGCGGCTTAGCGCCTGGGTAACACAGCTCCGAAGAAACATCACACCGGTAGCAAGCCGTTGGCGACACTATGTACGATTTGAGCAGCCCAGGAATGAAACACCAGACCTCCCGCACCGATAGCGATATGTTCAACCACTACGAATGATGCAAGTCTGTTATTGGCCAAGTATCACGTGATTGAAGTTCATTGATTTTTTGCCGTGAAGTCGGCCACAGCCACACGGAGCGATCACATGGCGAAGTAGTTGGTTGTAGATGCTGATACAAGCGGAATTACGCATTTTCATAACTAATTATTTGTAATTATTAAACTGAAAGTTAACAGACAAGCAGAAAAATCGCGTCTTGAAATAAACGGATTCCTGCAACTAGCATGCGCCGAGAAATAATTAAAAAATTACAGAATAAAAGACAAGGAAAGTTGGTTAGGGACTGGATGGCTAGAAGAGAAACAGTGGGAAATCCGCCAATCTACTGATAGAGCTGGCTGAGAAGGATTTTACTGAGTACAGGGACGAGTTGAGAATGCATTTCTCAAAAAATTTGCCTCCAAACAACACATTGCATTTGGTGTATATATTTCATCCGCTGGACCTCAGTTTTTTTTTTGCTTTTTTATTTTGTAGTTTATTTCTGTTGCAATTTTTGTATGGTTTTTATTTTTTTCAGTGACTGTTAATTATCGATATGTAGTCTCGCAGCTGCCAATTCCTGCATTTATTTTAGGCTGTTCAGCTAGCTATAAAGTGGTAGTAGAGGATCTTTGAGTGGGGCAAGCAGCCATACAATAATAAAAAAGTTGGTGCGTAATTGAAAAGCAAATAAAAATCGTAAAAAGGAGTTTTGTTATTCAAGCAGAAAGTTCACATTCTCAAGTGTTTGATTGGTTTGAAAATCAACGTGTTTTTGGTCCCTATGATGTTGGGTTGTATGTGGCGGTCAGTTGTTTGCTTTGTTACAGGTGGACCTGGAAAAGGGTGCGCAGGGTTCCGGGGGATTTCCCTCAATGTGGAACGAGAGGAATCTTCAATTAAGGAGGATGCCGGTATGCAGGATGTTCATTATAGCGAGGTATGGCGTTTTCATGTTATGATACAGTGTTGCTCGATTCCTGCTCGAGGACGGTTCTGTCGCAGCATTAAAGAAGGTTGGTTGCACGCTACATGGTAAACAGTAGAGCAGATAGTTTTACTTCACAATTAAGTTTCCCTCCCTGCAGTTTTTGTGAGGTTTTCCGCAACACACAGCGCGGTAACAAGTCGGTGATATGTTGTAGGATATTCTCGTTGAGCTTCTACACACATGTGCTGAACATCTGGAAACAGCCGAACGATACGAGCTACTTGCAGCAGTCTTCAATATGATCATACCTTATTACGAAAAGCGACGTAATTATGAGGTAAGCACGTACGTCATTAATAGCATTGCAATTTGACTCGATGATTGTGTGGCAGGCATTGATTCGAGTCTACTCATCTTTGAAAGCTGGATACGAGAAGGTGGTGGAAGTGAACAGGAACGGGAAGCGGATGCTTGGAACCTACTTCAGAGTCGGATTTTACGGACAAACACATTTTGAAGATGAAGATGGGGTCGAATATATTTATAAGGTACCCCATTTGGTTTGAACCTTTTGCGTTTTCAAAATCCATGCCACTGTAATTCATAAAAACAACTGAATTTTGCAATCTTTTTACAGAATATGCTTTCCAAAATATCAACTTCCCATGCATGTCATGATCAACCGACAAGTTCTTTCAAAATTTTGTGTTTTTGTTTTAGGGTGAAGGGTTACATGTAGTGACAGAATTTTGAATTTCGATTTTGTTGTTGCAAAGCATGAATGATAAGTTTCGACCTTATTGTTCATGAGAAGTGGTGTTGTCGATACAAGAAATTGTCAAATTTTCAACCGTGGCCCTCGGCCCCCCAAGAGGGCCACAGAGTGGTCTCTGGAGGGCCACGAGCATACTCATAAATACATTTTTGCTTCTAGACCGTGACTCTTAAGATTGCAGTTAATAGGCCATAGTCTTGGAGTATCACAGTCCACGGAACTACGACTCAAAAAAGGCAAAGAGTCACTGGTCTCACTAAGCAATAGCACCCTGGCTGCAAAGCTTCCTTAAAATGCGAATGAGCGACGACGATGAACGGTTTCTTAAAAACCAAACTGTCGTTGTCAGCGGCATGGCCTAGCGGTACCGCGCGCAGGTGACAGATCCTACATGACGGGTTCGATTTGCGGCTGGAGTCGATTTTATTTGGCGTACATACCGGGTGGCTGCTGACATGAAGAGCGCAAGCTCGATTAGCAGTCTGCCTCAATTGCTGTTCAATTTCCATTCTATTTAATTTGAAAATAACCTCAGTTATTGGTGAACGACTGGGGCACAGCACTAGTTCTAACTAAAACCGGGGCCGAGGTTCATGATTAGATACACAAACCGCAGATAAATGTCAATTTTGCAATAAATGATAGTATGGGTGCTGCTGTATGTGTGTTTTAAAAAGCATATAATTAAAAAAAGTGCCGGTCGGGGAAGGTTTGCGGCTAAAAGGCATCGTGCTCGTCGAATTTTGTACGATGTTGAGGACGTCGTATTGTAATGAAATTCCCTTATTATCTGCGTTCTTTGCATTTGAAATTGAGCTGCAATATGTGAAGGGCTCGTGTTTGGAGGCAGCGTAAAGTTCTGGCTGTTCGTTAGACAAAAGCTTCGTTTAAGAATTGATTCCGTATTTGGCTTATTCGATGATTTTGAAGGATTTGAGCGATTGAAATGATTGTGTTGCAATGTATTAGGAACCGAAATTAACCCAGTTATCGGAAATATCTCATCGGCTTCAAGCAATGTATGGGAACAAATTCGGAAAGGAGAACCTGCGACTCATACAGGAATCTGGCGAGGTACTACTCTTGGTTTTGTTCAAAAATGACCCGAAAAAGTCTGAGCAACGGCAATGTTCCGCTGCATAGGCCCACATAATGATTGATAGAGCAAACGTCGAGATTTTGACGATTTCATATGTCTTTTGCTCAGCGACAGCGCCTTGGCCGGATAGTGTTAGAGCGCAGTTGCCATAAACTGTCCAAGTGGACTGGCAGTACCTGGTCACTCACGTGCTACAATTGCAACACGCTTTCACTCAAATCACTCTGCGCAGGATATAGATGAAGCCCTTATCGGATTATGAATTGATATTTGAACAAATAATATTTAAGTTGGTTATTTTCTCTGGAAAAAAACGTTCGATGGTTATGTACCGGAAGCATTGTTTGCGTAGGTGAACCGGAAGGATCTCGACCCCAAATTAGCCTACATCCAAGTCACCTATGTGCTGCCCTACTTCGACGAACACGAGAGAGAACAGCGAAGAAACTATTTCGAACAGCAGCAGAATGTGAAGAATTTTGTGTTCGAAACTCCGTTCACGCTGTCCGGTCGAGCTCGTGGTGACATCGAAGACCAATGGAAGAGAAAAACAATATTAACCAGTGAGTAGGCCCGGCACAACCCGATGGTTGGCCTAGTAGTTAACAGGGTTTCTACATCCTGGAAAAGTTCTGGATTTTTTTTGCTGTCCTGGAAAGTCCTTGAATTTTGTTTTAAGTCCTGGACAGTATTAGAAAGTTTTACCCGTGCTTTGCCGGGACAGAATAGTGAAACCACTTACCCAGTGACTTGCAAGAGGCGAAAGAAGGGACTTCCCTTCAAAAAGTCCTGAAAAATGACTTTAAAAAGTCCTGGAATTAAATTTTGCAATTTCTGTGGCAACCCTGGGTTAAAGACGTTTGTGCGTGAGGTCGGGGTTTGATTTCCGGGCCCGTCAAATTGGACACAATCGCCAACAGCTCGCCACCACTGTAAAGTGTCTTCGGAGCTGCGTTGCCCAGGCACTCTGCCGCAAAGATGGAGCCCGCCACTTGTTAAACGCTTCAGCGTAATACCGCGAGTATAATAAAGATTTGATTTAATTTTAGGCTTAACACACTGTCACATGTACTTATAAACACAGGAAGATAGGCATCAGAGCGAAGATGCGCTTCTATATTAAGTTTATTCTTCAATTTGCTTACTCAATTAAATGCATTTTTGTTATGAATCAGTTGGTTTGTAAAATAAAGTTTTACTCGTCACCTGGAAACGACGAAGTCGCCACCCGCTCGACGAACCCACTTGCGTTCTTCTGGCTTTTCGGCTAAATTTTGCTTACCTTGGTGTCTGCTTAACCGACAAGGTCATCATAAAATACCAGGGATGCGAAAACGAGGCTTGGACAAGAATTGAAGCAATTGCTTTGCGATCAGGGTCATGATCACTTGTCTGAATCACTGCACTATTTTGCTAACTTTGCGGTTGATGAGTTTCACATTTATTGAACGCATCACTAACTAATTTCGATCGTCAAGTAATCACACATAAATCAATTTATTTTAAGCGGCGTACAATTGTCGCTTAAGTGTTGCATCTGTGAAGTATATGAATGGCGGACGATTGGTCAGAGAGTCCAATGTCTTCTTGAAAAATTCTTATTTAATCCGATTTATCTTGGCAGCTTCCCATTACTTTCCTTACATCAAGAAGCGCATCCGTGTTGTGACGATTCGAAGCTACGAGATGAAGCCCATAGAGGTCGCTCTTGATGAGATGACGTTGAAGTGCAACGAATTGGAGATGTTGATCAAGGCTGAGCGCGTTGATCTGAAGAAGATGCAGCTAAGACTGCAAGGTTCGGTCAATGTGCAGGTCAATGCAGGTCCACTCGCATACGCTCGCGCTTTCTTGCTCGATCAAAAGATTGGTGAACATGCGGCCAACACTGTTGAACTACTGCGCAAAATTTACAGGTCAGTCATAGAGGAATTTTTGTTGTAATCCTTCATGTTACTAACCACCCACCAATCGATGCATAGCAAGTCTCTGCCATTGCTATCACTTGAACTTAAAAAATGTACTGCACGAAGATAGGAGTGGGCTTTATAACTGTGTTCGATGAAACGTCGTCCATTCAAAATAAATAGACCAACCATTGCTGATTTCAACGGGTTATTTCTTATGTTTTGACTTGAACTGCGATGATGTCGCAAGTTTGGAGCAGATTTTCTCCCAAGAACAACTTCATCCATCATTTTTTGTTTCAAATTACTACGTAATGCTGGCACACTACCACCTGCTGTTCTCGATCTTTGTCAGATTATCTTTTTTGGTGCTTCATTATTCAACTTGGACACATATGACGACGGGTCAACTTCTTGGTCCTTTCAAGAATAGGTGTAGGCGTGAAAGTCTTAGTTCTGTTCCAACTAACTTTTTGCATCGAACCTAGAGCCAGCAATGTTGGAAGCAGTGTGAAGCAGAGATATTTTGTATCTTGCAGACGCTTCGTAGATGTGTGCGGCAGAGCGTTGGATATCAACCAACAACTAATCACCACCAACCAGCAAGCTTATCATCAATCTCTGCAACAATGCTACACCACAATGGCTGCTGAACTCTCACAGATACTGCATGAACAGGTAACTAGCTGATGATTTGTACTGCATAATGGACTCTCTGTCTCTGAGAATAGTAGTCGAGTACATAAAACGCTTTTGTAATACTCACCAGTGATTTATTGAATAGTTTGGTGGAATGTGGCATCGTGGCTCCATTAGGGTGTTTCATAATTTCACCACTTTCGAGTTTTTTAACGATTACCCATTTTTCTGATGGGATTTTGGACGCTGATTACGAATTTGACATTATTTTTTTATTATGACGTCATCTAAAGGGTGCACCGCGCGATATGACGTCATTTTTCGCTATTTTGCTGTATCTCGAAAACTACTTGCGATCGAGGCTTGGGGACACATCAAATGACGCAGAATGCACGATTTCCTATCTGTTCTCAATACATTATTTGACCGTATCTTTACAAAAAAAAAAGTTATTCACAAAAAACACATTTTTTACGATTTTTAATCAATTTTTTTAATAATTACAGTAGCAACAGTACGTACTAGTTTTTCATCTCTTTTTATAATGATATAGCTATGACAAAACAAAGCTGGCTGTTTGGTAACAAACTAAACAGTAATTTTTGAATTAAGTATTAGAACAACATGTATGGATATGGATGAGTCATTACAACAATGAATGTTACTGCAATAATATGGTTTCCTTAAGATCTAGTGAGATAGAGTCTCTGCTAATCCAAAAAAAGCTGGTGAAAAATGTGCTACCCACTAATCGAGAAGTTATTCAGCACTATCATTACATTCGGCAGCTCTTGATAGATACAGAACCCATATTTAGAAAGGTGGCACCTGGATTCAGTGACATAAAAGAGATTGTAATGAGTGATGTGGTGAAGTTATGGAGGAGAGCTAGTTTACCTGTCATTAAAACAAGAAGTGTTCAATTAAAACTAAAAAAGTTAATCGAAAAGTTTTTATCAGCGAGAAAACGAACCAAAAAAAGAAACAGCTCTTGCATTAGAGAAGGTTGGCTGGATGCACTTTTTGATCTGTCCAAGTGTCGGTGCGATATTGGCGATTCATTTGCTACATATCGGTGCAAATTACTTTGCAAATGTGAATTTGATGATAGAGTTCTCGCAAGTGAAATTAGCTTTCTAAAAGATCAAAGTTCGTGCAGATAAATGATGATATCTGCTTCAAAAGATGATGATGATGTCCAGAATTATCCGGTGTTCTCCCCGTCAACGGAGGTGGCCGGATTCACCCCATTTGACTGCATTTCCATACCGCCCGTCTCCATTTCTCTCGATCCAAGGCATCTTCCTTTTCTAACCCCAACTTCTTCACTTCTTCTTCAACTTTTCTCTTCCATGTGCTTTTTGGCCGACCTCTTCTTCTTTTACCCATAACTTCCAAGTCTAGAGCCTTTCTCAAGATGTTACCATCTTCCCTTCTCAGCACATGGCCATACCACCTCACAGCATTCGCCTTCGCTATCATTTCCAACGACTCAACCAAACCCAACATCTCCATCAATTCTTTCGTGATTTTCTTGTCCATTAACTTAACACCACACATTGTTTAACCAGCATTGTTTAACCTTACATATTGTTTAACCAGCACAAACAAAGACACATTGTTTAACAAGCACATTGTTTAACAAACAAAGACACATTGTTTAACAAACAAAGACACATTGTTTAAAAGACACATTGTTTAACCAGCACAAACAAAAAGCCTTCGCCAAAAAACAAAAGAATATCGAAACCGAATATCGAAACTTAACAAGCACATTGTTTAACAAACAAAGACACATTGTTTAACAAACAAAGACACATTGTTTAAAAGACACATTGTTTAACCAGCACAAACAAAAAGCCTTCGCCAAAAAACAAAAGAATATCGAAACCGACTTTGAACAACCCACATGCAGCAAGAAAGTGAACAACAGTGCTCCAAGCTGCATCTTCTCTACTGTTCTGAGACCGCGCTCAAGTCGCTCATCCAGTAATTTTTACATCGGCGATGAGAGTGATAATGAAGATGCAGTAGACCTGTCCACAATGTCCAGTCTTTTTCCTTGGAAGAACAAATCCGAAAAGGATTACCAACCATCTTCTAAACTCATTACCGGAGGCAAATCATATAAAAGACTTCGCGAATTTTCTATTAGTGCCAGTGACTGTAAAGCTGCAGATCGACGTTTGGTTTCAATCCGCCAACAATCTGATCTGCAAAAATCTACTGTAGGGGAAAAGAAAATATACGCATCACCAGCAACTGTATACAGAAAGCGCGAGCAGTGCAGACTTGAAGCTTTAAAGAAATGTGAAGGAGAGCTAAGACTTGCAAAAGCGGTTCAACTTTGCTATGATGGAAAAATCATGCCGAAGTACCGCCGTATTCCATCGAAGCCGTTAAAACGGGTCAGTTTCCGCATTCTGTGGACGCCCGCAAATTACTTCAGGAACGCAAAGCTGGACTGAAAGATTTTTTTACGGTTGAAAACAAGACTGCTTCTTGTATCACATGCTTAGAGGTTCCAGCAGCACATTGGAGAAACATAGAAAATAACAATCGAGCAACAGAGAGATTCATTGGCAAACTAAAGGGTGTTGTTCAAAAAAAATTCTTGATTCGTCTTCACATCCCGATAAAACTGATATTCGTTTGCGGGCATTTTTGTGCAATATGGATTAGGTTTTGTGTGCTATGCTGTTTTTATCCATTTGTTGATTGTAACGTAATGGCAGTTCTGGAAAATCTTTGGCAATGCTTTCGCATGATTTAACGTAAGTATTTGATTTTTGAACTTATGCATGCACTACATGTCAAAAGAATTCATTGCAAACACAAACACTTGTTCAATTTTATCCAGTTGACTTCTTTTAGTGCCATCTGCTGAACATACTTACGCAAAGAGTCCTAAAAATGTGTTTTTTGTGAATAACTTTTTTTCTTGTACAGATACGGTCAAATAATGTATTGAGGACGATTAGTGGGTAGCACATTTTTCACCAGCTTTTTTTGGATTAGCAGAGACTCTACCTCACTAGATCTTAAGGAAGCCATATTATTGCAGTAACAACAGCCAGCTTTGTTTCGTCATAGCTATATTATCATAAAAAGAGATGAAAAACTAGTACGTACTGTTGCTACTGTAATTATTAAAAAAATTGATTAAAAATCGTAAAAAATGTGTTTTTTGTGAATAACTTTTTTTCTTGTAAAGATACGGTCAAATAATGTATTGAGAACAGATAGGAAATCGTGCATTCTGCGTCATTTGATGTGTCCCCAAGCCTCGATCGCAAGTAGTTTTCGAGATACAGCAAAATAGCGAAAAATGACGTCATATCGCGCGGTGCACCCTTTAGATGACGTCATAATAAAAAAATAATGTCAAATTCGTAATCAGCGTCCAAAATCCCATCAGAAAAATGGGTAATCGTTAAAAAACTCGAAAGTGGTGAAATTATGAAACACCCTAGGCTCCATATTAAGTACTGCTTTGGAAAGCTTAGTTAAAGATAGCGACCTGACGGGTTGCTGCTATTGAGCTGGAGTTCGTTTCCCACTGTTGTAACTGTGCAATGTTGGTCTGCTCAACCGCGACGAAGCAATCCCCCTGTTTACTGCAGGATTATTGTTGTTGCAGCTTCTCGACTGCGATGATGATGCTGTGAGTGTACTCACTACTGGACTCGAACCCGAAGCTTCTTTGATCAACTCGACGCCCAAGCGTCCTGTTGCTGGATCCGTGTCTGATTCATCTGTCGTGTAAATCCATCAAGTTCTTTTCACGTATTGAGTGTATTCAAAGAGCTTGAGTGTAGTTTATTACGGCAAATTTTTATTCTTCAAATGTTACAGAAATCATGTGGAAACGTATAGGTCAGATGGTCATTGGTTTTTGGTGTTTTTTATGTTTCTTAAAATTTTATTTGCGAACTCTCGAGCCAAAGAAGCGCTAGTCAATATCAATCTGTAATGTTTTTCGTTCTATTAACAGATTTTTTTTATTGCACCAATCATTTGTATTGTGCGGACATGTAATGCAGTGCTGGGCGGTTTTCATTGCAGTTGCGCTGATAGTTGTAGTTGCAGTGTGTTGTCGCCTTCTTTTTGTTGTGGTGATTTTGTTTAATGCACTTCATCGTTGCTGCCATATTACATGCTTTTAACATCTGTTCAAAGTTCATGCGACCAATGCAGTTCAGCTTGCAGCCGTGCGTAGCCTTTTCACTTTTCAGTAAGAACAAGATGGTCGTGTTCGAAAACAAAACAGAAGTTGTATTTCAGAAGCCTATACAAGTCTATGCATAAACTGGCAAGTTAATGAAAAACCTTAACTCAGTGATGCAAATCTTCCACTTTTCGGCGAATTCCGCCGATTTTGTTGCCAAAAAAGTCATTTTCGTGATTCGTCCAAATCCGTTGAAACAATTTAGGGAGTATGGGAGGGGGTTGGGGGTGCACAGTGCATATTCAGGTTGTTTATATGAAACTAATCGATAATTTATGAATTTCGCTATTGTGATCTAATGCTATAATCAGAGAGTGATGGCATATTTTTTCTCAAGGGTCGTGTTTTTGATATTGAAGAGGGAAATGGTTTGTCTGATTCATTAGATCTAGCGCGCACATTGCTCTTAGACAGAAAATTGTTGGCATGGCGTTTGCATGACCCAAACACATGATGTAAATTCTCTGCCCCAAATTTTTTCATACCGCAAAAATTGAATTAATTTCTGACTCTTGCTGTCTTGGTAATAAAGTGTTAGTGTTCACATTTAATCCATTTCTAACTTTTGGATTATCATACTAGAGTAGGCTACTCTTGATCATTTTTTTCGATTATGGGAACTACAGTCCTTAACGTTTTCGTACAAATGTTAGTTGAAATTTGAGAAATTGAAAAATTAGTTTCAACTGCTTGATGCCTTGATCACAAACTCCACGTAACTATTCATTTTGCGGCGTCGTTGACTGTGCTGGTTTTTAGAAGATCGCTTGCTAAAAAATAAGATCTAAATTAATTAAATTAATAGTAGGCTCGCCTACTTGGTTTGCAATCATTGGCGTACGATTGAGGGTTCCTAAGCGCGCTTCTCAATATGACTGTGACACAAACTTAATGGTCTGTTATGCAGCAGTAGTATTGGTTTAAATTAAGCATATTTTCAACCGCTGCACCATGGCAACCTCGATTGCGGTGTGGTAACAGCATAGGCGCACACAGATGGGAGGGGGCACAGTGCTATGGCTCCCCTCTTGCACTGTAATAAGCTGCTAAAACCTAACGGTCAATCTACAATTACATTAACTGATAGTGGTTGCAGCCTCCTTTCATATTTAGCCCAGCTCCTGCTTTTAGACATGAACTAGGCTACTAAAATATTTTTTGCATTTTCTATAGTGACTTCAGGTTGCTGGTATGTCCTTCCATAAAAAAGTCTGCCAAACTGAGTGTTTTTGTTATGTGAAAACGGTAAAAATCCGTTAATGGTTGGGTGCTGTGCCCCCAAACGTCCGGTTGCGGTCGTGCACAACGATGATCGTAGCTATGAAAACATTTATTAGATTGGAGTAGTTTCAAAAGCGCAGCTATTATGCTATGGGCACATGCAGCGTTTCACTCGAACCCCGTTTTCACGCGAAAAAAGGTTTGTAAGCGAAGTAGTATTGGAAGATAGTTGCTTTCATTCTCCGGTCTTCACCTGCTGAAATTTGCGAAATATGAATCTCTTCCTCTACAAAATGAGGAATTTGGACATACGAAAGCAAAGCACTCTTTGGGGGGTCTGGGGGGCTTCGCCTCCCAGACGTTGATAAGCATTTTAAAAATCCTCGTCAATTTTCACCCCAGCCGTTTGCATCACTGCCTTAACTTCTTTCAATATCTGGAAGTCGGTAAAAACTTCTTCCTATCTGGAAATCGGTGAAAACTTCTATATATTTTCCATCCTGATTAAAGCAACCAAAGATTGCATAAAAACTAACCATACTCAGAAAAACTCCACGCAACGACCACTTTGCAAGCCGTAATTGCCTTAATTTGCACCAAATGCATGCAAAGACCTGGCGCTAACAATGCTAGTTGCCTCCAGACGCAACGAAGCGTGACGTCAGATGAAACCGCTCTATAGTGTTCTAAAACGTTTAAGTGTCAAGGTAGTAGTTAATTCATTTAACGACCAAGCAAACAAAAACAATGGTCGAAAAACAGGTAACAGCGACGAAACGATATACGTTGAAACATGCTTCAGTCAACAAAAAATTATTTAATAAAATAAAAGAAATGCATGGTCGCTGCACCTTAGCATAACCTCTTAATTATGCCGTATTTTTTTTGAAATCAACAAATGTAACACACACATAACTAACAAAAAATAAAAAATTTTGTGCCAACAACTTCTTGTAACTTCAAACCTGTAACCCCAGATAGGGAGGCTAACAGATGCCACACCTTGCCCAAGGGTGATCCGGGAGCAGCGCCAGTTAAGAGATGGCTCCATTACGTCTCAAGGAACGAATCCCTGTCGCCGGATGTCGTTTTATGTCAGTATCCAAGACAAGTTCATTTTGCAAAGCCACAGTGACATCAATCAATTTTAACCTATACTTTTGAGCGGCTATTGATAAGTAACACAACTCTAATCTGTGAAATTATTCAAATCCCTATAATTATGCGTTAAGCAAAACTAATTTTGTTTTAAAAAAAATACTAATATCTATTAAAAAAAACGATAGAAAGTATCCTACATTAATTGACATGGAAGCAGGGGCGTGTAGTGATCTAGTCCCTACAATGTGTGATGACTTGTATGATAATGTTCAGATGTTGACTTACTCCGTAATTGTTAAGTGTAAAGTAGTATTGGCAACAGTGCAATCTACAATTATTAAGTGGCAACATTGATTAAGTCTTTTTCGTTGTTTTGCAGGAAAGAGCAATAGGCTAAAAATTATGGTATTCGATTGTATTCAAATCACCTGTTGAGAAGAATGAAGAAAAGTAAAGGAAGACCAATAAGAAGGCTAGAAGTATATTGTAGGAAGTGAGTCGTGCCTTACAGGCGTGCCCAGAAATTTGAAAAGGGGGGGGGGGCCGCAATTTTCGACGTCCAACTGAACACCAATAAAAAAAAGGTCTTCACGTCTTTCGATGTCCAATTTACCGCTCTACATCAAGTAAAAAAAAGGTCTTCGCATCCTCAGCTTATATTTCAGCGGGGGGGGCGGCCCCCCTCCTGGATACGCCTTGGTGAAAGTGAACAATAAGATCTTGAAATCTTCACGTCCTCAGCTTATATTTCAGCGGGGGGGGCTCGGCCCCCCTCCTGGATACGTTCCGGTGAAAGTGAACAATAGGGTCTTGAAATGCTGTTGGAGCAGGATACTTGAAGAGTTGGAACCTGTAACAACGAAAAATAATGGCAGAAATCTGAATTGGCTAAATCATCCGATTTTTTTATTGAATAGGCTCTACACTAGCGGTATTACAGGAAATCGCAATTTAACTGGATGATGGCCAAACCAGGGCTGCGAACTCGATCGATTTTTAACCGAGTTCGAGTTCAAGAGATATTTGCAAGTCTGAGTTCAAGTTCGAGTTCTAAGAATTTTATTTTTCGAGTTTGGCAAAAATGACCCAGTTCAAGTTCGAGTTCGCAGCCCTGGACTTTGCAGGTCGCAGCGGCATGAACAAATAAACGACATGCAGCTTTGCTTTAGGTAAAATCATAACTTCAATTTACAGAGATTGTGACTACTTGAACAACAAACTATATTTCGTAGTGATTTTTTATTTCTTTTCAACAATTTTTTCATCTTTTTAATGACCTCGAACAGTTGTATGCGAGTTCTAGTTCAGAAAAACTATTTTTTCGAGTTTAAGTTCGAGTTCGGCAAAATGATCGAGTTCGAGTTCGCAGCTCTGGGGCAAACTTGTGTGGTGCTTGAGCAACTAGTCTCGCCTAGAATCCCTCTCGTTCAGCCCAACATCTGTTCCTGCATTCCAATTCTCCAATATCAATCTAGTCTGCGATTCGATATTTCAGCTTGCGTGGAAGAAATGACGTCACGTCGACTGGATTAGACCGGTTTGGACTGGTTGGAACAACGCTCTTGCAACTTAACACTTAAACGTGTCCAGACGAAGAAAGATGCAGCGTTGCAGCAGACAGCAAGCACGTGGACGTTTAGCCGATTTGAACTGAATTGCTTAGACTGAAAGTTATGATAAATTAATCGAAGTTCTTCCTTAATGTTTCGTTAGCCTAGCTGCAGTGGTGTAAAAAGTATTTTCAAACTGTACTTAAGTAAAAGTATTGTTACTGACGGCAAAACTACTCGAAGTAAAGTAGAAAGTATTGACTAAAAAAAGCACTAAAGCAAAAGTAAAAAAGTAGTCATTTAAAAACTACTCAAGTAAAAGTATAGCGTTCTCAATCGTTAAAGTGTCAAATGCACACTTGCCGATGATAACTTGCTCTGAATGTGGCAAAATGGTAAACCAAAAGAAATTATTACCGCTCAGATGGCCGAGTGGATAGAGCGTCTGCTTCTGGAACGGTAGACTCGCGTGAATGAGATATTTTGCCTATTCTACTTGAATAAGCGACTCGACTGGAATAAGGATTAATCTGATTAAAATCGTGTTCTTTAATGATATCTTGCCTGTTTGATTTCACTAAGTGTGAAAGTTATAAATCCATCTGCGTGCTGTTGGTTTGGATGGTGGACACGTTGAGCCCAAGAGAACGATTGTGTACGCTTGCCGCTGGGCTCTCTTCCCAAGGGACAGTCACAGTTGACGCCATAGTGGAAGCGGCCGCTACACTTGTTTTTTTATCTCTTTTTTAAATTAATTGTACTATTTAATTTTCCGTGTGGTTATTGGAATGGAATTCCAAGTCAGCGGGCCACGATACTTTAGCGACTGTTTTGTCAATTCGATTTTGCTAAAGCGAGGGAAAAGTTTAGACTGACTTCTTGTTTGACGAGAGTTGCTACCGTCCAAATAGTTATCATCAAGAAGATTTTGAAAAGTTTCGAGCACGTCACCGTACATAGAGTAGTCCGTTTCTAACTCTTCCAACTGATTTGTAGAATAAATACTATGCTTTTGCATCACATTTTTTACACTATCTCAAGCGTTTAGTCCAATTATATTCTAATAAACTTATTAACAGCAGCTTGAAGGTGTTTAATCATCGTTTTATTTCCATTACACCAAGTCATAATGCAATACAGTGGAATTCGGTTAATAAATCCACCTCGGGACACCCGGTTTTGGATTTAATACGCGGCGGCTTTAATAAACGGCGTTTCCTAAAAATGCATCTCATCTTTGTGGATATCCCCCTGCAGCGGTAAAAATGCACAAAATGAAGTATTTTTTCAATATTTATTACGTTTCATCTTTTAATTATCTACACTCTCGGAATATCTCCAGACCTGGCGATTGAAGCTTAGCCACACTAAAACGGTGACGGCGGCCTTTCACCTCCACAATCGAGAGGCTAAGCGTGAGCTTAAGGTCTGTAACATCGGTAAGACCTTACCTTTCTGTCCAGTTCCCACTTATCTTGGGGTCAAACTGGACAGATCGCTCACTTATCGTCCTCACCTGGAAGCATTGCGCAAGAAGTTAAGTGCTCGCGTCTCACTGTTGAGGCGACTTGCCGGAACAGGTTGGGGTGCTAGCGCTAAGACATTACGCACAGCTGCCCTGTCTCTGGTCTACTCGACTGCCGAGTACTGCGCACCAGTCTGGTGCCGCAGCGTGCACATACGGCTTATCGACAGTGTAATAAATGACGCCTTGCGCATTGTCACTGGGTGCCTGCGTCCCACTCCATCGGTCTACCTTCCGGTTCTTTCAGGCATCCAGCCAGCTGAGCTTCGCCGCCAAGGAGCGACACTCTCCCTAGCCAACCGCAGCTCCCTGGACCCTGACCACATTTTACATGGCCAGTTTCATGAGTCACAGGACGTATGTAGGGAGAGATTGAAATCTAGACGCTCATTTGTACCTGCTGCTCGGAAATTACTAGACAGTCTTTCTGAGATGGATGTCCGTGCAGCCGAGTGGACGAACACGAAATGGGAAATGGAGTACTCTGCCAACGCATTGTCACTCCACGCTTTCATTCCCAAGGCTAGCTCCAGACCCTTGGGTATGGGTCTGCCCAGGGCAGCCTGGGTCAAGCTCAACCGTCTGCGTTCTGGTGTTGGACGTTTCTGTTCGTCCATGTACAAATGGGGTCTCGCTCCTCTAGCGAATTGTGAGTGTGGTGCCAGTGAACAAACCGCAGATCACATCATCTCACAGTGTCCCATACATCGAGCACCCCGAGGTATGTTTGGTCTAATGGTTTTGGATGACGAAACAAGATGCTGGCTGAAGTCCCTTATAGCCAGCATCTGACCCAAGCAGTTTGGTGGCCAGGGTGGTAAAAGGATAAACCCTCGTCCTTGGTCCTCCCATCTGTCTTGGAAGAGATGCCCCGCCAAACGACGACGACGACATCTTTTAATTATTACTATTACGTTTCATCCCACTCGCAGTGTCTGAAGAACGTATACGGGGTTCGTTTTTTATTAAGACTTGTAAGCATCCTCTACTAATTCCGAGTCGATCAGCTGCTTCACGCTGACTCGTGAAGGTAAACGTTGTGTAGCGATCGAGCAACTCTAGCTTTTCTGCTGCTGTTTTATCATGTCTTCTTGATCTATTCCTCTGCAATGGATCCAGAAAACTTTTCTTTAAGTTAAATTTCATAAAACCACTTCAGTTGCAACAACACCTGCAGAACTCCTACGACTGGTGTTCAATTAATCTGCTTGATTAGGCCTACCAGTACACTAGGACATGTACGTACTTGTCCATACGAAACTGATAATCCAATATTGTACGTACTTATTAGCAAATAATGAAGAAAAATTTGACTGCATAAAGCACGTAAACTAGATGTATTAAAGGGGCAATAAACCCTAAATTTTCACTTTGGCTTAAAAAACTTAAAAAAAATTATGTTTTTGAATGGTGTGTGATTTACATCCAGAAACGCCTTCTTTCAAAAGTTATTGCAGCTTTCCGACCACCATGGAATGGATAGTCCTCTGAGGAGTTGGTTTTGGCGGGCATTTTGGTTTTCATCACTATGGTAATCATGGTCGTTTGGTCTAGCTAGCCTTATCAAGCAAAGTACTGAGGTACTGTAGGATAGACTATCACTGTACCTCCAGCACACCCTGACTGGCGTAGGCTCTCTCAACCAGTACTTCTTGGTTGATAGATTAATAAGACTGAAACTTCCAAACTGCAAAGTTTAAAAAGAAATTTTGGTCCATATTTACATATTTTGGACAGCTAGCACCATCCTTCTTTTCTACCCTGATCAAAGTACACTGGTACACTCTGCCTAAGGGGAGTTTTCTCAAACTGTGACTGGGTTTGCAGATATTTATTTTGAATGCAAAATTTTGATTGGACCACAGACTAGACAAAACTTTATCCATTTAGCCAGAAAAAAATATTTTTCTCTTTCGTTACCATATCTTTATTACTGCTAGGCCTGTGATGGTAATTTTACAATATTGCTTGGTATTTAGCCTGTGAAACTCTGCTTGAATTGCTAGTATTGTCATTTTTCCTTTGGTACATATCTGATTTTTGCTAAATTTTTTCAATATCACTTTATATGCTGTTTGTTTATTTTAGCTACAGATAGTCTGTAAAATGATCTCATATCATTACATGAACCTCTGAAACAAACTTAATCTTATGAATAACCAATCTTTCATGTTATACTAATGATTTATGTTATGCTGTATAATATGGTGAAATTCTGGTGTACTTGTGTTAAGTGTGTGGGCCACTTACTGCTGTCTCAGTAAGATTTTCACATACTTAGGTTTTATTATCACCGTCTCTTGGACCGCATTGATGTGACTGCATTTCTAATGCCGCGACAGTCACCTATGCGGTATAAAAGTGCTTTGTTGTTGTTGTTGTTTTAGGTGGGAATTTATTTCTGTTGGAGTTGGATGTGTTAGGCATAAACAAATAAATGGGCTAGTCTACATTTTGTTATGGTTGATTTTTTGTAGCTATTATTGATAAGCTTAGGCCTATGTTGTTGTAAGTTCTGGCTAAATTTGTAAAACCTTGTTTTTTAATTTATTAGTTTATCACAGAGACATCATAGCCTACTGTTTCCTATACTAGTGTACCGGTAAGCAATATTCATGATGATCTCTTGATTAATTATACATTTATTCACACAATTACGGGAAATGGTTGCTTCCAGTAACAAAAGGGCTCAATGACCAAGGTCAGAGCATATATATTTATTTAAAAATACTTTGTGTTTTTAAATAAATACATTTATTCATATATTATTTTTCAGCTTTCATGCTGGTTTGCTAATAAAATTTTTCTATAAATTTCGCTTTTATTTGAAACTTCCATTTTCAAACTCTGAAACCCAAGGAGTCTTTGCTGGACAAAATGATACCAACCATACAAAAATTAGATATAAATTCCAAACAACACTTTAGTAAAACCACTTTATAAAGAAGAGGACAGAACTGCAGTCTGTGATAATTGTGTTAAGAGTCTAAGGTAACCTATTGCAAAGCATGCAGCTATAGGATGTGGAAACAATGAACGCATCATTCAGGGATGCTGTGTAAATTTGCAGCTGGCTCACAGGAAGGAATGCACGCTTGATGATTTGGAACAGTGTGTGGAAAGCAACCACAGTATACAAAAGCAACAGCATTTGCAATATTCATATTCGTTGAAGACTTCTCCAAATAAAATTATTGCTTTCAGTTAGGCTATTGTTCTTTCAGATCTCCAAAAGTTGTGTGGCTACGTTGGCAGATTCCAGATACATAGGCTCCAGCTCAAACGCTGCTACGGATCAGCCCAAAGGCTAACGCTAGCGTTTTATCTGCCCACATTGTTTATTCATTTGCGGCCATAAGCAGCTGCTTCTTGCAATCTGCTCTTAGTTGATATCACGTGACTTTTAGTATGTAGCGGAAGCGGATGACGTCATATTCTCAGAGGACTCTCAAATTTTTAAAATTCAATATCTTCGGAATTACGCAATTAAAATGCACCGGGTCAACGCGAAAAAATTTAAAAAATTTTTCCCTAACGATTTGTTTTATAAAATAAACAACGATTCTGACTTTATTGCCCCTTTAAGCGGCGCTTGGATTTATTAACCAAAGTTTTTATAATGGGAAAGGATTGGGACGATTCCGTCCAAAGCAAATTGGATATAATAAGCGGCTGGATTTATTAACCGTGGATTCATTAACCGAATTCCACTGTATTGAAGATGGCGTTTTATTGAATTATACAGCTACAGTAAGATGCGTTGACTTAGATGATTTCGAATCTTGTTTGCCACACTACAAGTAATTTTAATTTTTTTCAACAGCGCTTCCATGTGAGGTTTCCAGGATAAATGTTTATGCACAATAATGCCCAAAAATTTAGAGAAGCTAAAATTTTAGGGCATTATAGTGCATCCGCAGTAGTCAGCTAGAGAAGCTAATATTTTTGGGCACTGACGATAAGAGATTCATTTATTTCATTGCATTCATACGGTATTTAAACAATTATAATAAATAAAAACAAGAGCAAAAATATAGTTCAACAACGAAACATAACACAATATAGAAAAAGAAAAATAAAGTTTACAATGAATGCAATAGGGAAGCTGCGAAGTGACCGTCTAAGGGTCTTCGAGTCAAGCAACCACCCTTGCTTTTTAAAAAAATATATATATATATTTATAATAAAATAATAATTTTTTTCTCAGTTGCTGTGCATTATTCTGCTGATTCGTATAGGATCTGCTGTAATATAAAGAAGAGAAAAAAAAAAAAGAAAAATAAATAAATAAAGATAAAAGAAAGAGGAGATGTTTAGTTGCATTGTAGGTATAATTTGAGGTGTTTTAAGAACTGACTGTAACTTTTAGTTTTGATCCAGGTAGGTATTTTGTTCCATATTTTCACACCAGTATATTTTAGGGAGCGTTGTAGACGAGTTGTTTTGTATTGTGGAATGTAGTATGTAAGTGCAGAGGTGTTGCTTCTTGTATGAACTGAATGAATTGCAGCAATTCGGTTAAAATACTGCGAAAAAGAAACAGGTAGTTTATTGTTATGGAATTTATGCATGAATGTCGCTGTTTCATAGATGTGAAGATCGTGAAGTTGCAAAATTTTAAGCTTTTCATATATCGGAGCACATTTATCAGTACGTTTTGAATTAGCAATCATCTTTATGGCTTTGTTTTGAAGTCTGGATATTTTATTGGTATATGTTGAATAAGTATTATGCCAAATTAATAACCCATACAATAAATTTGAGTGAAATAACGCGTAATAAAGTTTTAGAAGTACAGACGAAGGAAAAAAATGTTTGAGTTTTGATATTATGCCAACTGCCCGAGGAAGTTTAGATTCTAAATATTCAATTTGTGATCCAAAGGTTAACTTGTTATCAATTGTTAGTCCAAGATACTTGGCTTCTTTAACTACTTCTATTGGCGTTGAGTTGATGGCAACGGTAATGTTATTAGACGCGCGATTAAGTTTTGGTGAGACAAGAAGTACGTTCGATTTTGTCGGATTAATAGTTAATTGATTTGCATTGACCCATTTTGAAATTTTTTTAAGTTCTGAATTAATGATGAGTTCAAGGTTTGAAAGTGAGTCTGCGTTGATGTTGAGACAAGTATCGTCAGCAAATAACCTAGGTAGTGAAGATGTACTATTAACAATATCATTTATATATATCAAAAATAACAATGGCCCGAGTGTATAGATTCAGTTGTTGATGTGATGTTGTTGTCTGTGACATATTGCTTTCTATCTTCGAGATAAGTACTTAACAGGTTATGTGCCTGTCCTCGAATGCCGTAGTGATTTAATTTGCCTAAAAAAATTGAGTGGGAAACGGTATCGAACGCTTTTTTAAAGTCTAAGAACACCAAGCCAGTAAATTCATTGCTATTGATATTATCGTAAGTCAGAGTTACAACGTCCGCAATAGCGTGCGTAGTCGAGTGATGTTTTCGAAATCCGTATTGCGTGGAAGAAATTACAGAGTGCTTGTCAATAAAATTCATTAATCTGTTATATATCAACTTTTCGAGAATTTTTGAAAAACACGTTAGAATAGAGATAGGGCGATAATTTGTAGGTAAAGATTTGTCTCCTGATTTGTACAAAGGAATAATCTTGGCAGTTTTTAGGCAGTTGGGAAAGTAGCCAAGCTCGAAAGAATGATTTACAAGTATCGAAAGTGGATAAGCTAGTATTTCTGCTACGCTTCGTATGAAGTACACAGGAATATTATCATATCCAGGTGATTTGTAAGAATTTAAAGACATTATTGCGTTATACACTTCCGATACTTGCGTAGGATGTAAAAATATGGACGACGGTATAGAGTCTTTTAAGTACGTTGTATAATTTATTTCGTTAAGATTTTGTACTTTCTGCGCTAGCTTTTTACCGACGCTACAGAAGTGTTTGTTCAGACAGTTTGCTACTTCTGTTGGGTCATCGATTATACTCTCGTCAACTTTAATTTCAGATGGAAAATCAACAGATTTTGTTTTCTTATATAAAAGGGAGTTAATAGTTTTCCAGATTTTGCGTGGGTTATGTATATTTTCCTCAAGCTCTCTGTTCAGATAAATTTTCTTCGAAATATATTTTAATTTGTTAAGTTTATTAGCACAATGTCTGTAAAAATTTTTTTTTTACTATCACTTTCTTTCAAAAAATGTGTCTTATATAATTTTTGCTTTTTACGAATCGAGGTCATCAAACCTCTAGTAATCCATGGTTTTTTATTTAATTTGCTTTGTGTGCGAGTGGCAATTTTTAAAGGTGCATGCTTATCAACAACGGATTTTACAATGTGAACAAATTTTGAAATGCTTGCTCATAATTAGTGTTTAAATTAAACGAGCTAGGTAAGTTTTGCAAGTAAGTTTGCATCATCAAATTTAGCTCTTGGGAATAGGAATCAATTTTAAAATTACTCAAGTCTCTGATATACCTTTTTTTTGTGATTTTGTTTCATGGTTTATATCAATCTTGCAAAAAAACGGAAAATGATCGCTAATATCACATTGAAAAATACCAGGTACAATTTGGTGTTGGTGGTCGTTTGTTATGATGTGGTCCAATGTCGTTTGAGAAGTTGATGTTTTACGAGTTGGTTCGGTAATGATTGAAACTGCTCCGTTACTTTTCAGCATATTCATGTAATTGCGTTTGTTCGACGACTGAGCATTTGAACTAATATTAATATTAATATCACCAAGAATATAGTAAGTCGTTTTTGAGGAGTTGAAATCAGCAAGTTTGTCATTAAGACTCTCTATAAATTCATTCGTTGAGTGATGCGGGTGCCTATACAATACACCTAGAGTAAAAAGGATTGGCATGTTACGCACACTAATGCGAAACCAAAGGTCTTCACAATTTTCAACTTGTAGATCTTGTTTACTAATTGATTGTATCACGAAGTTTTTTGAGATATACACTGCAACGCCAGCAGCATTTGTTGGTGAGTTAGAGTAAATAAGGTCGTTTTCCTCAAGTGCTGCATTCATGTAAGGTTCCCCTTTTAATCGCGTTTCAGATAAGCATATGATATCTGGGTATGCAACGAAAGTATTTAAAAAATCTAACAAGGTGTGAAAATGTTTTTGCAAGGACCTGATGTTTACGTGAATTATAAATATGTTTTCATTAATTTTATTTAAAACGGTAGTATCTACGTCATGATAAAGGCATGAAGTAATATTGTTGCTAAAAGATTGATAGATTGAATCAGTTAATGCCAGTGTATCAAAAATTGCTGCGTTTGCCTGACTTTCAACCAGGCGGTCACCTCGCTCTTCCCCATTGTCAATTCTACCAGAGTTGGGATCGAACATAAGTGCACTAATCAAACCACCGAGTTGGCACAAAGCATGCAACTAACAGTCCCATTGACGACAGTATTAAATAACTAAAAAATCTGCTAGTGATCTCAGAAAGTTTACAAGATGCATTTTAGATTGTAATTTAACTACATGTTACAAATGAAAAGACTGAGAAAAACAAAATACTGCAGGTTCAAAAGTCTGAAATACGCAAGTTTAGTTACTTCACGAACTCTGTCATTGTACCATTCAAAAAACACACTTACGTCGAGAGTAGTTAAGCAGCTGGATACAATCATTTGAAAAATTGAGTAACGCAAATTTAAATTATTATGTTATATGTACAAACTCATGCAGAAATAAAAAACAAATGCGTAGCATGAGACTAACCTTGACCTTCAAACCATGAGATCACAATAAAGGTGCTACTTTAACATTATCCACAAAAAGGCAGTACCTTCCTTCAACAGCTCTCCAATATGTGGTCTTATTTAATTTCCGTGCCTCTTTAAACTGAGGCAGGAGGCTTTTTTTTGGATTTGAAATTCTTTTGGAAGATGCTCTGTCACGTATATAGACGGGCTGTTTGATGCACTTCTCTCTTCATTGAATTTTTTTAGGTGTTTTAGCGATGAAAATATACGTTTTCTTTCCATTGCAGTTGATAATTTTATAATTATGGCACGATTTTTTTTGGCTTTGTTTACAAATATTGGTCTTTGTGGCAATCTATGGATGTCAATAATGTTCATACTAGTCGGGTCAATTTGAAGGCCTTTGGTAAGAAAGTCATGAAAGATTTTGGTAGTCTGATCTTTTGTTTCCCAAGCATTCGTCTCTGATTCTTCTAGTCCATGTATTAATAAATTAAGTCGCTTGTCGTAAGTTTCTTTCATCAAATTTTCTTCATAAACCGATTCGATTTGCTTTTTAAACTGGTTTTCTAGATGGTTAACTTCACTCCGACACACTTTATCCTTCACTTGATGCTCAATTTCATTTAATTTTGAATCAAATTTTTCTTCAACTTCATCTATTCTTGCATTTACCGTTTCATATTTAGCATCGATGGCATCTAATCTTTTCGTTAAGGTTTCCAAACAAATTAAGATTTAATCTAATTTTGCTTCGACTGACATGTTTCAGTAATCAACTGTACAGCAGGGTGGACTAGTACAAGACTAACTGTAAGTCAAGAGACTGTGTTGCAGCTTATTTCTCGCCTTTATAGACAAACACTTCCGCACGCCAGCTTGACAACTCGAGAATAGCTTGACAACTCGAGAATAAGACTTGCTCTGAAGGTGGCAAAATGGTGAACCAAAAGAAATTATTACCGCTCAGATGACCGAGTGGATAGAGCGGCTGCTTCTGGAACGGTAGACTGGGGGTTCGATTCATAGTAGGGTTAAACCAATGACTTAAAGGTAAGTATTTATAGCTTCCCTGCATGACGCTTAGCATCAAAATCGAAAAACTCGGTTGGACCACTAGTCAAAGATAAAATTGGAAATGTGACTGAGGATGCTGCGGAATGTGCTGAGTTGCTGAGTGATTTATTTTCTTCAGTTTTTACTAATGAAGATCGATGCAACATTCCCTTTGCTATACCTCAAAGTACAGAGGAGCTTATTTCCCTGACTTTCACTCCTGAATTGGTTGGAAAATGTTTGGCTAGAACCAAAAACTTTGTTGCTGTTGGTCCAGATAACATTCCATATATTGCATTAAAGGTAGGAGGATCAATTCTTCTTCCACAACTGTGCTAACTTTTTCAGTTATGTCTTGACCAAGGAACACTTCCACTGCAGTGGAGGGTTGCCCATGTTGTGCCAATTTTTAAAAAAGGTAACAAGCGAGATCCGTCAAATTACCGCCCAATAAGTCTAACAAGCTGTTTGTGAAAACTACTGGAATCCTGTCTTAAGGAAGTAATATGGACCTTTTGGTCAGAACGAAATCTCATTAATTGTTCACAGTTTGGATTTGTTCCCCAATCTTCTTGCACTAGTCAACTGCTAGAATATTTAGAAGACGTCACTTCTGCTATGAATGAAAATCAATTGGTAGATGTTGCTTACCTGGACTTCTCTAAAGCTTTCATTACAGTACCACATCAGATGCTTTTGATGAAACTCTCTGCTCTTGGAGTCAAGGGCAATATGCTAAAATGGATTTGCTCAATCTTATCTGATAGAAAAGAAGTCGTTATAGTTGATGGCGTTAAAAGTAAACCGAAAATAATGAAATCTGGTGTCACACAAGGTAGTTGTCTGGGCCCCTTGCTTTTTATCGCCTTTGTGAATGACATAGATTTTTGTCTTGATTATTGTAAAATAGTTAAATATGCTGATGATGTGAAAGTGTTCAAGGTTATGTCAAAAAATGACTCTGCACAGCAGTCTAGAATGATGCAGTCTGATTTAAACAAACTTCAAAACTAGGCTGACGAATGGCAACTTTCCTTCAGTATTTCCAAGTGCTTTTTGTTACATTATGGACATGGTAATCCCTGCTATGACTACAAACTTAATAACAATACAATTAAGGTTAAAGATTGTGAAAAAGATTTGGGAGTCACGATTAGTACTGATTTAAAATCATCTAAACATGTGGTGCTTGCAGTCAAGAAAGCTGAAACTGCATTAGGATTGCTCAAACGAACTGTTGTTTGTCGTGACAAAAATGTTTTTCTTAAACTGTATAAGCTTTTAGTTCGATCGCATCTGGAATATGCTACAGCAGCGTGGAACCCACATTTTAAAAGAGATATTCAATTAATTGAAAAAGTTCAAAAACGAATGAGTAAAAACATACAAGGCATGAAGGACTTAACGTACGACGAGCGATTAATAGCATTAAATTTGTACTACCTCAAAAAACGCAGGCACATCTTTGATTTGACTGAAATTTTTAAATTAATGAATAACCTTTCAGTATCTGATTATAGTAAGTTTTTTACACTTTCGGATGTTAAGTACACTCGTGGGCATAACTTCAAATTGAAAACAAATTTTGTTAGAGTTGATTGTCGAAAATATTGTTTTTCACAAAGGTGTATACAGGATTGGAATAATTTGCCATGGAATGTTGTGAATAGTACTTCTGTTTCTCAATTCAAACGTCTAGTTTCTGAATACTGCTAATTTTTTAATCTTTGCATTGTCATGATATTCCTTATTTTGACTGATTGATTTTTTTTTACCAGTGCATTTTCCGATAAATTTGCATATTTGCAGCCTACCCCTCCTAGTTCATAAGTTTAGCTAATGGTATGCATGCAGTTAGGCATCAAGCTATTTTATTTATTAAAATTTATGAGCGTGTTGATTTCTTGTTTGTTATTTTATTCACTGTGGTTAAAGCTATGGAGTTATTTTATTCACTGTGGTTAAAGCTATTTTATTCACTGTGGTTAGAGCTATTTTATTTACTGTGATTAGAGCTATGGAATTGCCAGTAGATCCATCTTAATTTTTTTTGGCATTTCTTCTTTTTTTTTCTTATTTTTTTTCTTCTTATTTTTTTTGGCTTTTTTTAATTTTTTTTGGCATTTCTTCATTTTAGTAGACTACTGAAGTAGTATTTCAGTAACGAGCGACTTACTTAAGAGTTTTTTTTTGATACCTCTACTTTTACTTCAAGTAAGATTCTTTTGGAGTAACGCTACTTGAGTAATAATAAATTTTATGCCAAGTAGAAGTAGATACCTAGCCATTCCTTTTTAGTGATTTGACCACGATTTGAAGTTTTTTTTGTTTTTTCGTCTAATTATTGGGCATCTTTGCTTATCGAAAGCATGTTCAGACAGGACGCGAAACTGAAGTCTGTTAATTTGTAATTACAGTCTCTGTAATGAAGGCGAACAATAAAAATTCGATTTTATGAATACCCTTGCTTTACTTGAACACTGATTGTAAGCGTTACAACTGCAAATCTTCGAATAATAAACAAACTCGTAAAACCCGAAACTACTTTCTACTTTTATTACTTGAGTAGAATTAATTTTGACTACTTTCCTACTTTCACTTAAGTAGAAATGCTTCGCCATACTTCTACTACTACTTGAGCGCCATTTTTGAGTAAGTAGCAATACTTTTACTTAAGTAGATTTTTTGACTACTTCGTCCACCTCTGATAACTACTAACCCACAACTAAGTTTCTGGTAGCCTAACTAGCCCACATCACTAGAAGCCCCCATGGCAACCCACTCACTTGCAGCTGCAGACGCGTTTCGACCTTATTATGGTCTCATCAGTGCAGCATAGCAACCTCCCACCTTCCTGAAAAAAAAAAATTCTATCCTTCAAAAGAACTACACACCCCAAATCTTAAGCCTCTACTCGTTCTGCTCAAGGTAGAACATTTGAAATAAAACCTTCAAGGAATTAGTACATGCTGGATTATGATGTCACAGATTCCCTGTAAACAATCGAAAAGAATAGAAATGACCGGAATTTTAAAATCCGGAATTTATTATCGAAATTTATTATTGAAATTATTGGAATTTATCAATGAATTTATCATTGAAATTGAAATAGAAATGACCGGAATTTATTATTGAAAAAGAATAGAAATGACCGCAATTTAGAAAAGAATAGAAATTTATCATTCAATGTTAATTTAGTTTTAACAAGATGGCCTTCATAAATTTAATGAGTCGATAGTGGACCGCATCAAAATATTTAGTGGGCCGCAATGCGGCCCGCGGACCGCAGTTGGACATCCCTGGTCTAAACAAATTATTACCGATTAATATGATGTTGGAATTTGGAAACAATGGCCGGTTGGCGTAGTGGTAACGATATCGCTTCCAGTGCTGACGGTTTGGGGTTCGATTCCCGCGCCGGTCAAATCAAACACAGAGTCGCCAACGGTTCGTCACCGCTGCGATATTTTTTCGCAGTTTGGAGCTGTGTCACCCTGGCGCTAAGCTGCGGAAATGGGCTCCGCAACTTGTTGCAAGCTTGAACGTAATCCGGCGAGTATATTGATTTGCATCTTCGTTGAAGGTTTGATTTTGGTTTGCAACAAATGTATGAGAAAAGCTACAATGTTCCAATATAAGGACTATGCTGCTATATGCTGCACTTTTGTGCTTAAGAACTTTCGTGCTTAAGCGCTTAAAATAAGCATAGTGTAGACGGGCCTTAATTCAGTAGGCCACCAATAAAGGCAAGTCTACACTATGCTTATTTTAAGCGCTTAAGCACCAAAGTTCTTTGTTTATTAAGGAAGTTCTCGCTCGGAAAATTTTGAAAGCAACCAATCATGTAAGCAGTTGCTTCCAAAATTTTTTTTCGCGTCGGTAGCGATTCCGCAATTATGTAATTCGCGCTTAGCTGCTTACTTTTCAGGAAGGTTTGTCAGGTCCTAGGTTAGTGCATCATTGCGATTAATCAGCAGAATTGCTTTTGAACAGAAGAACATTGCGTACATGTAAAGTTGTGACTATTTTGGTACAATAGAAAGTTTTAGTAAAGCGACCTGTGTAATTTTTTTTAGCTGATAAGGCATCAGGAAGCTGAGCTTAGGCTAGACCTAGAGCAGTGAGCACAGTGGAGTATTGGCATGTCTTGGTCAAGGTTTTTCACAATTAGAAAAGACTTAGTGTTTTTAGTATTGTAGTTCATGATGTGCATTTGATTATGTGTAGCAGTGTAATACAGTTTTCAGTAACTTATACCATGTATGGTATACCGGTATACCAGATAGTCTACCAACATGCTTAGCCGTAGACTACCAGTATCACTGTTATTCATTAGGCTAGTCGCTTCGTCGGGGCTTGTTTGTATGAAGCCGTGGTTAGGGTTTGGGGTTTAGACCCTAACCCCTACTAATACCTCACTAGCGGTCCTTGTGCTCGTGTCGTGTGATATATATATGCCTCTTATCAGGTTATAACTGTATAAGATGCGGCTTAATTCAAACAAGCTCCGGCTAGTCCAGTACAGTGGTTTTTTAACCCTGCTATGGTTCTAAGGAAAATAAAAATCTGCATTGCAAGATTTACAACTAAATACCGGTACTTGCAACTAAGTTGGACATTTTGAAAGAAAACTTGCTTGTTACCAGCATGTCTGAAGTACCAGTACCACTACTGAATACCATACCCCCTCTCAACCTCTCCCAAGTCTGAGATGTATCTCTTTTGTGAAAAGCAGCACTTGTTGACTCACGACTTTTCATCTTTATTTATAAACTTTGCTTTTTCAAGGAAATACATGAGGTGGTAGGCTATTAGCTGTGGATAACACGGTATTTCCCTTACGGCTTATCTCTACATGCCGGTATAGCCTATAGAATGTGCTGTAAATGTCTGCGAATTTAGTCATTGCTTTTTAACGTAGTGGCTGTTATCTGTGCAGGCTTGTTTTATACACCTTTTTCTTTCAATTTTTTATAGCTATGGATAAAAAATATTTTTGTAATGACAATCAAAAAGATTTACGGATTGCTTATTGAAATACAAAAATTTTCATGCTTGTTCAATCTACAAGCAGCGGAATATAAGAACCAAATATCACAAATGATTGCATGGAAATGTGTTGCAAAAGGTTGTGGTGTGGAAGGACAAGGTAATGAATTGCAGATTGCCAAAAGTGGCTAATGCTTACTGGTATGTCATTTCAGATTTAATAGTTGTGCAGTAAAAAAACGACGGTTAGCTCAGTTGCTTAGCGCACACGCAATCGGTGGTGCTGTGTAGCCCAGGTGCTAAGCTGTGCAGATGGGCCCCGGCACTCATTACACGCTTCGACATAATGCTACAAGTATAAATAAAGATTTCATTTTTGATTTAGTTCTGCTTTTGGACTTGTATTTTTATTTTATTCATAGTACTGTTGTTATATTTTTTGGAGATGTCAGTATCGGTATTAGCTGGGAAGGACCTTTATGGGTCACCGATCAGTGGTTTGAAATCAATGCATAAGTAGAATGTGCAAGACCTTATGTGCATGATGTTAAGAAATCATAAACTGTTAGAAGGAGGAAATGGTTAAAAAATAGCTGTAGAATCTCTATTTAGCCCAAAATAGTTGCAGTTTTGAGTATGGTTTATTGCCTTCTTTTGTTTTTATCAATACCGGTATACTTAAGTATATATTATGATACTTGTATTGAATGTACTGTGTAATTAATTAGGCCTACACTTTTTGATGAATTTGTGATTGTCATTGTGATTTCAAAACACTATATGGCAAATTACTTTTGGTGCATTTTCAAAATTGTTCCGCTTTCAATTGCACAAATCGCTTTTCTTGAGCAAGAGCAGTTTTGGCTGTATTGGTGATTCTAGGACAAATGGGTCCTGGACAATTATGCCCCTGACCTATTTGTCCGGGACCCATTTGTCCTGGTGCCCATTTTTGCGGAACCCATTTGTGCTGGTGCCCATTTGTCCTGTCTGGGACCCAATTGTTCGAAAACCATACCATTTACCTTTGAAAATCTGAATTTAATATATATAATATAAATTACTGAGGTTATTTTTCTAACTCTTGTGAACCTAAATTCAACAGTAATTGAGGGAAACTGCAAAGTGAGCTTGTGCCCTCTTTGAGTCAGCAGCTGCCCAGTATAAATATGTCCAGTGTGATCAGCTCCAGCCGAAAGTTGAACTTGTCATGTAGAATTGTCACCGCTAGGCCATGTCGCTGAAAAGAGGTCAAAACCCAGACCTCTCACGTCAATAGCAATGTTTCTTAACAATATGCCAGCAGGCTGGTAACTGGTTTTTCAAGTTTTTTTTTTCTTTTTAGGTACTGGTAGAGCATACACCTATAAGGTATAGCTGCAATGCCTAATGAATAAACTGCGTATACGATATTTGTAAATTCAACTACCTGTCAAGCTATTTCTTGATTTCATGCATTTTGTGAATTGTAAAATTTTTAGCTGTCAAGAACAGGCTCTTTTAAACACATATCAAGATATTTCTTTTTTTAGAAGTAATGATGAAAAAATTAATGTTTATAACTTTTCCTTCTTCCATCAAAGTTATGATTGGTTGCAAGCTGCATAAAATAAAATGCAAATAACCTAATGTATAATCATCTGTTAGTATTTTGCAGAAGATATGAGCAAAACCGCATGAAAAGGCAAGCACAAAAAATACAAAAGAGAAGAAGATGTGTGGACGATCAGACGATGCTGGCTCCGAAAAAGTCCTTTGGGGCTTGTACAAATCAATGGGCTTCCTGAAAACGCACTCACAGCCTCGATCCAAAAGATCCGGTTCCACAAGCCAAAGAAGTGGAGCATTCCGTTGAAAACATTTCCCGACATACTAGACAGATTCTTTTATACATAAAAATAGAGAAGGTGGGTGCATTATTATGATTTAGAGTTAGATTATAGCACTGAATGGTAAGCGTTTTGGAAAATGTTCCAACTGGACTTTTGCGATATGCTTTCAACGTTTCATGTTGAAACGACAGAATATGCATTGTATCATAACTTTAAGATCATACTTGTTATCAAAATATTTAAACCTACTTCGTAGGGTAATGACTTCCTATTTCTTAGTGCCAAGAGCAAGGAAGATATAGAGAGCTTTAGAAGGCGATAAGACAGATCTTATTGGAGCAATTAAATCAACTAAAGGTTCTTTTTGTGGTAAGATGCTGTGTTACTTTGCTTTTGTGTATTGTAGCCTACTTTTGTGCAAGGTTTTTGTTCCTTCCGCAATAATGTTTGGAGATTTCCAGTGCCAGCAGATTGCGCAAGAAATTTGGGCCAAATTATGCGGTGCGTGGATTGAGTTGGCCGAGTGGTTGGTGCTAAGGGCGCCGGAACTGGTTTCGCGAGTTTGACGCTTAGCTAGGTCATCTTCGATAATGCATGTAGTTCACTCATGCAAAAACCCAAGCTGCGTTTACGTACCTTAAAAAAAGTCCAACGTTTTGGCACTACAGAACTGATGTAGCACTTATTGGACGAAACGAACATCAGGAAACTATTTTATCTTTACTAAGCGTTTTGGATTTTGCGCGATTTTATGCACTGTAGATTTGATGATCAGTTGATCACTGCCAACTCTAAATCCTTCTACTCTTGCATCGCCGCAACCAGACAAAGAATGCTAATTTAGCAAAACGAAAATAATTTACAGTGGGCAAAGCTGAAAAGACTTGTGATTGGAATTGGGGAGCAAAAAGAATATTTTGAACGTTCAGTATATATATATTTTTTTTGTTGCATATTTATCCTATCACGAGAAAGCGATCAATAGGCTATGGGAGCTCGCTTAGGAGTTGCCGGCCATTTGTATACCACACCAAAATGAGGGATCCCGCTTAGCGCCTTTTCCAACTGCACAACAAGTAAACTTGCGGGCTTGTTCTCCACATTGTCCCTTTAATGCTGAGCGTCCAGCAGAGAAGCTGTGCATACCAATTTTAAAGTCATTGGTTTGACCCGACTCGGAATCAAGCCCGAGTATATTGCTCCCAAGGCGGACGCTCTTACCCACTCCGCCATCTGAGCTGTTGGCGATAAGAATTATACAGTTTGCTGCACTTGCTTGTTGTTTTTTTTAGAATGTGAACATCCTACCGAAGTTTTCTTCGAAAGTGTGGCATGGAAGCTAAAAAGTTGTTACCTCAAGCAAAAGAATTAAGTTTCAAAATACAGTCATGAACTTTGCTTTGTGCTGCTTAGAAGAGGACACTGAGGACAGTTAATATTTTTTCGGGCTTTTTTCATGAAAAATTTTTTTGTGTGTTTTTTTTGGCGTTATGATTGCACTTTTCAATTTTGTTGTTTTCGTTAATTTTCACCTTGTTTTGCATGTCACTAACGTTTTTTCAAATGTTCTTTGTATTTTTTCTATTAAAGCATTTTGCTGTAAAAATTCTAGTGATTGATGGTGAAGCTGACAAAATATTCTTTGGACACTAGAAAATGCACTAAAATTGTAATGATAGCGTCAATAACAGCCAGTATCTGCTAATTTTGGATTAAAAATGGATCTGCTCACCAGTTTTTGATGAGCTTGGATTTAGATTTTCAAACTCAAAATGAATTTTAAAATTAAAACAATAAACAGATGCAACCCGAGTACCTAGCTTCAGCACACTTTAGCTGGTCCTTCTATTTCGCGCCTGATCCGTAACAAAAAAAAATCTAATTTCGCTCAACTACGTTGCCATGGTTTTATCATGAGAATAAAGCATTGAAGCGTATCACGTCGCTTGGAAAGCCGTCGCGACGATTGCAAAAATGATAGTGTAGACACTAGACAGTTCGCGCTTTTCAAGCACGTAAGCCAAGCTAGTAAGCTAGAACTTCTCGCATAGTGTAGACGCGGCTTAAAGCAGTAAAATTACCGGTATAATACCTATACCTACACTGCCACTGAACTGCTAACTTTGCTTTCATAGCGCAATACAAGGCCTAGCTACCTACATCCTAACTCATTGAGCATTTAGCCGTATGCGCTAAGCCTTTCCTGGAATTTGCTCACGGTCACACAGTAGCTTAAAAACAAGCACCGGACATTGCATGCAGGTGCGACTATAGATGCGAAACGACTTTGTTCTAGCAACTCTTATTTTTATTTTCAGTCGGGGTTTTGGCACAAAAAAATTATATCAGCAAAAAAAGAATGACATACCGACAAGCATTTTAAACTTACTTAAGTAAGATAAAATAATCTGGACGAAAAGAATCGATTATCAAATATCGATTTAAGCCGAAAAAAAGTAAAGACAAGGCCATATTCGATACTCATTCAAAAAAGTGAAGGATCCAATGCATTTGATGAACAAAAAGTAAAGAATATCGATTGCAATCGATTTTTCCCAACCCTGTATAAGGCGTTGATGGGATTCCGCCTTATTGGGGTGGGGATGTAGGAAACAGGAACGATCATAAACCCCTTTCTAAATTCTAATTAGTTGCTGTAATGTTTCTCCGGTAGATAGGGTAATGCTGTATTTCGATCTAGCGAGGTAATGGGCACATGGAGTTGGCCGAGAGGTTGATGCATTGGGCTCCGAAACTGGCTTCGCGGGTTTGTTGCTCAACTAAGTCATCTTCATGATGCATGTACTTCACCACCACAAAAATCCTAAGCTGCAATTAAGTGGCTTGAAATAAAATAAAAAAAAAGAGTTGGCCGAGTCGAAAGGTGTATTAATATGTACAGGGTGTGCCAAAAAAATGACACCATTTGTGATCCAAATGATACCAAATGGTGTCATTTTTTTGGGACACCCTGCACTTTTTGCAGCAACATTGTGAGTTTGCTGTTAATGCACCAAGCAGTATTACTGTAAGTAACTTTGTTTAGTTGCATGTAGACTATCCACACAGTGTAGTTGATATTTGCTTTATGCATATTTTTATTTTCTTGTAAGACTTTATGTTGGTTTTTCCGGAATTTCAACAAATCATATTATACGATTGAACTGCAACTTGCATTCTGGCTTTATCATTTCTAGAAAGTATTATTGCTTACCGAATGTAAACACGATATGACGTTTGATAACAAATGAAAACATCTTTGTACTACCTAAAAATTTTATTCTGTGGAACAGGAAATAAGTATTTTATGAAGTAACACCGCAAGATAATACACCGAGCTATAACAAGTAAGCTTAATATTGCTGCATTATGTTTTGGGTGTTTGTGTGCGTAAACTCAAAATTATCGACACGGTGCAGGTAATATTTGCTTTGTTAACTGTGTTTTTATTTTCCATTATGTTAATCGCTAATAAAAAAAAAAAGAGTTGGCCGAGTGGTTGGTGCCTCGGGCTGCGAAACTGGTTTTGCGGGTTCGTTTCCCAGCTGGGTTATCTTCCATGATGCATATATACTTCACCAATATAAAAACTCAAGCTTCTTATGTGGCTTTGAAACAATTTTTAATTCTTTTTGAATAGCGGTTAGCAGAGATAGGAGGATTCTTCTTAATCGCTTGGTCGTTGAGCCGCTCAGGCTTCGATATTAATTACATTTTGATTGATTTATGGTCGTGCTAGGGCTGTTCGCTGCTGTTTGGACTTGATGACTGCATTTGTGGTAGTATAGTGAATATACGGTTTTGTTATTTAAAACTTAGTTAGAATTGCTAGTTTAGTTAAAATAGCCAGTTTAGCAGTCACGTGTCTGTCCATTTAGGCTAAGGGTAGTATTGGCCAGTTGTGTTAAACAGTCTGGAAATCGAACCTGCAGCTCCTGGTAGTAGCTTTGTGAAACTACAATCTGTCCAGTGTCAGTCTAGGCTAAGCTATAGCCATAGCCCATATGTCAGTCATTTTGGGTCAGGCAATCAGAAATTCGCCTTCTGTCTGTTTCACGCTGTTTTAGGGAAGCGTAAACTGAGCCAAGATAGTCTACAATCGGAATCTTATAATGTTAGACCGAAATCATTACCAGTGATACTGCGAAATACTGTAAATTGCCAGTTTTACTGGTGACAGCTCAGGGATAAGGATCAAGGCAGGAAGTTTTTCCAAGTAGCAAGGTCGGAAACTAATCTCAAAAAGCATGAATGTTTATAAACATGTTAACGGCTATATTATTTTCAATTTCTCCCTCCATTGATTCAAGATGTGGTTTTGCCGTTGCTCAAGTTGGTATAAATGTGAGACGAAAAAGGTCGATAAGCAGTTAGCGATGGTACGGAATGTTTTAGGTGTAACCTGGACGTGTAAGCATTCAAGCTTTTGATTAAACTGTAAGTGATAATTGGAAACACTGCCAAGTTGATTTATTGATTAATTTCTTCATTTACTTTAAAAATGAACAAAAGATGATTGTGGGGCCGAATGAAAACAATTAATAAATTTGTCTACCTGATGCAATGCTTCTGTTCCATTTGTAAATTCCTTGGACATACAAGACAACATACACAATCATGCGCGTATCGTTTATAATTGATAAACTTTATCAAAAGTAACCAGGTCAATGTTACAACAAGTATTTACACATGTAGGCCTACTGTGAACTAATAAAAACGACTGAAAAAATATCGTCAACAACACAAGCAGGAATCAGACCACTTCGTATTTGTGGTTGAACGTTATGTTTCCAAAAACTTTTCCAAACGACTCGTTGACGGGATCGCAGCAGCACTGGACCATTGTACGCCAACATGTCTGCTGACAGGTCATGTCCATGATGAACGATTTAATGCACGGTCCAGCACACCTACGCACAAATCGTTTAAAACCCATTTGATTATGGTGCCTCTCTTTCCAAAATACCTAGAGTGATTTAGCAGCCTTACCAGTGGCGTAGCGAAAAATTTTAAAAGGGAGGGCCACAATGTCCACATTTCTTTCAAGCGTAAATGTTTTTCGGCAGAACAAATTTGAAGCTGATTAAGAAACCAGAAAAAGGTCTCGGGGGGTCCGAGGGCATGCTCCCCCAGAAAAATTTTGAAAAATTATATGCTGTAATGGTTATTTTAGTGCTTTTTGAAAAGTTTTCAGGCAAATTTTGTTTAAATTTTTTGACCCTAATGTTGAGTGCTTCGCCAAATATGATGCATTTTATGCGCAAAATTTCGACTATGCGTGCTTAACGCGTAGCTTACGTCTAAACGTTAAGGCGTAGTTAGTAGCTTACGTTTAAGGCGTACCTTACGACGCCTTAAAGTATGCGTGCTTAAGGCGTAGCGTGCTTAAGGCGTGGCTTGGCTTAACTTGACTTTTCTCAGCCTGGCACGGCCTCAGTATAGACCAGGCTTTATGAAACAAAAACCACAGGCGTCGAGGTATAGCACGAAAGACACTTATTCTGCAGCCGAAGACTGCATGGTCTCCGAGTCTGCGCCTCCTCAACAAGGCTTATTCCTATCGTAAGGTTTATCGCTATCCAAGAGGTTCAAAATTACGGAAAAAATTGCATACGTCAAAAACATTTTTGAAATGGCTGGTGGGAGGATGCATAGCCCTCATCCTATCCCCTGGATCAGCTCCTGGCCATAAGCTACAGAAACCATCAAAAGAGTCTGGTATATTTCAGTCACTTGGCACCATTAGTCGTTCTTTTTACTGAAAGGTAAAGTCAAAAGGGGGGGGGGGGGTATGGCGCAATGCCCCCCCCATAAATACGCACCTGAGCCTTACCATCGACAGAATAAACGAGTTGGTCTCTTTGACTAGGCTTACCATATTTTTACAATTACAAACCGGGACGATTTCAAACAAAGTGCTAATGATTAGCATATAGCTGTTTGCATAGGCGCACGCAGGGGGGCACGACCCCCTTAGCCTCCGGCGGCTGAGGGTTTCCTCCAGACCCCGGTTGTGACGCTTCTCCCCTTTGCCAATTTTTGGGTGCGCCACTGGCTGTTTGTTCATTTAATTTGAAAAAGCAGCTATATGCCAATGATGCTCTTTTGTACTAAAAGTATGTTAACAGTTTCAACAATTTCGTTTTATTTTAGTTTCATTTTTTATGGTAAAAATGCGCTTCTGAACTGCTGTTGTTTCGTAAAAATAGTAACTACCCTGATTTAAATCTCATGTAAAATTTTGTCCGCCGTGGTACTTTTGATCGTTCATGCTTCATTACTTTTGTGAAGCTTTAGAATATGTCACAGAGCCGGCGACAGAGCATTCGGCTTAGGGGGGCCAAACATTTATCATGGGGAGGGGCAAAGTTTAAACTTAAGCACAAAAGCCCCTGTCTTCAAAAGAGTAAGCTTGTTGATTAAGGGGGCCAAGCATTTTGATTGGATAGGGGCAGTCCCCCCTGGATTTCCTTGGCGGCGGCCCTGATATGTCATAACCCCTGCTGTTTTGCTTTTCATTCATATTAGTTTGCCCTGCGATGACTTCTCATTTTTGATCATCCTTCAGTGAACGACAATCTATTTTTCTGAAAACGTTCAGCTTATTTTGTTTTTGTATGTTATTTTGTAAATAATGTGAATAAATAATGTTAAATGTTCGGCGATAACTAGCTGTTGCTACCTTACGAATAATAAAGATCTCCTCTCTACCAAAGTTATAACTATCAAACAAGCTACAAAATAAACTAAAATCCACGAAGGCGATCCAGAAAGCTTAACTTTGCCGTGTTTTCTATGCTTTATTCGGCGTATTCTATGGGGCGCCGTTTGAAAAAAAAAACTATTGGTTTTGTGAACCATGTTTTTGAGCTTATGAGCTTATTTAGACCATAGCTTGTCCAATATATATCGAAAATATCCAACTTATATATCGGACAAATTGTATCGTAAGTCGGACCAAAAAACACACGCAAAATAAGTCGGATATTTCCGACTTATATCATGGACAAATTCGCCGTTTCGAAAAAAACTGCACGTTTTGTGAACGATGTGTTTTGGGCTTTAGACTACAAAAGCATGGTTCACAAAACGTATAGTTTTTTTTTTTTTTCAAACGGCACCGTATAGTTTTTTCAATCATATATATCGGACGAATTATGGTCTAAATAACCGGGACATTTTGACCGACCGGTCGGGAGCTAAACCGGGACGTATGGTAAGTCTATCTTTGATGATTCTCCAGAGATGCTTCACGAAGCTTTGAGTTGTCAAAAATAAATCAGTAAAAAAATTTTAAAACTTGCAGAAGCTCTGAAAATTTCGGTTCAAGTCTGGCGTATGTCAAATACGTTTGAAGAATTCATTTATGTGTACTTCTTGCGCAACAAGTTGGAACCCAAAAACATTGGTCAAATTCTCTTCAGAAGCTGTGGTTTAGCTTAAAATCTGATGTTTAAATACAAATTACGCATTCAACGCTAAGTCGTTTACAAATGCTGTTCAACACTATAATCTTATTGTATCTTTTCCTGATTCGCTTTTGGATCACCATTTGCTGTTTATCGCGCCTGGGATTGATTTCTAATTGCAATGTGATGAAAATCTTTCTATCTTGCCGTCTAAAGTTGAATATTTTGTTTCATACAAACATGTTTTTTTTGGAAGTAGAATTGCAAAAACAATACATTACTGCAGTGTAGCAAAACTCAATTTTATAAGAGCAGGGCCGGATTAGAGAGGGTGGCTATCTCCTCGTGAAACTGCGATAGGGGTGCTCCCGTAGGCATTATGCATCACAGCACGTACAGTGGGCTTTAATCTTTTTAAGTCAATACTTTTTAAACTGAAACTCAAGCACCGTGAACCTCTGAGGACCAGGGAGAGGTAAAACACAGGTTCTTAACATTGTTAATTCAAACTACCGCTGGCTTACGTTAAGGATTTGGATGGTAGGTTGATAAATGTGCTACAAACGTGGAAGCTGCATTTCGATCGCATTCTCTAAGTTAAGCCTGATTCACACTGGCGTCGTTATCGCGTCATTAGCCGTTGCCGACGCAATATTGGCGATAACGACGCATACATACGACGCGCAATATATTACCAAACCATTCCGCTTTGGTCGTAGCCGTTTACTGAAAAGATATAATTCTTTGTAGTATTAAAAGGTGCAACAGAACTTACCAGACAGTATCGGGTTTTTCCGCCGGTACCAGTGCCGACCTGCATCTGCTAATCAGCTAGCAGTGCGAATGCCGCTATTGAAACGACTGTCACGAAAAAAGCGTTGACTGGCCAGCAAACCATGGATAACAAAAGGCATATACAAATCAATTCGTAGAAAAAGATTAATGTTCAAAACTCATTTCATAAACGGTAGCGCCAACGAAAAAAATTTTTATAGAAAATATACTAATAAATAACTAAGATCAAAGCTTTGTCAAAAAAATGCACTTTAAGACAGAATTAAAGACTCGCAGTGGCAGCATTCTATGGTGGCAGCCCACAAAAAAATTGGGAGCTTATTAAAACAACCCTTCCCTAAACTTAGATTCACCAACCACATTTCTTATCAACGGCGACGTCGAAGATGACCTGGTGCCGATCACCAACGAATTTAACAATTTTTTTCTTCTATTGGTAAAAAGTTCGCCTCAAAATTTCCTAATACTGAGCATATGCCTTTCTTATTTGAAAAAACTTGTATCTTCTTCCATGTTTTTAACGACTCCCTTTTTCAATGAAATTGAGTATGCAATTTAGCCACTACATTTAAATAAAGCTGTCGGGCATGATGATATCCCTTCATTTTTTCTAAAAGCTGGCTGTGATATCATTCTAAAATTCCTGTACGTTTTTCTAGACTTCATCTTTACTGATGGTATCTTTCCTGATAACTGTAAAATTGCAAAAATTATTCCTGTATACAAGACAGGTTCTAAGCAGGAAGTTAATAACTATCGTCCTATTTCTATATTATCTTGTTTCAGCAAAATATTTGAAAAGCTCATATAAGATTAAGCAATTTTTTTCTTTAACATGAAATTTTTTCCACCCATCCAGTATGGTTTCCTAAAAGGTAAATCCACTGTACATGCAGCACTTGATATGATAACTGAATTATATAACAATATTAATTCTAACTTATATTCTGGGTTGCTAGCCTACTTCTGGATTTTAAAAAGGCATTTGATACAGTGTCGCATAATTGCTTTTTAAACTGTCTCATTATGGCATACGGGGTCCTGTGTTAGATCTCATTCGGTCTTATCTAAGTCATAGAACACAATATGTCTTTATCAATAACGTTTCATCAGATATAGCTCCGCTAAGAATTTGTGTCTCACAGCAGGGCCGGCCTTAGGCATAGGCAAACTAGGCAACCGCCTAGGGCCTCCGATAGGTGGGGGCCTCGCATCCGAATCATAAGAAAAAAATAAATATACTTAAAAAGCGAAACATGACGTACTATACGAGCTAATACGTCATATTTTTGTGACAATTCCTAACAGTCTGATTGTGGTCGATTATGTAGCATTTTATACAGAATGCAGGCAGAAGACTGATCCAGCTGCTGAGTGCTGAGTTGTAAAATACGTTGAAACCAGTAAGCTACTAGAGTTAATTAAGTCGACTTATCTTCAAATAAAGTAAATTTTAATGGCTAAGATAAGCACTAACGTATTAAAGATGTTTTTAAAGTGCCGGTATTAAAATGATTTGTTGAATATAAGTCAGGAAAACATATACAAGGAAGGGATTTAAAAAGTTCTATTTTAACAGTTGGCCTAATGAAAAAAAAGAAATTTAAGTTTGAATTACAACAATATTTGTTTCAAAATTTTCGAACAGTTGCTTTCTAACAGAAGTATTTCAACATTTACCTCGAGAAGAAGTTCGCATCAGCGCTCAGAAGCAATAGAAAAATAAATAGATACCCACATTGCTTGGCCTATTTTTCTAAAAAGATTTTGCAAGGAATATTAGGTTATCGATAACCAGTAGTCTTAACAGCGGAAAAATTAGTTTCTGCTGAATATTAATTTATTTATACGAAT
The DNA here is from genome assembly GCA_964006365.1 of Trididemnum miniatum. Classification (NCBI taxonomy): domain Eukaryota; kingdom Metazoa; phylum Chordata; class Ascidiacea; order Aplousobranchia; family Didemnidae; genus Trididemnum; species Trididemnum miniatum. Next base: position 4,983,612 of record OZ023249.1, read on the forward strand.
ATGTTTGTGTAAATCTCAGTTAATTTGTTGATTTAGATATGAATAGAGGTAGTTGTTGATGCAAATACAAATTTTGAAATTTGTTTCGTATTTATTTTTCTATTTCATTTAGGGCCTCCAAAATCACTTTGCCTTGGGCCTCCAATCACCTAAGGCCGGCCCTGCTCACAGGGATCTAGTGTTGGGCCTCTGCTTTTTTTGATTTATATTAGCGATTTGCACTGAGCGGTTGAAAGTATTCCCAGACTTTTTGCTGATGATACTTGTTTACTAAATTGTGACCCCTCTTTGTTCAAACTGCAAGAAAGATAAATCATGACCGAAATAATGTAGAAAAATGGTGCTAAATCAACAAAGTTACAATTAATCCTGAATAATCCATACCTGTTATTATTCCACTGGACCAGCGTAGAAGTCATTCAACAGCTGAAGTAACTTTTTATAGTGAATAATGTAAAACTTTCTCCCAGTCTCAAAGACAAATACTTAGGTTTAATAATACGCTGTTAAACCAAACTCGTCTCTGATTGGTCAATCGATTTTTTCCCTAGTGATCAGGTAGTAATCAAAATATGCAGTTTTCGGTCATATGAGTTATGTACGAAAACTGGCTTGTAGTGCTTGTCTAAGTAATGTTGCGTCGCGAATTTTAGCAAAATAAAACCCTCTAATGTAGTTTTGAAGGGATGCAATAACTTTTGTCGCTTATTGGCAGTGTTTTTCCTAAATTAGTGATATTTAGCGCATTTGAAATATGACTAAGACTACTGGTAGGTTTTAGACTACAACTTAACAAGTTAACCGGCCGTTAGCTCAGTTGCAAAGCACACGCAATCGGTGCGGGAGGTCTGGGGTTCGACTCCCGGGCCGGTCAAATCGACACAGTGTCGCCAACGACTCGCCACCGTTGCGACGTTTCTTCGGAGCTGTGTAGCCCAGGCGCAAAGCCGCGGAGATGGGCCCCGCAACTCGTTACACGCTTCGGCGTAATACGGCGAGTATAATGAAGATTTGATTTGATTAACAAGTTATCAAACCCTACAAGTCCTAGTCGAGATAGGCCCTACAGGGAAAGTGATTTCATTTCCATAGACTGTTAATAATTTGTTGTAGTTTTGCTGGTTTATGCAACAACTCTGTTTAATTCATGACAAAAAAGCTGTTAATCTACCAGTTTCTAAACACTTAAATTCCCCACTAGCTGTTAGACTACCGGTACATGTCATGTCACTCATGTGTGGGCTAGTTTGAGATGGTACCACTAATCATTGCGATGGAGAATGAGTTAGCAGTTCAAATCTGCAGATACTGTATCTAAGACAAATTCATCAGTAAGGTTGCAGGGTAGTGTTGATTCCTGGTACCGGTACTGAGAGTACTGATATGAGTGCAGCAGTACACTGGTACTGGACCGGTACGGTATATACTTGTATTATCTGATGTGCATCTCTAGTCTATTTGCAGTTAACAACTGAAGCAAAAAACAAATAAATCTAGGATCTGCGGCGCGACGGATTTACAATGACGTTGATAGACTAGCAATGTGTGCAGGAAGCAGAAGCAAATTCAGATTCATAGCTTGTCAAGCTTTAAACTGAAATTGTTTCGAGAGATTTCAGTTTGAGTGCGCGAACAATGGTCTGCACTATCTTCAAATCTGCTGGTATACACGTAATAGGCTTAACTTTGTTTTATTTAACAATTGTATGTAAACACAGAGCCACTGCATCTTTTCAAACAACAAGTAATAAGTACCGGTATAATGTAGATTCCGGTAAAGCAGGTAAGTGATCAAAGCATGTTGTGAATGTGCTAACTAGGTAGGGTACTGTGTTATGCTGTAGACCTATGTACCGGTATGTTGGGGAGTATTTTTAACTCTTACCAGTGATTAGTTACCGGTGATGTAACGTACTGGTATGCTTGCATGGTTTCCATAATATATTTCATGTGTCAAAGATGCCACGTATTATTAGTGATTGCAACTTACCCAATACAATACTAGCTTGGACAACTTTGTCACAGTGAAGTCGAAGATTGGAACTGATAAGGTACTGAATTTCGTAGTTTTTCCGCCTCTCTATGACATGCTCTACAACAATTCTACACCCAGCAATTTCACATGAAAATTAGGCTTCTGATGTAATACAGGGTTGATTATCATAATGCTGTCTTTTTAAAAACGAAGAGGCTATTTTTGCGGGCCGGTTACATTTGTCGTTTGAGTTTATTTTATTGTTTGTCACTCTCCCGTACCACCGAGAAGCAGTGTCCTCTGTAGAGCAGTGGTTCCCAAGTCGTTTTAAAGCCCACACCCTTTCGGCAAGGAAAAATCATTCTCGCACCCCTTGCACAGTACTTCACTCACGCGTGTTTCTGTACGTACAGTGGCGTAGCAAGAAATTTTAAAAGGGGGAAGGGGAGCTATAATTTTCACATTTTTTTAGGCGTATTTTTTTTTCGGCAAAACAAATTTGTAGCTGATTGAAAAACAAGAAAAGCTGTAGAGAGGACCACCGGCCTGCTCCCCCGGGAAAATCTTGAAAATTTACATGCTGTAATGGCTATTTTAGTGCTTTTTGAACAATTTTCACGCAAATTTTGTTTAAATTTTTTGACCCTAATTCTGAGTACTTTGCCAAATATGATGCATTTTGTTCGCACATTTTCGATTATGCGTGCTTAAGGCGTAAGGCTTATTGCTATCAAAGAGGTTCGAAATTATGGAAAAATTGTACGCATCAAAAGCATTTTTGAAAATGGCTGGTGGGAGGATACATGCTCCTCATCCTACTCCCCTGTATCCGCCCCTGGCCATAAGCTACAGAAACCATCAAAAGAGTCTGGGATATATCAGTCAATTGGCACCATTAATTTTGTTCTTTTTTTACTAAAAGGCAGAGTCAGAAGGGGGGGGGGGGGGGGCATGGCCCAATCGCACACAGACACATTTCAGACGTCACGAACACACAGCTAGCGAGAATCAACGATACCGTTTATCAGCGGTAAAATTGGCAAGTTCTTCTCGCACCCCCAGAAATCTTTTCTCAGACCCCCAGGGGGTACGAGCACCCCGAATTGGGAACCGCTGCTCTAGAGTGAGAAATTTGAGAGAAATGCGATATTTTTGGGCAAATTTTACTGATTTTGAACCAAAGATTTATATCATGAAATGCAAAACTGAAAAACTTGAATATTTTAATGCAAGACTGTAGCTTGTATCTTGGAAAAGCAAATTTAATGCAAAAAATTTGTAAAAGGGTTCCTCAAAATAGTGAAATCTTGGGGCAAAAATTTTAATAAATTTAGCATTTGGGCAAATTCGCACTAATCAAAATCCTAGAGGGAACACTGCCAAGGAGAGTGTGGAGGGATAATGAAATAAACAAATAGCATATTTTTACCGTCACATATTCTTAGCCACTGCCTTGTATAAACCATCCAGCAGCTTTTAAATTGACGAGTTGTTGCTGCTCTAACGCATCCTTCCCTTTTTATATATACAATGCTTTGCAGTTTATGGATAAAAATGATGAGTTGAAATAGCAGCTGAATGACCTCACACTGGGAAAGATCAAAACTGCCAAGTATAACCACAAAAAGCTCCTAAACAGATAATATACTAATAAACATGCATTACCTTGACATACACACTCACTCCTATTTTAAGCCATTAATTAAATGAGTTTTGATAGTTCATATGTGTAATCATACTATTTCTTCTTTCCAAGAAATGAGTCAAAAGCAACTGTATGATGTAGACTAGATACTGCTGTAACAATAAAAAATTATAGTTTGTGATGTCACCTTTCTGACCTCATTGTGACAAAGTTGTCCAAGTTTGTGCAGTATATATTGTATTAAGTTGCAATCACCAATAATACGTGGCATCTTTGACACATGAAAATAATCTAAAAACCATGCAAGATGCAAGCATACCAGTAAATTGCATTAAGTGTTAAAAATACTCCCCAACATACCGTACCTAGTTAGTACATTCACAACATGCTTTGATCACTTACCTGCTTTACCGGAATCTACATTATACCGGTACTTATTACTTGTTGTTTGAAAAGATGCAGTGGCTCTGTGTTTACATACAATTGTTAAATAAAACAAAGTTAAGCCTATTACGTGTATACCAGTAGATTTGAAGATAGTGCAGACCATTGTTCGCGCACTCAAACTGAAATCTCTCGAAACAATTTCAGTTTAAAGCTTGACAAGCTATGAATCTGAATTTGCTTCTGCTTCCTGCACACACTGCTAGTCTATCAACGTCATTGTAAATCCGTCGCGCCGCAGATCCTAGATTTATTTGTTTTTTGCTTCAGTTGTTAACTGCAAATAGACTAGGAGATGCACATCAGATAATACAAGTATATACCGTACCGGTCCAGTACCAGTGTACTGCTGCACTCATATCAGTACTCTCAGTACCGGTACCAGGAATCAACACTACCCTGCAACCTTACTGATGAATTTGTCTTAGATACAGTATCTGCAGATTTGAACTGCTAACTCATTCTCCATCGCAATGATTAGTGGTACCATCTCAAACTAGCCCACACATGAGTGACATGACATGTACCGGTAGTCTAACAGCTAGTGGGGAATTTAAGTGTTTAGAAACTGGTAGATTAACAGCTTTTTTGTCATGAATTAAACAGAGTTGTTGCATAAACCAGCAAAACTACAACAAATTATTAACAGTTTATGGAAATGAAATCACTTTCCCTGTAGGGCCTATCTCGACTAGGACTTGTAGGGTTTGATAACTTGTTAAGTTGTAGTCTAAAACCTACCAGTAGTCTTAGTCATATTTCAAATGCGCTAAATATCACTAATTTAGGAAAAACACTGCCAATAAGCGACAAAAGTTATTGCATCCCTTCAAAACTACATTAGAGGGTTTTATTTTGCTAAAATTCGCGACGCAACATTACTTAGACAAGCCCTACAAGCCAGTTTTCGTACATAACTCATATGACCGAAAACTGCATATTTTGATTACTACCTGATCACTAGGGAAAAAATCGATTGACCAATCAGAGACGAGTTTGGTTTAAGAGCGTATAGATCACGAACTCAAATTTGAACCCCAGATTTTATCCTTAGAAAAAAATTGCGCAGAACAGTTGGTATTATCTCCAAACTCAAACACTTTCTTCCACAAGAAACGCTGCGACAACTATACTTCGCTCTGATTCAATCTCAACTCCTTTATGGCATAATTATCTACGGATTAACCTTTCCCAGCTACCTAAATAGACTAACAATTCTGCAAAACAGAGCCATGTACCACATAACAGGAGGTGACTATCGACATAGAGTAACGCCCCTATTTGTTCGTTTTCAAATATTGAAACTAGTTGATGTATTTAAATTTGAAACCGCGAAGTTCATGCACAAATTTATGCACAATAAACTTCTCTCTGGGCTACTTTTACAAATTATTTTATAAAAACCTTAAATATTTCAGCAAGAACCACTTGAGCTTCTTCAAATAACAACAATCTCTACATTCCAAAATTTCCCTCAACTAGATTACACAGATGTATAAAGTATCACGGTGTCAAGACATGAAACTCGATTCCAAATGAAATCCAAAATTTGTCACATAAAAAATTTGCTATGCAATATAAATCATAGCTAATTTCGTTCTATACCTAACTAAATATTGTACTAAAACTCGTTGATAGTAGCGAAAATTGTTAGTCATCACTGGTTAGGACTACAATTTCCCCCTTTTTTGTTTCAAAATTATACGCAATAGCGTAAATTATACGCATAACTAAATAATTCTTAGGGTGACTGCTTGACTTAATGACCGAAAGGCTGTTCGCAGCCTCCCTCGCAGCCGCGACTTTTTGCGCTTGATTTTTACGTGAGGCCAAAATAAACTTGTTGATGCTGTTTCTCTTCGAAACGATCGTATCGTGCGCGGTGTGTATTGCTTGCTGATACATATGGGACGCCGTATGCAAAGCTACGCAATATAAAATTTTGTATCATTTTTTTGGTTAATTTTTGTTAAATTACATGCAATATCATATATTGTTGCAATTTATGTATATTGCTGCAATATGTGTTAAATTGTTGCAATTTATCTATATTGCTGCAATTTGTGTTACATTGTTGCAATTTATTTATATTGCAAAAAAACACTTAAATCGCCTTTTAATTGCCATGGTGATATGCTAACAAAAACAGTCAGTGTTGCCCTTTCCCTTTTTCCATGAACTCATGTAGTGTACTGGCCTGAAGCGCTGTTGTACTGACTGTGCAGTGTGCGCTTATTGGTTTGGCTGAAACATTTTGAAATAAAGTGGCTTGGAGTTTGATTGATAAAATACTGTTATGATTGGTAGATACAATTGCGGACATATGCAAAAATATAGACGTATAGATATGGTATCCTTTGGAATACCAGCAGCTAGATTAGACTAGACTACCGGTATGGTGGTAACAGCTAGTATCAGCTCCCAGGTCCAGTTGGGTTAGGTTAGGATTAGGTTCAGTTAGGGTTAAATTTAGTTAGGGTTCGTTCAGCTACAAAATATCGGTAGACTAGTTTGACATTTTTAATTTTACAGTTTACCGTATGTAACTGGCTACTGGTGTATCGGTGTGCTGATCTGCTGATGTTAGGATGTAGCCTACCTGCTTTCTGTGGACAGATCACAGAAGTTACTGCAATCTGACATGTTTCAGCCATACAGCGTAAGCCATTCTACATTAACAACGAGATAGTAGTATGTCACAAAAACATAGGTTGAGGTAGCTAGACTAGGTCTAATGTCGGGTTACTGGTACTGTACTTTAAAACAAGATTTTTCAGATACCGATATTTTGTAACTGAACGAACCCTAACTAAATTTAACCCTAACTGAACCTAATCCTAACCTAACCCAACTGGACCTGGGAGCTGATACTAGTTGTTACCCCCATACCGGTAGTCTAGTCTAGTCTAGTTTAGCTGCTGGTATTCCAAAGGATACCATATCTATACGTCTATATTTTTGCATATGTCCGCAATTGTATCTACCAATCATAACAGTATTTTATCAATCAAACTCCAAGCCACTTTATTTCAAAATGTTTCAGCCAAACCAATAAGCGCACACTGCACAGTCAGTACAACAGCGCTTCAGGCCAGTACACTACATGAGTTCATGGAAAAAGGGAAAGGGCAACACTGACTGTTTTTGTTAGCATATCACCATGGCAATTAAAAGGCGATTTAAGTGTTTTTTTGCAATATAGATAAATTGCAACAATGTAACACAAATTGCAGCAATATAGATAAATTGCAACAATTTTACACAAATTGCAGCAATATAGATAAATTGCAACAATTTAATACATACTGCAGCAATATAGATAAATTGCAACAATATATGATATTGCATGTAATTTAACCAAAATTAACCAAAAAAATGATGCAAAATTTTATATTACATAGCTTTACACACGGCGCCCCATAGATACAGCGTCATGCCATCGTATCAGACTGACAATGCGAAATCGCTAAGCGCTAGGAAATTTACGATCGTCGTCATGTCGTTTCCCAGTGTGAATCCGGCTTTACACGATGATACTTTTTACTCATTGAAAGTGAGCTTTAATTTTTTGGTGAAGAAATTTTGAGTTATGCTCTGTGTTTTTGTATTTTATCATAAAAAGCAGAGCACTTCATATCAGCCATCGGTACAACATCGCCACAATAAAGTCTTCACTAGCTATCTTACGCAATATAGATAAATGGTTTTTTAAACCTGGCGACTGTTTTCTTGCCGATTATGCACAGTTTTACTTGAAATTTGTACAGCAAAAAAGCGCAGTTCCAGCCACTTATCTCGAATCGTATCTTTGTGCCTGTAACATGTATTTTTTATCATCGCGAAGAACACACATGACATGGTCCTTTTTTACCACTCGCTGAACCAAAAGTTTCAAAGGTTTCCTGTAACTACAAAATGTCCCTCACCGAACTGGTCATGCGTGATACTAAAGTGCTGAGAAATTTCAGAAAAAGCATAAAGGTAAAGTGTCTTGAAAGTGGTGCCATAAAGTACTAAATTCGAAAAAGTTTTTTTTTCAAAAATTTGTTCTCTTCTATAATCATGCCTTAAGCATGCATAAACTGAATCTAAAACGAGCCTACAAAAATGCATCTTATGTGGGATGAAAGAGCCAGCGTCGGGGGCAAACAAAATTAAACAAAAATTAAATATAACGTTGTTCAAAAAGCATTAAAATGGCAATTATAAAATATGTAACTTTTAAAAAATTTTCCGGGCTGGGAGTGCTTGCCCCGGACCACCCTAGAATAATCACGTCTTCGGCAAAGTTTCTCCGTCTATACGCTAATGCTGAAATAAAGCGTGAGGCAACGCTTTGGCACAGGGAAAAATAATAACGTTCAGCCCTTGCTATACTATTTGCAAAAAAAGATTTAAAAAAAAACACAAAAGCGAATGACCAAACGTCATTGTTTTTCATTTTGCTTAAAATTAACCCCTTAAGGCCTTAACGCCGCAGAGGTCACATTGGTCACGCAAACTGTCTTTTTTTTGCCTGATTAAATTGTTGGTTTGATCAACGACGGTTGTATTGAATCCGACTTGGCTGAGACAAGTCGTTTAAATGCTTTTGCGCCAGTTTGGGGGTAAAGTGTGGCAGCGGGAAACATCTTATTCAAGTAAATTATGCTTTTTGAAAAGTAGTGTAGTTAACAATGTTAGCGCTTATGTTGTTGCAAGAGTAAGCGCTAGTACAGTTCGAAAAAAATCAAGAACATTCACTCGGAACCAGAGTGCACAAAAGTGTATTTAGTTATGAAAACTTAGGCATGATAAAAAATTTGGGTTGCTTTTAGTGAGAAGAACGAAGTCGGTGCACTCGTCCATTATTGTTCCAGCGTATGAAAGTCTGCCTTAAAGCTGCTGATATTTTTTTACTCCCAATTCATTGTTAGGGAGAGAAAAAGGAGTGCTTACTTGGTTACTGCAGCATTTTGTGCTGGTAGTTTTATGAGGAAACTAGTAGAGACGAGGTTTTGTTGAATATATTTGCACAACTAGTCAGTTGCATTATTTCTAACTAGCCTCTTGCGTAAGTTTTAATGATGTACTTTATGCAGCAACATTGTGAGTTTGCTGTTAATGCACCGAGCAGTATTACTGTAAGTAACTTTGTTTAGTTGCATGTGGATTATCCACTGAGTGTAGTTCAGGGGTGTCCAACCCGTGGCCCGCGGAAAGGTTTTGAGTGGCCCGGGGGACTTTTTCGAAATTACCAATATTATCAACTTAATTGCTGCGTAATTTATGGTGAGCTTACATTCCGAGAAATTGTCACTTAATGTTTGCTTTCTTGTAAGTTAATTTTATTGCATCACAATGGAAATTGTTTCGCATCACATTTTCAATATTGTTACGTTCATATCCTTTCCACACAATCGTGTTCGTGCTTCAAAAGTAGTCAATAATAAACTAGGTTGGACCGGCCGTTAGCTCAACTGCTTAGCGCACACGCTATCGATGCGGGAGATCTAGGGTTCAAATCCTGGCTCTGTCAAATCGGCACAGTTTTGCCAACGACTCGCCACCGCTACGACGCTTCCTTGGAGCTGTGTAGCCCAGGCGCTGAGCCGCGGAGATGGGTCCGGCGAATTTGTTACACGCTTCGGCGTAATACGGCGAGCATAACAAAGATTTGATTTTGGTTTGGTCGCGATCCGAATCTATACCATAGGCGCACGCAGGGGGAGCACGGTGCCATGCCCCTCCCCCTTTGGCTCTATATGTGCTAAAACCTAACTTTCAGTCTATAATTTCTCAAACTGATAATGGTTGCAGCCTCCTTTTACTTATTTTGGCCATGCTTCTGCTTTTAGACATACCGTAAGCTGCGAAAATATTTTTGTATTGTCACGAGTAACTGCACTTACTGCATGCCCTTTTTCGTTAAAAAAGTGTGCTAAAATGAGTGTAGCCTATATTGCCAAGCTTGTTAAAAAAAAAAGAAACAGTGCCAAACTTGACATCAAAATGTCGACGCGTAGCAAAAACTTTGTTGAATTTACTGTTCGTACGTTTATTGTTCTTATAATTGTAAAAATATACATTTCTAAGATTAGAGTTTTAGTAGCGTCTTAGCAGTAAACACTCCGGTGGCCCGCGCAATCATTCGTAAATTGCATGTGGTGTAGTTGGTATTTGCTTTGTTATGCATGTTTTTATTTTTCTATTAGACTTTACGTTGGTTTTTCCGAAGTGATTTGGCACTTTTTTAAAGTGCCAAATCACCCCCGCTACAGACGCCTACTTGTGTGTGTATATTACTTTGGCACTTTTAGTTTTGCATCAAACGTTGTTGCGAATTTCTCACTTAAAATCCAGGGGGGGCAAGTGCCCTCCCTGCCCCCCCTGCGGGCGCTCATGACACTCACCATATGTGGTAGCAACTTTGCATCGCAAATATGAGGCCCCATAAAAGAGCGCAAGGTCCCCCGCATACGATCGATAAAAAAACGTAGCAGCATTTCTTGGAGCACTTGAATGTTCGGTATGTACACCTCCATACTCCATCGATGCTGTGAGTCCCATCAGGTTCCGCAAAAGAATCTTCAAACCATACCTGCACAAAATTAGAGCTGACCGCGATCACTTCGTGAAGAAACTTTTATTGATGCAAAATCTCATTATCTGCATGAACTGATGTTTGAGTAGCTTGTTTGATGAGACACAAATTTCAAGGTTCTTTTTGCGAACGTATACGTACCTCATAAAATTTACCACTAAATTCGACATCACCTTAATGACTTTATTAAATGTTTTTGGCATTACGCTGAAAAGAGTCGGTGACATCTTGCTCTCGGCATGAAGATGGATTCACACGAGTTAGTAAAGATGATCATAGCCGTGATGGTCATTGGTAATGTACAATTTCACGTAATTTGACTTGTTATTGCTTTATATTTATTTCAATTTTTAATTTATACGCCGCGAAAACACATCCATTATTCAAAAATATTCCATGAATTTTTCCAAAGTTGTGCGAGCAAAGTTATTTTAATTTTTATCAGTGGCGTACGGTGAGCATTTTTTTGAGGTGTGCTCCACTCCGTTATATGCTGCCACCTGCCGGGATTTATTAAGCAAATGTGTGAAAGAGCTCGAAAGTTCTACGCGATTCGACATCTACCGCCTTTTTAATCAGCCTAATTTGCATTTTAGGCACATAATCTTGAGACGTGAGTTCACAAAAAATAATACACATAAATTAAATTAACTTAGTATATACACATAAATTAACTTGACGGTCACAGGCTATGAATTTCGAAATAACAATCATTGAGAAACTATTAAAAAAAACTACACTCTGTAGCCTGAAGTAAAAATTTAGAAGTGTCAAAAGTCCCCAAGTACAAAAACATAACGATACAGGTACCGACAAGGCAAATCATTTAGCATGAGGGTATGGACCTTCTAACTAGATATTGATACTATTTCCAGATTTCCATCATAATATATGCCACAAAATGGCTTTTAATTATGTTGTCGACACTCAATTCCACTCCTCTTAACAAATTTGACTACAACTTTAAAATGTGTACATCGATCGCCAAACTTTGGGATGTGGCAAGCAACTACCGACAACCAGATTGATATAATAATAATTGCAACCACGGTACTATTTCCAATTTTTCAATATAATTTCTGCTAGAAAATGGCTTTTTAATTAGCCTATACTGTCAGCATTAAACTTTATTCCACTAAATAAATTTGACCTAAAACTTTAAAATGGCAGTATATCGACCGCCAAACTTTCGAAAATGACTAGCAATTGCCAACAACCTCATTGCTACAAACAACCATGCTGCCACTCGTGGATTAGACAATGCTTCAATTTTAAAATTGAACACTTCTTGCATCTGAATCTTGTGGAAAACGAAAAAGTCACTCTTCGCTGCATAATACCATTTGTTAGAGTACAATGGAAAAGGTCTGGCTCGTTTGCGTTTGACGATATTCTGTGAACCTATTATGCAAGAGGATGTTGCGTCATCGGTCAGCGTAGAAAAAAAGCAATTTGTTGTTCACCGAAAAAAAGGAACTCCGACTGCGCTGATGCTACAAAGATTAAATATGAGAAAATCCAAAAATTTTAGTTAAATATAATTAACGCGTGTGCCTGTGATAGGGTGTGTGCTGAACGCCTTGGACCTCTGGGAGAATACGGCCCTGATTTTTATGGGTTCAGATCAAACATGAGTCTATAATGTTCTTGCAAAAACTTCTGGCTAGGTAATTCAATTAACTTTTAGCTTGAACCAAGATGCAAAATAATTTCAGAAAAAAGTACAATCTTGAGGTGATACAATTTTTTTCTAGCAAATAGGGGTCGTTAAAAAAAAGTCTAAAACCAGATGACAGATCCTACGTGCACGGGTTCGATTCACGGCTGGAGCCGATTTTATTTGACACATGCAGTATATCGGGTGGCTGCTGACATGAAGAGCGCAAGCGGCAAGCTTAATTAGCAGTCTGCTCAACTACAGTTCAATTTTCAGTTGAATATAATTTGAAAATCACCTCAGTTATTTTATTGACTCGAAACACCGCGCAGTATTGATACGACCCGCAGTGCTTTGCAGGTTTATACATTTCTGTCCTGCAACTTCTATGAACAGCAAACTTTAGATTTCTTTTACCTTTCATATATATTTTTTGAAAAGCTTTCGATTTTACAGTGATATTCAGGCAGCATTATCATAATGCAAGTAAACTTATGTTTCCACGAAAGAAGAAATCTTATCGATATTTTGGTAAGCCTATTTCACCATCACAAACGCCTACCACCCGTCATGCTACCCATTGACGATAATAAGCGATTTCGCGAAAACAAACCAGCGTGATTGGTCATGTCCAGTTTATTTGTTATAAAGTAGTTGTATCATCAGCGACTGAGATTATGATTGTGATGTTTCGCACTTACAATCCATAATCTAGTTCTTGTTATTTCGATACATCTTATCACTTGCTAACAGATCAATCGGCTAAACACCGGCTACTGCGGTAACCATCAACTTATATTGTCACTTTATTCTTTGACCGGTAACCCCAATGTTTCTCTTCTTTTACTCTGAACTTACTCTGACGTGATCGTTCTTCGCGGTTGGATCGCGTTGGTCGTAATCGAACTCGTGTCTGCTGTCGATCTCGCTAATTCCTGCCATTTCGATTGAAGCGTTTCCTTTCATTGTGAGCGAAATGGGAAGGTGTTCCCGATATATTCAGATCGTTACCAGGGAAATGTGGGTTGTAATAGCATTAATTCATACATTCAATGACAGACATTGTTGTGAACTCGTATCTCAGTCGCAATAATAGAGTTTTCGTTAGACTGGCGCAGACCACAATTTCAATGTTTACTTTCATAACAAACGTATAAAGAAGTTTGTAACAATAACGTCATCTATTGTAATTGTTGCCATTCATAGCACCCCAATGCCTTAGCTACTTATAAATGTTGTTTACATTGTTAAGTCGGTCTACTCATGTGTTTGTTGGGGCAACTGCTGCTGTTTTTTGTTTTTTTTATAGTTCTGCATTTTGTTTGTTTTCATTACGCGAATCCAAAACTACATTTAAGAATATTGCTTAACTTTGTTCCTTGCTTTTCCATGTTTTCGTATTTGCAGTGGAACAAATATTTTTTCCAATAGCATCACAACTGTACGCTTCCACAAGGGCTGAAGATAGAGGGTTAACTGCTCTGTTGGCTGCAGCGAGGAATTCATGGCTGCAGCGTGGGGTTCATTCTCAAACGTGCCAGGTTTTAAAAATAGTATTTGACGTTTCCCTCCAATTACCTGATAAAAGCGGTTAATGGGCTGCATTTGTATTATAGTTGCATATTTATCCTCCTATCACGAGAAAGCGATCAAAGCTTAATAACGAGCTCGCTTACGAGTTGCCGGCCATCTATCTACCACACCAAAATGGGAGAATCCAGTTAAGTGCCTTTCCCAATGACACATTAAGTAAACTTGCCGGCGTGTTTTCCGCGCTGTCCCTTGCTGAACGCCAAGTAGGGAAGCTGCTTATACCAATTTTAAGTCATTGATTTGATCCTGCTCGGAATCACACGCCGGTCTACAGCTCCAGAGGTGGACACTCTTACCACTCGGCCATTTGAGCTGGTAATAGCGGTGTCAGAACGCAGTATTCAATCATTGTTGAATGATATAATGTATACGAGCAGTTGGCTGATATTTATAACGGCTTGTCCCTTTCCTATATCGTCTATGTTCTCGCGTATGCCGGTTGTAGCGTTATGGTAGTAGTTAGAAGACCTATATTCACTTTCAAGTCTACTTACACTGAACACTAGTAGTTACCAATCAAAAATTTGCACTCGATCAACTTTATAGCATGAAAGTTAGAGTTTTGTTGATAGCCTACGACGTATGATTGCTATATTGTACAAATTTGCGAGGGTGTCGTTTGTATTAGGGATGTGTCTCAACAAAAATTACTCTGGACATGCCAAATAACGAGTATTGATGAATTACTCGGCAAGTTCAAATTACAATGTACCAGTACATGACATTATGCGTAGTTGGAAGTACTGGTACAGTATTGGCTTCTTGGTTGCCCAACATTTCACTACTTCCAGAGGTGGGCAGCGCAAGTCAAAAAAGTTGCGCCGCAAGCGCAACCACTCGAAAATTATTGCGCCGCAAGCGTTTCCGCAAGTGCCAGAAAATAATTGCGCCGCAAGCGCTAGCGGAACCGCGCAAGTTTTGCATTAGCATAATAAAATAATCAGGTACGGAATCCTAGAATATTGTGGAATAATTTCTCGATTTCTAATCCTCATCTTGCGGATTCCTTTGAAGAGTCACTGCTAGCTTAGAGCAGTGTTTACAGTATACATATATATACCGTACATCTGAAAAAAGAAAAATAATTCAGATTCGATTCCAATAAGATTTGGAATTAACGGAAGTTTCTCGAATTTACGGAAGTTTGAAATTTACAAAAGTTTCAATACAGTACCTAAGAATTTACAAAAGTTTCAAGTTGGAATTCCGATAAAGATCACAACCTCGTCAGCTTGCCTAAAGAATGCCCAAATGTCGATCACAACATATTGGAAGGCCCAACCTCCTCAACTTCTATCTCAATGTCGGTTTTGCTTTCTGTTGGTGAGTCAAGTCACTGGTAGCTACGAGCGTAACGGTAGTCGAAACGTCACTGCTTTCCCGGGCCAGCAAATAAATAACTGAGGTTATTTTCAAATTATATTGAACCGAAAAATCAACAGTAATTGAGGGAGACCGCGAAGTGAGCTTGCGCTCTTCGAGTCAGCAGCCACTCAGTATTATATGTCAAATGCGATCAGCTCCAGCCGTGAATCGAACCCGTCACATAGGATCTGTCACCTACGCGCGGTACCGCTAGGCCATGTCCCAGACTACGTCGCAAATGTTTTCCATGTAAACATCTTGAACTAATCACAAGTAATAATGATAAATAACTTGTTAATCTAATAAATCACAAGCTCTGAAAGTGAAAATTAAGACATGGAGGTGACAGGTTAGGGTGTGGGTCACATTAAGTTGCCGGTTAAAAAAAATTGAACAATGTAAGTAGCCTACTGATTGATGGCTATTTACTAATCATATACGAATGAATCAGTAAAACCAACAAAAGTAGTTTGATTGACAGTCTGCGCGTGTTTTCTAATGGAAGCGAGATTATAGCCCAGAGTTCCGGAAATTTCACGCCATTTAAAGCTCAAAATTTTCACACCTTCACAAGCGTTTTCCCACAACAGCTCGTTTGTCGAGAAAAGCTGCATGGAATTTTGTGGCGCTTTCAATCCATCCTACGAGCAGAATTAGTTTGCTTACGACCTTTATAAAGTTCGGCTAATAGGTAATCAGTTAATCACTAATCGATGAATGAATTTCTATCTGCAATCCGTTTAGTTACCGGTACAATATTTCTGCGGCAATAATCCAATAAAATTGCCACAAAGCACTGTACATTACAGGTAGTAAGTTAGTAGCCTACATAGTCGTGGTTTGGAAAAATAGATAATTATTATTTTTTAATGGAGCCTTCACAATTGCCTAGAAATTACGACTGGATTCACACTACGTATGCTAGCCTATTTCATTTCTACAAACAGTTAACATTAATAAACATAGATCAAATTAGGCGTTAATACCAAAAAAAATTGGGACTTTCATTCCAATGCAGTTCTGAGTTGCAATATCAGGTTACGACTAACGAGCTACGCGAAGTAATAAAATAAGCCCAAGCGACAAAATGTCACGGGCGCATGTCCCCGTAAAAATAGTCACTTAGCTTACGGAAGAAGGTTTCCAAGAATTGTTTATCCTTTTCATTGCGAAACCTAATAGTTAAAATAGAGTAACGATTGTACTACGGCCCACGGGGCGTTACTTAATAGCAGAAGCCTTAAGTATGTACGTATTGCACTGGCACTACGTAGGCCTGCAAAGAATGCTCAACTTATGTTTCCCACTAGACCCTTAAGATTGATCATGGTTTTGTGTTTAAGTCCGCTTTAAAAATACGCTGATTCACTCAAGCTTAATACTTGCGTATGTTTTTATTGGTAGAATCATAGTTGGGCACAAATCGCTAATAAGCGAAGCTAACTTTTGTACTAGCGGATTAGCTGTTCAGCTAACGTTCAAAAGTGTTAGCGGACTGGTTATCGAAGCTAATTTTTTCAGCCAATCCGCTAATCCGCTGGAATACGAATAGTTGCTACCGCGGTTTAGATCAAGCAATAATAACTCCCTCAATGACATTATAATGCTGAGCTTGCGCAATAACTGTTTCGACATGAAGGAGCTAAGAGGTTATAGATCGGCAGCTGAGAAGGATTAGCATATCTTTTCTAGGTACCAATAACCAAGTATTTTGCGACCTTCTTACTACGTCAAAAACCATAGGCGAAAAGCAATTTCTGCTGGATCAGATTAGATGCGTTTGCCGTTTGGCCGTAATGGGGGCCCAAAAATCTCCAAAGAACCGCTAGCATACTTTTTCTAGGTATCACATGGAACCTAGTGGAAACGAAAGCTTACATCGACTAGATCACGAAATGATATGTGACAGAAAATTTTTCGGCTGCTTTACCCCCGGTGGAAGCCCTCAAAGTTTGAAATATGACGTCATAGCGAAAACATTTTGACTAAGAATCGCATGAAACTTAGTTCAAACGAAAGCTTCATTGCACTGATTACGAAATGATAAATGACAGACACTTTTTCGGCTGCTTTACCCCCGTCGGAAGCCCCCAAAGTTTTAATTATGACGTCACAGCAAAAATGACGTCATAATTAAACTTTGGGGGCTTTTGCAGGGAGTAAGTAGCCGAAAAAATTTGTCACATACCATTTCGTAATCAGTGCAATGTAAGCTTTCGTTTGCACTAAGTTTCATGCGATTCTAAGCCAAAATTTTTTCGCTATGACGTCATAATTAAAACTTTGGGGTCTTCTGCCTGGGGGTAAAGCGGCCGAAAAAAATTCTGCCACATACCATTTCGTAATCAGTGCAATGTAAACTTTTGTTTGCTCAAAGTTTTATGTGATACTTAGAAAAGGTACGCTAGCATACCTTTGTGACGTCATCACTCGAACTTTGGGGGCTTCTGTAGGAAGTAAAGCAGCCGAAAAAATTTCTGTCACATACTATTTCGTGATCTGGTGAATGTAAGCTTTTGTTTCCATTGGGTTTCATATGGTACCTAGAATATGCTAGCGTTTTTTGGTGGGGGTTTTGGGCCCCCATTAGGTTTCAGCCAAACGCATCCAATTTGACCCGGCAGAAATTACTTTTTTCCGATAGTTTTTGACGTAGTAGATCGCAATATACTTGGCTATTGGTATCTGGAAAAGGTATGCTAACCCCTTTCAGCTGCCGGTCTATCAATCTTGCATTTCGCAAAGGCGCGATAGTCAAACATGGTTAAATTGGTCAGATCAACACTGATTTTAGCAGGCCTACTGTGCTTATTTCCCTGCTCTACTTATTTCGGCAATGCGCTTGTTTCAGTACTGTGCTAATTTCACTGCTGAGTTTGTTTCAATACAGTCAGTTCTTTCAGAGTGTGTCCAAAACCTTGACAATAAACCGTGCTATTAAATAAACTGTTGGAAATTGGGTTGATACAATATTGTTTAGATTTGGCTGATCAACTGAAAAACGCGATATTAAAACGATTGCCACAAGTTACAAAGTTGGTTTTTCGTTGTTTCTGTCTCAAATTATAATTTAATGATTAATTAGCGGATTAGCGGACTAGCGTTAGCTTTCGCTAACGAAAAATTCGTGTTTTCGGATTAGCGTTTGCTGTGCCCACCCATGGGTAGAATAAAACAGCTGCGTCTCTATTGGCAAATAGAAAAATAGCAAGTTAACAGCTATCTACACACAAATGCCAATGATTTCGATAAAGCTTTAATTTGGTCTTTTCTAAACTATTACCGCAACGAAATTGACTCCAGAAATTACATTTAACAGAAAAAGTTTTAGAAAAAGGCACCTGCTGTGAATCCAATTAATGCTTTGTAAGTACAGTCATGGCCAAAATAATAGGACCACCTCATGAAACCTTGAAAAAATTGGATTTTTTGTTTTTACTGTTAATCATAAAATATAAAGCGATTGGTGTGATTAAAAACTAATATCAAGACTGACCACAATGTTTGTGCATTAAATACATGTATTTTGCATTCAAAATGACACAATAATTTCAATGTTTGGTGCATCCACCTTTACACTTGATGACATCATTCAGACGTTTTGGCATGCTTTCTATCAGCTTCCGGCAATATTCTGGGTTGATCTCTTTAACCCAACTCTTTGGCACTACTTGCCTGTTTTTCAGCAACTTTATTCTTAACCACCATCCACAGATTTTTAATAGGATTCAAGCCTGGACTGTTACCAGGCCAGTCGAGTACTTTGACCTTTTCCGACTTCAAGAAAGTGGTCACATTTTTACTGTAGAGGAAAAAGCTCGAACTTCACATGACTGTCCACAATTGTGAAATCTTCATGCACGATGGAGCACCGTGTCATCATTCTAAAATTGTGACCACTTTCTTGAAGTCGAAAAAGATCAAAGTTCTCGACTGACCTGGTAACAGTCCAGACTTGAATCCTATTGAAAATCTGTGAAAGTTGTTAAGAATAAAGTTGCTGAAAAACAGGCAAGTAGTGCCAAAGAGTTGGGTTAAAGAGATCAACCCAGAATATTGCCGGAAGCTGATAGAAAGCATGCCAAAACGTCTGAATGACGTCATCAAGTAAAGGTGGATGCACCAAACATTGAAATTATTGTGTCATTTTGAATGCAAAATACATGTATTTAATGCACAAACATTGTGGTCAGTCTTGATATTAGTTTTTAATCACACCAATCGCTTTATATTTTATGATTAACAGTAAAAACAAAAAAATCCAAATTTTTCAAGGTTTCATGAGGTGGTCCTATTATTATTTTGGCCACGACTGTAGAAAACGAAATGTAATTTTCTCTTGAGTCTCAATATTATAAATATAAGCAGGCTTTCCGACCGAGGTGCGAAATCGGTTAAACAGTTTCGAAGATTTCAAAGCAGACTTTCCGACAGAGGTGCTAAAATCGGCAAAGCATTTTCAAAAACACCTGCTGTGAATCCAATCAAAGCTTTGCAAGCAGTATACAAAATGTAATTACTCCTTTAACGAGCTTTTGAAATCTTTTTAATGTTGTTTTTTCAACTTTAACCAAAGCTTATAAAAAACAATAATTTTAATCGAATACGAATTGTGCTTGCGCGATTGCGCTCAAAACTGAAAAAATACTTGCGCCGCAAGCGTTAAAAAATAATTGCGCCGCAAGTGCTCACCTCTGACTACTTCAAAGATGCTACTGTTACAGACTAACGAGTGCCAATCTCGATCGTCACAAATCCGCTCTTTGCTTCGGTCGATGAGACAGAAAGACCACTGAAAAGCCGGGTTGGTGCTTATTACTATATGCAGAAACTTTTAACAACAAAAGGTGTGCTATTTTTGAAAAAATAATTCATTACAAAGCAATTAATCTCCGACCGTTCTAACAATTCCAAACGATGGAAATAGATACAATTTCCCCCACAAGTCATGCACGATTACGAGTCATGACTCAGCACTCTTCAATCTTCATATAAAAGTAACCAAATAGCTGTTTAGTCGGAACAAGTGTAGCAACAATAAAGTGGGAACATTGGAAAAAGCAATGCGAATTAATGCCGTATTCGTCTCGCATAACAATACCTCACTGTGTTTATCAAACGCTAAGTAGTAATTATTTTACTGAAAAATATCTTAACTTCATTTACATTGGCAGGGAATTGAACCGCTTGAATTACGGACACGGTTCACGAGGAAGAACTTGCTGATTGAACTCAATTCTAGTTCACAGTTACAACTTTATGAAAGCTAGGGATTCTAATTCGGTTTTTGTCTAACAAAGAAGCTGTTGCTTATTCTTGTTCGCAACTTAAGACACAAAGTAAAATCGAAATTCATTTTATCCGGTTGACGCTGCGCTTTGGTTTAGGTACAAAAATGTCAACGGTCAGGTTTACCAACAATTTAGTGATTTGGAGTCCCCGTTCAGTTCTTGTTTCGACCAGCCAGTTATTACCTAAGCGAGTTCTATTATCGTGGCCCTGCTAGGCAATTCCAGCAGAATAATTGAATGAAAGCCCGAGTTAATTTTTCGGTCAGCACAACCAGGTCAGAAGTGCAAACGACCTGGAAAATAGGTCAAACTGCAGTTTCGCGATTCTGACTTCCGTTTACAAGCAGTCCATTTTGTCGAGTAGCAGATCGTCGGCCACCTTTGTGACGTACTACAAGGTAATAAGAAAGAGAATAAAAGAGAAGAGCGCAGATCACTTGAATAGCGATGGCGCCGAACATACGATGACGTAACCAACGCTTGTTGTATATCTGCAAAAACAAGAACAAATAATTTCTAGACTCAAGTTTGATTCCGAGCAGGGTCAAACCAATGACTTGAAAATTGGTTTTCGCAGCTTCCCTGCTTGACGTTTAGCATTAAAGGGACAGCGTGGAGAACAAGCCTGCAAGTTTACTAGTTGTGCCGTTAGGAAAAGCACTTAACGGGATTCCCTCATCTTGGTGTGGTAGACAGGTGGTCGGCAACTCCTAAGCGAACTTGATATAGCACTTTGATTGCTTTCTCGTGATGAGAAGATAAATATAAAAACAAAACACAAAAGTGCAGCAGGTTGCAGCGACATGGCCTAGCGGTACCGTGCGCAGGTGACAGATCCTACGTGACGGGTTTGATTCACGGCTGGAACCGATTGCATTTGACATGCTGCATTTACCGGGTGGCTGCTGACTCGAAGAGCGCAAGCTCACTTCGCAGTCTCCCTCAATTTCTGTTGAATTTTCGATTCAAAGTAAGTTGAAAATAACCTCAGTTATTTATTTATTTCAAAAGTTAGTGACTAACATAGAGCGAGATACTTTGCTAGCACAAAAGACGATTTTCCGAGCAGCAAAAATTTACTGCTTCCAGGAGGATCGCAAAAAGAGCTTGCGCTCGTTAACAGTCAGCCGATACTGAGAAATGTAATCAGCTCTAGCTGCGAATCGATCCTGTCACAAAAGATCTGCGATCCGCGCATGCTGTTACTGGGCTTACGTCACTGATAACTTTACAATACAACGGAATAAGTTTGCGCTTGCTAAGAAGAAACTAATAGAAAGCATATTTGTCGATATAAACACTGATTTTCTTTCATCAGCGAATCGATCACAAACTTGCCCAACGTAAAATGAACTGCGACACAAGGGAGATGTAGGTAGTAAGGTGAGATTACATTAATTTCAAAGTTATGCACGGATAATGGAGAACACACATGGTGAAACTTTGAAATTTTGAGCTACCTTGCATTCACTTGCCAATGATGACAGCTAAATATATGCAGTGGTGTAAAGTAACGAAGTAGTTTTACTTAAGTAGACTACTTAAGTATTATTGCTTGGTAACTGGTACTTACTTAAGTGATTCAAATTTTGACTACTTCTACTTTTACTTACGTAGTTCAATCAGAAAGTAACGCTACTTAAGTGGCTTTAAAAATGATAAGTACCTAATATTACGCAATGTATCACGCAAATGATAAATGTTCATGCTTGATAATAAAATTGGCAACATTAGCATGAGGCGTAATGTTAAATATATAAGTTTTACAATTTCGTGATGTTAAGTGGTCTTTTGTTGTATGTGTTTGACGTGGACAATGAGGTTACATTTTGCAGATTATGAGACACTTCACTTTTTTATTTTCGTCAAATAAATGTGCTGATTATCCTAAATATACTTAAGCATCGGCAAAATACATGTCAAGTTTGGAAGTGAGCAAATTATCTTTTGTCATAGCTCAGCTTTATGGTTTTGCCAACGCTACTTTTTACTTAAGTAGCTTCAAATTGATGGTACTTTTTACTTTTACTTGGTTACTCTTTACATCCCCTACTTTCTACTCTACTTCAATTAATTTCCGCCATCAGTAACAATGCTTTTACTTAACTAGATTTCTGGACTACTTTTTACACCACTGAATATATGTTATCGAAAAATTCCGTTACAAGAATTTCTAATTCTACTTCAATTCTCTCACTTACTTCACAGTGTTTATGCAAAGAACTTTCTTGGCTTTGTGACCATAACAAGCAAGAGGAGTCAATCACAATCCCGATGTAAATCGGAGAAGGAATCCAAGCTAGCACTCTCGTAAATACAAATACAACTCCAATCGCCAGAGCCTGTAAATAGCAAGTATAACGTTGCAATGCATATGCGCAGGCTGTGGGCTCGAATCTCAATGAAGGTGCAAATGTAAAAACTTGTACAACATATTTGCAATCGAACCAACTTCAAAATCAATAATTTGGATGCGATCTACCGAGTTGCTGCTTGAACTATTTACTAATAAGGCAGAAGCATAATGAATCATAACAATTTGTTTTTGCTCCATCATCAAACTTTTAAAAATTACGATCAACCATTATCCTAATTCAAATAGAAATCTACACTCTCTCATAAACTATTGAGAGAAAACTAAATATGTTGCTACAAATTATCGTAACATTAACCGCAGCCCAGTACCTTATCGTTGGAGGGAGCCACCCTGAGAATGCTCAAAGTCGAAGGTGTAGCCGCCATTCCTGAACTTAAACTGGCGATTCCCATCATGGAAACGAATAACACGAGAAGACCAGAACAAGATTTTTCATGGCAATAGCCCTTTCGAACAGTTTTTGATTTTTCGCCCCCCATCAAACAACTACAATTTCCATAAACCTGCAATGTACAGAAGATCAATGTGGCCAAGTTGGCAAAAGGTAGCGGTAAACTGGCGGAGTTGTGGACTCTCGAGTCCGAGTCCGGACTCGGGTCCACTTATTAAGGACTCGCACTCGTGCCCCTGGGACTCGGACTCGCACTCAGACTCTTGAGAATTGTTACAGTAGCAATGTTTCATTTCTCCAGAGCGTACAGACTCTTTATTATGTACGGAGTGATTACTACGAGTCATTGAGACAAACACACGATATAAAAACAATAACTTCATATTTTGTGCGCGGTGGCAGATCAGTGAATAGAATATTAATAGCTTTGATTGATAATTTAATCAAAGGATTGTGCTATTCCTCGATGCAGTTCCTGAGCTGGGAAATTCGTCTTATTTTTTGGGAAAGACAATTTACGCATAATTTCCTGGCTTGGCATATTCTGCAAAGCTCTTGCGCCATGCAGCTGCCAGTCGGCGCGGCCCGTGCCTACAAATTACTGCAAACCGGGTTGCGATCTAACTGTATAAGAAGGACTCGGGTGGTGTGGTAGACAATGTAACTCATAAAAATACCCGTTATAAATAATAATGATATAGGTGGCCTTCTTCCTTTTTAAAACTGCATGCCAAATGTTTTTTGAATCGTGTTTTACAGATTTGTGAAATGTGAATGTTAAGAAATCGACTATTAATGCTAATCATGTCATGACCTGACATGACATGTCAGATTCATTTGTTGTGTTGTTGAAAAAAAAACGGAATTTTTATTATTATTATTATTATTATTATTGGCATATTTGTCCTCCTATCACGAGAGAGCGATAAATGCGCTATACGAGCTCGCTTAGGAGTTGCCGGCCATCTGTCTACCACACTAAGATGGGGAAATTCCGTTAAGTGCCTTTCCCAACGGCACAACAAGTAAACTTGCCGACTTTTTTTACACTGTCCTTTTAATGCTGAACATCAAGCAGGGAAGCTGTGAATACCGAATTTCAAGTCATTGGTTTGACCCGACTCGGAATCGAACCCCAAGTCTACCAATGCAGAAGCAGACGCTCTACACCACTCGGCCATCTGAACGATTCAACGGTTTTTGTGCCTTGCAAAGGTAGGAGTGGTCGGGCGCATTCAGGAAAGCTCGTTACTTTGTTTTCTACCGGTGCTTGGTGTATCGGTTAACAGCGTCCGCTTGGTAGCCGGGAGACTGGGGTTTTATTCCCGGTCGGGTCACACTAAAGACTTTAAAAATAGTATTCGCAGCTTTCGCGCCAGACGCTCGGCACAAGCGGAAGTGCGAAGGCTTATGTGTATGTGTTGTTCGTCATTTATGTCCCTTAACAGCGTTTAATTATTCGTGATTGATAATTGTAATGGGCCGACAATTGAGAATGGCCTAAACAATATGCGCTTGCACCCGCTGTCCCGTACGCATATTTATGTAACGTACCTAACACCAGCAGAACCAACATTCTTACTTTATTCTTTTATCTTGATAAGATTTAGTTAGAAATGGAAAATTAATTATTTCTCTTATTTTCTGCCTCCACACATGCAAACATCACACATCATATTTCCGCTTTTAAGATAACTGCTTGAGTTAAAAACTATAAGAACATTATGAGGGCAAACCCGAGGTAAAAACCTTTTCGCTACAGTGAACAATGCAGTATCTTGCGTCATCACCCCACCTCATCATCATCCGACTGAGTGCAACCCGCATAACAAGCTGATCTATAGGTGATGTTGGTTGTGACGTCACATACCGGATAAAATTCGTCGTCACAGTGGCATCTGTCGTAACAATGCGATCTGAAACAAAACATGTGAAATGAATAATGCGTCACCACCACTGTCAATAGTTAATCAAAACTACTGCTATCGGACCTGAAGTCTGTCTTTTTGTTGTCCAAAGTCTTCAAGCTAACTGGTAGGAACCAAACCCAAACCGAAGATAAAATGTGCTTTGTACAAACTAAGAAATACCAGCTGCGCGAAAACCATTTGGAAGGTTATCTAATCGCAAGCGACCAAAATTTCCACCAAAAACAAAATATCAGAGTTAACAAAAATGTTGCTCGCTGTTTCACGATACCGGCTTGTCTGCTCATAATACAACAGAGAGCTAACATTAGCGTTTAAAAACGTGAAAAAATGCAGTAAATTGCGCGGTGAAGCATCTATAAACGCGTAGAAGACGAGCTTTTTGGTTACGTATAACCAGCTCGTATACTTAACACCGCAAATTTCGGACAAGAAGATGGGACACAAACAAAAGATTGTGGACTTGATCGCATCGATTCGAAGCTGTTGAGTATAGGTCCAAAGGTGGCGCCATAGTCGAAAACCACCACTGAAGAAAAAAATCATCTGTACCAAAGTCCGTGTAACTTTGATCTGCACCAGCTTTAAATCCGAGGTCTTCTGTTTAAATTGAACTTTTTCCGGCTATCTGGCGGCGAAAATTCGGTTGTTATGCATAGGACGCAGTCATGCTATGTAAATTTATGTGCACAAGGCGTTTTGCAAAATGTTTTGCAGCCTTTCGGATCAAGCAACTGCGCATTATACTAAAAGTTAAGTAATCAAGAAATCAGTAAAAAATATATTTTTAGTATCTGAAACCCGTTTTGTTACAATACATTTGCGGCAATCATCCAATTCCACTTATGCGCAGTGAATAAGCACTTGGTAAAAAAACTTGAATGTCCACAAATTGCGATTGGAATCACACCTTTCTTGGCTGAAAGTTCGCAATATTTTTGGACGCCATCAAAAAATTTGTGTTCTCTGTGTTTGGACATTTTTTCCATAAACTCAATTATTATTTTTATTAGTATCGCATCTTTAATGCATAAACTAAGCAGTAGCTCTAAGCTTCAAAAAAATTACGAATATACTTCTACTGATTCTGTAAATGCGAAAGCTGTAGTGTTTTTTTTGAAGTGGATCAGTCACACAGCTGAAATGCCACAACGGTGTTTGTTCTTAATGCAACTGCATTCGCAGCCCGGGCTATTTACTTTTAATTATTATCGGTTATCGCTTATCACATTAATTAAGGAATTGGACTTACGAGCAAATAGAAATGCTGTATTTTTCGACATCGTAATAATCATCTTCATGTAAAAGTAGAAGCGAATTAATATTTAGCCTGAAACCTATTCTGCAAAGCTTACCGATTCTTACTCATTTGTTTTACATCGAGATAGTTCGTTATTCTATACAGTAATAGCAAAATTAAGTCGGTATAACTCTGTTACAATTCCTCCGTCGCCGTGACGGTGAGTACGTACAGGTTGTTTGTAAGGAACGCACAGACCATCACTGTTTTCCGATTCTTTCTCTAGCACAACTGTTAGCAAATCTTGTATTCTCTGTGCCAAATAAACGACCAAACACTTGAATAAAAGCTGCAAAAATTAACTGAAATTCACCAGTAGTGGCAACTGGCAATACCTTTCGAAAATAAAAGGTGCTTACACTTCGGCGTCAAATTCGAGTCAAACAGCTCTCGTGCAAAAACAGAAGTCGAAGGTATGGGGCGCCGTTGTGAAGAAAACGATTTAGCAAATTTTGTACGAATTTTCACAAACATTCACACAGTTTCACAGCTATTTAGTTAAAGTGAAGTGAACTGCAGCTAAAGCGCTTCGAAAAATACAATAACAGCCAACGTGTAACGACATTCAATATACATAGCAGCGATATTTATTAAATAGCGGCGATATTTAATAAATAACGCGACATTCATTAAATAGCGGCTATATTTAATAAATAGCAGCAACATTTAATAAATAGCAGCGACATTTAATAAACAGCAGCGACATTTAATAAATAGCAGCGACATTTAATAAACAGCAGCGACGTGTGATAAATAGCGGTGACATTTAATAAACAGCAGCGACATTTAATAAATAGCAGCGACGTTCAATAAATAGCAGCGAAGTTTAGCTAAAGTGCTGCGAAAAATTAAAGTCCTGCCGTAATATGTTAATCAGATCAATAGTATTTCCATTTCTTCATTTTTCGTAACATCAAATCGCGGTTGTCCCTAGAGTACAGCCGCAGTGTACATAAAATTCTTTCAGTGGACCCACTCAACAAAAAAGCATTGTCACGTATGTCCACAAAAACGCTAAACTTTTTAGAAGCTTAGATGTCGTGTTGCCATTTTCTATTTTTGTTTTCAAAAGTTTTTATGAAATATACAAGGAGTTTCTAGTGTAGGCTTGCTTGATTGCTAGACTAATTAGCAAGTAAGTATGGAGGAGTATGGGAAAGAATCGGGAAAGTATGGGAGAGTATGGAGAATTTGGGAGAGTATGGATGGTGGAAGAATTTGGGAATTTTTGGTAGTTTAAGGAGTTGGATCAAGTATGGGGGGAATATGGAAAAAGTGGAAAAATGTGGGGGAGGAATGAGAAAGTGCGTTGGGGTGTGGGGGAGGTGCGGGGATGTGGAGAAGTATGGGGGAGGTGTGGAAAAGTGTATGGGGTGAGTATGGAGGTTGCAGAGAAGGGGGGGAAGTGTGTTGGGATGTGGGGGAGGTGTAAAGAATTATGTGGGGATGTGTGGGAAAGTGTGGGGGGAGCTCTTACACTCTTCTACATCTTTTTTCACACCCCCACACTTACCCGACACCTTTTCCCACACCCCCCACACTCACCCAGCACCTCTCCCCCTCACCCCCACACTCACCTGACACGTCTCTCCACGCTTTCCCACACTCACCTTACACCTACCCACACTCTCTCACACTTCCCCACACCCATCACACCTTTCTCCACACCTTCCCTCACCTCCACCCACAGCCATCCCCTCAATATCACCTGACACCTCCCCCAACACCTCCCCACACTTCCTCGCAACCACCACACTTAATTCAACACTTCCCCCATACTCCCCATGTTATTTACCCCATACCAAAACTTCTCACTTTGCTCATTTATTGCCAAATTAGTCTTACAATCAAGTGGACTAGAAACTCCTTGTAAATTTCATAAAAAATTTGAAAACAAAAATAAAAAATGGCAACACAACATTTAAGCCCTGATTTTTGTTTCGGACACAAAGCACAGAGAGTGGTTCCGCCAGGCCTATTAGTAGTATGGGATACACTGTGCCTACAGTAATTCAAATTTAACATTAAACTTTTCAAAATCGATTTCAAGATCACACTAAACGGAAACACTGTTGATCTCATTAGCATATTACCGCAGCACTTTAATTTTTCGCAGCACTTTTGCTAAACGTCGCTGCTATTTATTATAATTATGTTGCGGCTATTTATCAAATACTGCCGCAATTTAATAAATATCGCCGCTATTTATTGAATGTCGTTACACTTTGGCTGTTATTGTATTTTTCGAAGCGTTTTAGCTGTGTTTCACTTCACTTAACTAAATAGCCGTGAAACTGTGTAAATGTTTGTGAAAATTCGTACAAAATTTGCTAAATCGTTTTTTCTTCACAACGGCGCCCCATACGTAGGTGCAGCAGCGTAGTCAGCGCGCGTAACTACTAATTAAAGTCAATTTCAAAAAAAAACGTAACCTAGGGTTATAGTGCGTGTGGTGCGATAATTAAGTGCCAATCCGACAGATTACGTAATCAGTTTAATTGGGTTATAAGCAACTTCGTTTAGTGATTTTATGTCAATTGGAAAGAATTGTAGGTGCGGGTTCTAAACCAAGAGACAAAAGTGCCAAACACAGCGAATTCCGGCTTGCTCACAAACTCTTACAAGTTTTAACTGTATGTAAAGTTGCGAACTTTTTCCACATATTCATGCGCCTGACGTGATCTACGCTTAACAATGCTGACAGTTTTTATGTAGCGAAGCTTGCAAGGTGTGATCCAAATCGTTACATGTGGGAACAGCATAGCACGAAAGAACTGGAGCGTCAACTTTTCAGCGATGTTGTAAAGTGTGAAATGTTGTGTTGTGTGGTTTTATGGCGCTTTATGACTACTAAGGTCCTTTAGCGCCAGGACTAAATTTTGTCAAGAATTCACTGACATATTTTTTTATTCTCTGTTTATTTCATCCTCCGCGCTACACTTAATTGCTGAGCGTTTAGCAAGTGTAACAGCAGATACCAGTTTTAAAATCTTTGGTTTGACCCGACTGAGAATAGAATCCCGTCTACCAGCTTCCAAGGCGAACGCTCTTAACCACTAGGCCATGGCGCAGTCTATGGTAAAGTGTTGAAAGATTACAACAGCCTGAGGTAAAGTGTGTCCAAATTTTAAAATTTCTGCAAATATCTCCAGTAATTGGGGCGACAATTTTTTCAGGTTTAATTTAAAATTAGCATTTAAGTTACGTTTCCTCATTTTATCTCCCAATCGAGCTTGATTGTTTAATTGTCCAACTGCATTCAAAGTGAGTTGCCGGAATTAGCGAAATTTTTTCGTTCTTTGGGAGAAAGGGAGCGCAAACGCCTTAAATAGGATGTGAAACGAATTCTTGGTAAAAATGAACCACAAGGCAAAAAAGGTTGAGAAACGTGATCGCAAGATCATGGTTCGAATCCCGGAAAAACTTTGTTGTTGCTTGAAGTATTTTACATGCAATATGTGGCATGCTATGATGACCTGCATAGTAAGTGAAAAACAACAACTAAAAACTATGAAAAAGCGGCAATTTCCAAGCGAAAGTGATTTTGCATGTAGCAGAAAAATGACAACATTGAAATTATGAATGCTTTTCTTTTATGTTTAATGACAAAAAGAACAAGTTAGTGTCGAGGAAAAGTTGGTTAAATTTGTCACGTATTTTACTGCAGATGAAATCGAGAGTCACTGGTGCTATTCACCAGTGTGCTGCTCAGCAGTAATTTGCGCAATATTTTGATTTTTTCCAGTAAAATGCGTATCTTCATATTAGACATCATTCAATCACTGCTCACGTGTCAGTTTGATGGAGTCCTATCACACTCTCTCCATCGCATTCAAACAGAAGGAGTGCTCCAATACACGTCAAGGTGACCAGGAGAGCGCAAATGACCAGAGTGATTGTTTGCTTCACGTTCAAATTCTTGGTCCGCATTATCATTCCACCGGCCACGTTGCCGAGCACGGCCAAGGGAAGATTTACAGATCCTGCAAGTGACAAAATTACCCAGATGACATCGTTCGAGACATGATATCATTTGAGAAAAACACAGTTTTGTAAGGGTGACATTGTTTGATTATTAGGTGCAAAAGGTCTTTAAAGCGGCTAAAGAGCAGACTGTTTGTAGTAAGTGTGCAAACGAACGACGTTCGCCAGGAGTGACACTAACTCTGCCACCATATAGCAGCATGGCGATTTAGTAAAGGATTCCATTTATGATACGTAACAAAAGCAGAGTCACAGTTGAACAAATTTTCAAAAATTTTGAGCGATTGTTAATACCAATCATTCAACTTGCTTTAAGAATTATTGTTGTTTCATTTGCCTCCTTAAAGCTATTTTCGTCTCATCAACAAGTATGTTACATCCCTTAAATCAAAACTACAGTAATTGTTAATCTTGAAGCTTAGAGTTGAAACATAAGAGATAGATAAACTGAATCAAAAGTTTTTACAACGTAATAAAAATAAATAAGATGTGTTTTATTGTTTAAAATTTTAAATCGAAGTGCTAAAGAAAGGAAAAAGGTGGTTTGTGATGCAACTGCTCTTAATCTGTTTGACACAGGATTCTCTAAAAACTTCCAGCGTTCATGGCCTCCCATTTTCCAACAAGCAGCCTAAATTGATTGCTCGTGAAACTATTTTTGCATCATTTCAGTCATACCTGGTTCTACTTGTGGCGTCCCGAAAAAATACCGCAGTCTCCCCAGGGACCAAAAATTCTGGTTGGGAAAATTTCTAATCGGTGAGAAAGAGCTGCTGTGTAATCCGCAAACTTACCGTTGATCAAATTAGCAAACGATGCGGAGCGAGCGAACTGCGACTCCATATACTTGGACATGTAAGTGATAGAGGATGCGAGAAAACTAGTGAGGCTGACGTAGCCGAGGGTGATTCCAGCGAACAAGGGGTCAGTGAGAAGGTTGGCCAAGGTGCACGTGAAATCTGCCATAAAAATACGGACAAAATTAAATTTGCTATCGCACTGAAATTCAGTATTGCAATTTACTCTGTTTAACGTCCACAGCATTTCTGAACAGCTCTAGGAATTACACAGACTTTATTTGCCCGTTTAAGCATTTTACAACTTCTTTCAAAAGTTGGCGCGTTATTACAGCCAGAAATGGGAATTTTGACCCAAAAAGATGATCAAAGACATTAAACGCTGAGTGCATCGACTCATACACAGAATCCCGAAAAAATGCAGCGCTTGTGCCCGGATCAAAAGAAGAAAGTGTTTCATTGTTTTGAAACATTAAGCATCCAAATTGATACTGGTCAATCGAAGTTTGTTGACTGAACTTACAGCGCTACACTAACTAGATATTCTTACATTTCTCGACATTTCATGTTGTTTATGTCTATGTTATACAAATGAGCGAATAGGCGCCGTGAATAGACAGACCTCGTGTAGATAACACAAGCATGATAAAATATAAATATTTCATAAACTCTTTCTATACGTAACATTTTCAAAAAGAATACGAACTTCAATCGTAGAACGACGTAACAAATAAGCAGCTACATGCAGTTCATTGCATAAAACAACAACAACAAGATTTATTTCAGCCAAATGCACAGTAAACAATAATAAATTGAAAAATAGTGTTCAATATTGGTAGGGAGACTGCGAACAGACCTTGCGGTCATCGAGTCAAGAAGTCACCCATAACATAAACTTAAAAGAGGCTATATATGGTGCTTCATGATCAATGCGATCGATGCGACAAAAATTGCATTGACCTGGGCAAATAACTTAATAAGTTATTGAACCGATAGGGCCTACTTGTAGTAGGAAATTAGGTAAGATTTGCATTCCATTATAAATTTGGTGAAAGATAATTTCTGAATTTCAGTCGGAATGGAATTCCATGTCTTAACACCGTCATACTTTATGCATCTTTGCAATCTGGTTGAAGAAAATTTCGGATTAAAAAGATTATTATTATTAGATGAAGTTCTTGTAATTCGGGAGGAAATATTTAAGGTTTTTATGAAATAGTAGGAAAAGAAGGAAGGAAGTTTATTGTGGATGAATTTGTACATGTACTTGCCCACAACAGGGGCGTATCTGGAAAAAAAGTAAAGGGGGACAAACTGAAACAGAAACATAGCAAGCCGACAGTAAATAAATTTCTTCGTTACCAATTTTCGTTAGTGAACGAGGAGCGTTTAATAAAATGCGATATTTATCCGAATTTTAAGGTACTAAATAGATGGGGACTATTCTTCCATAAAGTCCGAATCATCAAGTGCGCAAGTTCTTTTAAAGGAAAAAGTGCACCTAAGTGTGAAAACACGATTCGCTTCTTGAATGATAGATGACACGACTATTCTAACGGGTTCGGGGGCGTGCCCCCGGAAATTTAATCAGAAATTGTAGACTCCATTCTTGATTTAAGGACTTTCAAAGAACTTTTAAAGTAATTTTAGTTTACAGTTTTTAATTCTAATTGTGACTGTTTCTACTAAAAGACACATTTTTGCTTTTTATGCGTGCTAAAATGCCACAATTCAGTATGCAGTTTGCTTATCTGCTCTGCTGGCTGTCTATACGTTTATTATGAGTGAAACATAAGTCTACAAATAAAAACGACTTGAAAAATAAAAAAAGGTTTTTACGTTTTCATCAGCGCCACCCTCTGCAGTGAATATAGAAATTTATAATTTACTCTCAGCATTTTGGAAAGTTTTACTTAAAATTTTCACCAAAAATTTGAACGCCGAAACTTTTTGACAACTATTTTGATTTTTGACGATTAACAAGATTTCACTCAAAAGTTTCTGTTTCATTTGTGAATGTACTGGACTAGCTTGACTCTTTGAAATTTTGTGCGTTTTACAACCAAAGTAAGACCCATTTAAACTCCAGTGCAATTGCGCATTTCTCGCTCAAAATCGGGGAAACCAAGTGCCGCTTTGCCCTCTCTACAGGCACCTATGGGCAGTGGCGTAACCAGCCAGAAATTTAGGAAGGAGGCAAAATTTTGTTCATTACAGTATTTTTTGGTCGATTTAAAAAAAGTCTGCAACGGAAAAAATGCCCCTTGTCCCCCCAGGGATATACGTAAAGATCTATGTTAACACTGACTATGGAAGCAATCCCTACCCCCAGCTACCCTCCCGTCTATGGGTGTTCCTTAGCTTTACATCAATTTTGGTTGCGCATTACGACCAAAATAAAACCCATTAAATTCATGTTGCATTTGTTCACTTCTCACTCAAAATCCAGAGGGCAAGTGCCTCCTCTTGCCTCTCCCCTCCCTGAGGACGCCCAATTTCGTTAGTTACATTTTTATCCTTCTCAAAGAGTTGCAGATAACGTGTCTAGAGTTAATAACTGATGAAGCATGCCTAGTAAATTTGCCGGCTTGTTTCTATATCATCCATTTAGGGCTGGACGTCAAGCAAGATAGCTGTGAATATTCTTTGACACGACCTGGAATCGAAACCAGAGTCTATCGTTTCAGAGACAAACGCTTCCTGCACTCGGCCATTTGATCTTTTTCTTACTTTGCGAGTCGAAGTACGTTTTAAAAATGGAAAAAGTTTTGCTTGTTCTATTCCTGTTTGAAAGTCCTGACCTAAAAAAATTCGTGAGGCAGGAAGCTTAAATTGTCTCAGCTCATATAAAGTCAAAATAACTCCAATGCGTCAATTTTTATGCAATTCATGAAGTGAGAGTTTCTAAAAACGAAATTTACGACGGCGCACAAATGCGAAGGCAGCAGGCATGAGTCTTGTCTCACACTAAATACTTTGCTTTTCATTTGAGGAGGAAAAAGATTTTATAAAAGCTCAAGCTGTCAAGCCATGGTGGAAAAATCAGGGCTTAATTTCAGACTTTGGGTCACTGAAAACTTTGCAAAATTTGTTGTTCAAAAAATGGCCGAATGGTGAAGCCGCCTGCTTCTGGAGCAGGAGACTCGGGTCAAACCTACGACTTCAAATTTGGTATTCACAGCTTCCTGCTTGACGCTCAGCATTGAAGGAAGAGTGTGGAGAACAAGCCGGCAAGTTTACCTGTTGTACCTTTGGGAAAGGCACTTAGCGAGATTCCGCCATTTTAAAGTGGTGTACAGGTAGCCGGCTACTCCTAAGTGAGCTCGCTATTGCACTTTGATCGCTTTGTCGTGATGGGAGGATAAATATGCAAGTAAATACAAAAATGCAATTGGTAATCTCATTCGTCCAGGAAGCTAAAGTAAGCTAACTTTTGCAACGTCACAATCAAGGCGTAGCCAAGGGGTTAAAAGAGCCAATCACCTCCTAAAATTTTTTTCAAGAACTAAAGAACCAACATTGATATAGATAACGCATGTCTGTACTTTTATTATGCACACATTTTGAAGGGGGCAGTTTCTCCCATAACTGTCGTGAAAAGTGACAGGCAGTGAAGCATAAGAATGAATTAAGCGCGAGGGGAATTTTTTAATCCTGCAAATACAAGCAAAAAGCGTATCAAGTATTTTTTACCCAAACTACAGCATCATTATCATCGGATAGTTCAAAACGTATAATCGGTGTGTCTGGGGGCGGAACACCCCAGTCGCTAAAACTGGTGCGCACAACAAACCGGATATCGAGTGGGAATTTATGACTTTCAGACTCCTACTAAATTGTAGAAAGGTACAAAGCTCAAAATACTCTGGGGAATGGAAGCCAGGGCCGAAACTAGGCAATGCGCCCCCCCCCCCCCGAAATCATCTTTCGGGACCCCCTAAACATTTTTTCGTGGATGGTGATGCAAAAGAGCGAGCCCCGAAGGGGCGATGCCAAGCTAGGAAGGTCGGGGGGCATGCCCCCCCCAGAAAATTTTGCGAAATTTCACCTTATTTTGGAGGCTTATTTTGGAGCTTTTTGTGCGTTTTGAGCCTTTAAAATTCCTCAGTTTTAACAAGGTTTAGCAGTCTGTTTAACTAGCTCCCTTCCAAACCCACTAAAATAAGGCTGCAAGCAAACTCTACTCTAACACTTCGCTACCTATGCGAAGAAAAAAAGGTTTTTAAGACTTATTTTTGCGCCTTACACT
This sequence comes from Trididemnum miniatum, assembly GCA_964006365.1. Taxonomy (NCBI): domain Eukaryota; kingdom Metazoa; phylum Chordata; class Ascidiacea; order Aplousobranchia; family Didemnidae; genus Trididemnum; species Trididemnum miniatum. The sequence continues at coordinate 5,019,191 of OZ023249.1, forward strand.
TGAGAATGAAAGGCCCTTGGCAGGAGCGGATCCAGAAAGTTTTGATGGGGGGGGGGGGGTGTGATTTTAAATTAGGTTGAATGTTAACTAAATATAAAGACATATAAAGACGTTTAGACCCGGAAACGGGCGTAAATAAGTCCTTTCAAAATGTTTCATGTCAAAGGCATATTCAGAATTTTTTTCAGGGAGAGGACACCAAATTTCGTCACTTTTTCAAGCGCAATTTTTTCCCGGTAGAGTTATTTCAAGCAACTTAAGTAAAAAAACGACTTTAGGGGGGTCCGGGGGCATGCTACCCCGAAAATTTTTTTGAAAATTTGCATACTGTCATGGTCATTTTAGCGCTTTTCGAACAATTCTCTGGCAAAGTTTGTTCATATTTTTGGCCCCTAACTTTGAGTGCTTTATCAAATATGATGCATTTTGTAAGCACAGTTTCAATTATGCGTGCTTAAGGCGACTAAGGTTTATTGTTATGAACAGGGGTGCAAATCTATGTTGAGCATTGGGGGAGATGATTTAGCAAAATCGACCATTTTTAGATATTGGGGGGGATGATTTAGCTAAATTGACACGTCTGCAGATGTCCAATTTTTTGCCCACTATGAAGTGAAGGCCAAAAAAGGGTCATCACCTGCGCTGACGCCCAGTTTTGGGACATGAAAATATTGGGGGGATGCTGCCGGATTATTGGGGGGATACATCCCTCCATGGATTTGCACCCATGGTTATGAGAGGTTCGAAATTATAGAAAAACTTTATTTATCCAAAGCATTGTTGAAAATGGCTGGTGGGGGGATGCATCCCCCACATCCCCCCTGGATTCGCCCCTGGCCCTTGGTATGCTACTAAACGTTTGTTTTCTAGTTTTGCGACTGCTATTTTTACTCTAAGGCCAAAAGCATAAATATGGTATGGGGCCCCACATCGCGCGAGTTAAGACAAAAAATATATTGAATCTTAGAATAGGCTTATTTAAGGCACCTTTATCATACGTTGATTAAATAGTACTACATACTGACTATTTACAAAGCCCCCCTTTTTCTGCGCCCCCCCCACCCGGTTGGGGGGTTCGGGGGGCGCTAGTTTCGGCACTGATGGAAGCGCAACATTAATACCTGAAACATCACGTGACTGCTCACCTCGAATTGAATACGTAATCTTTCCACTGATTTCTCCTCTCGTATACAGTACCCCCTTTTCTTGAATGCAGGGACACCCCTCGTCTTTCAGTCCAGTAGCAAGGTGCGGTGCCGAGCGAGTCCTTTGCATTTGTGACGCCATCTTTGCATTAACGTTCGCTGCAAGCGCCGAAAAAGTTGTGCTTCGACATCTTTCAATGGTTACGCCATTTTTATTTTTCACATCATTGTTTTGACCGTTATAATATTCTTCGGGGAGCTCATCATAATCTGAGCTTTTCTTGTTGCTTTGAAACTTTTCGCTTTTCAATTCGTTTTTACAAAACATGCACGATAGAATTACGCCATCATCTTCCACGTTCATCATTCTGAAAAAATTCTAGTTCTCATGACTAAATCAGAAACTAAAACATGACGAGCTGGAATAAAGTTATACCTGGGGAACCAGTAAAACGGAATTGCCGCCAAAAACAGCAGTACAGCAATTAGTAAGTAGCCTATCCACCAGGCCCCCACCCACATGTGGTCAAACCGGTCCTCATATCGAATAGTGGAACTAGTCCAGCCTGTGTCCACCCATAAGCTTGTGGTGAATGATCCCAATAAAAATCCAAAAGCTGGTCCAAGTAACGAAAGAGCAGAAACAACACCTAAAATAGATTAAGTTTAAATCATCTTTGTCAAAACACTTTTGTTCGAACAAGCAAACACGACGTTGCTTCGTTGTGTTCTTAAAAACTACACGCCTTCAAGGGACAAATTAATGTTTCGACTATAACAAAAGTCTCATCAGCCTTGCTACGCACAGCCAATCCAGGCTAAACTCATTCCAGACTGTAAAGACTCTTTTTTGCATTGCTTTACCTGGACATCTCGACTTCACCTCTTTTCTAGGTTAAGCCCTATTTTTGGCAGGCGACTGGCCCCAAACAACGATACCCAATGAAAGAACCCATAACCACTAACCCACAACTAAGTTACCGGTAGCCTAACTAGCCCACATCACTAGAAGCCCCCATGGCAACCCACTCACTTGCAGCTGCAGACGCGTTTCGACCTTATTATGGTCTCATCAGTGCAGCATAGCAACCTCCCACCTTCCTGAAAAAAAAAAAAAATCTAACCTTCAAAAGAACTACACACCCCAAATCTAAGCCTCTACTCGTTCTGCTCAAGGTAGAACATTTGAAATAAAACCTTCAAGAAAATAATAAGGGCTGGATTATGATGTCACAGATTCCCTGTAAACAATCGATAAGAATAGAAATGACCGGTTGGTTTAAACATTATTTTTCCTAGTCTTTACAGTCTGGAATGAGTTTAGCCTGGATTGGCTGTGCGTAACAAGGCTGACGAGACTTTGGTTATAGTCGATATACGCCTTCAGATTTTGCGTCGGCTCAGAGGGTTTCTCATAGAGGGGAGCGGAGTGGCTAATTTTTCATTCCAGCTCCAATCCGATATTTTAAACGCTGACTCCGACTCCAATCCAGCTCCAAAAGCCTGGAGCTACACTCCGATCCGAAAAACTCCGAAATAAAAACACGCTCAAAATAAAATATAACGATTACGACACTTCATCCACACTTCACTTTTTTTTTCCCTTTACAGATTTATGAATCAGTTTTTCTCTTGGTAGCAAAGCTTTGGCTTCATCACCACATTTTGGTATTAATAACATTTTTTCATAATAACTCAGTAACTATAGCCACCATGACACTAATTATCTTAAATAACATTCGATTTGCAAACCACTAAATATTAATAAACATACCATACCACTTGTCACGAACAGAATAGCATAATTTAGGCTTTTCTGTTTAGTACAGGCATACCGGTAGGTACTAGGCAACCTTGTAATGATGAGTTGATATTTATCTGTTTACACTGTACAAGTTACCTACCGCAGTACCGTGTGGTAAGTTAGTACTGTCTGGCAATACCAGTAGCCTAGTAGCTTCTAGAACTATGAACACAATTTGCTGAAAGATAAGCAGTAAATAAGTTCAGTAGCCCTAAATTTCCGGTGAAATAAAAGCTTTCTAAAAACTAATCGAACGTTTGAAATGGTGAATTGGAGATGCGGGAGAACTGAGTTGAGAAAATTCCAATTCTGACTTCCCGTGGGGCTAACCGCATATTCTAATATTTCCTTTCCAGAAAGCAAAAATATCTTGGTTCGGTAATCTAATAAAATCTACTACCAAGTCTTAGAAAGTATTTTAAAAAGTTAGACTCCGGCTCCGCTCCGACTCCGGCACAAAAGTGCGGACTACGGCTCCGACTCCGCTCCGTATCCGACTCCAAGCTCCACTCTAGTTTCTCAGCACATTAAAACAAAATTAACTGATTTTCTCCGGTAGTTAATTACAGTACCGTATCTCTTTAAATAGAAGCCACCCTTGAATAGAAGCCGCAACAACAAAACCGTTTCTTTACTGATACAAGAAAACAAAGCAAACAAATCTAACGACACCCAACAAAAACAACTCAAACATTGCGTGTTGTGTAACAACTATAACATTGATGGTCACTCTCATGATTTCATTATCATCAACAATACTGACATCATTCCAGTAACTGCTATTTTTGTTGCTACCTCGTGATTAACACTTCTCCCGTTTGGTTTTGTAGAGTGCTCTACACAGACGCGACAGGAATAGAGGCTGTTGGATTAACGGTAGGGATGATCTACTCACGAGTGTTTCGGAAAAGAGACGTTAGAATTGCCGCTGATTTATTAGTGATTCCGTATCCCTCTCGCTTAACTTGAATGCTCACCGGGCACCAATTCGCAGACAAAAACGTTCATACAAAAAATTGAAGCAGCCCTTTGAATATAAGTCGCCCTCCAATAAAAGCCGCAGAAAAAGTTTAAAAATAAAAAATCGTGGCCGCGGCTTCTATTCAAGAAAATACGGTATGGGCGACACCAGCCATGCCTGAGAGAAACTAAACTAAGTGAAAGCTAAAACTTAAAAAGGGTGCAACACGCTGAGGAAAGTAAAAACATTGTAAACTTTACACCAGTGCTTTTCAGCCTAATTGCTGAGGAATTGACCGTTTGACCGTGTGGTTGACGATGAGATGAAGCAGATTATCCTCATCTAATCTCGCATGTGTAACATTCGATGCTGATGTCCTCAATACAAACACTCGATCTTCTGCTGCAAATTCTATTTTTAATGCGTCAGACATCAGCTTACCATGGTTGCAATCCTAATGAATCATGATGAAAGAATAACTTCAGCTGTGCATTTTTTTTTAGATTATCCGGCAACATTTATAGGTTGATCAGCATCAGGCCGCAAACGCACAATTAAGAAAGCAAGAGCATTTCTTGAGTGCAAACCAGATCGATAGTGCGGGTCGAAATTATCTTTTGGCGAGTTTTGGACGAATTTCTTTAAACAGAATAAACTAGATTGGAGCACGTTAGTGAATAAGTTGGTTGTACGTAGAGACCACGCAGGTGGTACTCCAGCAACGCTTGGAGGTCCATCAGAATTTCAAGCATACTTATCATCTTCCCGTCACAAGAAAGCGACGGAGGCGCTGCACATGGAACGAACCCAGATCCTTTCAGGAGTTGCCTTTGTTTCTTCCAACTTTTTCGGTTCATTTTACTTCTAAAAAAAAAAATGGAATCTTCCCTCTACCCGCGGTAATAGGCCGAAGTGTATAACGAGTGGCGGGGCCCATCTCCGTGGCATAGTCCTTATTTGGGCAACGCAAAACCGTCGCAGCGCTGGCGAGCCGTTAGCGACAATGTCCGATTTGATCGACTCAAAAATGGACCCTAAGACGTACCGCGCCGATAGCAATGACTTTTTTGACTTCTTTAATTTGCTGCATGTTAGATTCCCCTGAGCAGAAATAATCGCGAAGCATCTCACCCAAAGACGCTAGAACAAAGCTTGGGCAGGAGCTGAACCACCAATCTTACGATTTTGGCCGTCGCAAAAACGACGCTTTGAACCACTGCGCCACGCTGCGACAAGATGGAACGTTTGTACTAGTAAGAGTGAAATATGTTATTCAGAATCCAGTGGGTACACGCAGTACAGTAGAAAGCAAATGGTGTTACGCAATCAGGAGAAGTTTTAAAAGCACTGCATCAGGTTCATAAGCTTTTGCAATTCCATGCTTGGTCTTTTTCGAGGCTTAGAAGTTGTGTCTAATTAGTGGGGCATATAATATATGAAAGCATAAATGAGTTTGAAACGATTTTGTGATGGATTTTTGAAGAATCGAACTGAAGCACTTTGATTCAAAAATCACAATGCGATTTCGTCTTGTGGTCTGTCTGGCTAGTCCGACATAGTGTATTTTCACGCCAGCCAGGAATAACTTCAAAATAAAACTTATCTATAAGAAGAGATTAAACGAGCTAAACGGATTAACACATCAAACACGAGCTGGCAATGATTTTCGTATTGCTATTAATCATCTTTCTTAATTACCTAAGGCTTTGTTGCTCAGCCATTTGCGGCATATTTTGAATCGTAAACTTTTAAAGGTAATCTACTACAGACGCGTCACAGAGGAAGGTGTAGTGTCCACTTTCATGATATTAGGCTACATTGCTTCTTTGCCGGAGAGGTCAATGCAAGTAAACTAGTCACAATATCTGCACAGCCATCGTCATGAGATCGATAAACTTGGATACAAGATGAAATTAGTGCTAATGGTTTAAGGCAATTTTGCAAAATTGCACCTAGTTTTGTTAAAATAAATCGCAATATTTCTTAGATAAAGGCATTGTTAGTCTAAATGGACCTGCTTTTTCATTCAATCTCAATTTTTTTTAACATGAAAAGAGTGCATCGTTTACAAAAGAGTCCATCTAGCCGAGAAGAGCCGTTAACTTGTAAGGTTAATAAAAATGTAAGCTTGTTAGCTTAATAACCAAGGTTCATCTTTCAAGCTACTTTCAGGGAAAATAAATTTTTCAAGCTACAACGTTTGTGCTTAACCTTGGACAAAAGATAGTATTTCTTTTCTTTTTTGCAAAACAATAATTTGTCGACAGTTTTGGAGAAGGGCTGTTAGTTATGATTTTGCGAAGTTTTCTATCGCTTGCAGTATATTTCGCCAAGAATTGAAATAATTTTACGGGGCCCATCGTCAAAAAAACGATTTAGCAAATTTTGCACGAATTTTCAGCAACATTAACAGTTTCACAGCGATTCTAGGACAGATGGGTCCCGGACAATTATTTCCCTGACCTCACCCTAACCCTGACCTATTTGTCCAAGACCCATTGGTCCTGTCCGGGACCCATTTGTCCAAGACCCAAATGTCAGAAAACCTTCACAGCTATTTGGTTAAAGTGAAGTGAACTGCAGCTAAAACGCTTGGAAAAATACAATAACAGCCAAAGTGTAACGACATTCAATAAATAGCAGCGATATTTATCAAAACGCGACATTCATTAAATAGCAGCGGTATTTAATAAACAGCAGCAACATTTAATAAACAGAGGTGATCTTTGATAAGCAGCAGCGACATTTAATAAATAGCAACGACGTTTAGCTAAAGTGCAGCGAAAAATTAAAGTGCTGCGGTAATATGCTAATGAGATCAACAGTACTTCCGTTTAGTGTGATCTTAAAATCGATTTTGAAAAGTGTAATATTTATTTATCCAAATTTGAATTACTATCGGCACAGTGCATCCATATTACTTATAGTGGAACTACTATCTATGCTTAGTGTTCGGAACGAAAATCAGGGCTTAAATGTTGTGTTGCCATTTTTTATTTTTGTTTTCAAATTTTTTATGAAATTTACAAGGAGTTTCTAGTCCACTTGATTGTTAGACTAATTTGGCAATAAATGAGCAAAGTGAGAAATTTTGGTATGGGGTAAATGATAAAGTATGGGGAGTATGGGAAAGTGTTGGAGGAGGCGTGGGAGTTGTGAGAAAGTGTGGGGAGTGAGTAGGAAGAAGTTTTGGGGGAAGGTAAGGGGAAGGTGTCAGGTGGGATAAGTGTGGGGGAGGGCGGTGGGTGGAGGTGAGAGAAGGTGTGGGGAAAGCTGTGGGGGGATATGGGGAAGTGTGAGAGAGTGTGAATAGGTGGGAGGTGAGTGTGGGAAAGTGTGGAGAGACGTGTCAGGTGAGTGTGGAGTAGAGGTGCTGGGTGAGTGTGGGGGTGTGGAAGAGATGTAGAAGAGCGTGAGGGCTCTCCCACACTTCTCTACACCTCCCCAAATCCCAACACACTTTCTCGCACTTCCTCACAACCTCCACACTCACCCCATACACTCTTCCCCACCTCCCCCATACTTCCCCACATCTCCGACACCTCCCCCACACCCCAACACACTTTCCCATTCCTCCCCCACATTTTCCCACTTCTTCCATATTCCCCCCATACTTGATCCAACTTCTTAAACTACCAAAAATTCCCCAATTCCCCCACCTTCCATACTCTCCAAAATTCTCTATACTCTTCCATTCTCCCCCAAATCTTTCACGTACTTCCCCCATGCTTACAGTACTTCATCATTAATACCATACCAAAATTTCTCTCTTTGCTTATTTATTGCCAAATTTAGTCTAGCAATCAAGTACACTAGAAACTCCTTGTAAATTTGATAAAAAAATTTGAAAACAAAAATAAAAAATGGCAATACCACATCTACTGTAAGCTTCTTAAAAAGTTTAGCGTTTTTGTGGACATACGTAACAATGCTTTTTTGTTGAGAGGGTCCACTGAAAGAATTTTATGTTCACTGTCGCTGTACTCTAGAGACAACCGCGGTTTGATGTTACAAAAAATGAAGAAATGGAAACACTGTTGATCTCATTAGCATATTACCGCAGCACTTTAATTTTTCGCTGCACTTTAGCTAAACGTCGCTGCTATTTATTACACGTCGCTGCTATTTATTAAATGTCGCTGCTGTTTATTAAACGTCGCTGCTGTTTATTAAATGTTGCTGCTGTTTATTAAATATCGCTGCTATTGAATGAATGTCGCGTTATTTATTAAATATCGCCGCTATTTAATAAATATCGCTGCTATGTATATTGAATGTCGTTACACTTTGGCTGTTGTTGTATATTTCGAAGCGATTTAGCTGCAGATCACCCCATTTTAAGTAAATAGCTGTGAAACTGTGTGAATGTTTGTGAAAATTCGTACAAAATTTGCTAAATCGTTTTTTTCACAACGACGCCCCATATAATTTGCAGTAAGGGTTAATATAGATCTGGTTTTTGTTGTATTTCTTTATGTCAAAGACGTTAGAGCAGAATCGCAAAAAAATCAATTTAAAGAATTAAACTTTGAAACCACCAGATATCTGCTACCACTGTGATTGCTTGCAAGAGTTATAAGAGAAGAATGCTATTATTGTCGTCCTCTCCTAGCACGACAGCAAATCACTCATACCAGTTAAGACATCTTTTACATCCACTAGGCTTATATTTATTCTTTAATTGCTTTACATACCTCTGCTAAAACAAAACAAGAAGTTACCCGTGTGTGATAAAAAGAATAAAAACCAAGGATTTAGTAAAAACGTTTCAAAATCAGTAGGGTGGATTCTTCGCAGGCAAAACCTCTGAACTAAAGCTTGACCAGTCATTATATTTTGCATCTGGTTTCACATCCATGGCGCATGATTCAAAGTTAAGTTAGATCGAAAATGTTTTGAATAAATCGGTCTGCATTACAATCTTTTTTTGAATCTGGAAGAAATTGCTTCAAAATATTGAGCTATGATTTGAAGATACGGAAACCTTCCAAATGTTTTTCCAACGACACAACAAGTGTCAGGTAAATTTATCGACGGACTGCCCACCAGTGATCGTCAAACAGGGAAACTGTGATCCAGTGAATACCAATTTATAATTTTTGGCTATAGGTCAGAATTAAATCAGACCGCGAGTTTACTGTTTCTTAGACAGATGCTCTTTCTTCATGGCCGTTTAAACAAAACCATTTAAAAAATGTCCACAAAATGTACTACGTTTGTGATAATATTTATTCATTTGAATGACTTTCGGAAAATCTACCATGAAAAGATGATTTTAAGCCTGTTTTTGATTTTTCAAATACCGGTTTGAAAAGTTTATTGATCAAGTAAGATAATTTAAAATCTTCTTTATTGCTTTTTTGTACCCTGATCGAAGGCAGGTAGTTTATACTGTCGAAACGTTGGTTTTTTATCAGTGTTTTTAGCGCCAGATTAGCAAATTTACTGTTCATAGTTTAAAATCATTCGACGCTGAGTCTCCTTCGCTTGAGAGTGTTTACTACAAACTTACATAATCCTTGACATGAATTCGGGCATAGTAGCTCTGCGAATTTGAGCAAAGCTCGTCGACATCGTTTTTGAAGTTACTTTGGTCAGAAAAATTTGGCCAAAAGAATTCAGGCATAGGAGCAAAGCCTTTTTAGCATCGCACTGCATTAAATTTGTCGTAGCAATTTATCACGAATGAAAAAGTTTATGAGACAGTTACTTTGTAAATAGAATCCAGATCAAGATGTATTAGAGTTGTCAAAGGGCTTAAGATGTTAAGCCCGACCCCAACCCGATTTTTCAAGTCCGAACCCGAATTTTGTTTATTGTTTTGTTTAGTTGCATATTTATCCTCCTATCACGAGAAAGCGATCAATGCGCTATACGAGCTCGCTTAGGAGTAGCCAGCCATCTGTCTACCACACCAAGTTGGGAGAATCTCACTAAGTGCCTTTCCCAACGGCACAACAAGTAAACTTGCCGGCTTTTTCCGGACTTCAACGTCCCTTTAATGCTGAGCGTCAAGCAGGGAAGCTGTGAATACCAGTTTTTGTGAAGACCCGACTTGGAAACAAACCTGAGTCTACAGCTCAAGAGACAGACGCTCTATACCACTCGGCCATCTGAGCTGTTAAATTCTAATTTATCAGCCAGTCTGAGCTCGATTTAAATCGTAAATCAAAAACATCATTTTAAATTTCGAAGAAATTTTGATAAAAAAGAAAATGAGCTGATAGATGCCACAAGGTAAAGCCTATCACTCAATAAAAATTTCAATTTTTCTCCGGCGTGCGGCCTGATTGAAGCCCGACAATTTTTCAAAATCCAAGCCGAGCCCGATTGACAATTGTGAGATGTATTATCGTAAAATATTTATGTGAAGGATGTTTGCTAGCATAGTAGCCTATAGCCGAAAATCGGCTTAAACGGAGCGCGAAACTTTGAAAACAGTTACATGCAGTTAGGTAGGAATTTATGCAACAAAACTTCTCCTCGTCAAGAATTAAGTCGATGGAATATTAATGAACAAACCAATTTTACCTGACTGGACAGATTAATTTTGGGTTAAATTGATTAAACAAAGTGCAATTACAAAATTGATGATGTGAATACAGAGAGTTAGACGAAAACGGCAAAATTACTTAAATCCTCTAATCTCTCCCACATAGCGAGCGGTGCGAAAATAAACATATCTGTTTAATTTAATCGTCTGACTGCACCCTTATCGCTCAACTAGTTTACAAATGGCTTACCGATGTAAAACGCAGAATTTCCTTGTGCAGCGTAATCATCAATGAATGACATCCCCAAGGGGTGTAAGGGGGTGTGGCCCATACCTTTCAGCACGCCTCCCACCGCAATGAGGGCATACAGGGACGATTCAATGTCTCCATCATCTCGGCTTCCTTCCCCTGATGACAATATCCAGACCTTCCTTTCACTGCAAACACTACTTTTGTATTGCGTCGCCGCCTTATCAGGTTCAAACATGTTTCGCGTTTTGTCCTGATCACTGTGCGCGAAGTAGGTCGAGGCGTTTCTGTTGCCGTTCATCTTTAAACTTCGCATTCTTTGCGTGGTATTTTCTGGAGGTCGAATTGTGGCTCTGATTCCGACCCGGGACAAAGAAGACTCGTAATCGATGTGAGGAGGCCGATATCTTTCTCCGATGAATTGCGGCATTGATGAAAGAAAGCTTGAGATCGCCATCACCACAGAACCAATGGCGATTGCTCGTGGCCTGAAACATGAAAGCATCAATCAACTGATATATATTGACATCAACCAAGTCAATGTTCGTTGTCGAAAGTATTAAAGATGTAAAGATCGAGCAATATTTTGTGTGGAAAGCGGTGCTTTGGATATTCGATTCAGAAATTGCAAAATAATGAGATTAGACTAAAAATGACAACTCAACTCTAGCAATAAAACGTTTTAAAAGGTATAAAAATGTATAAGGAATAAGGATTGATCGTTTAGTGACCACAAAGTTTCGAAACCTTGAGCTGATCTTCCCAATTATTTAATAGCAACGTCCGTGCAAAATCAAAAGTGTTTTTCAAACTGTATTTTCAAAAATCGTATTTAAGGATGGAAACAAATGAAAAAGCAATAAGACGACAAGCCAAAAAAGGTTCGAGGCCGGATTAAAAAATAGAATAAAGTGCATCAAGTTATTGTTCTTGCAGTCCCACACACGTATTTGGTTCAGTGCGGCCCACAACAGTTTTAGGTTCATTATTTCAAGGAGTGCGCAGAGAGCTGATAGTTTCGAGGAAACCAGTTCCAAATGAGGCGAAAATACCTCACAAAAAGAATAGCGTTGGTGAATGTCCTAGAGTTGTGACAACGCACGTTGCATCGAAACTCATCAACTTAAACTATTTCCTGCATTCTTTAAACTAATCTGAATTTCAGTGCAAAACTACGTATGTTTTTTGATAATGTAAAATCCAACTTTCTTCTCCCTATCGACGTTTTCATGCGCAACCAGTTGGAACCAATCAAACCTCTTTCGCATTACGACTAATTGCGTCATCGTATGGAAGTAAGAAAACAATTAGAGAGGAAATACTTTCTTAATTAAACAAAACGAAACCTACTGTCCTACCGCTTTTCTAATTCGGAATTTGCTCAGATAATATAAATCATGTCGCATGGAGTGATTAATACAGTATGTTAAACAATACATCTCTCGTACTTTGGATGGCTGCTTGATTCGAAGACCGTAAGATCTGCTCGCAGTCTCCCTGCCAGTGATGAATGTTATTTTTTTATTGTTTACAATTGGCTGAAATAAATCTCGTTGCTGTTACTGATGGTTACAGTAACTAGTGACGTTTAGACAACATTATACTAACTGTCATCATCAGTAGCCTACGCCCATTCATTAAAGTCTTTGATTTGACCTAAAATGATTTCTTATTTAAAATCTAAACAGAAAAATAAGAACATCGCCTGCATAATCATTCTTTTAATTAAAACCAAAAAGCTGCGATTAGACTTTGTGAACGAGCATCATAATCGCGTTCATGCAAAACAAACATGATATAAATCTATCAGCTAGTCGGTGTTTCCAATTTCCATCATAAACTTTGAACATGAATTTGTACGGAAAACTTACCCGGACAAGCAATGAGAAATAATTGGAGCGTGCTATTTACAAAATGCTGCAATCCTCTCGAAATTCTATCAAAATCTTGGAAGAACGTTGAACAGTAAGACCAATGAAAACAAACATTTATCTTACACACAATTACTTAAAGAAACTGCTAAACTTTGAACGGTTTTTGACATTGTTTAGGTGTCATTTTTTGTGTTCTTATCTAATCCTTACCATATTGATATATTTTTTTGGGGCTATAAATAGACCTTTCAAAATTTGTAAAAAAATTATTTTTTGTCGTTTACTATAATTTTTTTTATCTTTTTGGTGTTCAAAGTTACCTCAAAATTTTCGATCACTTTGAACAGAGACTTATTCGTTTTGTTTTTCAATTTTCATTCGTTCTGTTTTTCAATTTTCTTCCACTTACTGCATTACCTCGATCAGAAATTGGCATTTTAAAAAAGAAATGAAATGAATGTGGGCATTGGTTTGCCGCAGATCGCACACAAACGACACAGTTTCCATGAAGCGCCGCTTGGAAAAAAATAGTTTAGGTTTTTCACGTTTTTTCGGCTAATTTAAGCTACATTTTGTCCAATATATTATATAGGAAATTTCCTCAATGTATATACGCCAACTAAATGGTTTAAAAAAGCCAAAAACACTGACGCAAAATATATAGGAAATTTCTTATATATTATGTAACACAAATTATTGCTCAAATTCGCCAAACAATGCAGCGCAAAACATATAGGAAATTTCCCATATATCATATAAGACAAATCATTGCTCAAATTACCCAAAAAATGCAGCGCAAAACATTTAAGAAATTTCCTATGTATTACATAAGACAAATTATTGCTCAAATGAGCCAAAACAAGCAGCGCAAAGCATATAGGAAATTTGCTATAATATTTAAGACAAATTATTGCATAAATTTAACAAAAAAGCAGCGCAAAACACATAGTATGCTTTGCTTTTAGAAAATTTCCTATATATTTTGTGTCAGTTTTTTCGGCTTTTTAAGCCACATATTTGTCTCATATTTAAATAGGAAATATCCTATATAATATCTTGGACAAAATATAGCTTAAATTGGCCGAATTATTATTTTCCAAACGGCGACTCATAAATTTCCTATAGATTTTGTGTCAGTTTTTTCGGCTTTTTAAGCCACATATTTGTCTTGTATATAAATAGGAACTATTTTATATAATATCTTGGACAAAATGCAGCTTAAGTTGGCCGAAAAAACATGTAGAAAAACCTATGTTTTTTTTCCAAACGGCGCCTCCAAGTTTCACGTACCACATTGGTACTCACAGCGGAATGTTTTACGCAAAAAAAGCGCAGTATAATGAACTAAGGTTCTTCGGAAACCCATGTTTATAAATGATATTCCTTTGAAGCTTTTTCCACAGTAGCTTGTCTGTCCATTAGGTATGGCCAAGATTTAATTTATCTTGTTTTACTCATATCTAAGGGTGCTATAACCACTTACGCAAAAGCCATCAATATGAAATAACAGTACCGGTATATCGGTAAACTGGCATACAAATAGCCCGTATTAATATTTGTTGTAAACAGTATAGAAGTGTTGAAGACAACTATATACGCTTAACTCAAGCTCGACAAAATGTTCTTTTTAGCTTAGCCAAGTTGTATCTAAGTACACTTATAAATACCCACAATACTAAACATATTAGATGAAAAATGGCAGTGACATAGCCGAATAACCTTCAAGTGGTTGTTTACCGTTACAAATATCGCAGCGACACGTTGATCAGTTTAAAAAATTTTTTTTTTTAATTTTTTAATTTAAAAAATTTTTTTAAACTTGAGGGTAACTTTAAACCCCGTTCAAAGTAAACCTGCTGTGATAGGCAAGCAGGCCACTCCTAAAAAGTTGCGATTAATGGGCAAACCTCTAACCTCCCCCAAAAAATTTGTTGACCATTACGATACTAACTAAATCCTGACCTTCTCAACAAAAAACAAGACTAAACACTTTATACTCTATGTTGTCAGAACCAAACAAAAGTTGGACCAAGTCTATTCACTACCACATTTTTGCAAAACTGATCTCAAAATTTCTATGCGAGGTGATGCGTACCCCCAAAATTTTTTCGACAAAAAAGCACACTAGTTCAAAACGACTTGGCTCATATAAGCCCCCTAAACAGTGTGGGCGGGAAAATTTATTCGAGAAAGAAACAGAAGGCAAAACAAGTTTGCTTTCGGACTTTTTTGAATTTCGTTCTAAGTTTTTCCGCAGTTCAAAGTTGTGCAGTTTTACGGAAGTGAACCAAAATGACTGTTGCGACATAAACCCTGGCCAAGCCTATTCATATTATTAGGTGACCTAACCAAGCATCAAATCTAGCATAATCAAAATGAGATAATACAAGCATTCTAGCTCAATCGTTCATACGAAATAACTGATCTGGCTCACAGTAAACACCCATCGCTTCGATTTTTCATTTTTATCCTCCTGTCACGAGAAAGCGACGGAGGCGCTATACAGTTGTCTTTGTTTCCGAGTTTTCCGGTTGAGTTTTGCTTCTGACTTTTTTAATTCGCTGCTTGTTAGATTCCACCAAGCAGAGATAATTGTCGTGAAGCATCTTGTCTGAGGACGCAACAACGAGGCTGGGGTGGGAGTTGAACCATTAACCTTACGATCATAACCGTGGTAAAAACGACACTCCAAAGTCCGAACCACTGCGCCACGCTGCCGACAAAGCGCCACTTCCGTTAAAAGAAATACTTGGCGTTATTTTTTAGCACTAGTTTGCGTTAATGCGTTAATGCTTATTTCAAGCTTGAATTAGGCGCTAGTAGCAAACCTTCACTTCCAGGCGCCATTTTTTGTTTTATCATTATTTGAGCTTAAAAGAACAAATTGCGAAGTTATAATCAAACAAAGAATGAAGATTCATGTGCAAAGTCGAGATGGAAAAGTGTGTTTGTTTTATTATATTCAAATGAAAATGGGCAATTTGAACCGCGTGCAACTACGTGCGAACTTTCGCGCATCAACACAGCGCAGAAATCGCTATGAAAGTCGTTTTTGATTTCAACTTTGCGTGAACACAATGTGATCTACGCGAAATAAATAAATAAGTGATATTTTTTTCAAATTATATTGAACTGAAAATCCTGCTGTAGTTAGGGAGACTGCGAAGTGAGCTTACGCTCTTCAAGTCAGCAGCCCCACGGAGTAATGCGATCGGCTCCAGCCATGAATCGAACCCGTCACGTAGGATCTGAAACCTGCTCGTGATACCATTGTCGCTGGCAAATGCAAACCAGTGGCATGCGTAATGAGCAAGCAGGTTGTAGAGTTGACTAACAACGCAGACCGCTGTTGCGTTCTCTCTTTTAAATAATTTCTCAGCTTGTTTTGAATTGCGGTGATTTTCTGCGGCGCTGCGCTCGAAAGTTTCCGATTAAAAATATGAAGATGCTTAAGCGTTCAAAAAAGCGTGATCTACATGAAGCTATTTGATCTCACTGACCTGTTCCATTTTGACCCAAAGTAACTGACCAGTAATATGACGCTCAGATTTCCCACATGGAAACAACTTTGTAATACACCGATCTGGAAAGTATCCAACTGATAACGACGTTCGATCGATGTCAACACGCTCTTGCTGTACCTGGACAACAACTTGCGGTAATATGAGGAATAACTAGAAGAATTCAAGGCGCGTTGTAACGACCTGAATCTCGCACCATCAAGAATAATTTGTCAGTTTTTAATCAATTACTTTCATTCTTGTAACGCTGTTGAAGGTGAGCTATACCAGGTAAAAAATAATATTACTTTCAAAGTCTTCGGCTCGGCTAGGCCGAGAATCAAACTCAGTATTTTTAAAACACATTAACTGAGAAGATAATTATTTGCCTTTGGAACTTTAATTATAAAATTACGTGATGATTTCCTGTTTTGTGCTGTGCTCTGGAGCATGATATCAAACTCTGTTTGATGCGATGGCCAAGCAACGCAGAAAATGCTTAGATTGGAGGGTAGGACTTTAGCTGCTTAATTGCCCCTTCTTTCGATCCACCAATGGCGATCTATCGCAAGGATAACATCAGTGGATCAAACTGCTCTTATGAAATAGACGGCAGAACACCATCAATTCCAACTATAATACAAATGCACAAGCATGTATACAGAACTGCAGACAGTGAACTCTACTCCGACCTATCAGCTCTCAGCAGTGCAGATGGTGTGACCGACATTAACTCAAGACAATATATACCTGAGAAAGATTTTTTTGCTTGTGGTTTGTAACAATGCCAGTTACCAGAACCTGCAAAAAAAACTCCGCAGAGAGCCGAGTCCAACACAGTTCACGTAGTAGTAGGTATAAGTTCACGTAATAGAGCAGTAGGTATTATCTCCAAACTGCGCCATTTCTTACCCACTAATGCACTTTTAAATGTTTACTACGCTTTTATCCACCCTCACCTTTTATATGGTATGCCGATTTGTGGTTCATCTTTTCCTTCACACTTAAAAAAGCTAACCGTTCTTCAAAACAAAGCAATTAAACTAATCGGTGGTGGCTTACCAAGAGACAGGGCTACACCCTTTTATTATAAACTAAATATACTTAAACTCTCCGACTTATTCAAACTTGAAATAGGGAAATTTGTCCACGCGCACTTTAATAATAAATTACCGTTCACTCTATGCGGCTATTTTTCCCTAACCAGCGAGGTGTCTCAAAAAAACACAAGATCTACTCTATCCCGAACCAACTGTTTATATATTCCTCGCTTCCGGACTAACCGTTTACAAAAATGCATAAGGTACCAAGGAGTGAAAATTTGGAATGATATACCCCCAGAAATCCAAACCACCTCGTCTATTTTATTCAAAAAACGATACAAAAAACACTTGATTGAATTTTACGTTTAAAACGACTAATAAGTTTATGGTGTACTGTTAGATTCTTTTTTAATTATTAATTTATCATCCAGCTCTGGTTGATCAAGAATCCATTCAAAATTTTTCAAATAACGACTTTAGGGTGGCAACTGACTGGATGACCGGAAGGTCCACTCGCCGTCTCCCTGCGGTCTTACATTTTTTCTTTTTGTCTTCGTATGTCTTATGTTTGGGTTTTGAAGTTACCGCAAATAAATATCGATTGATTGATAATAAACAAATATCAAAACAAATTCTGTACCACCAAAAAGCTTTTCGAATAAACAAATACCTAGTGTAGATTACACGCATAGATAGCGACAAAACGCTGTACGATTATGGAAAAGATGAAGGCCTACGAGTATGAGCAGATACTAAATATCACTGTACATTACCAACTTCATTTCAGTTTTTTATCTAAGTACAGGTTACGTTATATAATATAATGACTGGTACGTCAATAAATGAATGAATGAATTGCAAAGGTGGCCGTTTTCGCTTTGTGTTCAGATGCAGTGCACCGCTGGTAATCACGGCCCAACTAAGCACGGTGCATACTCCTTGCGTAAATCCCCGCCATGTGGAAAGCTTTTTCTTCAATTTTAAAATGCACGGAACGAACTTCGAAGGTTTTCTCCTTTCTATTGTTTTCTGCTGTAAAAATGATCTTCAGTTTTGAACCAGTCGCAATTTCGCAAACCAGACTTTTCAACACCTTCGACGTTTACCCGTACACTGGCTCTCATAAATAGACATATGGAACTTGTGCTTATGCAAGAGTAGACTGTGATGGTGTTTATTCGTGCCAGCATTGTCGTTGACCCCCAGTAATATGTTATTTTTGCATCGCAGAGAGCGAAATTTGTTTGAGCCTCAACAGTGTGACCGACATTCACAGCTTATTTTCAGCTTCATTACGAACACTTGCGCCTTCGCTTTTAGTTTCTTTAATTCTGCGGTTTAGTCCGGCAGCCCAGAGGTCTGAGCCTAGCTGGAAGCTTACCAATTTTTATCCCTATTATCGTTTAAAGTACTTCAAACCATGCACGAAATCAGATTTCTGCCGAGTTGGGGGTGGTGGGTGTGACCAAGGTGAGGGGGTAAAGAGAGTAAAATCGATGAGCTGGCACAACAAGTTACTGAACCTATACAAGTAGTTTTAGTCGTTTATAGTCGCAGTAGAGTTCTCATTTTGGGCTTAAACGAAAAAAGAAAAATTACAAAATATATTTAACAAAAAAATTTCAAGTTTATTTTATTACGACGTCATGATATTTGAGCTTGAACTTGATTTTGCTCAATTTTTTCGTAGTCGGGGTGCATAACTTTAACTATAGCGTCTGAGTTTATTGAAGGAAATTAATAAAACTTGTTCCAGCAGGAAAGTAGTTTCTTACCCACAAAATGAAACTATTTGGACGCTTTTATGATGAACACAGACAAAATAACGCGCTAACATACAAAGACGCGTGGTTAATTTTAAACGCTTTTTCATACAATACGGGTTCCGCATGACTGATTTCTCTATGAAATTGCATGGCGTTTGGGCTATTTTATGTTGGAATATGTTTCTTTTGTTGTATTCTTCAAGAAGATTGCAAATAATTAATACGAGGTATAAGGATAGAGGGTTTCAAATTTGGATATAGAGATATAAAAGGCTTCAGCAACAAGCACCCCAAAGTTAACGATTTTTTGTGAATTGAATAACATTTACGAAAAACCCACTGGTAAGTTAAGTATTGGTTTCATCAATCACTTAGTTAATTCGTTTGCAATTTCGTATCTCGAAGTTGAGTTAATTCTGCTTTAATCAATGGGGGATCACCAGGTTTAATTGATAAATTGGATTACCACGTTCGATTATTTCCATAAACCCTAAAAATAATGTTAAAATATGATCTGAATTTATTTCACGATAGTCAATCAAGTTTTCGCTTATTTACCGTAAATTGCATAATACATTTTTTGTTTCGCTGTTTAGTCCTAATTGCTAAATTTATCATGTTTTTGCATGATTTTGCCCAAAAGTTTAGCGGATCGCGAGTCATGAACGGAACAAAATATCTACGAAAGTTAATCTCCAGAACTCCAAAAATTTTCATCTTATCACTAAATACGTAATTAGCAGGTTTCATTGCGATGCTGTGTCCATCTATATCTAAAGCTTATCTGATAGAAATACGAAATTTACTTTCGTTTCAGCCAATAGCGACATTGCCAAATATTTCATTTCGGTAACTTTTCATTTCTGTCGAAAAAATCGTTCAAAAAATAGTTGCTAAGTTGTCACAAACATTCCTTGTCTTTATCTCCATAAGAATTGTTGTGGATTAAGTTGGTCAAATTTTTCCTATCTGTGTCAAAAAAATTGCAAGACATTGGAAAAATGTAATTAAAATGCAGAACCACATTGACTTCAAAATGTTTGCGTTGTTTTTGTCCCATATGTGCATGTTTTAGATTGTGCTTTATCCCACCATTTTCCATACTATCAAATTATGACCAAACTTCGTTGACGACTATTGTGGTAGCTATGGCGTATATTCGAGGCAAGCAAGAGTCTCTGTATTGGCCACAGTGCTAAAATATAAATCTGGGACATCAATTTTGTTGCTCGCACTTCAACTTTACCACCGAATAAAATACACTAACATCAACTGGTTAAATAATTTTATTGAAAAATGTTAATCAAATTAATATTAAAAAACGTAGCAAAATACGTACAAAAGAGTGGTTCCTAACCTGAGGGGCACGCCTACCTAAACGAACGAACATGAATTTTCAAGGGAGCCCCTGGTCGCAATGTGTTTTGCAGCACATGATTAGTTTGCTTTTACACAATTGCGACTGCGACTCCGCAATAGCTTTCTGATCAGGAAGAAACAGAGTTCGCTGGATCTCTTTTATTTTCCATAAGTCGCACGGTTGTTTTCTGACATATTCCTCGCAATGGCCTAAACGTCTTAGCTAGCAAAAATTGAAGTATTCGATTACTGCACAACCGTGCTTGTTTTCTTACGTGTCTATTACCCATAGCATGTAAAGATAACGGGGAAGTTGCATCTCTACTAGACATTTAAAGAATTTAATTGGTTAGTGGTTTTCTGCAAGTCTACAAAACTGTACATGCAGGTGGATGAATAATCTGACTTGGGATAACGTATGATTTCCTGGTGAAAGAGCATTTGTGGTATCGTACTATATTTTATTGAAATGTTTTGGCTCGTGTTATGCTACTTCGTAACTAATTAATTTGAAAAAGCATACCATGTTGCTTTTCTTTGCAGAAGACGTGGAGGGCATGAAATAATTTTTCAGCTCTGTGGCCTCTGCGAACTCAAGACATTTCCTTGGCTTATTAAAGAACATAGCTACAACAGATCAAAAATCGCAAACAAAATTTGAAAATCTGGAAGATGGTGGGATAAAGCACAATTTTAAAAGATACAATTATGGGTCAAAAAAGAACGCAAACATTCCGAAATCAATGCGGTTCTGCAGTCTATAAATCACATTTTCCCAGCATCTTGCAATTTTTTTTGCACTGCTAATGAAAGATTTGAATAACTTAATCCATAACAATTCTTACGGAGATGGAGACAAGGAATGTGTGAGACAACTTAGCAACTATTTTTTGAACAATTTCTTCGACAGAAATGAAAAGTTACCGAAATGAAATACTTAGCAATGTCGCTAATGACTGAAACAAAAGTAAATTTCGTATTTCCACCGGATAAGTTTTGACCACGGTTAGAAAGTAAAATTTATTAACCCAAAAGGGATAATCAGAGATATCCAAAACCACGTAGAGGTTTGAAAAATGACAGTAAAATCGATTAGCTTACTAAGACACTGCGCCTCACAAATCTACGTATGAACCGTATCTAACACTGTGTGCTGGTTGAAACAGACTGTTGGGTTAATGAATTTTACTTTTTAACCGTGGTGATATTGCATATTCGCTTTAACTGAATCTAGTTATCGAGCATTTTTTGAAATACTGATCTCCATGATTATGGACAAGTTTTTGATGTAGATGGGCAGCACAGCATCGCAATGAAACCTACTTTTTATTCAATGCGTAGGTGAAAATAAAGTCAAAATCTTAGGTTTTAAAGATTAGCTTTCGTTGATATTTTGTTCCGTAATTATAACATGCGATGCACTAAACTTTTGGGCAAAATCATGCAAAAACATGATAAATTTAGCAATTAGGACTAAACAGCGAAACAAAAAATGTATTATGCAATTTACGGTAAATAAGCGAAAACTTGATTGACTATCGTGAAATAAATTCAGATCATATTTTAACATTATTTTTAGGGTTTATGGAAATAATCGAACGTGGTAATCCAATTTATCAATTAAACCTGGTGATCCCCCATTGATTAAAGCAGAATTAACTCAACTTCGAGATACGAAATTGCAAACGAATTAACTAAGTGATTGATGAAACCAATACTTAACTTACCAGTGGGTTTTTCGTAAATGTTATTCAATTCACAAAAAATCGTTAACTTTGGGGTGCTTGTTGCTGAAGCCTTTTATATCTCTATATCCAAATTTGAAACCCTCTATCCTTATACCTCGTATTAATTATTTGCAATCTTCTTGAAGAATACAACAAAAGAAACGTATTCCAACATAAAATAGCCCAAACGCCATGCAATTTCATAGAGAAATCAGTCATGCGGAACCCGTATTGTATGAAAAAGCGTTTAAAATTAACCACGCGTCTTTGTATATTAGCGCGTTATTTTGTCTGTGTTCATCATAAAAGCGTCCAAATAGTTTCATTTTGTGGGTAAGAAACTACTTTCCTGCTGGAACAAGTTTTATTAATTTCCTTCAATAAATTCAGACGCTATAGTTAAAGTTATGCACCCCGACTACGAAAAAATTGAGCAAAATCAAGTTCAAGCTCAAATATCATGACGTCGTAATAAAATAAACTTGAAATTTTTTTGTTAAATATATTTTGTAATTTTTCTTTTTTCGTTTAAGCCCAAAATGAGAACTCTACTGCGACTATAAACGACTAAAACTACTTGTATAGGTTCAGTAACTTGTTGTGCCAGCTCATCGATTTTACTCTCTTTACCCCCTCACCTTGGTCACACCCACCACCCCCAACTCGGCAGAAATCTGATTTCGTGCATGGTTTGAAGTACTTTAAACGATAATAGGGATAAAAATTGGTAAGCTTCCAGCTAGGCTCAGACCTCTGGGCTGCCGGACTAGTTGTTGTCGTTCGATTTTTTTCAACGTAACAAAATTAATTGAACAAACAGATAGATTTTGTTTATTCGTGTTGTTCAGCAAATCTATTTACGTCGTGACAAAATTTTTCGCAGAACAGCTTTGCCTCTCGGAATATCAATCTCACTGATGAGACCTTCGTGTTGATTTTACAAAGTGGAAGCGTGTTTTGACCACGACTAATTTCGCGGAAAGGCATTCCTAAACATTTATCGGATCAGCAAATTGTACGACGCAAAGCTTTTCAGTCAACACGTAAAATATCAAACAAAGTCAATCACTAGCAGGTGCAAATAAATCAAATGTATAACTAGAATGAATCACCAGTCGTGAATTGCTGTTTCTATCCGCAGCAACATTATTTTATAATATTGTGTTTGTTTTTCGTAAAATCAATCTAGCAGGCTCCATTTGTTTGTTCTTTTTCTCTTTAGCAACTGCCAGGGGCGGATCCAGAAAATTTTGGTGGGGGGGTGCAGTTTTGAATTAGGTTGAATGTTAACTGAATGCAAAGATGTTAAACCCGAAAAAGAGCGTAAATAAGTCCTTTTTAGGAAATGTGTCCATGTGATGGGACTAGGGAAGTTTATTTGAAACTTTTTGGCACTAAATTTTGACATTTTCAAAACGTATTTTTTCCGGCAAAATTAAATTTGAAGCAAATAGGGTAACAAAAATAGTTCTGGATGCGGGTACGGGGGCATGCTCCCCCCGAAAATTTTTGAAAATTTACATAGGCCACTGCAATGGACATTTTAGCGTTTTTCGAACATTTTGTAACGCAAATTTTGTTATTTTGTCCCTAATTAGTCCTTCACCAAATATATTGCATTTTGTTTGCACATTTTCGATTTATGCGAGGCTAAAAATCTGCTTGCACTAAATGCGATTTTTTTATCCGATTTGTTGTCGTACGAAATTCTATCCATTTTTTGACGTAAGAAGTTGGTGGAAATATCTTCCACAAAACTCAAAATCCCAACAGTTTAGCTTTTTATCGGTTATTGCGTAAAGCACCTTACGTTTGTTTTCTAAAATACCGTGCAAAGTGACGTAGTTTTACGTCATAACTTCTAACTGTTTCGTGGCCTACGTCACCTTACGCACAAAAAGGCGTAACACACCTTATTCTGTGTAAACACACCTTAATCAGTGCTCGAGTTGTAAAAACAGATGTAAAAACACTTATGGGGGGATGGTGTAAGCCAGAGGTGGGCAAGCCGAGGGCCGCACTGATTGGAAAAGCAAAGTAATAATGGTCATCACGACCGCAGATGTTCTATTTTCCATTTGAAATCAACTGAATAAAAAAATAGGTCATCACGTCCGCAAATGTCCTATATTTCACGCAATATCAGAAGGAACAAGGTTTATATTTTTGTAACTGCCCGCGGGCGGTATGAAATGATCTCACCGTAGTTTGCCCACCCCTGGTGTACGCTTTTTACGTCGACGCAAAGGAGGGATGGTCATTATTTATAGGGGGATGTTTTACGCTAAAATGTTTTGTGGAGGGATACTCAATTACTGGCCTCAAGGCGTAAGAATTTTAGTTGAATCAAAGAGGTTCGAAATTATGGAAAATTTTTATTCATCAAAAACATTGTTGAAATTGGCTGGTGGGGGGGAATGCATTCCCCCCTCTGGATCCGCCACTGGCAACTGCTATCCTTTTCACTGTATTGAATGCCCAAACGCCAATTTGAGTAATTTTGTTTTGTGGTTTTCGATATGGTCCTCTCTGATTGTTATCACTGATGAGGGACGTAATCCCGAAACAGAACGGCTCAGATCGTATCTCGTAGAATCAATCATTTTATATAAGCAGTAGCGCGAATTATAGTTAACCTAGAGTTTGGTGCGCTTCCAGTTGATGGTTTCATACCTGTCAGGCTGCTTACGTCTTCTCAAACTGCTCCAAAATCAGACTTTGTTTGGTTCAAGCAGACTCTACTCTATTAACGGGTGGATTTTGGTGGCAAGAAAACATGCTGATTTGCATAGTACTCCAGATTACAGTTAGTAAAGCAAAAGATTTTAAAACTTGAACCTGAAAAAATTTTCAGCTTATTTTTTATTTAAGTCTTACTAAATAATTTAGATTATTAAGCTAGCTGTAGATTTCACATGTTTTTATAAAATTCAAACAGCTTTTAGTTTCTGATTTTGCAAGATCAAGCAAATAAAATTATCACCATATGTGAAATAACTTGAGGTTTGCTTTGCTAATAAATATGACATTTCCACCAACTCACCCGCTCCCCATCACTTGAACGAACTGAAGCGCAGCAAGACACGCAACAAAACCCCGGATGTTCAGACAAAACTTCCGCTTTATCGTCGTCCACTTCCGATCATCAAAACTACGCTTTCTGAGCTGACTTGTCTCTGTCGCAACGTCACAAATATGTTCCTGGTCGTTCATGATTTGTGCTGGGAGTTGGTCAGCACCGACCCGCGACTCAATACTTAATCATACACTCTAAATTCATAGAGTTATTAGCTCGATCAATTATTCATGCAACAAACTTTCTCAAATATTCACTTTTTGAAATGTCCGTTAAATAAATAATGAAACATTCCTAGTTTTTATCGAGTAAGCAACTTGGCTACTAAGCGGCTATTTCACTTGCCACCAACTAAACGTCGTAAACGCCTTCCAGACATGAAGTATGCAAACATCGGCAACTGTTTAGAAAACCTTCTTCGATACTTGTTAGCTTTGGTACACACCTCTCGTATTAATCACCATCATGTTCCAAAGAATCATGTTTTAAAAGTTCGGGGAATACCACCTGCTGCAGGGCGCTATCTGAAGGATATATTCATGCGGTAAATATGTTATACAGCACATACACATACAATACTGGAATTTTCTGTGGTAGATTTATAAGACTGACGTCGCGAAAAATCAACCTGCGACCTATGCTGGCGTTTATGCAGCAGCAGAATTTCTTTTAACAGTCTATATGAAGGGCAATCAAAAGAATGCAGAGATAGATCAGTGAAGTGTTTCAGCATCGTTCGAATTTGATAGTTTCATTTTCTAACATCAACCTGTCAAAAGGAAACGTACGAGCGGTTTCCATATATAGACTGTTAAAAGAAATTCTGCTGCTGCATAAACTTCAGGATAGGTCGCAGGTTTACTTTCCGCGACGGCAGTCTCATAAATCTACAGCAAAACATTTTGCCAGGAAAAATAAAAATTACTTTCTGCGCATCAGTTGTTGGCTGTTCACAGGATAGACCTTCACTACAATCACGAATATAAATATAAAAATTATACAGCTCAAATGGCCGAGTGGTAAGAGCGTCCGCTTCTTGAACTGTAGACTCGGGTTTGATTTCAAGTCGAATTAAACCAATGACTTTAAAATTAGTATTCACAGCTTCCCTGTTTGACGCTCAGCGTTAAAGGGACAGTGTGGAGAATAAATCGGAAAGTAACAAGTTTACTTGTTGTGCAGTTGGGAAAGGCCCTTAACGGAATTCCCCTATCTTGGTGTGGTAAACAGGTGGCTGGTAACTCCTCAGCGAGCTCGTAATAGCGCTATGACCGGTTTCTCGTGATATGAGGATAATGGAACTAATAACAGTAATAATAATAAATGCTGTGGAATTAATGATATTGCTATGAAATGCTGCGAACCCATTTATCTTCAATTAAAAACATATCGTAGATAGCGGAACAAAACAGAACGTTTATTTACATCAACACATACGCTGTTTAAAACTCGCCTGTACACTGAAAAAAATTCTACAATTTGAAATTGGTGGTTGTGTGATGAAGGGGTCGGAAGGGAGTTTAGTCGTTTAATCTCCACCCCATTATTTAAGGATTAACAGTATATATTTCAAAATAGTGACCAATAAACAGTATAGGTTCAAAAAAGCGAATAGCCTCACAACAAAAGAGTTGTTGATATCTCACTATGAAGAATAACAGATCATTTTAGTTTGACTTAGTTTATTTTTATGTTCGTTCGGAATAATACTTTGACGCCACAAACTTCAATTGAATTATTTGCAATATTAGAACTTGATCTAGGCAGAAACAAATCGTGACGTCCAGCTTGTCTGGTGGCAAATTTGTGGATATCTGTGGTGGAATAAAAATAGTCTTGAAATAATTCTGGCAGGCTATTCGTTTTTCTCTGAGGAGACATGCGAGTTCTTTGATTACACTTTTTAGTAATAATTCTCACGGGGTGATTTTGCATCACTTGAACTTTATTTAATCGTGTGCTTGCAGCGTTGCCCCAAGTGGTGATAGCATAACTTAAATGAGGGTACACAATACCATAATAAACTGTTTCGAGTAAGCTTGGAGGTGCATAAAATTTTAGCTTGGGAAGAATAGCAATAGCCAGGGTTGGGAAAATCGATTGTAATTGATATTCAATTGCGATATTTTTCACTTTTTGTTCATCGAATGCACTGGAGTCTTTACTTTTCTGAATGAGTATCGAATGTGATTTTGCCTTTACTTTTTTTTTCAGCGCAATTCGATATTCCATATTCGATTTTTTTTTCCAGGTTACTTTATCTCACTTTAGTAAATTTAAAATAATTGTCGGTATGTCATTACCTTGTTTTTGCCGATAATTTATTTTTTGTGCCAAAAAAAAACAACAAAAAAAAGATTTTAAATAGCAAAGTTGCTTCGCATATACTATGTCCGTCGTTTATGTGTAAGTTACCTCACGAATGTGAGAACATCACAAAAAATGCTTGACGTGCACCGCTGAATGCTCAGAGTAATATCGAGTATCGATGATAATACTCTTTATTCTTTATTTTTTTAAGCTACCATCGAAATCGATTATTTCTTTACTTTTTGATGAACTATCGAATATCGATTATTTCTTTACTTTTTTGGGTATCGATTCCCAACCCTGGCAATAGCCGAATTTAACTTAAAAATGACATGTTGAATATGTTTATCCCAGTTTAATTTTTCATCAAATAAGACGCCTAAATATTTGATGGAATTAGCTGCAGGTACTGCAGTGTTGCCTATTTTTACAGAAAAGCTACCGGTATTAGTTAGTTAGTTGCATATTTATCCTCATATCACGAGAAAGCGATCAATGCGCTATACGAGCACGCTTAGGAGTTGCCATCCATCTGTCTACCACACCAAGATGGGGGAATCCCGCTAAGTGCCTTTCCCTATGGCACAACAAGTATACTTGCCGGCTTGTTCTCCACACTGTCCCTTTAATGCTGAACGTCAAGCAGGGAAGCTGTGAATGCCAATTTTAAAGTCATTGGTTTGACTCGGCTCGGAATCAAACCCGAGTCTACAGCTCAAGAGACAGACGCTCTATACCACTCGGCCATCTGAGCTGTTTAAACTGTTTAAATTATTTATGATTGTTTTATTTGAAATTAGTGTATACTTTGTCTTGCTTAAATTGAGTGAGAGTTTATTACTAAGAAACCACAAATTTGTTTTTTCTAGTTCTTCATTTGTTCTTAAATTTAAGGAGTTGATGTTTTGTCAGAACAGATAAGGACAGTATCATCAGCATATAATGTGGTGTTAAATTTTGAGCGGAGTGGCAAATCGTTTATATATACCAAGAATAAAAAGGGACGAAGTACGCTTCCTTGAGGTACTCCTGTTGTAACAGGGAGAAAAGTTCAAGATATATCTTTACATGAAACACATTGTTTTCTATTCTTGAGCTAAGACTTAAAGAGACAATCGACAACGCCTCTAACATCATAATGTTCGAGTTTATCTAATAAGATCTGGTGGGTAATTAAATCAAGTGCCTTGGTAAGATCAAGAAATATAGCACATGAGGACTTGTTAATACCTTTATTGTTTAGTAAACTTTCAAATATTTGTGTAATTGCAAGACCAGTAGAGACATGTTCGCGAAATCCGAATTGATGTTTTGAAAACAAATCATGCCTGTTCAAGAAATTCAGTAATCTTTTGTGCAATAATAATTCAAATATTTTGTTAAAAGGCGACAAAATTGAAATCGGTTTATAATTACCAAGGTTTTGCTCAGAACTCCCCTTATGTAAAGGAATAACTTTTGCTAGTTTTAAAATATCAGGATAGACTCCATTTTCAATATAATGATTGAAAGCTTTAACGAAGAAGTTTGCTATGACGAATTTAGCTTGTTTGATTAACTTCACAGGTATATCCGTAACTCCTGGGGATTTATGATAGTTTAGCTTATTAATTGCGCCAAGAACTTCGTATTCATCAGTGGGATGGAGAAAAATTGAAGTTACGTGTCTTGGGCCTAAATAATCTTTATAAGTTTTAAAGGTCGAACTAAATGTTGATGCAAAACTTTTCCAACGTTAGTGAAATGCGTATTAAATTCATTGCATAATGTCAGTAGGAGACGTATAAGCAACGCCATTTGCGTTTATTTGTTATGGCAATGTGTTAGATTTGGTAGGTTTGTTTAAGAGTTTGTCGATGTTTTTCCAAGTTCTGAACGGATTGTTGGTAAATAATGAATTATAGTATTTGACTTTTGCTCTTTTTTTTACTAGAGTTGAAATATTTCTATATTTTCTGTACATCTGTCCCGTGACAGCCGAATTCTTAGTAATGTATTCTCGAAATAACTTCTGCTGATGTTTAATAGATATCAATATACCTTTGGTTAGCCACGGGTTGGTGAAGAATTTATACTGTTTTCTGGAAAGCCTTCTTTGGGGGAAATGAACATCAGCCAAGTTACACATAGTTTTCAGGAGATACTCAACATCATATGACTCTATAGCTACTCGAGAGTTTAGCAGTAATTCCAGTACTTCCGTATATAAAGCAGTTTCGTAAGGTGTTATATGACATTGCATTGGTCTGGCAAAAGCTTTTTTATTGAAAGACAACTTTACAAGCGCAAATATTGGCAAGTGATCAGAGATATCATGGGAAATTATTCCGGGCTTAATGTCAATAGAGGACGTAGAATTAATGTAAATATGGTCAATAATTGTTTGTGTGTTTTTGGTAAGTCTAGTAAGCTTATCTATAATTTGACAACAACTATAATAACTGGCTTGGTTAAACTAAGAAGATATATGAGGTGACGAGTTATGTATATTATAATCGATATTGAAATCACCTAGAATGATAAAATTTTGTTTCGGTTCGAATTCTCGTGTGATGTTTATGAAAGCCTCCTGAAATTTGCTAATATCATGCCTGGGATGCCTATAAACAGAGTTAATGATAAGACTATTCTTATCACATGTAGTTACTTTAATCCATACATCTTCACAATCTTCAGATTTAATTTTGACTGTGGGAAGTTGTAGACAATGTAACTTAAATCAGTAATGAAAATCATTATGTTGTGCTTTCAGTAAAATAGAAGTTCAAAAAATTACGTTCAAAATACAAAAAATTCAAAGTCTCAATGTTTAAATAGAAGTATACCCGGAAACTTATGGTGAGGAGTAAGTACTGAAAAAATGCTGCGTGACTAATCCACTGAATTTAAATAGCCTAGCCTCTTCTATGGATTGCCACCTTAACGTGGTGGGAAGGTTTGAGTTTTCAATGATCCTTAGAGCAATGCCGTCGATAGTGTTTAATCACTTCCATCCGGGTCACCCATGACGATAAGTTCGAAGGAGAGAAACAGACCAAGTAGCAATCCAATGCTGTAGCTAAACGGAAAGTTGTAACAACAATATTCATGCTGCATCGGACGGCGCGCAGGATGAAAAAGTCCGCGTTCGAGTTTTGGGCAGAGGGACTCGTTCGAAAAATAAGCTACAGTCTCCCCCACAAGCTGACCGTCACCGGAAACCCACCAACGCAGTCGCTAAGCGTTTGGAGAGGCAAATGGGGGCAGATGGCGTTTGGAGAGGCAAAAGTTGCTTTTCCCAACCCAACCTTAACTTCCTCCAGAAAGGCTTTTCCCAACCAACGTTGCATCTATGTTCAAAGAACTTCCGACCTCGTACTGAAGACATTTCAACTGATTGGTGTTTGTTTCGAACAGCAGTCATTACGTCCGCTACTAACTGTTGCGTACGTAAGCGTGTTGGAGAGACGTAGAGTAGCGAGAAAAAAACTCCTTGGTGGAGCCAAGAAGTTAAAGAAGCTATTCGAGCGAAAAAAGTGACCTATAAGGCCTGGCTTGCTACTAAGTCATCACTTGAACTTCGTTCGCAGTACTCTGAAGCACGTAAGGCGGCAGCCACAAAAGTTAAACTGTCTAAGGAAAGGGCCTGGAAGGAATCTGGAGAAAGATTAGACGATGATTTCAAAACGGCAAACAAAGTGTTCTGGCAGACCATTTGCCGTTTGCGTGGAAAAAGATCTCGAGCCGCTCTTTTTATCGAAGATTCAAATGGTGTGACTCTGAAAGATCAAGATGCTATTTTGAATCGGTGGAGAGACTACTTTAGTGATCTTTTAAACCCAGTTGATGCTACACCGACACAAATTCACGAGGAACAGGTGGGGGAGGATCTTCAGATAACCGAAGCAGATGTGAATCAGAGGTGCCGCCAGGGAAAAACATTGGGGGGGGCGAAATGACGTCATAACTTTTGATTTTTGCAGAGCTACTGAAGACATGAATAAGACGATAGACGTATTAGCTTTTCGTTGGCGCAGTTTAATCGGCATTCCTAAAGTAGGCTATTGCACTTCATACTGCAATTTTTTTTATTCCTAAATTTTTCACCAGACCAACTTTCTAACTGTTGCAACTTTGTGACAAAAGTGAACAAAATCGCAAAAACTGCTAGATTACCTGGTACCTTAAGTGTACAAAGCTCTTAGAGCTTTATTATGATGTCACCGTTAAATTTTCTCGAATTTTAACAGAAACTTCTGGGCAAATAACAGCGAAACACCAAAATATCAAATTAAAATTACAGTAGCTAGCTTGCCCTAAGATCAGTAAAAATTAAAAAAAAAGGGGGGGGGGCATAATTTCCACATTTTTTCAAACGCATTTTTTTTTTTCGGCACAACAAATTTGAAGCTGATTGAGAAACAAGAAAAGCTTTAGGGGACCCGGGGGCAAGCTACCCCGGAAAAATTTGCATGCTACGAATGGCTGTTTTAGTGCTTTTTGAATAATTTTCAGGCAAATTTTATGTAAATCTTTTAACTAATTCTGAGTGCTTCGCAAAATTATTGTCCTAAGCGAGCTTGTTCTTTCCTAAGCGAGCTCGTAAAGCGCATTGATCGCTTTCTCGTGATAGGAGGATAAATAATATGCAACTAAATACAATTGCATTCGATGCAACAGCTGGAAAAAAATTATCGACGATAATTTATCGATTACCGATATCGCTTAAAAAAATTGAGATTTATCAATTTAATTAACCGTATCACTTAGGGTGGCGTACATTTGTGGAAATTATTGGAGGTGATGAATCACTGCAGCATTAACTAACACGTCAAGATCGTGTCAACTTCTGGGGGGCGGAGCCCTCACACCCCCCACCACTGTTCTTCTTTGCATGTTACTTCGTGTCAAGAGTTTTGAGACTATGAACATGAACTTCTTCAACTATTATAAACCGAACAGTATTTGCAAAATAACAAGCTGGTACAGAAATTAAGCTGAACGATTTTCGGACAAATCAACAGTCCTTCATTACAGCATGATCAGTAGGGCCCGCTAAAGTCAAAATTTTTTCAGGACCTGGTTACATGATCAAATGTGTACTAACGTTCGTTTCAGGTGTTCAGGAGTCTGTTTTGGTAGATTTTGCAAGTCAAAATAAAGTCAAAATTTTGCATAAAGTCAAAATTTGTCAAAATTATCTTTATCAAAAATTTACTCACAAAAACGAACAAATTTATATTTTTTAAATATTTTTTTGAATTTTGGTGCTGCTATTAAAATTTTATGCGCAGTTTTCTTTGATTTTAAACTTTTGAAATAGTTGCAATATTTGCACTATCGTCACAATAATGCGTGCGGTAATTGAGAAGGAAATAGCACTTATTATACATGAAACGTCATTGTTGATGCATAAATACATTATTGTTAGACAATTAATCTAATCCTATAAAAGCCTTGCGCTCTTTACTCGTGGTCTTTTAAGTTGTAGCTTGCAAAGCAAAAAATGCCAAAACAAGCCAAATCTTCTACAGCGAAAGTTAGGCAAACTTGCCAGGAGTATCCGGATGAGTTTTCGGCAACTCCTGTCGGCGACTTGCGATGCAACCTTTGCGACGTGTTAGTCAAATGCGACAAAAAGTTTTTTGTGGAAAGCCACCGAAAAAGTAAGTAACACCAAGGAAAATTGGAGACGAAGAGCAAATCTCAAAGTAAGCAAACCTTTTTACATTTCGATCAAGTAAACTTCAAAGAACAGGTTGTTTCTTCATTCTTAGCTGCAGATATCCCACTTCATAAACTGAACGATCCTTCTTTAAAGTCTCTGTTTGCTAGAATGGGAAAAGTATTGCCTTCGGAGACTGCAGCCCGGGCATGTGTTGCTAAATTGGCATCCCAAAAAGAGGAACAAATTCAAGAATTACTACGTGACAAAAATTTTTTTTGATTGTGGATGAAGCAGAGGTTGCTAAACAAAAGTATATTAGTGTGCTTGTGGGCAGCTTAGATGCTCCAAATCAGACATTCCTCGTTAATTGCCATCCACCTGACAACGGTAGCAATGTTAATTGCAGTATTATTCTGCACATTGTGGATGACATACTGCGACAACTTGAAATAAAACGCGAGAATTTTTCATTGTTCTTGACTGATGCTGCTCGGTACATGTCTTCGGCTGGAAAGACATTAAAGGAATTATACCCTTCTTTGATGCATGTCACCTGCGTTGCGCACTTACTACCAGTGATGGGCACGATAAACCTTTCTGTACCAAAGCGATAACGATAATCGATAATTTCAAAAATGCTCTGGGCGATACCGATAATCGATAAATATCAATTTCTTAAAACGATATCGGTAATCGATAAATTATCGCCGATAAATTTTTCCGATAAATGTTGCGGTAAATTTTCAATGTGTTAAACGAAGTTTTTTTCTTGGAAGTCAAATCACAAAAGTGTTTTTCTAGATTTTTCAAGAAAAGAGAGCAATTCACGGACTCTGCCGTGACATTAAACAAAACAAAGAGAGATTTTTTTCAATGGCAACAAGACTTTATCGACGTCGTGAATTTTGCCACAGCGCCAACTCCCTCACTTTGAACAGTGTGTGCATAAAGAATCGTTTGTCGCGATAATTTATCGGCGATAACAAAATATATTACAAAAGCGATATCGGTAATCGGTAAATCCAAACTATGTTGAGCGATAACAATAATCGGTAAAAAATTATCGCCGATAACTATCGCCGATAAATTATTGCGATACATGCCCATCTCTGCTTACTACATAACTTCGCTATGCGTGTGCGTGCTCATTTTAAAAATATTGAGGAAGTAATAGCAACGATCAAGGCAGCAACAATCAAAAACAAAGATCGCAAGAAAGATTTTCATGATGCTGGTCTGCCATTTCCTCCTGACCCTGTAATTACAAGATGGGCAACTTGGCTTAGAGCTGTCTTATATTATAGTGAGAACCTTCCAGCTGTTCGTACCATTGTCAACAATTGGACAAGTGCAGGCCTCTTAGTCAGCAGAGCAAAAGACGCTATCAATGTGGAAGGTTTGGTGTCGGACTTGGTTAAAATAAATCAATACCGGACTCTAGCAGCCAACGTAGAGTTCTTAGAAGGAAGTGCCTGCACCATAACCAAAGCATACAGACTGCTGAAGAATATGCAACTGAATGATGATCCTTGCGCAATTCAAGACTACATTAACAAACGACTATCCAACTCTGATTTAGAAACAATAATAAACTGTACCAACTTGACAATTGACCCAACAAGCTACGCACTATTGCAAAAAGCCCAGCCAACCTCTGCTGCTGTTGAGAGGTCGTTTTCTATGCTCAATAAATTACTGAGAAAAGACAGAAATTTTGATGTTAAGAACGTAAAAAAATATATGATGCTGTATTACAATAAAACGTCCTTGTAATTATACTGCGTGGCTTTCGTTAAAAAATCATGGACATACTGTTAGTGTACAGTACAGTTGCGATAGAAACGCAATTTTCGGTACGCACACTGGCTCGTTATCCTAGGTTTTAACGTCATGCGTCGCTTTGTTGCATTAGCTTCAACACTGAGTGATTGAGAAAATGTTCGAAGTAGGGTACCTTTTTCTTTAAAAACTTATGTAAATTGCAGATTATAAAACATATTTAATTTATAAAGTGCAACAGGACATAAATAATACGCGGAAGCGGTTAAGTCAAAATAAAGTCAGAATTTTACTAAAATAAAGTCAAAAATATATTTTTTTTTTTTGGTCAAAAAAAAGGCCCTACTCATCACTCAAATATGATCTTAATTTTAAAATAAACAGTCCAGCAGCAGTGAAACCTTTCAGTTTTGAAAGAAGAGTGTAGAAGTAAGGGTAGTCTAGTCATGTTACTGAGATACACGTACAAGTTTTGGAATCTTAGAAATTTGTTGTCACAATACGTTTTAACACGGGGGCAGGCCCCTTTTCATACCAGTGGGCCAAAATCAACCAATTCTGGTTAAGGCGGGCCGCACATTTTGTCAACAGGAAGCTGTTGGCCCAGTTCTTGCTCACAACTAGCTGGGAGACCTTTTTTTGGAGGTCTTTACTTCAAAAATGTATTATTGCTCATTTCAGATTAGTTTGTGGATGAGCTCACTAAAAAATAAAAAAGGTCATTACCTGGTCAATTGTGCAGTTGCCAGAGCTGTTCTGGGATCTGCAGATTTTTCAGGTGTTTGTGCAGGAAGAAGTCGCAGGCCAGATCTGGCTCGCCCCCCGGATCTGCTGACTGATTTTAAACACAACATGTTTTGGTTTGTCACACTTGAAAAGTCATATACCGGCACTAGCGTATTTAGGGGGGGTATAAAGGGCGATGGCCCTCCCCCAAACAACCTTACAAAAAAAAATAAAAAACGATCAAAAATAAATGTAACTTAGATATATTTGGAAGTTATTGCGGAACTGTGTTACAATATAGTATCAGAGGGAGTGGGGGGGGGGGGGGGGGTCGGTTGAAAATAACAATGAAATGCAGACCATTTTTAGTGTAAACTAACTTTAAAAGGTTATAGAGATGTAAGCGGTCGGCGTTGGGTATCGTGAAATAACGAGAATTGATAAAGCGCCTATAATGTGCTTGCGATGCCCTTGTTCGTTACTTATTGCAATTTAAAAGTGTTTGATACCGATTTGTATGTCCTACCTCAGATGAGCAAAATATAATAGTGCGAGGATATAAACAGATAACGCGTTCGTGACATGAGCCGAAATTTAATTCAAATCGGTTTAGGGTGCTTTTTTTGCATCTTTGCCTCATCCAAATCCAAACTGGCACGAATTTCAAAGCAAAAATTTGTCATTGGTTTTGAGTTTTGTTTATCTCTAAAATGAAAATGATTATTTTGATAAAGTTATTTCATTTATTTGATTTTGCTTGTCACGGCGAAGCCCACTGCTGCTAATTCGCCTTTAAAAAAGGCTATTTTACCTAACGTAGAAGTTAGTGCTTTTTTCAATTTCAAGGCCGGCCTCTTGTCAATGGCTATTTTTATTGCATAACAGGCTCGCCAACTCAGCTAGCTTTGGATAAAGACGATAAGATCCAATCGCAAATCAAGTTGTTGTAGCTCTGACTTAAAGTGACAAAATTTAGATCTAAATATGGATTTTATAACGACTCTATGCAACTATGCTTATAAGTCAGTCTTGACTTGCATGTTTCAGCGCCTCCCTGTTTTGTTGCCCGCGCCCTTTTCTAAGCCTTCATCAATTTTAGTGTGAAATTTGTGTGCTTGTGCTATCGTTACTTTTCAGTGTATTGGCGTTTAGAAATATGATGATTGATTGATTATAATAGGCCAAGAAAAAATGTATGGTAGCCAGACCCAGTAGCCTACTGGGTATAACAAGAAAAAAATTGGAGTTAACTAGTTTTCCAATGCAAGAAATATACGACCGTTTTGGTAAAATTTCGACGGGTGGTTCTAGCTATAGAAACAATACGATAACCAAGTGCGTAGGCAAGGGGGGTTCGTGAGTTCCAAGCCCCCTTCCCTATTGGTTCGTCAACTTTTCAGGTTTATAGATTAACCTTGGTCCTTGATCTGCGGCTGTGCCGCTGTAGTAACTACGCAGCGTGAGCCCTCAAGAACCACAAGCGTTGCTCAATTTCGGAATGCCATTTATTGCGTCACAATTTCGTGAGTCTAAAACTAGGGGATGCTGCCAATGTTCAGAACGGGCACGTGATCTTGCTCTTGCGTCTGTTTATGATAACGTGGTGGCCTGGCTGAGAGACAAGACGTGCTCTAGCATGTAGTTCGTTCTGGCAGCTTTAAATCAAACCAAATCTACTCTAAGCGAAGCAGCTGAGAGCCTACAGGTTTACTTTAGATAACGAGGTTCACGGATGCATTGTTCTGCAAGCTGTTCAATTTTTTAGTTATTCATTGTGAGATTGATTGTCAGTTTACACATAATTTATTATATTTTTTTTTGATCTTTGTAGAAAAAAAACTTATCGACGAGAAAGCGACGAAGACGCTACGCGCAATACGAATCCAGATTTTAGGTTTAAGGTGTTGCCATTTGTTTCGAAGTTTCTTGGTTGAATGTTGTTTGTTGATGCTTTAATTTGTTGCTTGTAAACAAACCATCATGCAGAGATAATCATCGTGAAGCATCTTATCCAAGGACTCAACAACAAAGCGTATTGTGAGAATTGAATCAGTCACCACCTTTAACGATGGTCGACGTGGAAACAACGCTCCACCCACTGCGTCACGTTCACTTTATTTGGGTGTTGCATGGTTATGACTAGGGCAGGGGTCGGCAACCTTTTGCACTTAAAGAGCCAAATAGTCCGTTTGTTACAAAACGAAACCCAGCGGGAGCCGTAAAACTATCGTCAGGTCCAAAAACTTCAGTTATTCCGAAAATGATTCCTAAAAAAAAGGTCTTTACTAACCTCCAAAACGAGCCACAACTGGGGGTTCAAAGAGCGCAGGTTGCCGACCCCTGGACTTGGGCAACCAAAAGTCGCTTACGGATTGTACGCAAACCGAATTTCAGAGTGATTTTTCAGAAAGCTTTCAATGCATTGTTTCAAATCGTAGTTTCATAAGTCAAAAGAAGCCAAAATTCAGCGTTTGCGCAAAAATATTTTTACGAAGCTTTCTTCCTTTGTTTCGTGTTTCTGTGAAATCGTTCATTTATTTTTCTTATTTTTGTCGAGACGTGCAACAGTGCAAAGCATCACACATGTGAGCGTTTTCCAAACTGGTAGGCATGGACTAGTCTAAAAAGAGGCACATATGTTAGTCATGATCATTTAAAAATATGGCTGGTATATTATTTTGTGAAGGAAAGCGTCGTAATTAATATTTTGTGAGGGAGGCGTAGTAACACAAGGTTTGAAAACCACTGCTTTAATGGGTACGCTTACGGGCGACATTGCAAAGCTTGCAATCTTAAAACATGCGAGAATTGTGCAACAGAAAAATATTTTTAATGAAAGGCTTCAGCACGTCCACAAAATCTCAACACACCATAAAGAACAGGGTTTCCCAACTGGGGATGCTTGCACCCCTTGGAGACGCGAGGAAGCATTCCAGGGGGTTCAAAACGGCTTATAGATTTTTATCTTGGAATAAGAGTGTTTTTATTTTCGGTTGCTCAGTGTCAATTTTTCAGCGCTGTTACGCTCTAGTAATATGTAATTCGCAAACGTCTAAGTGGTGTAAAACCCTTAGCCTCTGTGTGGTTGGTTAAAATCAAGCTCTGAAAACAAAACGCGTGTGATTCAACAACAGAGTAGTGACTGGTTTAACAATCCTATACCTTACATTAGCGACACTTTCAAAAAGCTAAAAACTCTCAAATTGATTGCTCCGCTGGGGGAGCTTACAGCGTTGCCCCAGACCCCCCAGCTGAATGCCTGCTGGGTTTTTGACGCAAAGTCATTACAGGAATATGTTTAAGGTCAATAACACACATGAATTCATTTCAGCCCCTACCATTACGAACATTTGGTTTGCGTGGCTAATTGTAGTCGCATATTTTGTGAGGGGTGCTGCGCAAGAACCTAACAAAAATTTTATATGAAAATAATTGGGAGTATGAACATGGTTGGGAACCGCTCTATTATAAGATAATACAAAACAAAAGGAAAAGAGAGTTCCTAAAATGCTTAAATGTGAACACTTATGTTCAAATAAATTATATGAAGTTACTTACGACAATCGACAGACAATAATTAATTACCACATTCTGACTTTCACGTTAAAAAATCATCCGTACTCCAACTAAAATCTCAGTTAGTGATTCAGCTTTATTGCAAATTTTTAACTTGTCAAAAGTTGGCCCCCCCCCTTTTGTAAATTCTAAATACGCCACTGTATACCGGTACATGCTTAAAATTCTCAAGAGTTATTTACTTTTTAGTTACTACTTATACTTAGTGAAAAGCAAAAATTTTATGCTTATCATACTTACTTATTTGAGCCCAGAACTACAGGCAACACTCTTTGAAATGGTCCCGTAGTGTTAAATTTTTTACCGGCCCAGCACAATGAATCTTAGCACGCTGGTGAGACATATGAATATCAAACTTCAATTAAGTTTTAATAGTGTGGCCCAGATCAATTGATTGGATGGCCCAGGAAAAGTCCCAGTAGCAAAAGTATTATTGTATATTATAGATGCAGTGCATATATCTATACCTAACTATTTTCATCAAATAATTCAGCCCGCACATTGTTAATATTATGAAATTAAGTTGCTGTCATAAAAATGATTTTTTTTTGCTGTAGTCTGCAAAGGACAATTCAGAAGACAAATACAGAATCCAGAAACGTATTGAGACCATGCAGAAAGAAATGAAAAAGTCAGTGTCCAATCGACACCTTTCTTTCATTGATGATTGAATGAACAAAACTCGTTCTATGTGCCAAGATGAAGTGAAACAACTTGTTACGGTAAAAAGTTAGCTGAAAAAAAATATGCTCCGCTGAGTGGAGGAAATGGTTTAATGGTAGGCTTACCATATTTTTGAAATTACAAACCGGGACGATTACGAGCAAAGTGCTAATGCTTAGCATATAGCTGTTTGCATAGGCACACGCAGGGGGGGGGCACGGTGTCATGCCCTTCCCCTTTGGTCCCGTAACTTTCAGTCTATAATTTCTCAAACTAATAATGGTTGTAGCCTCCTTTCACTTATTTTAGCCAAGCTTCTGCTTTTAGACATAAGCTGAGAAAATATTTTTGCGTTGTTCATAGAAACTTCACTCACTGCGATGCCCTTTTTCCATAAAAAAGTGTGCTAAAATGAATGTTTTTTTTTTTATGTGAAAACCGTAAAAATCGTTGGCCCCCTTACATCTTAGCCTCTGGGACTGAAGTTCCCCCCATTCAGACCCCATCGGTTGTGCCGCCACTTTCCTTTGTCAAATCCTGGGTGCGTCACTGGCAACTTGTTTGTTTAATTTAAAAAAGCATCTGTATGCCAATGGGTGTTCTTTTGTACTAAAGTATGTTAACACTTTCAACAGTTTCGTTTTATTTTATTTTTTATAATAAAAATGCGTTTCTGAATTGCTGTTGTTTCGTAAAAATAGTAACTACCCTGATTTAAATCACGTGTTAAAATTTTGTCCCCCGTGACACTTTTGATCATTCATGCTTCATTACTTTTGTGAAGCTTTAGATTATGTCACAGAGCCGGCAGCAGAGCAGTCGACTTAGGGGGGCCAAGCGTTTATCGGGGAGGGGGCAAAGTTTAAACTTAAACACAAAAGCCGCGGTCTTCAAAAGAGTAAGCTTGTTGATTAAGGGGGCCAAGCATTTCGATTGGGGAGAGGCGGGTCCCCCTGACTTCTTTTGGCGCCGGCCCTGATATGTTATAATCCCTGTTGTATTGTTTCTCATTCATATTAGTTAGCCCTGCGTTGACTTCTCATTTTTGATCATCCTCTGATGAAGGACAATCTATTTTTCTGAAAGCGTTCAGCTTATTTTGTTTTCCGTATGTTATTTTGCGATTATTAGTTGTCTTTACCATACAAATATTAAAGATCTCCTCTCTACCAAACTTATAACTATCAGAAAAGCTTAGAAATAAACTGAAATTCACAAAGGCGATCCAGAAAGCTAAACTTTGCCGTGTTTCTAATGCTTTATTGGGCCTATTCTATGGGGAGCGCCGTATGAAAAAAAACTATTCGTTTTGTGGTCCATGTTTTTTGAGCTGATTTAGACCATATAGCTTGTCCAATATAGGCCTACATTAAAAATATCCTATTTATATATCGGAAAAATTGTATTCTTAGTCGGACCAACAAACACAGGCAAAATAGGTCAGATGTTTCCGACTTACATATCGGACTGATTCGCCGTTTGGAAAAAAACTACACGTTTTGTGAACCGTGTTTTTTGAGCTTTAGATTCCAAAAGCATGGTTCACAAAACGCATAGTTTTTTTCAGACGGCGCCCCATATATATCGCACGAGTTATGGTCTAAAAAACGGGACATTTTGACCGACCGGTCGGGACGCCGGGACATGGCGTTAAAACCGGGACTGTCTCGGCTAAACCGGGACGTATGGTAAGTCTATTTAATGGAGTAAGTTTTCATACAAGGTTTTTGTAATACTGTAAAAGTTTTGCTATTTGTTCATTTCTCGCCTGTTATTTATGTACCTAAATTTTTTTTATTTATTTGTTTGCATCTTATCTTTCTCTAATACGTGTTTTTCCCAATGGCACAACAAGCAAACTTGTCGGCTTGCTTCACACTGCTGAGCGCTGAACGTTAAGCACGGAAGCTTGAATACCAATTTTTAAGTCGTTGGTTTGGCCCGACTCGGAATCGAACCCCGAGTCTATTCTGCCGATCCACAAGCAGGCTTTTTATCCAATCGGTAATATGATTGTTTTACCGGAAGCTGCATTAGAGAAGGTTCAAAATGTATTTAAAGAGGTGTTTACTATAGGGTTGAAGTCATACTGAAGTTGCGACTGTAAATTGATATTATTTTTAGCAAAGTGCGGAAATGGATGCAATGTGGATAAATGAACTGCCTGAACCTAATTGAAGATAACAAGTTTCGGTTTCTTGGCTACTCAAAAAACAAAACAGAAGTTGTCAGAGTTCAGTAAACAATTTATGACTTTAGGTAAAAGTTTAGTTTTATTGTCATAGTGGCACAGTAGGTGCGTTTAGTTGGGGCCCAGCTGCGCAGAGCGCGACTTTTAAGTGCTAACTCTCTTGCCTTGTTAAGCTCGGCCCCACAATGAGGGGTTAAACTCGCCAGCCGGTAGACCCGGCGTCATACCTTGTTACGACTGTTTCCATTTTGCGTTGATCCAGCATGATTTAGTGATTATGGTTTTGGTTGTATATGTATTCAGTTGCATATTTATCCTTCTATCACGAGAAAGCGATCAACGCGCTATACGAGCTCGCTTAGGAGTTGCCGGCCATCTGTCTACCACACCAAGGTGGGGTGATCCCACTAAGTACCTTTCCCAACGGCACAACAAGTAAACTTGCCTGCTTGTACTTCGCACTGTCCCTTTAATGCTGAGCGTCAAGCAGGGGAGCTGTGAATACCAATTTTAAAGTCATTGGTTTGACCCGACTTTGAATCAAACCAAAGTCTACAGCTCCCGAGGCAGACGCTCTTACTACTCGGCCATCTGAGCTGTTTAGTTATGAAGCGGTATGTTTGGGTTCAAACATTGGATTGAAGAGCTTGTAACGTTCAGATGTTTAAAACTAATGCTGCGAGTGCAAAAGTGTTTGCAATGTGCTCGCTGGGTCCCTACTTTAGCTGATATTGGAAAACTGCATTGCGTTTCAAATTCTGTGTATATGGAGCATCTCACATGCGCTTTTTTGTTTTTTTATATATACAGTATAAGCGGCTGCTTCGAAGTTTTGTTTGTTTTACAATGGCCGTTGCGGATTTTTCAGATTTGAGTGCTTTCTGGGTGTTGTGCTGCCGGTTATTTTAAAGAAGATTATGACAGTTTTATCAAAAAAACCAAAAAAATCTGTTACATCAAATGATAGTATTCGTGCTGTGACGGCAGTAAGCAACCTTGAAAGGTCGTTCACTGTTATGGTTCTTGCCATTGCACTTATATCAAAGCGGTGTGCTATCTTGTCTTCATTGTCTTTTTATCTCACCATCATATGTTTGGCTTGCTTGCTTTCCTTCTCTTTTTGTAATTTTTGGAGATAAAATAGTGAGTTACAAGAGGGGATTGTTGGATTTGGGTATTCAACGACAGAGTGAAGCGAAGAAAAAAAAAAAAAAAAAACTA
This sequence comes from Trididemnum miniatum, assembly GCA_964006365.1. Lineage (NCBI taxonomy): Eukaryota > Metazoa > Chordata > Ascidiacea > Aplousobranchia > Didemnidae > Trididemnum > Trididemnum miniatum. The sequence goes on from OZ023249.1 coordinate 5,062,302, forward strand.
AAGCAAGGAGATAGCTTTTTCAGCAATTTTTTTTCATTTGTGATTCGGTGTTGTTGGGCAATGATCGTGCTATATACATTCCATTGCAAAGTCATTGCTCCAACTTCTATCCATTTGGCACGATTTACGGTTTCACCTTTTTTTTGAACCAATCGTCCAAGAGTATTTTCTCTAAATTTTAGCCATCTCGGCAGTGGTGCACCCAGGATGTGGTCTGTTTGAAACCGAACTCTTTTACAGTGAAGTGTCCAAATTGTGCAAGTGCAGTAGGCCTACGAGCTGTTATTTCAAAACAGCTTTGACATAATTTTCTTCACATCATATTGAATTCAAATTGGCTGGTTGGCGTAGTGGTAAGAAACATTGTTATCAGTGCGGGCAGGGGCGGATTCAGGGAGGGATGTGGGGATGCATCCCCTTCACCAACCATTTACAAACATGTTTTTGATGAATACAATTTTTTCCATAATTTCAAACCTTTTCGATGACGATAACTATTAGGGATGTCCATTTCAGAATAATTAAGTATTCTAGAATATTTCCAAATCTTTTTTTTCGAATCCAGAATTTCGATTCCTTAACCGAATCCTAAATCTATGAAATGGCCGTTACTTCTATTTCGATATCACTTCAGCACGCAAACGCTCGACTACTGCAAAACAAAAAAACATTCACTTGTTTCATTTTTAATGAGTTTGTAACCAGCGCAAGGATTACAGCACCATAGGTTCGGAGCATTTAATATACACGCAATGGCGTAGCCACTGAGCTAAAAGCGGCCATGCCCCTCTTAATTTTTGGAAACAAAAGAAAAAATACTGCTCCGGTATATATACAAGCGGTGCATACTACACTCCATGGCCCTCCGACGATCACCGCATGATCACACACATACGAGGCCGAGCGCGCACTTGCGTTTATGCGCAACGTCTGAAAAGATTTATCACGCGCAATTTTTCTTCACAATTAAACCGAATCCTAAATACGGTACCGGTTCAAAATAGAATTCGGTTCCGCAGGATTTGATATTCTGAAATAGACATCTCTGATAACAATAAGCCTTACGTTCTAAGCACGCATAATTGATAATTTACGAACAAAATGCATCGTATTTGGTGAAACACTCGCATTTAGGGGCACGAAATAAAAAAAATGGTTTAAAAAGTAGTAAAATGGCTACTACAGTATTTATGTAAATTTTCAAAACTTTTAAAAGAGAGCATGCCCCCGTACCCCCTTAGAGCCTTTTTCTCAAAATGCTTCAAAATAACTCTGCCTGAAAAAACTGCGCTTGAAAACATGCCAAAATTTGGTGCCCCCTCCCTGAAAGAATTTCTGAATATGCCGCAGGCATGAAAACATTTTTCAAAGGGCTTTTTCGACCCAACGTCGTTGTATCTAGTTACTACTGAACCTAATTCAAAATTTCATTCCCCCTCCCCACCAAAATTTTTTGGATCCACCCCTGCATCTTTGACTGTGGTATTGACTTCTTTTAGACCCCCCTTTGTATGCGGGGTGCTCCCCTGCATCCCGATGTTGCTTGTGCAGTTGTTTCGTTTTCACATTCCGCGTATATGTGTATTTTAATAAGAAAGTTCTGTGACCAAGTAACTATACATAAGCTGCAACTACATTTACCTCCATACAGGATTCATCCCTGTGCCTACGGGTCGCTTTCTTCACAAATATTTCATCCTAGCAATTTTTTTGATTTATTTTTCGCCTCTGTTACTTCAGTTAAGAAATGTTTACTTCAGTTTCCCAAAGAGTTACGTTGGTGCATGCAATTTGCGTAGTACGTCATTTATTTACATTACTCTTTAATTGCAAAAACCGTTGCCATATTTCCAGTCATCCTTGAAGTGCATGACTCTTTGTTTGAAGTTGCGATAGATGAAAGCCGCATCACTCAAACTGAAAGTTTGGACATTGCTTTGGCTTGCTTGATGAGAAGCTAATGGATTTTCGACATCTAGTATCCGAAGTGCTTAATAAGATTGATGAGCATTCAAGTGTTAATACTTCTAAGAGAAAGTGCGAAATTTCCAGTAAAGTCACATTGGTTTTCAAACCAAACTCCCAAAATTTTGTAGATTACCACTTTGATACAATTGTATGTCACTTAATAGTGATATTCGTTGTGTGTGTGTGTGCTTACATGTATTGTACCCGAATAATTGCTGCTGTTGTACATAACAAAAAAAAAAACTCTGATATTTTCTAAGTTCGTTGTGATCTTGTAATCAAGATTGTGTGTGATATCAGAATAAGCTGCCCTGACGTATTTTGCTTTTTTAATGATTGCTATGTGTCGACACACGCTTGTCTAATGTCTACTACGGGACACAAAAAGCAAGCGTCTGCTGAATCATTATGGTGGTTGCAATGTAGATTGCTCGTTGTTTAATAAACCAGGCTAACATTGCCTGTGTTCGACTTTACAGATTGGTGAAACCTTTAATGGTTTTTTTAATGCGAAAAAACTTTTAAATAAGGTTCTTATGGCATTGGAACACCTTATGTTTTGTAACGCCTGAATTGGAGCTTTTTCTAACCTTAAAGATTTTGTGTGAACATCCTTAAAGATTTTGTCGATAACCTTTTAGGTTGTTTAAAAAACCGGCAAAGGTTCGCTATAAGTTACTATTAGGTGTACAGAAAAGCCTGAAAGGTGTTTTTAAATACCGTTGAGGCTTTTTATCAAGCCCTTAAAGGTTCCGATGGACGCACCTTGTTGATTCCAAACGACACTACAAAGGTTTTTTGGCGTGGATAGAAAAACCTGTACAGTGTTTTTTTCAAACCAACATAGATTGTTTAAAAAACCATCTAAGGTCTTCTTGATGACAGAAAAACCCTTGCTTAGGTCTTTTTGATGACAGAATACCCCATGTTTTGTAGCGCTTACTTTGCTTCTTTTTCGAACCTTTTTCGTTTCCAGTGTAGGTTGTTTAGAGCTTTCGCACTGGCGATTGCTCGTGTATAAATCTGTTTTCAAAGGCTACTGAACTGAAAGCCGTGGTTTATAGTGGAAGTTCATTTCCTTCGGTTTTCATCTCGTGAAGAAATTTCCACCAACCTAAATTCCATCAATTTCTTATCGGTATTCGGACGAACTGAGAATTTTGATCACTCTTCTCAAAGTTTTTATTATTTGATGATTTGTGTTGATATTACTTTTGATTATTTTTATTATTGTTTTTTATTAATTTGTTTTACATTTTGTTGTAATATTATGGCTTCTGGAGATGACCATGGGGTTGTCGAATGTGAGGATGCTAGGTTTTTAGACCAGCCGGAGATACCAGTTAAGGATTCTCTCCCTATGTCAAAAAATAGTGACACCGGGTGGGCGTGGTTACACTGATTCTGATGTTGTCGACAGTGATGCGAACTGTCGCAAGTTGCTGACCCGGAGACGGCGCTTGATAGTAGGTTTAAAAAATCTTATTGATCATTTGCGATGCGCTACGAGTTGCGAAATTAGTGAGTTAATTTGTAAATTTAGTGAAATTGAAGTCGAATATGGGGATTTTAAACGTGCTGTTGGAGTTATCATGGATAGTGAATTAGTTACTGAATTGTTAGATGGCATGGCTGATCAATACGAGAAATGTCATTGTTTGCTTGAAGAGGTTAATCGTAAACTCTTTAATGACCCCAGGGAGGAGAATGTAGAAGATGTGGTCTCTAGTGATAGGGTTTCTCACTTCGACTATTATAGTAGGCCTACTACATCTAGTAAAATATCAACAGCCTCAAGGAGAATTGAATTCAAACGTAAACGCTTGGAACTGAAGGCTAGGCACGATCTTGAGCTTGCTAAAGCTAAAGCCGAGGCAGCGCAAGCCAAAGTTGAAGCTGAAGCGGCACAGGCTAAAGCTGAAGCAGAAGCACGCTTTCTTATTGAGCAGGCTAACCTTGAGGCTGAAGAGGAACTTGCCAGCTTGTGTGGTCCTGCGTCATCGATCACAAATTCTCGAAGGGATAGGCATAATGATACCACTAAAAGGGTTAATGTTAATGTTAAACAGAACTCTTACCCCCTTAATCCGTGTGCTGAATTGGTGGAAAATATTGCCGGTCTGAGTGGGAGGGTACCTGAACTGCAGGGCTCTAGTAGACTACGTTTGACTGTACCCGACAACAAAGTTAAAGCATTAAATCGCGGCGGACGCATTGGGGAAACGTTGAATCCATATGTCAAACCCTTTTTGTCTGCGCCGTACCATACTGTTGTTACTTGTGACGAAAGGCGGCTTTCCGAAACTTTTTATCGGCATAAGTCGAGGGAAGTTAGAAGTAGTGGGTTACCTGGGGCTGTGTCCAGCACTGGCTTAGCGCCGCTAAATGTTCGGGCGGGAGCTACTTTCACTGCGCCTGGCAATGACGAATCAATTTTTAAAGCGTATCTAGATAGGCAAGGTTGAAGTGAATATCTTAACCTCGCGAGCCAGATCGGTTCTAATGGCAATAACATCACATTTATTTTCTTTGAAAATCAGATACGTAAACTTATGAATGAGGCACCTTGTGATGAACAGAGGCTTGAGGCGGTAAGGGCTTCTTGTGTGGGCCAGCCTCGCGAAATGGTTAATTTGTTTGTTGCACCCATGAAAAGTTTGTCAATTTCGCTACGAATCGAGATGGCTCTTGGTCGTTTGAGACAGCGATATGGAGTGCCTGGTGGGCTTACCACAAAACCTAAAATTATCGAAATCCGAAGTGGGCCTAAATTTACAAATTAATTCAGATTGATATTGGCAAGACTCAGATTTATCGTTTCACTAGGCATGTTTGGGGGAATTAACTCAAGCCCTTACATCGCTTTGTTTGCTATTGAGCGACTGATCGAAGAAAACCCCACTTCTGCTAGTCAGCTGACTTTGACTTCGATAGAAAGTAAGCGTTACATGGACGATTTGTTGTCGTCTTTTGACTCGTTTGACGATTTAAAGCTGGTAATGCAAGAGTCGAAAGCCCTTTTTGAAAGTAGAGGGTTTAAATTGCGTATATGGGTGGCCAAAGTGTGTCTAGGTCGGTCTTGTTAAATCTTCCTCCGGAAGATCTGGGAGCTAATGTCAAAGAGATTGACTTGATCTCTCAGCTTATGCCGGATTCCGAAGCTTTGGGCCTGGTATGGGATATAGAGGGTGATCGCCTGTGGGTGTGTTCAAGGCGTAAACTTGTTGATGTTTCCACCAGACGTAAAATATTGAGCGTTTTGTCTAGCCAATATGACCCGTTGGGGTTTTTGGCTCCTTGCTTTCTGGGTGGAAAATTATTAGTGCAGAAGGTTACTAGCTCGGGTCTTGGTTGGGATGAAATTCCATCTAGCGATGTGTTAAGTAACTGGATAATATGGGCTGCTTCAGTGGAACCGTTTTTGGGATACTTTGTTCCTCGATGTTGTTTCCCAGAGGATGTAGCTGAGATCGAGAAGAGTAAAAAGAGTTATCAACTACACGGATTTTCGGACGCGTCCAACTCGGCATTGTCGTGCGTTGTATATCTGAGACGAGTAGTTGAAGGGAGACGTTCTTGCGTTGCCATTATTCAAGGGAAATCAAGAGTTGTTTTGGTAAATCAGAGCAATTGGGTGATTTCGAGAAAAGAGTTGGAGGCTGCCGTCATGTGCTCTAAGTTGATGTAGAGTGTGTCGGAGTCGCTTCAGCATCTTGGTTGTAGCCTTCACTTTTGCACCGACTCCCAGGTGGTGTTAAGATGGATAATTAATCTGGATCTTAATTTACCTCGTTTTGTTAAGCGACGCTTAGATAAAATACATTCTGTCGCCTCTGTTGAGATCTGGAATTACGTTAACACGTCTTCGAATCCAGCTGACGTGGGTACGCGAGAGGATAGTTTCGAAAAGTCCCCTGGTCATACCCTTTGGATTAATGGTCCTGAATTTTTCTAGCAAACCGGTATTGTGACTCATCCCCCTTCTCCCTATGTGTGTGTTAAGAGACTAAATGTTGACGAAAACTTATTGGTTGATAGTAAAAACGTTTGTGCTCTTTATAAACTTATTGAAGTTTCGCCCAATTTATATACTTTGAAAAAACGGCTATGCTATTTAATTGGTTTCAAAAAATATGTTGTCGCCAAAGTTAGAGGGCTAACGTTTAAAAAACCGATGTTAAATGCTGATATGTTGAAAGATGCTTTGACCGACATAATAAAGTATGTACTGTCTCAGTGCTTCGGGGCCGCTGTACAAATACTAAAGCGAGACTCTGCAGATGCTTTTGACGCTATTTTGAAAAGAATTAATCAAAACGCAAATAATGCTGCTGATATGAAACGGGTCTCTGAACTGAAAACGTTGCGAAACTTAAGACCATGTGTGGGCACTGATTCAATTTTGCGTGTAGAAGGGCGACTTGAGAATGCTGAGTTGCCTCTTGATTGCAAACACCCTATCATTTTGCCCGGAAGTCATGCCCTGACACGTCTGATTGTACTTCATGAGCATGTTCTCGCTGGGCACGCTGGTCCATCGTACACGCTTATGAAAGACAGGCAGCGTTTTTGGATCATCCACGGGGTGTCTAATGTCAAGCGCTTCCTTTCAGAGTGTAGCAGATGTGCTCGAAGGAAGGCCATTCCCATCCGACAGCTCATGGCTGACCTCCCGGTATGTCGGATCACCGCTACCAATAAACCAATAAAGTTTAGTGGGGTGGATTATTTGGGCCCCTTGGTGTTTAGGCAAAACATAAGTGACTTCAAAGCTTGGGGGCTTCTTTTTACGTGTCTATGCACCCGGTGCATTCATGTGGAAATTGTCACCAGTTTAGACCTTAATAGTTTCCTGCTTGCCTTTTCACGCTTTACCAACCTGAGGGGAGCTGTTGATACTGTTTATTCAGATAACGGGAGTACTTTCAAAGCTGCAGCTGACAAACTCCCAGCTTTGCTGGGCTCTGCAGAACTTCACAACTCCTTACGAATAAGGTGCATTAACTGGGTTTTCATTCCCCCTTATGCCAGCAGCCAGGGAGGGAGCTGGGAAATTATGGTTAAATTGTTTAAAAAGGCCTTAACTTCGGTTATTGGGGAGGCACGGCGTAAGCCTTCACTTATTGAATTGCAAACCTTTACTTTGGACGCGGTGCGCATCGTGAATGATCGGCCTCTTACTACTTTAAGTTGCGAACCTAATGATTTAGCGCCTATCACTCCGTCTTCGTTTCTGGGTCAAAATCTTGCACCGAATACACCGTTAAGTGCTTTTCATGATCGGGGTGACCTGCGCAAGGACTTCACGTATAATTCTAATGGTCCACCGGTTTTGGCTCTCTTGCATAAAAGGATACCTACCTACATTACAGGGGCGGAGTAAATAGAGAATTGCGCGAGAGAATCTTATCCCGGGTCAGTTGGTTCTGGTGGGAGATGCCTCCGATATTTCCAAACGTGGCACTTATAGACTGAGACGCATTCACGCTGTTCATTTCCAAACTAGGAAAGGGAGGGATTTTGTTCGCCGGGCTACCATGGCAGTGTTAAAACATTCTGGGTCCGGAAAAATCGAATATATTCTGAGAGATGTCTCAAAGATTGCCCCCATATGAAATTCCTACTGTGTCGTGTTATTTTGTGCGCCTTGTTTGATGTGAATTAAAATAAATATATTTTAACTCGTAGGTCTACCTTACCGAGGTTTTCATAGTTTTGTACACTTGGTCTATATTACTGTGTTGAAATTTATTACCGTGTGTTGAAAGTTATAGACTGTGCTGTTTAATGTGTGTTCATGTTGAAACTTCACCTGTTCATTAACTTTCAAGGGGCCCCTATGTTCCAGCACAGCCATTCGATTTCCGAATTGCATTTTGGCTTGGATTGGCTTCGATTTCTCACTTTGTTTTTCTTGGTTTTTCTGACGCGATTCCTGGCACCATACCTATTCTAGCTACTTCCTGCTTCTGTCTTGTCCTTATATGGTAAAATCTTGTGTTGCTCTCCACACCTTATAAACGTTTATTGCACTAGCGCCTTGCTTTTCAAAAATCTGCACCTCTTTATATACGCTTCGGTTTCCTCACCTAGTTCTTTTCAGTATTTGAGTTTGAAGACCCTGCTACAATTTTTGTTATTTTAAAGTTGAGTTGACCTCGGTAAGTTTTTGCTTCCTCTAATTTTTATGAATGATTTAACTTCAAGAAAGCTGAAGATGTTGAAAAACCTGAGTGTTTTCATATTTTGTTTGAAAGAGGAAGTGAAGGTCTTGGCGCTCCGCCCGGGCACTTTAATGTTAGAAAGCCAGTGGAGGTTCTCTAACAGTGAACTTGCCGGCTTGCTTCAGACAAACGGGATTCCCCATCTAAGAGTGGTAGACCGATGGTCGGCATTTTTGGCAACTTCTAAGCGAGCTTGTATAGCGCCCCCTCGCTTTCTCGTAGGCCTAATAGAAGGATGAAAATGCGAATAAATAAAAAATACATAAAATTTTAAATCCGCTCACAATGTGTTAATGAATTTGAATTTAATTTTTTCAAAATTAAGGAATTTGAACTTCAAAATAACAAAATGATTGGATCCAACTCTGCACCGGCCTCCTTTTTCAAGTCCTTCGCGCACTCTTGCTTACAGTATATTCTTGTGACATCATAACGCAGTTTATGACGCTATTTAAAAGGAAACGATAGCGAAGAATTTCGAAACTGAAATATCGAATCTGAGCGCAAAAAATTCCATTCAAAGCGATGCGCAAAGCGAAATTTCGTTTTTGAATTGATGCAACTTTGGGGCCTTCGAGACAATTTGGGGCCCCCTTTGGGCAATGTGGGTCCCCAATGGGGGGTTGGGGGCGGCTGCTACAGCTCTGTTGAATGGTGAGGATCTTTTAGCATTAGGATGAAGATCTTGAGAGATGATACCACTTTTTTCAGTTTTCGGTCGTAAGGCAAAAAACTGTGGATCTCCGCTTCGTTTAAAGCCCGTCTGCTACTTTTAATTTAAGCGCGAAAGCTCAATCCTCATACAACATTAAGATTTTTGTCGAAGCAACTTGTTTACGATCAGAAAGAATGAACAGAAACACGACAAAGCTGTCTAAGCGCTGAAAATGTGCATAAGGCAGACTAGTGGTTCGCATCATTCTTCACAATTTATTCCTTTTTGACTCATCAACTTTGGTTTCCTCCCTAAGGTTTTAGCTTCAAAAAATGTTTCAGAAATACTGTAAAACTACTTTGCTTTGATATGATATTTGCATGGTCCTTGTACGTCAGATCAGTCGTTTTTAATGGGCCGAAACTTAAAAAAAACATAATCAAATAACGAAACTGATCAGTCAAGGCAAGGACCTTGAGCCTTGTCTGCAACCACTCGTTAAAAAATTCGATGCTTTTTTGAGCATCCTCAGTTGTTCTTTATCTAGCGTAACCTTTTAATGCTGTAGCGTAGTCCTCCCAACTGCCCCGCGACAAAATGATGACGTTCAAGTAGGCCTATTGCAAAGCGCAAGGGATGCTTATTTTGTCAGACAATGACGCAAGTTTCTATTTTTAATAGCCTACTAGCATCAGTGGCGTAACTAGGATTTTTTTGGAGGGCAAATGCCCAGGGTCTTTTTCCAGGTGTTCGTAATGCCTTCACGCCAAGATATAGTTAAAGCTATTTTGCTGTAAATTGCACACAATTCTTTAGTTTTGATAAACTTCAAAGTCTTCAATATAGGCTGTCGCGAAATAGGAAATTGTATTACTTCGCTGACAGGACGATTGATAAGAATTGTACGACAAACCGTAGGAATTAATTCGTTCTTAAATCTGACCTCACGAAAAAACCAAGACCTTCTTCACCAAACTAATATAATAATCGACCCAACTTAACTCACTTAGCTACGGTACTCACCGTACTATATATTTTCACCCACGCACAAATATTTACATGAACAAAAAATATCCAAGACAGAGGTATAAAGGTATTTACAAAGAAAACGCTCTCTTCACAAAATAGTAGTGATACCCGCTTTAGTTTGTATAATCATACGTTATTCCTAACACAAATCAAGTATTCACATGACGCAGAAAAAATACAAACAAGATTCAACAAATATCTTCTAGGATTAGATTCAAGTTGAATCCGCTCATGTGCTTTTGATGACTTTCAAAGCCAATGAATTCAAAGTCTCCAAACTCAACGAATTATTTTTCAAGGCAATGAATTTTAAATAAAGAGATCCAGTCCTAACTCTTCACATAAAATCAGTCGATTGTAAAGTAGAATTATAAATTTAGGGGAGATGTGTGAATTCCGTCTTGATGCACAACACGTTTGCAGTAAAAGGGGGTTAATCCTCTTTTTTCTTGATGGTATGTTAAGATATTGTGTTTTCGAGTAATAAACCCTCTATTTACAACACTTAATGGTTGCATAGAATCAAGTGCTTGGAAGTATTTTTCAAAAGTTAAAGGATTTTGTCGGATACTAACGCCCTTGCAGACTTGTTTTTTGCTTTTTCCTTCACGAAAATACGTTTTGCAAGTTAAAGCAATCGCCTTTTCTCCTTCATACTCGGTTTTCATTAATCCGAGCACCCTTGTATCAAAAGCATTTCTTTTTTGACAGCAAGAAGGCGGTGTCCAGATACCTCCAGAGACTTTGACGTCAATGAACTTGTTTAGGCACTCATCACAGCAGTCTGCCGGCATATACTTCCTTTTTTCTCTAAAATACTCTTCTTTGAGATGTTGAGGGACACAATCATCTAAAGAGTCGTTGCTAATAGAAAAGTAAAGAGAGTCTGTATCGCTCTCGATCAATGAATAGCATTTTTTGGGATATACTTATCCAAAAAGTGGTAAAAAAACTTAAGGATGTGGAGTTTTGCTTCTAAATAAACAGAGATCCCTAATTGAAGGGGTAAGTCGTGTTTGATTTGCTTTTTCAAGCTCTTTACTTCGTATAGACCGGGTTTCAATTGTTCCAAGTGAGAAAACCGTGGGTTATTGATTGCTTCGTTGATGTTGGAATCGGTATGATACGTAACAGCACGGTGTTTGCTTCGATTCAAAAGAGTAGCAGAGTAAAGACTGTTACCACAGAGCTTTGACGTCATCGCTAACACTTGTTTATCTGGATCGATATCGCCAAGACGACGGTTTTGCACAATTTCCTGGGATAGTTCGTCAAAACACTTCATGGGGAAAAATTGAATAAATTCTTGGATGCGAGTGATTTTTAACCCCAACTCCAGATAGAATTTTGCCATCCGAGTATTGATAAGAATCTCTTCTCCAAAATAACTGCTGATGAGGTACTTTCTCGGTTTTTTCGAAAATCCTTGTTCTTCTGCGATTTTTTGCATGTATTCTCCAATATCAGAACGTGAAATCATTGTGTTTTTATGATCGGTGGAAAATCAGAGAACTTTGGTTTCAATTCTTCCGGGGTGTGAATAGAGCAGATAAGTAATCCAAAAAGCGATTCAGACTGGATGCCCTCTATAATTTTTTCAAACGTCAGCTGGTTGCGAGGCTCTACACACTTTAGCTTTTTTAGGAACGAAGCAACTTCCGGATTTCTTTTTAGTTTTTTCCACTCGCATTCTCTTATTCTATTGGCTCTATAACCTGCTTCCTCTAACTTTTTGGTCTTATTCAAGGTGTCTTGTCGAAGCTGTTCATAGGTTTTTCCGTTTACCGGATGAACTTTTTTGGGGCTACCGTCAGGATTTGCTGAACACTTGTCGCATCCGTGCCAAAAACAGCCATCAAATTCAAAAACTTCATTAGTCGCTGGAGCGAACCCGTCAACAACCAACGAGTGCTGAGTCAGTTTCTTTTCGCCTTGACCTGAATATTTGTGCTGAATTTCTTTATTTTGGGTGTAACTGATCCATTTTAACCATTGATAAGATGAGAGCCCGTATTTGCAGCAAGGATCTGGGCGATAATGATCTTTTTCTCGATAGCGAATAAAGTATGAACAAGGCAAGTCTTGGGATATAGCGTGCAAATACAAACTATTCGCGTCAAGACCTATTACTTTCTTGCACGTTTCTGGGTTAGATACCTCATGAGGACGAATTTTTGTTTCGTCTTTAATAGCTAGTCTGGTAAAAACAATGGATAGTCCGCCTGTGATATTGGATCTCAAAATATGATAAAGGTCAGCGTGTCTTTTGGGAAACAGACAGAAAAAAGTTTCTTTTTCACATCTCTGGAGCATTTGAATTTTAGCAACTCCACTAACAGAAAAGCTAGATTTAAATATATCAATACCTTGTGCCAAATAAGGCTGTAACATTTTACCTACAGCTTCAACAAAAGGTCCGCAATCCATCACGTTGTAATAAATGAGCATATCTTTGAGAGTCTTCCACTCTTTTTCTTTCCAGGTCTTTTTGACAAACTCATATTCTGAGGGAGAGATGTTAGAATTTGTGATTTCACTAAAAAATGCCTCGTACGGTGGAACAGACGGATGTTCTAATGCTTTTAAATCACGAATGAAGCGATAAGGAAAGAAAAATTTCCTTGCAGTGCAACCGTAAGCCAAAAGAAAAGATCGATAGCTGAAGCCAGGAGAAATGTAACTTCGAATATCCAAAAATCGAAGTTTGGCAGTCTTTAAACAGAGATAAGTGTTTGCTTTTTTAATCACAAAATCAATTTTTTCCACCAATTCGCGAATCAGTATGGTTTGAATTAAAGGAAGGTCGTATTTAGAGCTGTTGTAACCCAGTATAGGGAGTTCTCGAATGAAAGCATCAAATTCTTTTAAAAGATTTTCGCTCCGACAATTGAGACTGATAGCAAGAGCATCAAACACGTATTCATATCTTTCCTGCAGGATTGCATATGCAGCATCTGAGAGTTTTTCCATATAATCAATCATTTTTTGAACTAATACAGTTTCGTTACCCTCAGAAACAAAACAAATGGGATCTTCAAAATTTGGGATATTGGAAGATATGCCCACACTTAAAGGGATGTGTTTGGAAGTAAACGAAAGTTTTTCACCGTTTTCAGGTAAATTATTTTGACTTAAAATCGACTCGAAATCGTAGCAACAGTAAAAAGGGTAATGTGGTTGATCGTGGGGTACAAAAACGTCTATAATTTCTAATTTTTGAAAAATAGTTGGTTGGTTTTTAAAAATACCGCCTGGAAAAGATTGTGTAACAGTTTGGTCGCAAGAGACGGTGTGTCTCAAAAAATGTTTTCGTCCATACCATAGTTTGTCACATCGCTGGCATTGATAAACATCACAATACTTTTCAAAGTCAACAATCAAGCTTAAATGATTTTTAAAAACATTCAATTGCATGGTTTCATCGTACAACTCGCGACTACGCTGTATTAGTTTCGCTTTTTTATCTTGGAGCTCGTAAATAACGATATTAATCTCAAAAAAATCTTCTATCTCTGGAAAATCAATGAGAAAAACGCCTTGAAACAGATCAGGATCGACATGAAAATGTTTGCAATAAGCAGCGAATAATTGTTTAGCATCTTGTTCGCACGAACGTTTATCACAACCGCGAAAAATAGATAAACATCGAAAAAAACATAGATTGTCATAGGATATGTGATTCACCACCCCTCGATTATGCGTTAAAAAGTCTGGAAGCTCTACAGGTCCTGATAGAGGTGCATCCACCAAATGATTGATGTAAAAGACCAAATTCGTAATCCGGATTATTTTCCATTTTGTATCCGGTCGGTTGAAATTTTCCAAAAAATCCTCCGCTGCTGTCTTGTGTAAAAATTCCTCCAACTCATTGCTGCTGCTTATGGTCACAGCCGCGTCCAATACTTGAGCGTTGTTGCTGGAGGGGTGATAATAACGGAATTCGTCAGTGTCAATATTCCTCAGGACATACCCAAAGCTATAATTCAGTTTGAATCTGGTTTGTTGATCCCTCATTATTCTTTCAGCAATTGTGTCGATCATGTGTTCAAAATTTCGAAAATAAAAATTATGTAAGCTCTGTACTTTTCCGTGTTTTGAGAAAGTTCTGATGTTGGACCAGTATTTTGAAAGAAACTCCCGCAATTCTGGGTCCTCTTCATCCAAGTGTTCATTTTCTAAAACCTCAAACTCCTTCCGGTTCTTTGCTCGAAGGTCGCCGGTGTAATTCGGTTTTCGATACGTGGTCCTTGCTTTTTTAGTTGGTGTTTTTTCGTTTTCAGTGTGCTTTCTTTTGCAAGAATGTTTTGCAAAATCTGTCAGCGAATCAAATTGTGCTCCACATCTTCTACATTTTCCGCACTTTTGCTGGTGACGTTTTAAATGATGCATCTCCTTGAAGTTTTTCTGACATTTCATACATGCAAAGTCTTCTTTCTTCTCATGTATTGTTTTCACATGTCGATTTAACTAAACTTGTTGGTGAATTTTTTGTGGCAGATATCACAAATTATTTCAGCATCCATGACGTTTCCGAGCCAATATAAACAAACTTACGCACTATTGCGCAATATACACTAGCTTCCATGAAAGTCAAATACCTGTTTTTCTTCATATTTTTGTAAGTAAAAATCGTTAGTGTGTATTTTGTCCAAATTTAAATAGATAACATGATTTTATACTTGTGGTACGTAACAACGTAACTGCTGACAGCAACTCAGAAACCGCATCTAGTGTTTTGTTTGTGACCAACTCAGCGACCCCGTCTGGTGGTATGTTTGTGATCAAGTCAACTCAGCAACCCTCAATATTTTTTGCACAAAACCATGAAAAAAAGCGTAACTTTTAATAACTGAAATTCGATACAATAACAAAAAATTTTAGAAATAATTAAATTTTTACATGATTTATTTCAAAATAGTGGTAGTAGTAGTAGTGTCTTTTATTTCTGCACCGTCAAAATAAATTAACACAGCAATATAGGATTTCAAATACAAACGGACACAGAAAAGGGAAGAAGCGACAAAACGATCAACGTTGTAACATGCTAGCGAGAGTGAAACTTGAAGATGAGGGGATTAGTAGGCATGGTCGCAACACCCGATTAATTTAAAATAGGGTAAAAAAGAACAAAAAGCAAACATATGACGGCGAGATAAAAAAGACACTGGAGAGACTACAGCTCCAACACCGCTATGATATAGTGCAATGGTAGGAACCATAACAGTGTACGGCATTTCGAGGTTACTCAATGTCGTCACAGTGCAACTAGAAAGAAAAAGAGTCCCAACCTAACCCCATACCAAGCGCCGTTGAGACCATAGAGTAACCACAAAAAGCCAGACAGGCAAAGAAACCTACCTAAAGAAATCCTGTCCAGCATGACCGCAGATTTACGACAACTATCACAAATGAAAATAAAAAAAAAGATTATATGTCGTAATTGGAATAATAAAAATACTTTCAAAAAATTAAAGGAAGATAACAATAATTCCCTAAGTTATTGAACTGGTAAATAATACTATTAACGTAAAAGTTTTTTTTAAATACAAGAAAAGAAATAATGTAACAACAACTTCAGAATTATCAAAATAACTAAAGTATAAATTCTATCACATGTGTAAAACTAAAATGCAGCAATAATTTTAACTAAGAAGTATGAAATCGATATTTCTTTCATCATAAAATAAAAATTAAAAGAAAAACTATTAAATTTTTAATTGCAATACTGTAACAAAATATTTCTTTCATCACAAAATAAAAATTAAAAAAAAAACTATTAAATTTTTAATTGCAATACTGTAAAAAATAATTCTTTCGTTATAAAATAAAAATTAAAAAAAAAACTATTGAATTTTTAATTGCAATACTGTAACAAAAATTTTAGAAGTAATTAAATTTTTATGTAATTTATTTTATAATAAAAATACTTACAAAAAAAAAATTAAAAAAAAAAAAACTAGAAAGTTTTTAATTGCAATACTGTAACAAAATATTTCTTTCATCACAAAATAAAAATTAAACAAAAAAACTATTAAATTTTTAATTGCAATACTGTAAAAAAATATTTCTTTTGTTATAAAATAAAACTTAAAAAAAAAAATATTAAATTTTTAATTGAAATATTGTAACAAAAATTTTAGAAGTAATTAAATCTTTATGTAATTTGTTTTATAACAAAAATACTTACAAAATAAAAATAAAAAAACTATGAAGTTTTAATTGCAATACTGTAACAAAAATATTTTTTTCATCATAAAATAAAAATTAAAAAAATTATTGAATTTTTAATTGCAATACTGTAACAAAAATATTTCTTTCACCGTAAAATAAAAATTAAAAAAGTATTAAATTTTTAATTGAAATACTGTAACAAAAATTTTAGAAGTAAATAAATCTTTACATAACTTATTTCAAAATGAAAAACACTTTTAAATAAAAGAAAATAATAAAAAATTAACACGTGAAAGGAGTTCGTGTTGAAAATTAACGAATAGTTTGGGTGTGAATGCAAACTTGCAATTTCCAAACTTAAAAACGTTAAAGATAAAAGCGGTTTACATAACTAAACATAGATAAAATCAAATTATGTCAATTAGTAAACAAGCAATTATGTTAATGCAATTAAATTAGCAAGTACATTGTAAACTAAACTAAATATTTCATATTACCACAAATTACTGAACGTAATCTCTAAAAGAACGAAAATACTTTGCTTTTTTGGAGGTTCATAGATCATCGTGACGCGTAGGTTGATCGCGACGCATGACGTCATCGCCTGCACACCAGTTTGCACACCATTATCTGTTCGAAATGGACCATCTATAACTACTAATGCAACTCACAAATGACAGTGTTTTGATTTACTGTTAGGTTGTCATTTGGAATGACTTTAATCCAGTTTTGTTTCTCTTCCTCTCTACTGGGAAAGCGATATACTGATATTTTCTTACTGGCTCCACTTTTACTCCTTTCACTTGCATAATTAGTACGACATGCAAACACACAACATTTTTTCGGCATAACTGGCTATATCCGGTAACTCCTAAGGATAGTGTTTAGCTGACTGATTTGTTTATCTGATTAAATTACACCAAAACTTTCTTACCGGGATTAGTTACCGCCAAACATTCTGTAAATGCAGAAAGTAGAATTAGCTAGGTTTTCTGCTTAAACACAGTCTGAAACAAAAATAATCATCTTTGCACCTGCAGCAGTGGAATCATAAATGCTAATTTCAATTTCTGTGGAGAATTTAGACATTGTTTTTTTTTTTATTGTAACCGCAAGATATCCATAAATTCTGGACACATGAGTAAAAATTAGGCACAGGAACAGAAAAACTGAGATAGAAGTAAAATATAGGTGTGCGGAGGTTGGGGTGAGTTAGGTAGCTTCGGGAGAAGTTGGAAGCCCTCCAATCTCTGATATCCTCCCAGGCCCCCAATCACTCTCTCCGAACCAGATGCGACCTCTCGTTGTAGTAATCTTATTCAGTCGTGATTTCAACCTCCTCTAATGGCCCTCTAGGCTCAGTCCTGCATCCCTAACCATCCATCTTCCAGCAAAAACCTTAAAAGATATGCATTCAAACTTATTAGATTAGCATCTATAGTTTAGTCGAAATTATTCAGCTTATAAGGCTAAGGCTTCTTCTACAAAAACTTTCTTTAAAAGTTCCCATTAGAAACCAAACCAGCAGGTAAAAAAAATCTTGTTCATTACCGGTAACAAAAAACATGCAACACTTGCACGACTTGTGAATAGGTGAGCAAAGTCAAGTAAAATTATTAGGCTAGTAGCCGAATTTATGTAATCAGTTATCTCAGCAAATTAGTGAAAGTTAAAATAAGATACCATGATAAATTTCTTTGTTTGCCTGCTAGTAGTCTAATGCTCAAACCTAGTACTCATGGGCGTCCGCAGGGGGGGCAAGAGGGGGCACTTGCCCCCCTGAAAAACCAAAAAAGTTGAAAACATACGCATGAAAAAATGCAAGTTAAGAAATTACACAAAAAGTTGAAAAATACAGATGAGTTTACTACAAAACGAATAAAATAACAAAAAATTTCGCAATAATCTGTTTAATTAAAGCAGGGGTGGGCAACTTTCTGGTGATACTGGGCCACAAATTATAAATATAGGCTTCCAGCGGGCCGCAGTTTTTAGAAGAAAAAAAACACTTCTTGGCAGGAGTAATACTAAAAAAGGGTCTGTCGCGTGAAAAAGAGGTCTGTGAAATAAAAGATGACTAGAAAAACAAGATCTTCAGCCTGGAAAATAGCATTCAAAGCAGTTCGTGTGTTGATTGGGTTTGAACTTGATCGCAAAAAACAGGTTTCGGAACCAATTGGCTATTAGCACATGCTTTGGCGGGCCGCAGGTTGCCCACCTCTGAATTAAAGCATAAAAGAGTTTGTCTAGTTGTCTAAATGCTGCTGTCTAAATTAGTCCGGCCGTTCAATAAGTGGATACTCCACCCTTCACACATCATTGAAACTGGTTTTAGGTTTAGGCATGCTGTTACCAAAACCAGTGCTAAGCACGTCAGAAAATATTGGTACAGGTCCCGAGCATCATTTTACGTTGATCAGTACGAGTTTTTGCTTGATATTTGATTCATTTTTTGTTCTCTGCATGATTCCATTCGTTTAGGTTACTTTCTTGTCTTTCAAGGCCGTATGCAATTGTACATACTATCGCATTCTATTCAGGTCAACAGACATGGCCATTTATCTTTTGTCATGACGCCAAGACTAGAAAAGTGTCTTTGTGTCAAATGCTATTCTTCAGTCCAACCACAATCGGATAGACTGGTGGAAGATAAGTAGGCGCACACTTCGCATAAAATGAAGAATTCGGTTAAAAGTTTTTGTGCGTCTTTTTTATTGATCGTCAATCTCAAATCTCGGTTATACTCGTGGTATTACCCAGAAGCTGCGTGCAACGAGTGGCGAAGACCATCTCCGTAACTTAGTGCGTGAGCAGCTTAGCTTCGAACTCCAAAGAAACGTGGCGAGCCATTGGCGGTGGCCGTGAACAGCACTGTATTCGATTTGACAGATCGGATATCGAACCCCAGATCTCTGACTTTGAGAGCAATATCGTTACTGCTACATCAATTAGCCGATTACCAATCCGTCATGTGGACGTGCGTATACTAGCAAATTCACGCGGCAACAGCAGCATGTCCAATTTTACTTTTTGCATCTTGTACAGAAAAATTCTGGTTTTTGCCTATATACCAAGTATCGTATCTTGTATCTCGTATCTTGTAAAACAAATTTGGACTTGTTGCTGATGTGCTACTGGTACGCCTTGGTGGCAGAAATTGCGCTGCCGGTACATTGCAATAAAAAAATTGAGCAGCACTTATTTATAGGCCGTAGCTATAAGTTTGATTTTCAGAGCTCAAACTACTTTTTATTTTGACATTTTGGATCAGAACGTCGCTATCGGTGCGGGAAGTCTGGGATTCGATTCCCGGATTGGTCAAATCGGACACAGTATCGCTAACGGCTCACCACCGTTGCGACGTTTTCTCGAAGATTAAGCAGCGGAGACGGGCCCCGCCACTTGTTACACACTTTGGCGTAATAGCGCAAGTATAGTGAAGATTTGATTGTTTTGAAATGGAAGCATCAAACCAACCACATATAACAAGACCTAAGAAAGCAATGCAAAAAGAAAGTTGTTTCAACAGACTGTCAAGCCTAGTGGCACATAAATTGATTTATGTCCGCATAATGCACAACAACATGAAAGAAGAGTTCTGCACGTACGGCATCGGCCGACGCCGGACGTATGGTCAGTTGGTCACCCTATCACTGACACTTACCTGACTATAGCTTTCACTAAGATGGCCATCTCGAGAATGTTTTTGCCCCCCCTGCATTTTTTTCTGCGGACGCCCATGCTAGTACTCAAATATAATTGCAACAGCTTTCCTTTACAGTTTTGTGTTAAGCTGATTGTCACTTTGATTAGGCTACACTCATTGCTTTGAGTAAAAACTTTTAAAATTTTCTTCAAAATAGGCCTGCATTAAAAGCAACTAGACCTAGCTCCTATTGGTTTAGTGTTGCAAAGTGAAATTTGGCTACAGTTTTGCTGGGTCGAAGCCTTACAGTTTCTTATACAGTTAAAAAACAAAAGTAAAACAACTAAAGACATTCTGTTACTCTGCTCTGCTTACATGATGGGCATCAGGGGCGTATTTTCCATAGGTGCGGAGGGTGCGGCGTATTAGCTGCAACCTACAAAAAACGTTGAAAATTACATCAATTTTTGGACTTTCTTGAGTTTCTTCCTCAGAGCCTGTTCCTTAGCCTAGCACTAGCCTTGACAACTCTTTCTATTGTGGTTAGCCTAATGCTACCAAATTTAGTGCTGCAACCTCCGAAATACGCTGAAAATTATATCAATTTAAATTTTACTTTCTTGATTCTAATCATGACTAAAGCATTAATTTGCTGCTTTTTCCGTTAGCCTACACCGCTTCTCACTAACAGACTTCAGCAGACTGCAGACACAACGATACCGTTTTCACAGCTGATAGGCCCCCACAAAATTTTGGCGCTTGCGCGATGACATGGCCTGTTGTTAAGAGCGCCATGTGTGTATACAAAATTGCGGATGAAGCTGAGCGTCATAATTACCGTTTGTGGTTGTACTTTAACATACCGGTGCAATTATCTGTGTTGGTTGAATTGATGTGGTGTTTGGCAAGTGCTATAGATTTTTCTAAAGCAAGTAGGCTATTTACTGGTTCTACGCCCTAGTGCAAAGCAATTTTTAGCTCATTATTAAATTTGTGTTACATACCTTTTCCCTTTTTTAGTCATGTTTCAAAAGTAATTTGCCATTGCTGAACCAAACCTGTGTTTCGATGTTGTGCGAGCATGGCATTTGAATAACTCTTCTGCATTTTTCCACTAGACTTCATTTGAAATCTGAATGTGGTACTTTACTGCACTGATGTTTGGTGTTGTGCTGACTGTGAAAACGTTGTTGCTGGAGCCACAGAAGAAGTGCTAGCGCCGTTTGATGAAATAAATTCATAGCATTATTCGAATTTTTTAAATTGTTTCCTGTCAGTTCAAATTTAAGAAAATCGCTTCAAGTTTGCGTTGCATGCTTGAAACGGCGCCGCGCAGTCGATATCTCGTTCACATTTATATTTTATATATTTTGTTTTGTTGCATATTTATCCTCTTATCACGAGAAAGCGATCAATGCGCTATACGAGCTCGCTTAGGAGTTGCCGGCCATCTGTCTGCCACACCAAGATGGGGGATTCCGCTAAGTGCCTTTCCCAACGGCACTACAAGTAAACTCGCCGGCTTGTTCTCCACACTGTCATTTTAATGCTGAGCGTCAAGCAGGGAAGCTGTGAATACCAATTTTTAAAGCAATTGATTTGACCCGACTCGAAATCAAACCAAAGTCTACAGCTCCAGAGGCGGACGCTCTAGCCACTCGGCCACCTCAGCTGTTTGTTGTTGTTTAATTTCTTATCTTCTGCTTTAATTTCTTCCAATACCGGTACGGTAAACAAAACTTTACGAGACAATTGTTTGGAAGCCCGACTATACAATTGTTCAGAAGCCATTTCACAACTCATGGCCAAGGTTGCTTGGCTAATCAGTAATTTATACAAAATTCTATTAACAACTATATCTTCAGAACGCTGGCAACTTTCAAGCTGGCGCGAATTCGTTTGACATAAAGCGCCGCCTTGCCATTACGTGACAATTTGAGAAGTTTGTGAATATGGAAAACTGCCAAATACAAAAACATGCAGCCTGAAGTATCGTACATAAACGGACGTTATTATTTTGCTTAACTTGGCAATCATGCTGAAAATGTAATGCAGGTCAGGTGGCACCAACTCAAACCTTTAAGCTTGCAATTTGACCCTTTATTTTCAGGTATGTGAAACAAGACGGGAAGCCGCCGTTAAGTGCAGTGCATGGTTATATTCAGAGAAGGTCTCCATTGTAATCGTAATCTGTAATTTCTAATCGATTACGCCATTTTCAAATAATTGTAATCGTAATTTAAAATTGATTACATAGGTGCGTAATTGTAATCGGTGGAATCGATATAATAGAACCATCTTTGAGTCCGATTACGTACTTATAAATTGAAGATCTTAGTTTTAAAACCGAACTAGTAGTGCGCTTTAAACCTAAACTAGGCCTAATCTGTGTATTTTAACACGTACTATTTTAAAAAATTGAAGAAAATAACTTCGAATAATGTTTTCTTTTTTCTTAAGGAATTAATAATTTGTTCCTATTCCGACTTAACCGGGAATCCCAAAGTTTATGACCTTACAACTTTTGACAACGCCATATTAGTGGATAATTTTGCGAAAATGTTTCGGCTTTAACAAAACTAGGCCGATGTAAGACAAGACAACATCAGTGTTTCGGATAAAATTTGGGAGAATCTTTGGCATCACTCTTATGTGTGTTTGTTTCCACGGCCAAGATTTGCGTCTTCTAGAAATTGAGCTTACCTAAATCGAATACCTATGACCTATGCTATCATCACTTTAACTTATTTTTTCATTTTTTGATTAATTCTGACTTTGTGAAAGCTGTTACAAAATCATTTTTTAATTTTGGCGAAGCGACGTAATCGTAATCATAATAATCGTGACGATTACAAGGTGAAGTAATCGTAATCGAAAATCGATTACATGGGTGCGTAATTGTAATCGGTGGAATCGTTATAATCGAACGTTTTCTGGTTGTATTGTATCCATATCATGCAGTTTAGTTAAGTTTAATTAGTCTTAAGATGTATTGTGTAGTGAGTCTCAATGTTACTAAATTGTTAGGGAAATCCCCGTCAACGCATTCCCCGAAATGACTTGGCAGTATTGCAATCACTAATATCTTTTTCCAGAGCTTTGATTGGACGCGTTGTCTAAAACGTAACGAATAGATGCTTCCACGCTCTAACGTCACACGTTTTTTATTTATCCGCTCACACATTAAAAATCGATGTAGAAAAAATACTACGGGGTTTCAAGTGGAGAACTTTTTGATGGAAGTTGATGTGACAATATATTTTCAAAATTTAATTTCGAAAAGTAGCCTCCAGAGAAGTGGAAGAACTTTGTTTCTAGAGCTCGTAGAATCTTCAGCTTACAGGCTATACTATTTTTCAACAAACACAAGCTCCACTGCTCACTTCAGTGACACTATACATCAAGGGCTATACCCTTCAGCATACAACAATATTGCTTACTCTACGCACACTAAATTGACGCTCGAATGACTACGCTCGAATAATTTTGAGATCAAAAATTCACGCCTATTTATACTCTAAATTTAAGTTCGAGAACGTTCTATAACATTTCCAAAAAGAAACAAGAAGAGAAATCATATGACATCAAAAATTCACACCAAATTATAGTAAATACAATTGTGACGTCACAAGCACAAATTTTGACCAGTGAAATTACGTAAAGGACAGATCTGTCCAGAATATTCAAGAAAAAAATACGTCAGTAGAAAATTATGACTTCATGATGCAACCTTACGAAACAATCCCACAAATAAAACTTCGGATAAAAACGCATCGGTCTAGTCTAGAACCTTCTACAGTAGACAAAGCCTTTAAAACAAAAACATATGAAACAGTTATATCGATACGCTCCCCCCTTGTTAAGAATATTATCCAACGGAAAATATAATACACAAAAAAACGATATCACTTATTTACATAATTACCTCACACAACAAATTTCAAAACACGGCACAAAACTAACAATTTTCAGAATCAACCACTAAGCGGCTTAAATAGTCCGCTACAACATTGTCTTTGCCTGCTCGATGGTGGAATACTTCCGCTCTGCAAATGTCAGCTTCTTGCTTCCGAACGCGATTGGAAAAAATCGTCCTTCGTGATCCTGCATAAGCGCAGCACCAAGTCCACAGTTCGACGCATCGGTACGCAAAATAAAGTCTTGTTGTGATCTGGCAGACGCAGAATGGGCCTACGCACCAGGCTTCCGCATAGGGTCACAAATGACTTTTCTTGAGCATCTTCCCATCTCACACTTTCCGGTAGTCCTTTTTTTGTCAAGTCACTTAGTGGCGCCGCAACTGCCGCGATTGATGGCATGTGGTCGCGGTAATAGTTGGCAAGACCCAAGAACAATCGAACCTCCTTTTTTGTTATGGGTCTCTTCGCACTGCGTATCTTCTCCAAGTTCTCCTCGTTGATGGAAATGCAATTTTCTCCGATGGAATGTCCTAAAAACTCGACAGATTTCGAGCCAAATACGCGCTTAGTAGGTCGAATAACTAAGCCTGCTTGTCTTAGTTTTTCCAAAAGTTTATCAAGCACCTGCAGATAAGTAGCTCAGTCCTTTGTAAAGACAATCAGATCGTCTATATAGCACTCGACATTTTCCATGTCATGAAGTAGTTTCCTCATGCCACGAACCAACGTTGCTCCAGAGTTTGTCATTCCATACGACATGCGCAAGAACTCATAACAACCATCCGGGGTCACGAACGCGGTCTTGTGCATATCCTCCTCAGCGACCGGTATTTGCCAATATCCTTTACTCAGATCTATTGTCGAGTAATATTGGCATTTTCCTACCTTCCCAAACAAGTCCTCGGCCGTAGTCATTGGCGCTAGATCTGCGATTGTAACTAGGTTGAGCTTTCGAGAGTCGACGCACATCCTGACAGAACCATCTTTCTTTTTGATAACAACCAGCGGAGAAGCATACGGCGAACTGGATTCCTTTACGATTCCGGTATCCATCATGTTCTTTATCTTCTCCCGAATCTCACCTCTCTTGGCATAAGGCAAAGGATAAGGCTTGCACCTGATCGGGCGATTGTCAGTACGATCAATCTTATGCTCAATCACGGTGGCCTTTCCTGGGATTTCCTCATACCTTCTTAGAACTGCCATAACTTTGTTCCGCTGTTCACCATTTAACTCTGCCCCAACGCGCATATCTTGGATGCTTTCCTTCGATTGGATCGTCACCACCCCAGCAAGTCCTCCTCATTGACACTGACCTCCTCAGCAACATCCCTCTTTACTCCTACCAAATTTGTCCCTACTTACCCAACTGCAGCCGCCTGAGGAATGAGGATGCCCCCCCTGGACGCCCAGGGCACATCCGCGGCCCACCTGGGTTTCCCCCCGAAGCTCCCCTGGGATATCCCTCCGCCCAGGCGTTGCAGTCTTTTCAATCCTACCTCGCTCCACATAAAGCTTCAACACGTTGATGTGGTACGTTTTCACCTTTTAGTTGACTTCGACCTGGTAATTGTTTCCCCATTTGGTTCCCTTGATCTCAAACGGACCTTTCCATTGCATAAGAAGCTTGTTTTGGTCAGTGGGAAGTAACACCAAGATTTTGTATTCCACCTGGAAACTCCGTTTCTTTGCTTTCCGATTGTACAAATTTTTTGTTTCTTCCTTGGTTCTTTTTTAGTTCAGCTTGAGTCAACTTCATTGTCTCGTCCAACCTTTACCGCAGTTCGAGGACATACAGGTAACTTGTTGTAGCTATCGTAACCTCTTCTTCCTCAGACCATAACTCCTTCAAAATCTGGACAGGGCCTCTTACCGTCCTTCCATACAGGAGCTCAAAAGGTGAGAACCCTGTGGCTTCTTGCCGTGCTTCTCTGTAAGCGAACAAGAGGGGATTCATGAAACGATGCCACTGACGTGGTTGCTCGTAGCATAGCCTCCTCAACATCCGTTTCAAGAAAGTTCATCGTTAAAGCTTTCATCTTGTATCTTATAAAGTTATACCTGAATAAGCTTGCATCGGGGTCTGTCTGATCTAATCTATCATCTCTGCACGTGCGTTTAACTTTTCGTTGCAATTAAGCTATTACAGCATTACAATTCATAAACAATAAAGGCAAGAGTATCATAATCCATGACTAACTTTAATAATTACTCAACAATCAAGAAATAGTAGAAGAAAAAAACATAAACAGTGATTATGTTTTTTAACATAAAACATAAAACAATATAAACAATATAACAATATAACATATAAACATAAAACAGTAATTAATTGGGTCTGTGTATATCCTGTAAACATCATTTGAAAGTTCTAGTTTTTTATTTTTTGCAGCATTGTCACGGACCCCCAGGGGTCCGCGGACCCTAGTTTGGGAAACTCTACATTAGACCACATAACTATTGTAACATTTTCAAAAGTCACCATGGTTCTCTCGTATATTTCAAGAGCTTTGCGACTCGATGACCACTGTGTCTCTTCGATGCATTTTCACCTGGCGGCTGTATTGAGTTGCTTGGCACAAAATAAACTGAACTGAGATCGATATCGTTACTTGCTAGCTTAAGATAAACAATCTGTTCTGTTACTACATGCTTTAAAGTGCGATCATACCAACTGAAATGCTGAGAGAAATTGTGCAGGTTCATCTTATCATGACACCATATCGGCACAGATGTGATGTCATAACAAACTAGGGTTACCATATTTTCATTGCGCAAAAGGAGGACAGGTTCTCTAAAGGTCATCACGTCCGCACATGTCCGACTTTCCGCTCTAATTCGAGTGAAGAACAAAATAAAAAAAGTTCATCACGTGCGCGGGTCACAGTTTGGGTTGAAACTTACCAAAATTTTTAAACAATAACATTAAAAAATGAAAAACGGGTCACAAAACTTATCAAAATCGATTTTTTTTCAATTATATCAAAACCAAAGACTTTAAGATATGAAGATGTATTATTGACCCCCCATAGTGTGGCTATTCCGCAAATTTTGAGTGGTTTTTTAACTTTCTACGAACAACGGATCTTGAGATATATTAGTAAAGATTTTTCACGTCTTGCGCTAAAATGACGTCACAATATTATCGATTTCGACATCAGTGAGCAATGTGTTACCAACCAAATATTGTTTGTAGACATGCAAATTGCCGATTTTTGAAGAGTTTTGCTCTGTACATACGAGAGCTTACAAAAACCATTATGAGCTACTAGAGTAGCCTATCTAGTTTTTTTTACCAATTCACTTTTTATCCAGCATAGTAAATGTACTAACAACATTGCCTATTGAAAAAGTGTATGTAGTTTAATATTGAGATGAAGGGATTTTCTGGTTTAAAAATTACGGTGCCATCACCCTGATTGAGACACAGACACCTTTGAGACATTGTGCAGGTTTATCATGTTATGACATCTCTTAATGACTTTGTGCGGATGTGATGTCATTATAAGATGAAATTTATCTACGCATTGTCTCAAAGGTTTATAGCGTCGCAGTTAGTGTGATCGCACCTTTAGACTTAGTCCATAATGGGAAAATGTAAAAATGACCTTGACCGATTTTGTTATACTTGCGGAAAAGTTACACTCCCTGACCGTCAAGCAAGTAGGCTACGAGTACGTATTACACCCTTCGTGACAAACTGTTAACATGCTTGTTTTGAAATGAAATTTGGTGATCAGGATAAGTCGTTTGCGCCTCTCAGTTGCTGCAAAACATGACAGTAAGGAAAACTTGCGATGGTGATACAAAGATGAAGAAGCTTGCGTTTTGGCTCTCCAAGAACAACTGAATGAGCAAACCGAAGTACTTTATTGGCAATGTGTAGAAGAACTGGTTTCATACGTACTTCTGACAGAAAAATCCAAAAACAACCTCGATTCTTCTGCCTCGTACTCCTCGCCCAAATCATGTACAAGCCTAGTACGCAAGCCAGTGCTGCTCATCGATCCTTTCCACAGTACTTTCTGAACTCTTCTTGTCGATTATGGCACCAATAAAATGTAGTTTGTGGAACTGTTAAGATGCTTTCATGGAGTCGAGATCCCAATAAATGAGCAGAGTCCTGCGTAGACGTGAAATATCTACCGTATGCCCTGTGCTGTAGTCATCACCTACGGAACATTTGTGGTGATTTGAAAATGATATCCATGCTCCTTCGTCTTCAAAGAGGTTATAAAGAACATCCTTGCTCTTTATGCTGTTGGAATTTTAGAACTGATGACCGACCTTATTTCCAGTAAGAATGGCCAGCTAGGGACTTTTTAACGTCTGATACCGTACATGCAATGCAGCATTAACCTCACTGATTGATCCAAAAACACATCGTACTTCCTCCTTTATTAAAATTGAATTAATGAAACGTTTGGTCAAAGCCTTTAAAGACAACCCATCGTTCAAATTTTTCCTGTGTAAATTTCCAGCTGGCAGTGATGCGAAACTTGGCGCAGGGTGTTAACTTACCTCAAATTCGTGAATTAATGACAAATTCTACTTTTTATGAAGTTTTATCTGAAGCAGAAAAAAAGGGTAGGCCTATGGATATCTTTCAAAAATGTATCAACCGAATTTCTTCGGAAAAAGCGTAACAAAGTTATGAAAATATGGTCAATGCGCAGGTTCCAAGTTTTGAGTGCAAAAATGTTTACTGAGATGCATTTGCTAAATTCTCATTTTGAATACTTTCCAGAAAACTGCGGTGATTACAGTGAAGAGGAAGGTGAACGCTTTTGCTGCATGACATTTGCATGATGGAAGAGTCTATTGCAGTTGTCTTTGAAGAGATACTTCTGTTCCACAGCATAAAAAGAAAGCTTTTAAACGCCCTTTTGCTTGTGTTTGAATCTTTTGTTTACATGCGCTCACATTCTGACCAATTAGTACATGTTTCTGAGAAAGTCATGTATCTTGGAAGAGGCCTACACAAATAATGTAGGCCTACCAGGCAAAACAGCTGTTTCAACATAAATTTTTTAAAAAGGTAAAATTCCTGTAGCAAGAAAACTGACCTGATCGAAAAAAACTGATCGTATATTTGGATACTATGACATAGAACGGTATAAAAACAGCTAAAAAACTTTCAACCTCTGGGGAAAAAAACTTAACCGCAGACCAGTGTAATAAATGCCGGTTTCACCATTGGACTTGGTGCTGTTGAATCGCTGGTAACTTTATGATAAAAATTAAGAGACATAAATTATCGAGAAAATAAGAACTTAGAAAAAGCATTTCGACACTTGCGGGCAAAACTTTCACCGGAACTTTGTTGCGGCTCCACCCTACTTCGTGACTTTCAACAATGCTTGCAGCTTAACTCAAGTCCCTCTGCTGGACACTGGACAGGTCGGTTGGCGTAGGCCTATAGTTAAAGATATCGCTATCGGCGCGCGAGGTCGTAGGTTCGATAACCTGGCCGGTCGCATTTGACAGTCGCCAACGGCTCGCCTCTGCTGCGACGTTTCTTCACAGCTGTATTGCCCAGGCGCCAAGCCACGGAGATGGACCCCACCAGCCGCCTCTCGTAACGCGCTTCGGATCAATATTTGTGCGAAAACCCGTAGCCTTCGACCCTATCAACATAACATCAGCTGATAACCTAGAATTCATAGCGTCACATTTTGAACTCTTAAAGGGATTCCGTTGTGTACTATGCGTTTGTAGCTTTATCTACTTAACTTTTTTTTGGCCAAAATGTAGAATGTTTATGGTGCTGGCGAATCGGGCAAGTTCATGCTATCCAGTAAAGCGCCTCCACTAACTCCAACCCTAATTCATTTAGCAATGATAAAACAATTGATCAGTCTTGGTTTTTTACTTACTAATATCAACCCTTGTACATATTACAACAACCCTCCCTCCATCCCTAACAGAACTCAGATGGTCAAGTGGTAAAAGCGTCCGCCTCTAGAGCTCTAGACTCGGGTTTAATTCAGAGTCGGGTTAAAGCAATGACTTTGAAATTGGTATTCACATCAAAGGGACAGTGTGTAGAACTATTTTTTATTTTTTTTTATTTATTGGCATATTTATCCTCTTATCACGAGAAAGCGGCAGTGCGCTGTATGAGCTCGATTAGGAGTTGCCGGCCATCTGTCTACCACACTGAGATGGGGAATCCCGTTAAGTGCCTTATGCAAGGGCACAGCAAGCGAACTTGCCGGTTGCTGCACACTGTCCCTTTGATGCTGAACGTCAAGCAAGGAAGCGTGAATACCAATTTTTAGGTTATTGGATTGACCCGACTAGAAATCGAACCCCAAGTCTACCGATCCAGAAGCAGACGCTCTATCCACTCGGCCATCTGATCGGTTTACTTGTTGTGCCGTAGGGAAAGGCACTTAGCGGGATTCCCCCACCTTGGTGTGCTCGACAGGTGGCCGGCAACTCCTAATCGAGCTCGTTATAGCGCGTAATTGCGAAAAAAACGATAAACGCGCTCTGTGAAAAATGAAGATATTTAGCTGTCTTTGAATTGCAACCAAACTACAAAAAAAAAAAAAAAACTGTCATAGCTACTATTCACCGTGATTCTTCCTCAGACACTCCGTTATTCATTCAAGAAATAACAAAATTTTCAATAAATTACACGCTGAATATAAGCATACTGATTTAGCCTTTCGATCATCTTTCAATACTTGATAATAAAATATATTATGCCAAATTGTGTGACCCTGCACATTTGCAGATAGCCTGACATCATAGTTCATGTTTACTTGTATCATATACTGTAATTTTCCTCTTCATTTAATCTGCTAACAATTTTCGTCATCGCTTTTTTCCTCTTTCCATTTTAAACTAATCAGCTTCTCCAACACGTGGTCGCTCGGCTAGAAGACCTGAATGGTCCCTTTACGACTTCTCTTTGCGCATTTGCCAAGTATTGTAGGCCTATTACGCTGACTGCTCAATAACCAAAATTTATTACATTAATATGATGCTTTCTTTAAACTTGTGTTTTCGTTGTTGTTTGAAAAGCGTTTTTTCGCGTTTGCATACCGGTACCTAAAAATAAACTTGTCTGATGATGTTTAAACACTGCATAGTAGGAAACGTTTTTTAGGGGATTTTCCACCCTGGCACCTGTTATTCTGAAGAAGCTCGGCGTGAACTGCTGAGCGAAACGTCAATAAAATAGTTGGAGTTCTTGCATTAGCCTGCGTCTTTGATTATTACCGGAAGAACATGTTTCTGAAATAGTTGATGATGTTTGACGTAATGCAACAAGCATAATGAAAATTTGATTTCTTTTTGTTTTTTACGTTCCTGCTGCTTATTTTCATTGCAAGCAACAGAGCACCTTTTATCTCTAGTTCAAAGAATGCGTAAATACTCAAATCAATAAATTTAAAACAAAAACTACAGTTTAGTCCAAGATGCCCATTCTTATGAGCGATAATAATACATTTAAACTACTTTTCTTGCAGTGCCAGCATTTGTAATTCTATTACTGCCAAACAATGCTAGCTCTTGGTAGCTTTGGGAAAGGCATTTAACACGATTTTTTCATAATATATCATTAAGTGGCAGACAGATCGTTGACAACTCCTAAAAACTAAAACGCTGCACATTGATGCCGATGACCGGCCATCTTTGTAGCATTCTCAACGTTTGCAATCTGGTGGTTTAAGTGGGTACCGGATAAGTGGCAGAAATAACACGATTCCACGCATAACACGAGAAGAAAATTAACGAATGAAAATTGTTTTTTCATCTGAGGACAGCAAACAGTACGAATATTGCGGATTTATAGCAAATATGTGGAAAAGATGAGATTTTACTATCAGTGCAAAAATAAAAATTTGTCCATTAAAAGACGTCGCAAACAAAATGTCTGTCAATGCAGGCGGACATTAACAGCATGCTAGCATGAATCTTTCTCATCCTCGAATGTTCATATCATAGAAATATATTGAAAAGTTCGTTATACAACACAGTGCTGATGAGGCCGGCATGCACAGCAGCCGAAACAGACTCGCTACAACCCAGACCGGGTCAAAAGTCACTCGTAGAATATGTCAGCATATGACGCGTATACCATGTTCATTGTTCAAGTAAGATTGTCGGAACGACGCAACATTACTTCTCCCTCTTCACTAATCTCACTGCTTTCTGATGAACTCGATGTCATAAGAGTTGCTGGGCAATCCCGCTCGTCTATACTACTGCGACGCACGGTTTCCTGGAAGTGGGACGGACAGTTGACTGGATGCCGCCTGGTCCGCAATCGTTCCGTGGTATTACTCAAAAACAAATGAGTAGCTGGACCGGCGTCGTAGCGAGAATTTCGTGGCAGCGAGTAAAATGGTCCTCTACTATAAGGACAAGTCCGCCCATGTGGGAGAAGGTCCGGGACGCCATCAAAACATATCCTGGGATGAGGCAACACGTCTAAAAACACGTAGCGATAATAAAGAAATACGTCATCGAAAATATAGATTGCAGTTTAAATTAACACATTTAAAGTCCACTGTCCATTTTAAAAGAACATCATACTTTACACAAGCCTTCACTTTTTTCACTTGGCACAGCTAATTAATTTTTATATTTTTAAAAACTTGAGTAACGGTCACACAAATAATAATTAGCATGGTGCAATAGACTGTTAACTTAACAACTCGTACTCGTGAACATTCAACCGATTTTTCATTTTCAAAAATTCGAAACCAGCGATAACTAGCGGTGGCTTTCATCGTGGGAATATACTTTTTCATTATCTTTTTTGTAATGTTCTGGAACGAAAAACTTTCAGTTGGATTCGGCAGGTTTTCAACTTTCTTTGTTTGACGTGTCCTTACAAAAAAGACAATGGCGACACGCGAAGAGTGATCCATATACTTTGTTTTTTTGGGAGGGGGCACTTTAAAAGAGTATCAATAAATTACTTATCCATAAGGAAAACAACTACAGCGGTGCTAAACTAGATGTTGGGGGGCTCAAACACCCACTACAAACTTCTACTTTGACATATCAATGCATCAGCACTATGGAACTTTTAGACCCTCAAAACTCAATAAACATTCTTTCGATTTTTGACTCCAATCCCCCCCAAAAAACACGCACCTGTTTTTGTAGCAAATAATGTCCATTGAAAGGCACGAATCCGCAAAGCACAACATGAAACACCGATCACGAAAAACTTATGCGGCATATTAAACACAATTTGTTATAAAAAATCATTTCCTTTAAGAACCTGTCTTTTCTCATAACAAGTTCATTGATTTAACTTTTGTTTGCAGGTCATATTTGTGAGCTTCTACACCTCAAGTGATTACGTAATTGCGGTGGTGCGCGCTGACGCCGCTAATTTGACGGCGTCAATGCTCGATAATGCTCCATCGCTGCCTTTCAAGAGTACTATAATTACGTTAATTCACAGCATTCCTTTAGCTCCGCTCAATGAACGCATCCTGCACGCAACTCACTTTTGCGGAAAAATAATTAACGTACCTCGTAGCACCGGTATGTTACGATATTAGCCAAAAACAGAAGTACTGTGAAAACCAGGTATAAAATATTTGTTGATGTTTTTATTGCTATTGGAAAAATTAACGCTGACGCCGTCACTTTTTTTTAACGCGCACATCACTGCGTAATTGTAATCGCTGCCTGCTTTACCACGTTATATTGGACGAAGTTCGATTTCGAAGAACTGTAGTTTTGAGCTGTGGTAAAGCAGACGCATTTTGTGCCAAGATATGTCTAAGTAGCATAGCACCCCAGTTTTCTATCAAGCCCGTATTAGATTTTACGTAGTAAATGTTGAATTTAATTGGTTGACTCAAGCCAGAAATATATCCGACTCAAGACTAGTATCATTGCACGTTTCTCATCACAGTCTTGGGCCAAAATTTAACCGAGTAAAGATTTGCATCCAAAAAATACCGGAGTGCCTAACGATCAAACAATTTTTCATGCTTTTTTCCACAAGTTGTTTGTACATAACATAAGTGAAGCAATGCAGTATCTTTATAAAATTCTCATAAGAATACAATTTGGGTTCCAATGGATTAAGCACAAGAGAAAACGTTTTCGACTTCATTTAAAATCAGTCTCTTAAGCTGTGCAACTTACTCTTTGATAAGAACTTATCTTCCACACTGAACTATCTTCAATCTC
The DNA here is from genome assembly GCA_964006365.1 of Trididemnum miniatum. Taxonomy (NCBI): domain Eukaryota; kingdom Metazoa; phylum Chordata; class Ascidiacea; order Aplousobranchia; family Didemnidae; genus Trididemnum; species Trididemnum miniatum. Next base: position 5,096,088 of record OZ023249.1, read on the forward strand.
GAATAGTTTCTTCTTGATGAAAAAATACCTCATAATTCATCTGACCATTATTAACAGCAAAACGACGAAACCTTTCAGAGTGAGTGACTACGACAAGGCTGCTCTCTTTCACCAATTCAGTTCCTTATTGACAAGGAAAGAAATGTGAGTCGTGGGCAGAAGTAAAGATCGGTGATTGCACTGAGCAACATCTGTTATTTGCAGATGATCTTGTACTACTCGACTCTTCCAGATTCTACCCAAAATGGTCTCCAGCAAGCTCCTTACAGGTTTTCAGATGCATGCTCTGTTGCCGGAATGAAAATCAGTACAATGAAAACAGAAACCATGTGCTTATCCAAACAACCAAAGCAGTGCTTTCTCCAAATTGGTGGAGTACCACAAAAACAGCCGGAAAAATTACTTGATGTCTCATTCACAAGTGACGGCAGACGAAATAGCGAATTGAATATCCTCATCGGAAAAGCATGTGCAGTAATGCGCCAGCTCTACCGATCTGTGGTACTGAAACGGGAGCTTTGCACCAAGGCAAAGCTATTTACCTTCAGATCAGTTTATGTTCCTATTCTGACTTATGACCATGAGTGTTAGATCATGAATGAGAAAGTGAGGTCTCGAGTTCAAGCAGCCGAAATAGGATTCTAGCGAAGAATTAGCGGTTTGTCCTTGTTAGACAAGGTTAAAAGTGCAGATATACGTAAATCTCTAAGCATCGAATCGCTACTTCTCCGACTAAAAAGATCGCAATAGTACTAGTATGGACATGTGCATGAATGTCCCAGGAAAAAAAGCCAAAAACTGCAGTGTTCCACAACGGTTGGTCGAAGGCCTAGAAGCTGTCCCAGAACTTGATGGCGAGATTACGTTGAAGATCTCAGTTGGTTTCGCCTAACATAACTCAATATCACGTATTCAAACAGAAACACCACAGCAAAACTTCAATCAGGTCAAACATTAAGGACAATTATGGCCATGCTGTTGTACAATCAACGTTTGTGAAAAGCTCGTTGCTGTTTTAATGCCAATATGAAAGACAATAATGAAATCTATCGATGACTTTGCTTCAATCAAAGCCAGGAAATCGTTTTGCTAGATCTAAAAAAGAAGATACTTCGCGACGGCGGGGGGGAACCACTGCGCTGGCCACCTGATGTTCATGATGACGTCATTTGAGTTGTCTCATAGATATCAAATCAGCGGTGAAATGATCTTCTATGAAATGCAATTCCCACTACGTGGACTTATTTGAGATTGTCTGATGCGAGATAGTCCTTCAGAAGTAAGTCGAAAGTGTTTGCGAGTGTGCTTTTTTCAACACGATTAGGCCTTACTAGCCCACATTGATTGAAGCATCGATTTCTTCAATGCGAATGACGATGGAATCTTCTCCACTTTTGCAATTCTAGATCTTAGTGGAGATCTAAACTATCAGGAGGTTGTTTTTTAGGTATTATAATATTCTAGCTTCCCATAAATTTCTCCAATGCAAAGCATAGACGTTCAAGCGACTATCGATTAAAGGTCGAATTGTAATGGTGCTTAGAATGTCAGTGATCTACCAAGAAGGTAGCTTTGTCAGGTGCTGTATTTCAAATTCCAGTAATTTTCAAATAGAGTAATGTTTATTCGGCCTTATCCACGCGAGAAAAAGATGAGCACAAGAAAAAAAGCAGTAAAACATTGACCATCATTCGTGAACTGACGTCCGCGAGTCTTATCGCGGGGCGACTGTCTAGGCCTACTCTGTCAAAATAGTTTTTAGCTGATTAAAATTCCAAGGCGCAAAGCCACGGTCTTCTGTCCAGGAAAGATGAACAAATTTAGCAAGTGGTTAAGGTCAGGGAGCATCGAAGAACTATACAGTTTCCAAGTCACGATGCCCCCTGACAACATAAATACAAATGTAATCTCTACTGAGAAAAACAGCATTAGCCTATCGACAAAATAAAAGCAAGAAACGAGTGAAGACAATAATAACAATTGCAGTATTTACGAACGAATTTTATGCCAATTTTAGTTCACAAATCATAAATTTATGATACGTTAGCATTAGCCTACATTTAAAAATTTTCTTCTGGGTATTGCAATAATGAAATTTGTTTATACTAATTTTTAAATGGGTAAGAGTTGGCTGGTTACATTATATGGTCTAGCAACAGCTCATTGCACTTACGGCATTAAAATGGAATTACTTTACTGAAAGAGAGCACCAAGTGCCTGTCCGATCTATCCTTCTAACATGGTTAAAAAGGATCTAACGTATATTTCATTACTAGAGGACAGGCAATCAGGGGGACATGCCTCCTTCATAAAGTTAAGTTGGAATTGCAGCTACTACAAGGAATTCAATTTGGAAGTTAACACCTTTGCACTCAGAAGGGTCATGATCACTACCTCGCATCAGACAGTCGGAAATAAGCCCAGGGAGTGAAATTGCATGTTATTGAAGATCATTTCAGCGTTGATTCGATGTCTATGAGACAATTCTTATGACATCATTATGAATATCAGATGACTGTGTCCGATTTAAACTTGAACAGTTGCGGGTTAACCATTCAGTTATCAGCATGGTCAATTGTTCATCTTATATCACAGTGGTCAGATGAATTATAAGGTATTTTTCCACCAAGAAAGTATTTTAGATTGAAGATAGTTGAATGTGGAAGATTAGATCTTAATTACAGAGTTAATTGCACAGCTAAAGAGACTGATTTTAAATTACTTTTTAGAAAGATCTCTTTTCGTTTCACCTGCACCACCACAACCATAAAGTTGCACCACCATTACACCTGCACCAAAAAAGAATAAATTTCCAAAGAGGCCATGCAGTCTACCCGCTGTGGTGGCCCAGTCTACCAAAAAAACTGCAAATAGAGCGTGTAGCTCATGCAAAAAAAAGAGGAAAAAATATTTTTTAATTTTCCAACGTTAAAAGTGATTCCACTATTTTTCATGCTATAATATTAATGAATGATCTACAGAACACAATTTACGGAATTTTTGAATACTTTAATTGCAACCATAAAAGCCGATGATATTGGAAACATTTGATACTTTTCGAGACGTTTCGATTTATGCTTTAGCCATTGTCAATCATATTCATTGGTTTTTTGATTAACTATTCAAACGTTTCACATATTGTTGGCTCTTATTTGTGTAAATAATGAACAATATCGTATTGCCAATAACTCGAACTTGTATTTAACTTCAATAAGCATTCATCAAATTGTGAAGCCAAAAATGCCAACCTACCATGATCGGCCGGATGGTCGTGACATCCATCGCAGTGATGAGGAAGATCTGAAACGATGCAAGATTACAGAACAAAACGCTAGATTCTCTTGCTTTCTAATAAACGTAACGCATAAAGTTTGAGACAAATAATTTGAGTAACCTTCAAAAACTCTCCATAAGAAACTTTTCATACTGTACATTTTCCGAAAAATCATATAAAATTAAAGACTTATGTTTTTCCTTCACCCTAAACATCAGCCAATTCTTCCGCCTCAGCAATCACAATAAGTACTCACCAGTCTTCGACATCTTAGAGTCGTCGTCTTTCCTCTTGGAACAGCACAAATAGAGGAGCCATACTAGTGATGTTGCCAGGACACAGACAGATACGATGAGAAGAACGCCGGGGAGTCCCCATAACGAGTCCCACATCCCATCGTCGACCAGCCCATCACCTACACAACAGACGAAATTAAATAGATGAAGAAACCTCGCGACGCGTCAGCGCTGCATGAGTTAGTGAAGGTCTGTGTGACTGCAGATGAGCAGCGTGGGGTAATGGTTAGAAAGAGAGAATCAAACACGTCAAAAGCGCCAAGAAGGATTAAGAACGATATGAAACAAACGATAATGTAGTAGGTTTGTTGCGGAAGGTAGGAGAAGGAAATGTTGCCAGTCGATATGAAATCGTGTGATATAAATAAGAGATGAAAAAAAAAGGAGAAAAAAATGTCGCGAAAAAAAAGAGGGACCAAATCCTGGTAGAACAAAGTTCTGGGAGTGGTCTGATTGGTGTGGTGTGACACATCTTTCTCCTCGACATTCATCACCTACCTTCTACGAGGACCAGTTCAGTGCTCTTCCGTTTCATGCCCAGATCGTTGTAGACCGAACAAGTGTACAAGCCCTGGTCCTTTGCCCGGCTGTCCACGATCACCAATAACTGCTTGTCAGCGGCCAGGAAGTGCCGTGACGTCTTTTGCAATGTCGTGTTGTTGAGAAGCCATTGAATGGTGGGACTGGGCAAGGCACTTACCATGCATTTCAACACTGTCGTGCTACCTGGGACAGACCGGGTCACAGGAGGCATTCCCTCAATTTGGGGAGGATCTAAAAAATTGAAATATTAAATTTAAAGCAAAGTGCATCGTCTATTATTTAATCAGGAGTAATATTGTCGCCTTCTGATCATTTAAGACATCTGTCCATTTGTGGAAACCACGTTTAATCCCACACATCAAAATTATTCTCGATATTCCAAATTGCTTATCAGCTAAACTGCAAGGCATACATCATAAGAGTGAGAGGGAACGTAAGTGTGGTTTTTCTCATGTCAAAAACAATCTTTAGAGTTTATATGAAAAAAAAAACCTTTCTATTCGGACTTACACAGAACGACAATCGTGACGTGAGCTGAATGCGATCCAGCCGAACTGTTAGCTGTACACTTGTATCTACCAGCATCCGACAATTTAACAGGACGAATATGTAGCGGGACGTTCTCCGTCACATCGACCTTGCCCGCTGATACGTCATCGTTCATGATGTGTTCACTGATGATGAGTCTATGTTGATCAGCTGCAGCAAACTTGCCACCATCTGCCTGCACATACAAAGTACAAGCATATGTTAAGCTCAGGTTGAATTTTAGCGGGCAAGTAATAAGAAATTAGCATGGATTTTCTTCTCTTATGAAATAGCCGTGAGCCTGAGTACAAATCATATCCATTTCCCACCACGTTGCACACCTGTCAAATTCGTCGCGTAGTCACAATTTACAGTTTTTACGTTTCGGTGCCAGCCTTGAATAAATGCCGGCAACATCAACTGTACAATGCACATATTTACTGAATATTCATGCTGGGCACTGGTGAGTTGAGCGTACGAACTAGCCACAGCATGAAGGCAACGCAAACTAATCACGAAGGAGTGTTTACCAAAGCGCGACTACCTAATTTTTTGTTTATTTTATTTTGACGTTGAACTTTGGTGCGACAACGAGACAAAAAACACGCGATAGCAAAGAATTGTACCTGTGCAATTTTTATCACTTCATCGCCCGGTATCAAAAAATTTTTGAGATAATCTTGACAAGAATGGGACAATGCTGGTTGGATTGTTACGACATCACTGAACAATCAGCTTGCTTGACACACGCTAACAAATTTTATGTCCCTTAATCGTAGGCCAGTATAGTTTGTAATGGTAGTCGCATTGCCGAGTATCGGTAAACCCTTAACATGAGTATTGAGCAAGCGTTATTAAAAATTAACGTACACTTTAGAAAACTGCAGAATCACACTACCACATAAATTTTAATATTCGTTCTAACTTGGCATCATTAGTGTTATTGAAATACAAGCCAAAGAAATGTATTTCGTCCTAATTTGACATCATCAGTTTCATTCAAATAAAATCTACTTGAATAAGACTGAATAAGTCATTCTATTTGAATAAGACTGATGATACTAATTAGGACGAAATATATTCCTTTATAATACTAAAATTCATGTGGTAGAGTCTGCAATTTTTAAAGAACAATGTACAATGAAGAGTTGCAAATTGCCAACATAAGCAGTGATCCTTGAATTAAAACCACAAGGTCAGGTACTAAGGCTGATTGCCAAGAAAAAAATTCACACGCTGTAAAAACTGATGTGATACATTTTCTCAAAAATAAAAACGTCCCACTTACTCGTTCCCATGATATAGTGGGGACTGGGTGACCGGTAGCTTGGCAATTTACGATCGCTTCCGATTCGTATTTGACCGTTTTATTCTGAGGAAGACGCACGATACGTGGAGGAGAGACTACACTGAGGTGGGCACTCTGCGAGATCGCCATTCCAAACTCGTTCTTGATCAAACAACTTAAGAAAATATTGAAGGTCAATGTATGAATAACTTAACACATTTTCATCGCTTAGAATAAATTGGCAGCACAGTAAAGGAGATGTGAAGCAAGATAACGCTCTTTGAGTAGACAGCTGCCTGCAATATTATGTGCCTACCGGCATAGGCGCTCATTTTTTCTTGAAAATGGCAAATAGAGGGGGGAGGGGGGCGAGAATTTTATGAAGATCGTTTTCTGTGTTTATAGAACGATCTTCTAGGGTATCATGCGGTTTTGCAACGTTATGTGAGTTGAAGCCTTTCGTTTACCACAGGACTGTAGTTAGCAGAAATTTCATGCTGTTCGTTACATATATAGCTAGAGGTCGCAGCTTGCTGCATATCAACCCATCCTCATCCGACCCTACTTTAACATTCACTTCCAAAACTTTCTTTGAAATCGATCTAAGAAATGCGCCATGATCGCCCATCGACGCTTCATTTTGTTATCATTAGATTGAGAACATTCTTTTTACAAAAGTTTTTACATAGTTTGCGAAAAAGTTTTACTTTGGTAGGAACTATTTTGATCTGTAAAAAACAGTTTTGATAAAAAATGTTGTTGATTTGAAATTTGTGAGTACAATTTTGCGCTGTTACATTTCGTAACTAATTTAGATACTGCGCATGCATTTAACTTTTAATATAGTTATCAAAACACCGCAGGGGCCAGACGCTTGTCACCACCTTCGGTGTTAGACCCGAGGGGGCTCCGCCATCCTGCCCCAACGAAACGACGTCTATGGCTCCAGCCATGTGCAATCGAAAACTGATGTGTAGCTGTAAGTAAGTCACTATCGTACGTCCCGCTCACCTGTACAAATCCTCATCATGATACTGAACGTTATAAAGCAACAAAAGAGTGGTGAAAAAAAGATGACTTCCTTCTGGTCGCTGCAAGTTGCGAATGCGGATCAACTTTCCTTCACTGATCACCTGCATGGGAAAGCCGCTTAAATCATGAAGCATATTATATATTTTCTTTTATAATTCGACAATCGACATACAACTTTATAAGCTAAAAAATTACATGATATGCTTTATAAACAATTACATTTTGTACTATGACGTATGTACGCAGGTTTGAACCAAAATAAATCCATTACCATAAACCACGTCAAGGTTATTCTTACACCAGTAGATCTAGTGTTCTATACAGGTGAAAATGAAAAAAAAAAGGAGTATACCGGTGGTTTTTAAATCCTGACAAATAACCAAAACCTCAGAAAAAAAGTGAGTCTGAGGCTTTGCTGTGAGGGGGGCTAATTCCACCATCATGTTATATAAGGCTGCCAACCATCTCGGAATGACCGGGCCTGTCCCGGGATAGACGTCAGGCGTCCCGTGTTCCGGGATGGGTCACTTTTGCTTTGGTGCATCACTTTCAGAGCGGTTTCCTCGACAATTTCGTTACGAAACGTGAGTATTCTACAGTGAATGCCAAAAATAAAGTTTTGGATCCACGAGTTGATGGATTATTTGACTTAATTTCAAACCAACGTAAGTAAACTTTGAGACAAAACTTTGCCAAAATTTCTAATCATCTACTGACACATGGTATCTAAGAATGCGATAAATGTGATTACGCCATCGGGAATAAACAATAGCTATGTTGGTGTTCTGCAAAGCCCAATATTATGATAGTAGCGCTCATCCATGACGAGTTATGACTAACTGAGCATTTTGACCCCTCTCCTTACCCACACTAGGGGGTGTTGCTAGTCCCTCAAACACAGCAAAGGCAAAAAATACTTTTTACCAAGTTTTGGACTATTTGTCAGGATTTAACAACCACACTTTTTCAATTTTTGAAGAAAAACTTTTTTCACTCCACCCTATTTTTGACACAAATATCACTTCTTTCAAATTTTTAAGGTCATCGTGACGTCATTATGCGAATTACAGTCCATTTGAAAAATGCCACATGCGCAGACTAATCGATTAATCATTTAAAGCCCTCATATCACATGAATATCAGCCTTACTGATTCAACAAAAAACCTCAGATGTCTAGCCAATTCATTTACTAACATCTTTGTTTGCTCCTCTCCTCCATTGCGCAGACATGTTCACACTAGATGGTGTTAATCCATTTCCATCGGCGGGGAGGGTCGCGCTTGCGCTGCATTCAAGCGTCACATTCTCGCCCTTGTTCGACATCACATTACTAGGTTCCTTGAGAAGCGACGGGACAGGATGCTCGCCTACAACATTTGCTCATATCAAGTACTTAAGACACTTGTACAATACATGGAATAACATGACTGGCACATAGCTTGCTCTGCCATTATTTTTTAACGTTATCGATTCTACGACTTTTCGCACATGATACTTTAAGCTCGAGCCAACCAAGTCACATTCACAAATTCAGTTTAAAACTACCGAAATTCGCACGTTTATTTTGATAAGTGTTTTTCCCAACGACACAGCGGGGAAAGAATGGTCAAGAAGCGGTGGGCGAGTTTGCAGTGATCCAGAATTGAATGACCGACCTTAACTTACAGTACGTTTCACACTTGTATGCAATTCATTATAAAAACGTAGATTACAACTAATAGGTGATAATAAAACGTACAACTACTATGTTGTAATTAACTGCGCTATGGATAATAAAATGCACCTTTCTGCCACCATTGCAAGGCAACTCATTATAAAAACGTACAACTACTATATCGTAATAGGGAAAGACTTTCCTGAAAAAGAGAGATCAGAGTAGTACGGGTGGAAAATTGACCTAAAAAATATGCCGGAGTTGCAATCCTATTTATTGTACTTCGACCCCAGCCTCCGCGCTGATGAAAAACTTTGCGGAAACAAACATGACTAACTTGTGGTGATCGTTTGTATCAACACTGGACTGCATAGTGCAAATAGCAGAAGTGCTGTCAAAACTTACCACATATGAGTTGACTGACATTCACTTTCAGTAAGTTTGTCCCCTTCAATCTGGGAGGATGAAAGCAAGTGAGAGTGATATGGGGGGTTGAAGGACGAGATTTCATCCATAAAGCAAATGAAGACAACTTGCAATCGCACAACAAGGACAAGCTAAAAAATATATTAAGCTGAGTCGAGCTGCTATTTCATCCATAAAGCAAATGAAGACAACTTGCAATCGCACAAGGACAAGCTAAAAAATATATTAAGCTGAGTCGAGCTGCTAGATACAGCGAGTGAAAGAAGGGCACCAAGTACAGCAGACACGACGAAAACAGTATTTTTAATGATAAGATTTCGAACTAAACACTGCATAGTAGGAAACGTTTTGCAGGGGATTTTGTTTACCGGGCATAGTAGACTAGGCTAACTATTTCATAAACTTGTTCTTCCGGCAATCAGTTGTTCTTCCGGTAAAGTTATTGTCCTTATGACGCAACAGTTCACAATGTTTCTATCATACCTTTTTGTTTTACCCTAATCAGTTCAGTTTAAAAAGTGCTATTTTGCTGTTCTCTGCCAGGGCTGGATTTTCCACCCTGGCACCTGCTTTCTGAAGAAACTCGGCGTGAATTGCTGAGCGAAACGTCAATAAAAAGTTGAAGTTCTTGTATTAGCCTCCGTCTTTGATTACCGAAAAGATTTCGCACATTAAGAAACGCGTTATTTTGCTTTTTCATTTTTCGCAAGTCATTTGAGAAACAATAAAGAATTAAGGTACTGGTATGGCTTTTTTTGACAAAGTCAATAACTTGTTGTAAATTTAAGCGGAGTTTTAAACATCTAGTAACCCTGATCAGCTATCAATGCGTCATCGGAAAGATCGTTTTTTAACCACTGAGCAATATTTTACGATAATACCAAGCAACGACAATTTTAACAAATCAGCAAGGAAATTCCAACTAAAAATGCGGGCTATTTGCTTACAACATTTTTATCACGCTAGCGATTCCATTCAGAAAAGTTTTTCCATGTTGTGAAATTTATTGTCGAAAAGCAGGCACTTGGTTGAAAATTTAAAACATTACGTCACTTTGTGCTAATTGTTTTATCTAAAAAGAGCATATATAAGCGCATGCTCATTTTATCAAAAAATTTAATCTTTCACCATGATGAAGGCGTTTGTTCAAGATAATTCGGCTGCAATTTGTTCTAGTCATAAACGGAATACTCGCTGATGAAAGCAGGGTCGTACCTGTCCATGCGGAGGTCAACGAGATGAGGAAGTTGGTCAAATGTGTTGTTTGCAATTGAAGTGATGTTATTATGAGTGAGATCGAGGTGGGTGATGTGGTCCAATCCTGCAAACATGGGGGAGGAGAGGAAGCGGACTCTGTTACTGCTCACATTCAACAAATACAACTCGGATAATTCCCTAAACGATCCTCGAAGATCTTCAATCGAACTTGATAGGAGATTAGACGATAGATCACTGCAATGCACATTCAGTAACACATAAGTTAACGCACACAAACAACAAAACCATTTAACTCCAAAACATAATTCCATCTCGATCATTAACTATTTTCTGCAAATGTGATAAAAGAACTGCACTTTCACACCAACAAATTATAAACCTTAATATGAAAAGCAGAGCAAAATTGCGTTCTGACATCAGCCCGTCTTACGCAAACCGTCTGTGCAACGGACGTAATATATTTGCAACAGGAAACGATCAGCTGCACGATCATTAGTGATTGTGAAGGTGCACTATACCAGCGTTGCGAATGAAGCAACTTCTCTTATGTTTTTATTCCTCTTGAAGGACTTAAACAATTTGAAAAAATTATTAGGTCATTAAGTCCGCGATTTCAACCAAAAAACAACAAATTTGCATCTCTTTATTATAGACGTAACTTCCAGCATTCTATTACTGAATAACTTACAGGACATGCAGAGAAGAAAGATCTTGAAAAGCTTCATCTTCCAGGACAGAAATGTGATTGCTACTGAGATCGAGACTGACCAGCGACGTGAGGAAAGTAAACATGCGATTATGAGCACGTGACAAGACATTGTTGCTCAAGTTTCTAAAAGTTCAACATTCAAACATTCAAGGAAGGGAATACAAAACATTTTAATCCATTCTCTTCAACTTCTCTCCTCCATGTCTGCTTTGGCCTTCCTACCTTTCGATGCCCACTCACTTCACGCATCAATGCTCTCTTTAGAATGTTATCATTATCCTTCCTAACCACATGCACTTCATTCGCTTCTGCCATTTCATATAAAGTTTTCTTCAAACTCAACATTTCCATCAGTTCTCCATTATTCTTTCTATCCACTAATTTGACTCCACATGTTGACGTTACAAAGCTCTTTCTGTTCTTCTTATGATTGCCATCTCAATTTCCCTCAAACACCATGTTTCACTTTTATATAACACTGTTGATCTTACTACTACGACAAACCACCCTTTCATTTTTACATTCAAAACTTCAACAGCACTCATAAAACTTGAAAGAAAACCTCCCACGTAACAGCTTTCCGCATTTTCTAAATTCCATTTATCCGATCCTTACCCCTGAGGTCACTGCAGTTTCACATCAACCACTAACATTCAGTCTATCTCCAAGACAACAAAATCCTTTCACATTTTCTATTTTATCGCATAATACCTCCACTGGTTTTTCCTTCCACTCTCCAAAATCTTTGTACCTTCTGCAAATAAAAAGACGAGAAGAACTGCTTGTTATCTTTTTCAATTCGGTACAACTCCCATGCGTCCATTTATTACAGTGTGCAACACACTGCATTAGACAAAACCCCCTTTCCACATATTCCATAAGGATCGATTTTGCTGAGTGCAATTGCACTTTCTGTACCGCTTAACATCATCTTAGCCTTTCCGATATTTACTTTCAATCCCTTGCCTTCCAGTGCACTTTTCCACCTCTGGATTGGAACCTCTCCCTTAAAGCCTCCAAATTTTCGCTCATCCGACCAGATCATCAGCGTCCAAAACTTCTTTTAATAATCCTTGTCTAGCATCTTCCGTAACAGCATCAATCACATCAGCGTATATCAGTGGTGCTAGCACAGACCCTTGATGCACACCAACTCTCACCCAAAATTTCTCTGACAACCCTGATCTAACTCTACTTTCGTCCTTGAACCCTCATATAAACTCATCACTGCTTCCATCAACACTTCTGGCAATCCTTTCTTTGCCAGTGCCCATTCCATCACTCTTCTAGGAACCCAATCAACTGCTCTTTCCAAGTCCACAAAACACACGCACAGCTCTTTCTCTTTTCCCCAAAATTCCTCTTACATATTCCTCAAAATAAACAATGCATGAGTTGTGCCCAACCCAGGCATAAAGCCAAATTGCATTCATCTATCTTTACCAATCCTCCCATTCTATTCTCCAGCACTCTCTCCACTATCTTCATTGCACGCTTCAGCAGCTATACTCCCCTACATGCTCCACAATCCATCACATCCCCTTTCCTTAAAGATCGGAACAATAACACTTGTTTTCCATTCCTCTGGCATACCTTCACCATTTACTACTCTTTGACAAAGATTTTTTATTACTCCAACACCGAACTTTCCACTCGCCATTATCATACTCATATTTACTTTTCAGGGTCCAGCTGATTTTCCGGTTTCATCTTATCCATAGCCTTCATCACCTTCTCATAAGTTACTGCTCCAACTAATCTTTGAACCATATCTGCTTCTGCCATCTAATCCCATTCATTTACCTCATTCATGATCTTTTCCATGCGTTTCTTTTATAATTTCCCGTGATCTTTCTCATTAACTACAAGTCTACCATCTCTACCTTAAGTTTGTTGCAAAGTACATTCATTTCCTCTTCGGCTTCCAGCTTTATGGCTTTTGTAACCACTTTTTTTTTTTCTAGCCCTTCTATAATCACTCTTAATTTCCACTGATCGATTCTCGCACCACCTTATTAAACTCTTTTTGCGATCTATTGCAACCTTTACCTGTCCATTCCACCACCCGGATCTACTTCTGGTCTTTCCACACAATACATCACAAGCCTTTAAAACATCATTCTTGTGAGATTCGCACAGACCCACTGCTTCAGTGCCTATTAAATCTACCAATCTTTCTTCAAAATTCTTTATCATCTCTTTTTCCTTCGGCTTCCACATCCTTTATCTCACGCTGTGACTCTTCTTTAATGTCTTTTTCAGTTTTCACTCCTCCACATTAACCACTTCAAGCCCGTGTTGCAAATCCCCAGGGATCAATTTCACAACTCGCTAAAACTTTGTCTTTACCTTCTCTGCCAGTACAAAGTCTATTTCTGTATTATCTACACCCGAACGACAAGTCCCTTTCCTTTCATCCCTCTTCTTAAACCACGTATTTGCAACACACAACATATTCTCACACCACCTCTTCTGACTCTGTCACACCTTCTTCTGACCTGTAGCACGTTCTAACAAGTTATTCCTTAACCAATATACCAATGACGCCAGTTTTATTATTATTTGCACACCACCAGTTTGTATCCCTTCCTCTGACACCATGAACGAAGTGAAAATAAGCAAAATTATCATGGATATGTTTTACGTACAAATACCTTTGGGTTTGACCACAAACACACGTTTGTGCTTCAGATTCTCATCCTTGCTCCGAGTTAGTGGTCCTAATTGTTGCACAACTTCTCACTCTATTAGCATGGCCCTTGATTACCATGAGCCCAAATTAAACCAAACTATTCTGACCAACAGACAATATTTTGCAGATTCGATTTAGCACAACTCATCAGATATTAGTAAGATAAGAAGCAATCGAAAACATTCGTCACATTTTAAACAATCCTACTCACAAGTGTTCTATTCCGACACAGAATTTCCAAGCTTCCGACTCAATTATGCTCACATTGTTATGCGACAATGACCTAAACAACATCAACCATAAAAATCACAAAATGACGTAGGGACTCATAAACCTGCACTTAAAATTGGGGTGGCTACCTCCGATTTTTTGGGGGGGATTAAAACTCAAAAAATTGCAATATCTCGTGAAATATGAATGCTAGAAAGATGTTTTTTGACTTACAAGAATCAAAAACAGCAAGTTTGTGCGTGGTTGTTGAAGACATTTTCTTGTGCATGCAATAGAAACAAAGGTAATCACAAAAAACATTTTCGTATTTTATTAAATTTTTGCAGGCTTTAACACCATGAAATAACAAAATAATTTACAACTTTTTTGAAAAATATTTCTGAAGATGCTGAATGCTGATTGATCTTTTGATTTTACATTAAAAAAAACGCACTTGACGTTGCCTTAACGAACGTCATTTTTTGTGAAACGTTCATTAGAAAACAGTGCAAAGAATAAGCTGGGATTTGAATAATATTGTTTATAACATCACAGCTTTTTAATAGAGTTGCACACATGTAGCCTACATTTCTGTGATTTTTAAATTTCATGGTTCAGTGATTTTTCTGGCCCCGGCAATGTTTGAAGAATATCCCAGCTCGGTCAGGTCAGGGCAAAGAGTTGCATTCTTGTCGGGGCCTCAGTCTAACCCTAAATTTCAATATTAAACTTGATTGCAAAGATTGCAGCTTTGACGCAGTTAATTAGTATCATTTACAGTGGTTTTGTTGATGAATTTGCAATCTGCTTAGTCATGAAGATAGGCTGCCTCATCTCGTATAAGCATCAATGCATGAAGTAAGCATAAGAAATACTTACTAACTTTTCTAGATCTGCTTATCCTTGGGGAGGGAGGGGGGCGAGGACAGCTGCTGCTTGAGTTGGAGCTTCCTAGCAGCTCGATCCCTTGCCACAAAGAGTGGATTGCTCTGGTGTAGTGGTTTTTAACAGGGGTTCCGCCAATTTACAATTTAGAGCTGGGTTCAAGTAAATTATTAAGTTGAATTAATGCACAGAAATTCCTCCAGTCTCTGGAATTTTCAATGGAGCTCTGTTTAGTATCACAGATCAGTGAAGCTGGCACATTACTGCCTTTACGGCATAATAATTTTTCTGTTAATAACTTTCTTTCTGCTGTATACACACAACAATGTCTTCAACAACCAGATATACATTAGGTGTTTTTGATTCTTTCAACACAAAAAACAACTTTCTTCCATGTACAGTTCATGTGATAATACAATTTTTTAAATTTGACCCATCAAAATCGGGGGGGGGGGGGGGGGAGGGGGAAGCTTAATTGCAAGTGAAACTCCCACAAACCATTTCTTTGTAAGTTTGCATGAAAAACCCAAGGTTTTAGCCAGACTCTTTTGCAGAAATCCTGTCGGTTTCAGCCAATAAAATATGAATATATGGAGAAGGTAAATAATATTTATAATAATAATAATAAGCAAATACTTATAGAGCGCCATTTTCAAATGCACCTTTGCTCAAGGCCCAGACGAAATAACGACACATAAATACACAAACATAAAACAGAAATGCAATGCTTAAGTACAGAATTACATATACAGACACAGTAAAAAATTTCTGTACAAATGACTAACAATCAAAAGCTTTTCAAAATAAGTGGGTTTTTAAAAGAGTTTTAAACTGATTGAGGCTGTGTGCATCTTTAATTTGATTAGCTAATTCATTCCATAGCTTTGGCCCTACTACACTAAATCGTCCATCTCCAAAATGAGACCTCGTCCTGGGGATGTCAAGCCTGTGGCTTCCTTAAGAACTTAAAACACGAACTGGTTTATGCAGCTGAATTAAATCACAAATATAAGAAGGCGCTATACCATTAATTGACTTAAATACTTACAAGAGAATTTTAAACATAATTATATGTTGCACTGGCAGCCAATGTAAGTTTTGCACAACCGGAGTGATATGATCAAATTTACGAGTTTGAGAAATTATACTTTCTGCAGTGTTCTGAATTTTTTGCAATCGATCAATTAAATAAAGCAGCAGATTAGCATACAAAAAACTACTACGGTCGATTTGTGACATAATCATGCACTGCATCAAAAGTTTCATAGGTTTTAGAATCAATATAATGCCAAATGCGACCAATATTTCGTAAATGATAAAAACATTTTTAACAACATTATTAACTTCACTTTCAAATGACAAACCACTGTCAAATATAACTCCAAGATTTTTCATTACAGTACTCGGTTTCACAATATCATCAGCAAAATCATTATTTATCATGGCATTGTAAATAGTTGTATTTGGAGAACGAGTTGCAAATATCATAAGCTGAGTTTTATCATGGTTTGAATGTAACTTGTTGTTTTCCATCCATTCTGCTATTTTACTTAAGCAACTGCTTAGCGTAGAAGAAAACTGATCAGAGTTACAGACCACAGACATACAGCATTGAACATCATCAGCATAACAGTGATAGGAAAATTTCACTTGCTCTATGATTTTTCCTGAAGGTTTTAAATACATGGTAAATAGCAATAGAGCCGAGGCAGAAGCCCAACCTCACCTACGAGTGGTGCCCGGCGGAAACAACATGGTTATGTTGGCAAACGAGGCTCTGGCAGTTTTCTTTTTTTATTTTTTTCTAGGAATCGGATACCACCACCCAGGACACCGAGAAAAGTGGGAAAGGGCAAGCCTAAGCGACGGCCCAGCTTGATAAGTTCGCTCCTTTGAAGCTTCCCGATTTATCTATCCTAACGGAAGGAGATCGGGAAGTAGTTGAGGGAGTGGATGATGCAGGCTTGGCATTAGCTAAGACAAGCTTTACTCCACAATATCCGGTGTTCCTGAAGTCAGTGGTCCTTTTCAAATTTGCAATATAAATGGACATGTCAAGATTGAAAACTGTATTCAGACGACTGCCATGGAATCTCATAGGTGTAGAGAATACAGGTCTAAAACGCGCTTCGTACCGCGACCGCAAGATAGTTCAGAGGCCCGCCCCTGATCTAGCCAATTGGGGGGCTGCCTCCGTCAACTTGTGGAAATCTCCATGCAATTGTAGCTCCAGTTGGCGACTGGGTGGGGGCCTGCAGTTGTATTGGGGGGGCATTCCCGAGGCCACTGCACAGAATGACAAGTTCATGGCATGTAGTCGACTGAACTCGGTTAGGATAAATTGACGTGGCCACATACCCTTTTTTTTTTGTCTCCATAACTCTGGTCTTTAGGTTTTTCCCAGCTGTAAAGAAAAACCAAACTTATGAATGAACAAAGAAAAAAAGATAAAAGTACGGCTTGTACCCCTGTCAAGTGACGCAACACTGTCGCAGCGAACAGTCATTGATATGTTCAGCAGCAGTGGGAGTACTCCTTAGAGAGCCTCTACTCCAGTTGGAGTGGGGGATGAAGGGAGTACTAAAGAATCGGCCTCTGCATGGTCTTCTCCGCTCGTGGTGAAACCTACTAGTGCAGAGGAAACAGTAAAAGCAGCTTCGTCGACTGAAAAGTCGAATACCGCTCCCGGTACACCTTCTCAGAATCCACCAAAATCTTCAGACAATGGTAGCACGTCTGAGTGGCGTACGGGAAAGAATTATGAAAGAAACCAGAGGCGGAAGCAGCGGAAGAAGCTATTGAAGGGGTTGAAAGGTTTAGACCTTAACAATCCTGGAGGTGACTTTCAAGCTTCCAACTCTGGGTCAGCAAAAAGGCCGAGGGAGTCTTCTGGCTCTTTAACGACCCCAACAAACCCCAATCAAAAGCGTGGTCGGATTGAGTCCGAACATGTAAAGCAGAGGGGAACAAAGCGAGCAGAGGAAGCTGGGCCTAGCAATCTAGCATCGTATGCTAGAGCTGTTAAAACCAGCAACCAGAAGCTCGTAATAACGAGAAAAGGATCAAAAGGGGAAGCCCCTATGGTAGAATCCGATTTACGGGTAATCCAAGGGGCCATCAACCAGATGATCCTGAAGACAAAACTGTCTCCGTGCGTATCGAGAGAACTTTTATCCACTCGGGTAGAGTTCTCATGATATGTTACGATGAGAAATCCCTGGAATGGGCACAAGTGATTGTGTGGGCCATAGCTCTGACCTCTGTGGATCATCAGGGATACGAAGCAAGAGGCCCAAAAGATGCAATAAAATCAGAAACCTTCGGTATCTGGCTTCCAGATAACGAAGGCCTCGAAATCAAAAATGTCCTTGAACTATTGGATCGATGTAACCCAGAGATCCATCTCAAGGACATCAGATACAAATATAAGTCAAAAGGTTCTGGCGGAATGCTACATGTTGTAGCAGTCCAAGAACTTTCGCTACATGCGATAGAAGAATTGGAGTGAGCCCTCTTCGCCGGTTTTAGAAGGGTGCAGTTCCAAAAACAGGACAGCAAGTGCAGATGGATAATGAAGTGCCTGAAAACACAGGAGGAAAGGTCAGTGATGCTTCTGATGGAGCTGAGAAGCCTAAGAACCCAAATGAGGGTTCAAAGGCAACCAGCCCCAAATAAAGTAGCCTGGCAGTCACCTTCTTAGAGCAAAATTGTTGTATTCCTCAAGTTTATACCTTGTATGAACAACAGAATAACAACAAACAATATAATTAATCATAAAAAAATCCCAGCACAAAAAACCAAGTTGAATGGTTGTGAATGCTGGCAGATTAACCTTCACAGGAGTAAGACAGCTAGCTATAACTTGTGTGAAGTAACAAAAAACATTGGTTCTGGAATAATCCTAGTGCAGGAACCTTGGACCTATGGAGGCGCAATCAGAAGTAAACCGCAGGGATGGAAACTTTTTCAAGGTAATGAAAAAGATAAACGTCCTCGAGCTTGTATTTATGTTAGTTCTGATATGACATGCTCTCTCATACCACAATTTTCTAGCGAAGATGTGGTAGCAGTGAGGGTCAAAAGTGTAAGACGAAAAGGGGATAGTTTTATCTTTGTATCGGCTTACATGGCTATGGAAGAACCAGCTCCGCCAGAAATACTGAAAGAGCTGCTGTCATTCAGTGATAGAGATAACATTCCTACTGTGATAGGAACAGATACAAACGCACATCACACAGTATGGGGCTCCTCCAACGTCAATTCAAGAGGTATGGATTTGCTCACGTACTGTGCTAGTTCGAACTTGTACTTCTGTAACGTGGGCAATAAGCCCACGTTCAGAACAAGAAAACGAGAAGAAGTGCTAGATCTGACTCTCATGAATCGAAATGCAGTGAACTGTATAAGAGATTGGCACGTCAGTGATGTGCCTTCCTTTTCAGACCACGTGAATATTAGATTCAGAATTCAGATGAGCACCAAAAAAGCAAAAATGATCAGAAACGTTAGACGTACTTGCTGGAGCAAGTATGCAAGCGAACTTGATCAGAAATTACATGATTTGAATAGTAAACCAGTCAACATATCGTCAGTAGAGGATATAGAAAGATTGGCATCGACTGTTTAATCAGAGATAATCAAATCCTACATTGCATCTTGCCCTCAGCGTAAGATACGACGTAAGACGCAGAATACTTGGTGGAATACGGAGGTGAACGGTCTCCGCAGAGAGGCTCGTAGAGCTCATCATAAAGCCATCAAATCTAAACTTGAAAAAGATTGGGAAGCGTGCAGGCAAGCCCAGACAATTTTTAAAAAAGCTGTTAGGAAAGCCAAAAGAGATTCTTGGCGTCTCTTTACGGAATCAATGAAAAGCCAAAGTGCAATTTCACGGTTGACTAAAGTTATGGGTCGTAATGAAACGATGCAAATAAGCAACGTTTTAAGACCCGATGGAAAATTTACAGAATCTGCTGGTGAAACTATAAATTGCCTCTCAGACATCCTAGCTCCAGGAAGTCGAGAGGTACGCTGTAGTAAAACAGCAGACGAACCAAATAAAAACACTGTTTCAATAACAGATGTTGAAATTGTTAATTCCATTTGCTCCTTTGAAAAGATGGAAAAGGCAATAAACGATTTTCAGCCTTTTAAGGCGCCTGGACCAGATGATATTTACCCAGTGCTTCTTCAGAAAGGTTGGAACAGTATAAAAAACATATACCAAACCATTTTCTTAACATGCTTGAAGTACAGTTATTTGCCGAAAGCATGGAAGGAAGGTAGAGGTATTTTTATTCCTAAACCCGGAAAAGAAAACTATCATGAAGTTAAGTCTTTTCGGATGATCACTTTAACTTCTTTTCAACTTAAATGGTTGGAAAGATTAATATTTTATCATTTTAACGATGATTCTAATTTGCAGGCAAGGCTCTCTGCGTTTCAGTATGGATTTAGAGCAGGGGTTTCAACTAAAACTGCACTGCACGAATTTGTACGACGCATTGAGCTTAGCTTGGCAAAGAAAAAAAACGGCACTAGGGATATTTTTGGATATCGTTGGTGCCTTTGATAACATAACTCATAGCGGCACTGCCGATGCTCTTCGAGAACTGGGGGTGTCCCCTTTTCTAGTCCATTGGATTGAGAATTCATTGGGACACCGCACAGTTCAAGTAGAGCTAAATGGTGAGAAGATTAAAAGGGAAGTGGTGAAAGGGAATCCACAAGGTGGTATTTTGTCCCCTTTTCTATGGAACTGTGTGCTAAACTCCTTGTTGATAGATCTACGCAACAGGGGCTTTCATGTACAAGCCTATGCCGATGACGTAACAATTTTGGTCACTGGAACCAATATGCTGTGGATCAAAGGTAGGGCTCAAAAAGCACTAAATATTGCGAAAAATTGGGCACATAATCAAGAGCTTCAATTCAGCAGTAAGAAAATCGAAATAATCCTGTTCACCAACAAAAGGAAGCCGGCTTTCAGAACCTTGCGTTTAAACGGACACCAGCTAGTAATTTCCAAAGAAGCAAGACTACCAGGTATAACCCTTCATAGTAAGCTTACCTGGAAATCTCACATAACACGTATTGCTTGCAAGGCGACTGCGGCGTTATTACAATGCAGATAAATAGTGGGCAAAGCGTGGGGATTAAATCCCACCAACATGCGATGGATATACACTGCAATGATACGACCTGCTATCACATATGCGTGTACATCCTGGGTTGGTGGACTAAATAAAAAATATCTAGTGAAATATTCCTAGAGTACAAAAACTAGCCTGTCTCATGATTTCTTCAGCATTCCTCAGCATTCCCACAAGTGCTCTGGAAATGCTGTTGAATATCATGCCAATTAATGAATTCATAGTCAGAGGCGCTAAAAGGTTCATACAGGTTATCCCGTGTGGGCCTTTCGTCAGACATGACAATCGGTTCAACAGGGAAAACTAAAAGTCATGTTGACGTATGCAATGAAGTAAAGGAAAACTTGTCTTTGTTGAGCATGCCCGCAGACCTGATTAACAAAACAAAGGTATTTGGAAAACAGTACAATTGCCTTGTTTTAAAATGCAAGGACGCAGTGCAGTATGAAAATGCTTTAGAACAAAGCATAATCAGATGCTACACTGACGGGTCCAAATTGAATGGAAGAGCCGGTACGAGTTTCTATATAGAATACCCATCAGGATCTCACACAGACCCAAAGTTTTTTCCATTTGGGAAGATATAGTACAGTTCTTCAGGCAGAGGTCTTCGCTATAGCTGAAGTAGCGAGGAAACTGAACATGGAAAAAACTCTAAATGAAGAAATAATAATTTTAGTGGATAGCCAAGCAGCGATACTGGCAATCCAAAATAATACTGTAAAATCTAATACAGTATTATCATGTATCAAACACCTAAATAAATTGGGTGAAGACAATCATGTCACTGTTGTATGGACGTCGGGCCACATCGGCATCCACGGTAATGAGAAGGCAGATACACTAGCTAAATCAGGATCAGCATTTAATTGCTTCGGCCCTGAGCCTTTTGTTCCAATCCCATATGCGAGCTGTCGCACTGCAATAAAGGATTGGAGTGTTGACAGATGGAAAACATCTTGGATAGAACGAAAGGACTGCCTGAGCACAAAAGAAAACGTGGAGTGGGCCTCGCCCCAATTAACCTCGCCCCAATTTGAGTCTCAACAGATCTAGATTAAATGAAGTGTGTTGCAAGTCCTCACTGGTCACTGCAACTTACAGAAACACAGCAAGACCACTGAACGTGACGAGTCACCGACATGTCCAAAATGTAACCTGGAAGAAGAAACTCCAAATCACCATATTGGAGCATGCACTTATTACCAAACCCTTCGAAGAAAGGTGTTTGGTAAAGAAAAAAACACAATAAAATTTGTGGTACAAAAGCTAAATATAAATCTACTGGCCAAGTATTTGCAGCAGGCCGGAAGGCTTGCTGGATACGGTATTTGGAACCAATATGAATAAAAGAAAAGCGGTGAATAATATGAATAAAAGAAAAGCGGTGAAAAATTGTAATGGGCCTAATTGATGGCCTACACAATGTGCCAGAGAGGTTTAAACCTTGTTGTTCCTCTTTGGCACCACTGCCCACTAATAAATAAATGAAAAATAGCAATGGAGCAAGCACTGAGCATTGGTTTACCACAAGCTGGAAATTTACGCTCAGACTCTACATCATCAACAAGTACGGTAAAAGATCGTTTACTTGAATATGATTTAAACTAATCCAAAGCCGAATTTCTCATACCAAACACACTAGACATTCTACTTAGCAAAATATTATGATCAACTGTGTGAAATGCGGCTGATATATCCAATATCAATAAAGCAACTGTTTTCTTACTGTCCCTAGACTTCAAAATATCATCAAGTACTTTTATCAAGGCTGTTTCTGTCGAGTGGTGTGCCCTGTAAGCAGACTGGAAAGAATCACTTAGATTATGACTGATAATATGTTCTCTGATTTGTGATTCAGCAGCCTTTTCGAGAATTTTTAAAACAAAACACAAATTGGAAACAGTACGATAGTTATTGATGTCTTCACTGTTGCCAGCAGGATTTTTAAAGAGTAGGCGACTGACTGCTATTTTAAAACTGGGAGGAAAATTTGAAGAAGTAAACGATTTATCAATTATAGCAGTAATGGGAACTAAAATAGTACATTTGCATTTTTTGAGCAGAAGCGTAAAAATGGGATCAAGTGAGCATGTGGTATTTCTAGAAAGAATAAGAAGGTCAGACACTTGGGTTAGTGAGACACAACTAAAAGAAAGGAAGAGTTTAGCATCAAAGTTTTCATTTCCTACCATACTTCGTTCTTCATAATTCACCATGAACTTAATATTGGACCTTTTAAAACTCATAAGCTGTTCTTCTATTTTATTCACGAAATGTCGAGCAAAATTATCACTTATGTCTTTTGTGCTGTTAAAGCACGATGGTAGAACAGTTGAAAAAGGTCCCAAAAGCTGATTTAGCGTTTGAAATAATTGCTTTCTGTCTGAAGCATTATCTTCAATAATTGGCTGGGTATATGCACTTTTTGCTACTGTCGACAATTTATTAAATTTATAGCATTGGTCCTTGTATATTTGCTCGTGAACTGTCAAACCTGATTTTCTCCATTTTCTTTCGTATTTTCTGCACAATTGCTTGGAGGCTTTAATATCTTTGTTATACCAAATAGCACTGTGTGGCCTAACGGTTATAGTTTTGGTGGTTACAGGAGCTATTTCATTTAGGACATTCTTTAGTTTGGTATTGTAATGTTGAATTTGACAGTCTATATCCGTATGAGAAAAGTTACTGAGAGTAAGCACCTTTCTAATTAGCATGTTCATATTTCCCAGATTAATATATTTAGCCTTGCTTGACTTTGTGGAACAGAGTTTCTAAATGCAGGATGACTTTTAGATAGACTAATATAAGAGAGGTTGCAATACTGGTATTGCGTAGTTTGGTCTAATAAACCAACAGCAGCTCCAGAAACAGATCTGTTATCACAGTAAGGATTATTCAAATTGACAAATGTAGGTCTAGGCCGGTGCATATTTAGGCCTATTGATTTAGCGGTTCCATAGAAAGGTTGGAAGAAAGCATTAGAAGTCTCCTCAATCACTTTACTTTTGCTAGCATTTCTTCTATGTCCACGACTTCCTTTTTTTGTTGGTTTTATTGCATTAATTTGAAGATTTACAATTAGCATCCATACAGAGAGAAGCAAGATGAGTATATCCATATTCTTTTTGATTCCAAGCAATTCACACTTGCTGTACTGATGTACCATTTATTATTGCACATAAAGCTAATTTATTTACTAACTTTAACAAGCCCATAAGTCCTATCTGATGCAGCCAACAAATCGGCGCAATCTCTGAAACTCTTATGCAAATAGAATAATTTTATGTTTATTCATAACCATTTAATGGTTATCGAAATAAAGGTATGAATTAGGCAAACCTTATTCAACGTGCACAAGCGCTAGCTAATGGAATATTAAATGCTAATTGAATTCCACACAACACAAGTGCGAAACTATTTCAGTACTCAATCTCATATTTTTCTTCCATTTTACCTGCTCACTTTGCTCAGTCTAAGCAAGCAACATTTTTTCGTGTCATTCACGCGAGAAAAAAATATTGGAGGAAAACATATCACTAGCTCCTACATTAACACATCAAATTGGTTTGTATGTAATTTTATGCAAAGATTAACCAACAACAGTTAGCTTAAAGATTTTACTTCATAATCAAACTAAAGCTAAGCTATTAATGACTTACAAATTGCGCAAGCTAGTCAAGTCATAGAGCCATTCTTTTACAATCTTTGAAATCTTGTTATGGTCCAAATATCTGAAAAAGTCAAATGATAGTTTATTACTAGGGCCAACTTAAGTCTATAAAGTCCAAATTTTTTAGGGCTTTGTCACATTATCAAACTTGAGACTAAAATTGGCTTTGGTTGCTCAGAAGTTTTTTTTGTTACAGTTAATAAATCAATATAGAGCCAAAAATCTTTAGTAAAGTCAAAACCCTCTATTTTCAAAAACTAGCAGAATAGAAGAAAATTAGCTTTATCTTGATTTCTCTGAATTTTTCACCAGTAATCAATGTTATACCAGTAAGCTGCTTTCAACGATTGAAAGTTTTTCAACTCAAAGTTATGTAGAATTTTACAAAGGTGTTTCAATCAAGGTCGCAATACAATTGCACATGTAAGCCGACACGAAAAAATTGGAATTCTCAATTCTCAGTGTTGAAACACAAATGTATTATTGCAAAACAATCACGTAGTCCTACATAATCGTAACCCTCCCAGCATAGGCGTTGATTTTTTCTTGAAAAAGGGAAACAGTAAAGGGGTGAGAATTTTTATACAAACTTTGTTTTCTATGAATCGGGTGTCCCAGACAAAAAATAAACTATTTTTTGTAAAGTATTTTCTCGGTGATTATAAACTCAAAGTTACTGACATTCTATATACCAGGGGTGGGCAATACTGTCCATACGAAGGGCCGCATTTGAAGAAATTTTGAAGCCGAGGACTGCACTGATTAGAAGAGCAAAAAAAAGGTCTACACGTCCGCAGACGTCCTGCTTTCACCACCAAAGATCGATGAAGAGCAAAAAAAAGTTCTACGCAGCCGAAGATGTCCTTTTTTCACTGGCATTCAGCACGGAGCTAAAAAAAAAGTATTCGGCTTGATTCAAGATAAGAGTTCACATTTCTGTAAGTGCCCACAGGCTGCATAAAATGGTCGCACGGGCCGCACTTTGCCCACCCCTGCTATACACAGTAATCCAAGTACTGGCATATTATTTACACTTTAACATTTCTAAAAAATTAGTTGCCAATTATGCGAGTATTGCCAAATTAAAAATGATAATTCAAAAAATTTAGTATCACGAGCAAAGAGTGGTTTATTTCAGTCTATGCTCAATGTGACCTCCATATACTTTTCCACAACTAAACAAAGGTGTTTCTTCCAAAAAGAAATCCCATAGCATCTTTCTTTTATGGATATTATGTTTATTTCGAATATCTACAGACTTATGACGTCACAAAGCACATACAACAAAGCGCTTTTTGCTCACATATATTTCCTCTGATACTAAATTTTTTGAAACATCATTTTTATTTCGGCAATACCAACATACCTTGCAACCAAGTTCTTAGATATTACGTAAAAGTGTAAAGAATATACTTGGATTACTGTGCAAAGAATTTCAATAATTTTGAGTTTATAATCATACTTAACAAAGAGTGGTTCATTTTTTCGGACACCCGATATAATAAAGCGCCATTTGCGCATGAATAAATTAATCATGTCATAAAAATATACAGGCGAATTAACAACAAAATTATCTACTTTCCTAAACTTTCACCGAGGTATTAAAATGAGTAAGTGCGAAGTTATTTGTGTTCAAAACGAGCGGACACAATGTGTCCACCCCCAGTCTTCTGATGCTCTGAAGAAGAAAAAAGGTGGAATAAGGTTTAAAATGATTTTTCAAGTTACCAGTAGCATTGTCACTGAACACACCAGGGTTTATACGGATTTTTTCTGACATATTCCCCTGACTTTCCTCAAAATCGCACCTGTTTTCCCTGAATTCCGTTAAAAAATCCCTATGTTTTTCCCTGACCCAATCCTGCAAAATATACTTTTTCCCTGACTTTGAGAATATAAACGAACAGTATACTATCAACCAGCAGCAAAAATAACTATGTACACCTAATGCCTACAAACACAGAAACATTAATTCAGCAGCAGAAATAAGGATTTCACAGGTGACCTAAATTGTATCTTAGAAAATTGGAAGAAGCTTGGCTTGAATACCAAAAATAAGAAAAGTGACATATTTCACAAGTGTCTGGTTTCGCAGTTCCCAGCACTCTGCACTACTTCAAGTAAAAAATCTAAGAAAATCACAGCAATAATAACACTGAAATTACAAACCATTCTGATGAAGAAACTTGCTCTCTCAGTAATTGTGTGAAGTAAGGTGCAATACCATAATTCACAACATATTTTAATTTGTCTTTGCCAAGTTCCATTATGCTAGCAATCTTGCTATCAGGAAACATTGATTGAAATAGGTTCCCAGAACCAGTAACAGAATTATCACTATATCCACTAACATGCTTCAGAACCCACCGTATTTCGGCATTCAATTTACCTCCATCTTGAAAGACCAGTAGAATCGTACTTTGACTATTTGCACTGCAAGATGGTTGAATTTCAACCAAATCTTCTGCATCTAGGGAAGATTGCAGCTGCTTTTCTTCAGAAGATAAGTTAGCAGGCCTAATAGTATTTCTTTTAGCAAAGAAATTTTTAATTTCGGCCCGTTCCTTGACTTTTTTCACATAGGATTTGTTGCCAGCATGACTGCTCAATGTCCTAATTCTCATGTTGCTCCATGCTATATTTGTCTGAAACAGTCGACATCTTGCTTCACCTTTGGTAGAAACTTTACAAAGCCATGCCTTAAATTCTTCAGACGATATCCAACCATCTTGGAAATAAGTTTGTTTCGATTTTTTAGACATTCTAGGCTACTTTTACAGTAAGAAAATATCTAAATAAAGAGAAAAGTATGAAGTCAAGCTTGTTTGACATACAATTGCTAAAATAAACAATGGATTTTGATTCATAGGAGGTAAGAACTTTCCAAAAAATTCTCCCTGACTTTTTCCACGTTTTCCTTAACTTTTTTGTTGAATTCTCCGACTTTCCCTGACCATCTCGAAAAAGATATGTTTTCCCCTGATTTTCCCTGACCGTATAAACCCTGCACACGCTGATAGTTTTCTTTTTGCCATTTAAATAGTGTGAGCATAACATTGCGACAAAACACCACTACGATTTTGTGTTGTACTTTGGAACTGTTTTAGCTACTGCACATGCATTTAACTTTTACGATAAGAATCAAAACACCGCGGGGGCCAGACATACGTCGCCCCTTTAGTGTTAGACCAGAGGGGGCGCCGCCCTCTGCCTCCGACATATCAACGCCTATGCCTCCCAGTACACATCCTTTTTGAAACAAGTTTATCAAAAAATTCATTTGGATAAAAATGACTAAACAAGCATAATCATGAACATTTAAAATTCCCCACCAGTATTCAAATAAGTTCAGGGCAACTCCAGCTGGCAACTATGGCAATGTATTGGTCAAATCTGACAAAAAAATTTTTGGCTAAAGCCAACGACAAAGTAAGCTTCATCAAGTTAATTTTATAAGGACAAGTAGCTTCATAAGCAAACCTATACACAACTTCATGAAGCGAACTTCAAAAAAGTAGTTCTCTTGATTCCTAGCAGCAGATATTCCACTCCATAAACTGAACATTGAAATTTGAAATCTCAGTTCGCTGCAATGAGAAAATCTTAACTTTCTGAAATGCAGCCCGTGCAAGCGTTGCTCAATTGGTATACCAATAGAAGAATATTCAAAAACTACTTACAAAAAACTGTTTTGGGTTGTGCATGAAACTGAAGTGGCCAAGTAAAAATACATTAACGTACTAGCGAACAGCTTGGGTACCTCAAATGAAACATTTTTTATTGAGTGCCTTCACGTTGAAAGCAGTAGCAGTATTATTCTACGCACTGTCAATGACGTATTGCATCAACTTGAGACCAAATGTGAAAAATTTGCATTGCTCTCAATAGATACTGCTTGATGCATGTCACTTGCATCGCACACTTACCTCATAACTGTGCTATGCAAGTTCGTGCTTCTTTTAAAATATTGATGACATAATGGCCACGGTAAAAGTAGCAACACTCAAAAACAAAGACTGCAAAAAATATTTTCGTGAAATTGGTCTGTCATTATCTCCAGCTCCTGTGATTACATGATGGGCAATTTCGCAAACAGCGGCATTATACTGCAGTGAAAACCTTCCTGCTGCTCATGCCCTAGTCAACAATTAAAAGGACTCTTTAAGTCAGCCAAACAAAAGACGATATCAATGTGGATGGTATGGGGCTGGACTTGGTTTGTATAAAATAAGTAACGAGGTTATTTTCAAATTATATTGAACTGAAAATTCAACAGTAAATGAGGGAGATTGCGAAGTGAGCAATTCAAACTTACATCAAAAACCACTATTCAACTCTCACTTGGAAACAAAACGCTCAACCAACCTCTGCTGCATTGAGCGATCATCTTTTGTACTCAGCAAACTACCGAGAAAAGACAGAAATTTTGATCATAAAAAATACATCTTGCTGAAGTTACGATAAATATTTGTGCGAAGTGGCAATAGTACTGAGTGATTTTTATTAGAAAACCGAAGCAGAACATTTTTTAGTTTTGGCAGTTTTATAAGCGCAAATTACAGGCCAAATGGCTCTTTTTTTCTAGGTTATGTTGTTATGTACCTGATTAGTTGCACACTAAAACTCGCACATCAAACGTTATACCAAAACAAAAAACGCGAAGTCATAATTAGCAAAAATAAAATCAAAAATTATTTATGGGTAAAAATAAAAATGGCCCTATTTATTGCAATAGCATTGACATGCATGGACATTCAAGCTTATACTAAGTTAAATTAATGAACTATCGTAATTGCAGACTTCTAAAATATTTTACACAGCACTCTTGTTCATTTCAGGAAGTATTTCGGCCTCTCTAAGCATTAGAATTCTTATTTTGCAAAAAACAAAAACAATTATGTTTTAAAATAAAATGCTGCTGGTCCTGGCAGATCACTTGTTCAAGTCACCACTACATATCTAGAAATGGCAGTAAGCCAGCCTAGCCATAGGATTATCAGCAGAATATTAACTTGGGATTTGAAGTTGCTGAAGGGACACTAAAAATCAGGGCTGGGACACTACAAACTACGCTTTCTACCTTTTAAATATTTTTACTCTTCTTTTTGCTTATAAACTTGAATCTATTATAGTCAGAGTGTGGAAGCTCAAAAAAGCGTCGAACCTCAAAAAAAAACATAGATATGCCAGTTTATTGATATATGTTTGCTTATTATATGTACATTCACCAAAACAAGTCTCAGGCATACTGTCTTTGGGTAGCGTCACTATGACGTCATCTTTACGTCAGCACTGCAATTTTTTATCGCACCGGTAATTAGTTCCATTCACTGGCCTATAACTTTTTTTCTACAAACAATACTTGCTTCAAACCAAGTTCAATAAAACAAGTAAAGGATCAGATGTCTTCACGTAATTTTATGACGTTATAAGTTGATGACGTCACAATCCTTACTTAAAAATGCCAAAAAAAGCATTTTTTTCTACGTTAAATCACTGCAAACTTTCTTAACTTTCGTTTTACTTCACACAAAAGCAACAAATTGCTTTTTTCAGCATTTTCATGCAATGCTACGTCTTTGGTAAAAAACTGAATTCATGCTATGAAAGTTTTTGCCCGAAAAATTGTGTTTGTATTTGCATGGGTAAAAGCTGAAACTTAACTTAACGCTAAACACACTATTTCGATGCTACACATGCTTTAGTTGGTTAAAACCAAATGAATTTCGGAGTGCGAGTAGTTTTTAATGATATACAAAAATCACAAATGATTTTACTGTCAATTACGTCATCAATTGATGACGTCATCATGTAGGCCTCTACAGAAAATCTCAAACCTGATAATTTGGTGTATCTAAAACCTTTCTAAGCAATTGCTGTATCATTCACTCCATCTTTTTGCATTCCATCTCACAAATTATCAATTTCACGCAACCTTTAGATTTATGTTTCTTAGCTAGTGAGTGGTGTTTGAAGAAAAAGAAACAATTAAGATCAAACAAACTTATTTCTCAGGAGCGAGAACCTTTTATCACAAAAACGCCACATGGTGTTGTAAAAGCCCAGTTCCCAAATGACTCATCGCAGCATAGCCTACTGACTTTAGCTAGTTTAATTCAGCTAAATTAATTTATTTTAAAAGCGGCAAACAAAAGAGCAAAGGAAATGCTTTAACAGCAGTTTCAGCTATCTTATAATTCACATACTGAGTTGCTTTATGTTTCATTTTAACCGATTTTTTATTTTTTGACAAATCTGATGGCCAAGTGGATAGAGCGACTCGTTCTGCGGTGGTAAACGCGGGTTCAATCCGAAGTTTAGTTAAATCAATAACTTAATAAAAATTGGTATTCACAGTTTAACATTAAAGAGACAGTGTATAGCAAGCCGCAATTTACTTGTTGTACCTTAGGGCAGTGTTTTTCAACCTTTTTTGAGCTGTGGCACACTTTTTGCACAATAAAAATTTCACAGCACACCACTTTTATAGAGTAACAAAAAACGACAACTTATAGCATCTTCATCCACAAAACGCACGTTGGCCAATTAGTTGAGTGTTTTTACCAATATCGGTGCACTCGTCTAATTGCAAACAAAACTGCTTGCTAATTCGTATTTTATCTAAAACTATTATTTCGATTTTTTCTAACATGCCATCAATACGTCTGCTAATTGCAATTTTCTCATAGAGGAACTTTACTACTTCTCGAACTGCGTCAGGACCAATTGTTTCTTTAACAATGGCTTTGCAAGCTGGTAATATTAACGACTCTGCAACAATGTGTAGTTTTTTTAGACTTGGCTACAAGTTCAGCTACTTGATAGCTAGCTTTCAGAGCTTTCTCATTCACTTTTACAGTTTTGTTCAGAAAATTAACCTGTTTTTCTGTGGGTAAGTAGTCGGCCTTCTTGTTTTTATGAAATGGGTGCTTTGATTCCAGATGGCGTTTACTAGCTTGGATAGCCTTTCATTACACCATAGCACTATTGGATAGCCTTTCATTACACACCACGAACAATGGAACAGGGCTGGTGACATCCCCAGTGAAAGTGAATTCAAAAGAAATATAATTTTTGTCATACTTTTGCGAAACTACTATTTTCGCTTTTTTTGACCATTCCAAGGTCGGCCTAACCCCCCTAATCAACAAGCTAACTCTTTTGAAAACAGAAGCTTTTGTGCTTAATTTCAAACTTCGCCCCCCCTTGATGAACGCTTGGTCCCCTAAGTGAACTGCTCTGGAGCCGGCTCTAAACCACTCGTACGAGGAATTTCATCTGTATTAATATTGCTTTGACTAGATTTAAGATCGGCTTCTAGATTTTTCTTCAAAAATCTATTTATTGCTTTTACTACGCTAACTATTTTAAATAAAATAATCAATTAGTGCATGTACTACGATATATCATTCTTACATACAGAATTAATCTCTAAAAAAATTAGTTAACCATACAAAAGTTAACAATTTCCCGCGGAACACTTGACACGATCTTGCGGTACACTAGTGTGCCGCGGCACGCCGGTTGAAAAACACTGCCTTAGGCAAGGCACTTAGCAAGATTCCCTTATCTTAGTGTGGAAGACAAATGGCTGGGAATTCCTAACTGATCACGTAGTAGCGTTTTGATCGCTTTCTTGTGACAAGAGGAATAAAAAATATTATAATAACTAACGTCTTTTTAACTCTAACCGTTAATTGTGAGTTGTTTCAAGTTATTGCGTCTTTTTAAGATCAATCGTTAGTGATACTTTATAGCGTCATAATTTGTTGGCCTGATGGTGTAAAGCATATTATAATGTGAATCATCTTATCCAAGAATGCAACAATGTGATTTGGGAGAATTGAACTGAAATCTGACAATCAAAGATATAGAAAACGGCCTTTTCTGATCACTTGGCATTTATGCATTCTACTGGAGACGCGAAGACATTGAAGAAGAAATTGAACGAAGGTATGACTATATCTCATCACAACACTCCTCAGATATCTCATCACGCATCAGCGTGTCTCTAAACTTGGAAGCTAAAGCTCAGCTAGAATCTAACGGTGACCGCAGCCCTTCACTTGAACAAATGAGCGAGGCTAAACGAGAGCGCAAGGTTAAGACCAACAGCAAGCTTTTGCGGTTCTGTCCTGACCCAACTTATCTCTGGACAAGCTTAGACAGTACGCTCACGTACTGTCACTACCTCAAGACACTGCGCAAGAAACTTTCTGCACATGTGACACTATTGAGACGACTTGCTGCCTTTGGTTGGGTACTGCATGGCTGTAAACATTGCATTCAGATATCCTCTCCTCAGTTTATTCAACAGCTACGAACTGCACAGTACTTTGGTGCTGTAGCACGCATGTCGTGCACTCGTCTCATCTGTAGTGCTCTGAACGATGCTCTGCACATTGTCAAGGGATGCTTATGTTTATTCGTCTAACTCCAACAGACAAGTTACTTATTTTTGTGAGTATCCAGCCAGTTGGGCTTCGCCGATAAGGAGCTGCACTCTACTTGGCCAATCATGGTATCTAGAACCCGGGCCATATTCTTTATGGTCATGTGGTCAGACCTCCCAATCCCTGAGGAAAGATGAAATTCAGACGCCTATTTGTGACCGCTGTGCGGAAACTACTGCACGATTTATTTACATTGTATGTTGGCAGAGCCCAGTGGGCAAACTACAAATGGACCACGAAGTATTTGCTCAATAGTGTAACTAGGTTCAGTGATGTCATACCAAGAGCTGGCCTCCATTCTTTTGGAATGAGCTTGCCCAGTTTTGCTAAAGTAAGGCTGAATCTTCTACGAACTGGTGTAGGTCGATTTTGCTTGTCCATTCGCGAGTGGGATCTTGCTCCTTTATCGGATTGCGATTTGCGAGTTTAGCACTGATCATGTTATTTTCCTGTGCCAAGAAGAATATGTAGTCCATTGCTCGTGGATGACGAGAAGCTCGCCAAGCTATACCATTGCTATAGCTTGGAATCCAGACTGCTAAACAATTAGGGGTTATAAAAGGATAGACCTTTTAGATTTTAGAGTTGCTAGCCCTTGATCTGTAGCAGACATGGGCTAACTACAGCCCACAGGCCAAATCCGGCACTTACAGAAACTTAATCTCCCATCGTGAATTGAGCGAAAGACCATTTTCTTTTTAGAGATCACAGTGACGGTGATTTTTAAAACATTAAGCCTCAACGATGCAAAATTGAAAAGAAAAACTAGGTAAGAACCAGAGCTGGATGTCCCGAGACGTGTCTTGGTCTTGCTATGCCAATGTCTCGTCTCGGACCTTAAAAGTCTCGAACAATGAACATGTATCGACGAAGTCATGAAGAAATTTTGACTTTGAAACAGCTATCAGGTCTTTGATACGCAATCAACAACAATACGTACCTGTTGTATTCAAAATAAAAAATTGAGCATGATTTCGCACTTTTGAAAAACAATTGGCCACATTTTGTTTAGAGCATTTTGTTACGTTGTAAGGGCTTGCAGAATTGCAGACTTTTGCTTTCTTTTTGTGAGCAACACATATAGAAACCAGACTGTTTCAACCATTAAGCATATGCATTTGATACTCGGTCGAGTCATACCGAAGACTCAAAAAAAGGTAGGCCTATCCAAAAGCACCCAGCTTAGCGCTCAGCACCAGGATTAGTGTAGAAAATGAAATAGAAATAGTAAAATATAAATGAGACAAAATATGTAACAAAACAGTCCTTCCGCTAGAAAACCTTTTCATCTTGCTTGTTTTGGTTAAGTGGTCATTCTAAAACAGTGGTTTTGGCTTTTGCCACACAAGAACCCATTTTGCTATTTATGATAGCCGCACGAATCCTTACGAAAATTTCACGATTCCGGAAACGAAATTTTAAAGTTAGCGGTATTCAAAAATAAATTTTACAAAAACATTTTTTCCAGGCAAAAAAAAATCAAATTTTGATTATACTCGCAGTATTACACCAAGGCATGTAACAAGTGGCGGGGCTCATCTCCGAGGCTGAGCGCCTGGGCAACACAGCCTCGAAGTTCGAGGGGATATCGTTGCGATGGCGGTCACTGGCGAAATAGTGTCCCCTTTGACCAGCCCAGGATGCGAACCCAAACCTCCCACACAAATAACAATGTCTTAACCACTGAAATAACCGACCGTTATTTTGTAGACCTACATCAAAAGTTCTTGAGACCCTAGGAAAAAAGGCAAAGGACCCCTAAGTTAAAAACCTATTTTTCTACTAAGTAGACTAATTCTTGTTGTCTTAAAACAAATAATGTCATCAGCAAACAATTTTTTGTCTTAATGATTTGAGCTAGCTCTTAATGGTTTGAGCAGTATAGATGGCTTGAGCTCTCTGGTACACTAGAGCTGACATCTTTTTTAAAAATGATGATCGCGTAATTTCCACCTGCATTGTGAAAAGTTGTTTGTAAGGTATCTCGTTGCTTTGTTGAGATTGGCGATGCAGTAAGGCCTATTCTGTTTGGAAATTTTAATCTCTTCATCTTGCTCTTTTCAATGTTTATTTCTTTCTATGGCGTGGATTGGTTAGATTCTATGAACATCTAAGGATAATTTCATTCATTTTAGCAGGCAGCAAGCTGATTCTGGAAAAGATTTGTGTTATCGTATTCAGTTGATTTGGACGTCACTTTGATTGCATTCAAAATGTCGTCAGTTTCTATTGTAGCCATCTGATATTTCCTATCTGGTACTATTCATCTATTTCTTTTGTCTTTTTTCACTATGTTTCTGTATCGTTTTGCTCAACTTCCTATTAGTTATATTCGCCTGATGAGCTCATAATGAGAGCGAAACCAGTCATTGATTGCTATTTCTATCCACAGCAACATTATTTATAACCTTGTCTTTGTTTTTCTTGGAATTAATCTACAAGCAAACTCCAATTTGTCTGCTCTTTACTTCTCTTTTGTAACTGCTGTTCTTTTCACTGCATTGAATGCCCAAATGTCAGACTGAATAATTTTGTTGTGTGGTTTTTGACATGGTCCTCCATGATTGTTATCACTGATGAGGGACGTAACCCGAAACAGGATGGCTCAGGTCTTATCTTGTATCATCACCAGGAAATATAAATATCGCATTTTTCGTTCTCCGTCTTGTGGTACAATAGTAGTTTTTTCTGCGTTTCTATAAAACAGCTGTTATGGCTTGACAAATTCTGCCGGAAAAGAAATTAGTCGGAATGTCATATAGGCCTATTTACAGTTAAAATATTCACGACCTTTTGAGAACCCCTGATTCCACAAGTCTCGTGTCTCGTCTCGGAACGTTCAAGTCTCAGTCTCGTGGTGTCGAAGTCTCGTCTTGGTCTCGAAGATTTTGGCCGAGACTCCAGCTCTGGTGAGAACCTTTTTTTGAAGATCACATTCGCAAGCGAATCGTGATCTGCAAAAAAAGAACTTCACTTTGTTTTACAATCAGCGTGTGGCCCGTGGCTTCAACATTGTTTCCAGTGTGGCCCTTCGAGTAAAGTTTGCCCACCCCTGATCTGGAGTATGGATGCTTGGCCAAACTCCGACAACTTGCATAGCACTCCAACCAGTTATGTCATGACGTCTGCGTTATTAAGGTTGCTGATTGCTTAGTGTGATATGTACTTATAAATCTGAATGCTTTAAATTCATTTATCATACCTGCTCTTTGGGAACATGTTTGATTGTTGTCTACCCATCGCTTCTCTGCAACCATTCCTGATCACATTAGTTGCAACTCCACAACTCTTTAGAAATATTGTAAATTTTTGCAGTATTTTTTTCATAATGAAGAAGCTAATAGTGTTAATGCAATTATGCTTTGCTAAGCTGCCACGGAATTGAACTGTGCGATTTTCGACATCAAACCAGGATATCACATCATCGTCATTTTCAACAAATAATATTTTTAAAAGATGCATAGGTGTACTGTGAGTTTATGACATGATTTTTTTGAAATGTATAGTCTCTAAGCTTTCAACTGCATGTAGAAATTATCCATTACAATTTGAATATTGGCACCGACCAGCTAGCTCAGTTGTAACGGCATCCCTATCCGTACAAGAGTTCAGGAGTTTGTTCCCAGGGGGGTCAAATCGGACATAAAATCGTAAAAAGCTGTGTTGCTCGGGTGCTAAGATGCGAAGATGGGCTTCACCACTCGTTAAATGCTTCTGGGTAATGCCGCGAGTATAATGAAGATTTGATATTTTTTTTATATTGTCGCATGCAACGCCTCAATAATTCAACTCAACTTTTATTTACCATGACGAAAAATAGCGGAGGGAAGCAGTGAAAGACCTATTGCTCATCTAAGTCTGCTGCTCCCAAATGCAACAACTTATGACATGATTAAAAAACACATTAACTAGCGTATCACAAACAGATTTAAAACAGCATTTTTCATAATGATTTTTTTTCAAAATTTCTGCTCCCGACCTGGGTGTTGCAACCATGCCCACTCCTGTATTCTGTTAACTCCTCTTCTCCTACCTGCATGCCATAACCTGCATACCTGCATGCCACAATCTACCTGCATACCTGGGTGTTGCAACCTTCCCTTTTCCTGTGCCGTGTTATATTCCCTTACTCTTGTCGTATATTTTTATTGGGCTGCCTTCCACAATTTCCCAGAAGTATGCGTATGCCGACGACCTGACATTGATGCATACCTTGAAAGACTGGAAGACTTTGGAGGGCACTCTAAGCCAAGACATGACAACACTTTCAGCGCATCTTCAGACTTGGAGGCTGAAGCTCAGCCACACTGAGACAGTGACGACGGCCTTTCATTTAAACAACCGAGAGGCGAAACGTGAGCTCAAAATCTTCAACAACGGCAAATTATTGCCATACTGTCCAACTCCAACCTACCTTGGTGTAAAGCTGGACAAGTCGCTCACTTTCCGTCATCACCTAGAGGCATTGCGCAAGAAACTTTCCACTCGCGTCACACTGTTGAGGCGACTTGCAGGCTCGAGATGGGGTGCAGGAGCCAAAACATTGCGAACAGCCGCCTTGTCCCTGGTTTACTCCACAGCTGAGTACTGCGCACCTGTTTGGTGTTGTGCTCACACTCGGCTTATCAACAGTGTTTTAAATGACGCCTTGCACATTGTCACTGGATGTCTGCGACCCACTCCAACGAACTACTTGCCAATCCTTGCAGGCATCCAGCCAGCTGAGCTTCGCCGTCGAGGAGCAACACTCTCCCTGGCTAACCACGCCACCCTTAACCCTGATCATATTCTACATGAGCAGCTGGCCGGGAAACAAAATGCGCACCAGGGAAGGCTCAAATCAAGACGCCCGTTTGTACCCGCTGCACAGAAACTACTGGATAGTCTGACCGAATCAGACATTTGTGCAGCGCTATGGATAGATTATGCATGGAACA
Source organism: Trididemnum miniatum (assembly GCA_964006365.1). Lineage (NCBI taxonomy): Eukaryota > Metazoa > Chordata > Ascidiacea > Aplousobranchia > Didemnidae > Trididemnum > Trididemnum miniatum. The sequence continues at coordinate 5,134,062 of OZ023249.1, forward strand.
TGGAGTACTTGAAAAGTGCATCAAGGCTTCATGCTTTTATTCCCAGGGCCAGTCCTAAGCCTCTTGGAATGGGTTTGCCCAGAACATCTTGGGTAAAACTAAATCGTCTGCAGACTGGCGTAGGGCAATTTCATTCATCCATGTACTAATGGGGTGTTGCTCCTTCACCGAATTGTGAGTATGGTGCCTCTGAGCAAACTGCAGACCACATCATTTCTACATGCCCCCTACATCGTGCACCAAAAGGAATACAAGGTCTGTTGGTCCTGGATGATGACACCCGACTCTGGCTTAAAATCAACGCCGTCAACATCTAAACCGTCAGAAGAGGATGCCCAACCACACGACGACGACAATTGTGTTGACAGTGCAAAAATAACAGACACTACTACTAACAATGCAGTGGGTACACCTTCCAACGATATTCTAGGATTGATTACCAAAACAACATACTGGCATTTATGCGTTGGAATATTAAATTAACAAAAAAAAAAAATAATAATAGTGAGTAATTAATAAGTAAATTAACTGGCGCTTGGTGTATCAGTTAAGAGCATCCGCTTGGTAGCCAGGAGACTGGGATTTTATTCCTGGTCGTGTCACACTAAAAACTTTAAAATTAGTATTCGCAGCTTTCGCGCTAGGCCCTCGGCACAAGTGGAAGTGCGAAGGGTTTTGTGTATGTGTTGTTCGTCATGTATGTCCTTTAACAGCGTTCAATCATTCGTGATTGATAATTGTAATGGGCCGCCAATTGAGAATGGCCTAAACAATGTGTGCTTGCACCCGCTGTCCCATACCTTTACCTTTCATAAGTAAATTGAAAGTCCAGCAAGTAACTGGTTGAGATGGCATAGACCACCTAATATATATCAACAATTAAACCAAAAGAAGAGGACCGCAATATCATCAAAAAACATAAGTCAGAAAAAAAGTCATAAAATGCACTATTGTTCACTCTTCAGTACTGACATACGTTTTCAGAATATTTGATCACAAAAAATCTAAATTTGTAGAAAGAACAGTGCCTGAATTGCAGCGGAATATCTTTCAATAATTTTAGGCAGATATGACAAAGCGCCCTCCTCCCTGCTTCTGAACTTAAGAAAGATTGAAAATATTCATTACCATATTTTACAGACCATAAGGCGCACTTAAAATCTTTTTTTTTCTGAAAAATTGCTTGTGTACCTTATAAGCCGGTGCGCCTAATGTATAGATCAGGTAGTGCTTTATGCTTTATTGCCTACACTCAAAACCAGTACCGGTACTCTTACTATTACCAAATGAGATTTGTACGGTAACCCGATACTCCTTAAAAACTGTTGCGTCTTATAGCCCGGTGTGCCTTCTGTGTGGAAAAAAAAAACGAATCAAAGCAATTTACAGTGCGCCTTATAGTGAGGAGTGCCTTATGGTACGTAAAATACAGTACGTATTTTTGCCTTGAATTATATTTATGTATTTTATCAAGCCTTAGAAAGTAGTTGTTGAAAGAATTTGAAAGCATTTGATCGGTAAATTTGAACATGAACTTAGTGAGTTCTATTTTTACCACATCATCAAGTTTCAGTACACAAAACTTAGTGTATAGCAAATTTGTTGGATGGTGCATAGGAAGAAAAAGGCTAGCTCTTAAGATTTTGTTTTGAAGAATGACAAGATTGTGGTAGTGACTTTTGTATGCTCTACCCCAATTGATTAATGAGTACTGGAGGGGGGAATGAAACATAGCATAGTACACTAATTTAAGAGTAGAAAATGAAACATAATGTCTTAATTGGTATATTACTCCACAAACTTTTAAAAGTTTACATGCTAACATATCAATATGAATTTTCCCAGAAAGCTTATTGTTCAGATGAACACCAAGATATTTAACGCTGTCTGTCTCTTCAATTAAATTGTGATTTATGGAAAGCTTAAAACTAGATACAGCTGCATTTTTGTTCTCCACGATCATGAAATAGCTCTTTCTGCAATTTATAGTTAATTTGTTAATATCTACCCAGATATTGATTTTAATGGTCTCAAGCTTTGCTCGAGTTTGAAGAAAATCATTCAAAATATTTATTTTCATGCAGCACAATCCAACACAAGGTAACGAAGCAAGATGAAATAATGAAAGACTTGAGGTAGTGGGAGTTTTCTCGTGAAGTGGCTTAATGAAAGGAGACTGCGAAATGACCGTTAAAGGTATTTATGTCAAGCAGCCACCTAAGTATCTAACATCTTTCGCTTAAGTCGCAATGATGCTAGCCTAGTATTAAAATTTTTACAATTAGAATCAATATTATTAAGTGAGAGATGTAGATTAGTATTGTCATATTGTTCTATTGCGGAAATTGCAGCAATACTGGGTCAATTACTGCTTAACAAATTGCGTTCAGTATAGATATTAAATTGCTGACACGTTTTCTCTAATGAAGATTTTGGGAACCCCATTCAAACTCGCATATGGGCCCCCACATGTTCAAGTTACGTCGCTACATCCATGCATGTGGCGATTGCAGAGGTACTGTGCTGCAAGCAACACTACTCAGTCAGTTCATCTTGAAATCGAAAATAAATGTGAACTACATGAGATTTCGAGAGATTTTTGATTCAACGCAACCATTTCGAGATTTTCTGGTTGATGACGTCATCAATAGTAGTGTCATTTGAAAAATTACGTGTTATTTTTCACGTTGCACTGCAAAGTGTTTATACGTTGTTCATTATCTTTCTTTAACCGGTTGAGTACGACCTGGCTGTGATGATTTTGTGTTTTTAAGTTTTACTCATATAACTACAACAGAATTTTTTGCATGAATACCTGAACAAAATTGGTTCAGTTTGGTACTGAAGACTAATTAGAGCATAAAATTGCCTATAAAAGTAACTTGTAGTATTTATGGAAAACAAAACGAAAGTAATTGCAATTGACTTCCACTGAAAACTTAAAAAAATAAACTTTTTATATTTTTTCTTGCTTAAGTGTGATGACGTCATAAGGTCATACGAATACCTCCCAACCCTCACATGCTTGAGTGGAGTTGGTTTGAAGTATCTGCATCTTTTAAAACAAAATTTATAAAAAATTATAATTAAGCTTTTCAATTTTCACATTTACAAATAATGATGACATCATAGTGACGTAACCTAGAGATTATGCTTGAGACTTTTTTTTGGTAAATGTACATACAAATATCTAACAAATACCAAAAAACTGGCTTCTCTAAATTTTTTTTAAGGTGAAAACTTTTCACGCCCTGACTATTATCTTTTTTGCTGAGACACTGTGTAAATGAATACAAATAGGCTTTTTCATACAAGATTACTGGAACAAAATCAAAAAATTTTGTTGTTCATTCCAAAAGGAATCGTATGGGTTGGGACAGCTATAAATTGCAACGCAATGGTGTGGTACAAGAAAATAGGTCCCATGGACAAGTGTGGTGCTAACGTTATAATAATCAAAATGTGACTACATAATAAACAAGTCCAGTATGAGATCGTGGCTTGCTGCAAATCATTTCGTTTTATTTTTAGCCTGGGTCCAAGGGTTGTAAATCGAGAGGAAAATTTTTCCCAGTTGGGAACGTTGTATTAAGACTGTATTTGAAACCAACGTAATCCAAGTATGAACTATTGTTATGTTGGGAATAATGTATCAATGACGCGATATTTGGCTTGAGCAGCAGTGACTACGCAGGTAGGCTATACCTTACTGTGGGATGGACACAACCTTGCGTTCCTTGCTAGATATACTACGAACCTATATGCGCAATGCCCTTTTTACCATTTCTAGTTTAAGCACAGTAAGCTTGTGCAGCCATTTGCTTCAGGGTTAACCGATAGTTACTTGACTATAGACGTTTAACACAACAAAGTTGTCTTTGCTTACTTTGAAGTTTGCGTCTTGTACATATATAGAAATTTTGTTGGATAAAAAATTCTCTTAGGCTCACTATAATGATGCTTGTCTGTCTATTGTATGTGCTAAATACAGTAGAATTCGCCTATATCGACAGTTTGTCTATATCGACACTTTTTTGTTGGTCCCGGTGAAATTCCTGTCTTTTACGTGCATTCGAGTTTGCCTATATCGACTTCGGCTATATCGTCACTTTGCCTATATCGACACTCTTTTTTATCCCCCAGAGCATGTTGTTTGTTTATAGTGACAGCAGTAGCCCTTCTTTTCACTGCGGAACGTAATCCCATTAACAATTTAGTGCTGTACAAGAGGGTCGTTTGTTTTATCCGTAAGGACCTAGTGACATCATAGACCAAAACACAATTAGCAAACTGACGAAACAATGAAGACGATTGTTGACTTATAAAAATTTAAAGACTACATGGAATTGCGTTTTAAAACTGGACATTGTAGTGCCTGTGTTTAGTTTAAGCACAGCGTATATTGTACTGTAGCAGAAAAAAAAATTACCGATTTTCTTGCGAGGAAGTGAATATTGTCCTATACCAGGGATGGCGAACCACTGACCCATGGGTCACACCGTAACCCACTTGCAGATTCCAGTGACCCACTTGTAGTTTCAAAACTTTTTGGAAAATGTTAACAAACATTTAAGTAGTAACGAACGATGGAACTTTCTTTTCTTTGGCATTCACGACTTTTTTTTGCTCTTACACTTACCATTAGCGAGAATTTCTGCATAGTGAAGACCAATTTTTGTCTTTTTCGACAAGTCTTTCATTAATATCATTAAATTCGTGACCCCTTTTGTCATTTTTCAAATTAAGGCTTCGCATATGACCCAACAACTGGAAAAGGATTGCCATCCCTGTCCTATACCTTACAGTGTAATAAGGCTGTATTGCTTTGCATCAGTATCGTCAGCATGCGTATTGCTTGTAAATGCAGTACCAGTACAACTGCCACTGTTTTTCATAACCTTGTTTGCGTTAATCTTAGCAAGTGTATGTGAAAAGACCATATTAAGCGGCAGTGTTGATTAGAGTACACAGTTGAGCCTTACCAGGCCCTTACATTCAACTAAAATAAAAATTTAGGAACAAATTAGTAGAGTTCGGTTATATCGACACTTCGCCTATAGCGACACTTTTTCTTTGTCCCCTTGAGGTGTTGATATAGGCAAACTCCACAGTACAAGCTTTATTTGCAAGTCTTTCTTAGACTGAGCCACCATGGTGGGCAGACTGCATGGCTCCACTGGAAACTTAACCTGTTGTGAATGAAATTTTCAAATTTACCAGGCTATTGTGACATCGTCATAAGAAGCACAACCAACAAGTAAATGGCCTTAATTAATTCGAAAATCTCACTAGCAAAATCATGTGTTCCCAGCGGTCTTGTAAATAATGCAGCCATGACACTTACACTGTGGAGAGTTGCTGGAGGTTGTAAAAAGCTCCATCTCTCAACAGGATGATGTTGTTGCGAGAGAGATCAATCATGAGGAGTTGATGCATGTACTGGAAGGTGAGAGCGTCAATCTTCACAATCTGGTTGCGGCTTAAATCTCTATGAAACAACATCATTAAACGAAAGCAAAACACTAAAGGCTGGTATTATTTTATCGCAAAAACGGGAATGATACAACATCACAGTAACAATAATAATAAACAAATAATTAAACATATCTAGTTCAAAGAAACAAAAAAAAAACAGAAAATAAAAGGAAACAGTAAACGTACGTTATAAAGTATAAGTAAAATAACATAGAACATGGTGATAAATGCAATTGCAACAGCGAAGCTGCAAAGTGATCATCCAAGGGTCTTCAAGTCAAGCAGCCACCCTATCTGTAAGCTTTTGAAATGTTACTTTAAGAAGTTTAGTTAATCGAAGGTCAACATAACCATAGGTGTGGGAAGCAGGGCTGCAAACTCGATGGATTTTTAACAGAGTTCAAGAAATATTTGCAAGTTCGAGTTCTAAGAATTTTATTTTTCGAGTTCAAGTTCGAGTTCGGCAAAAATGACCGAGTTCAGCGAGTTTGACTACTCAGCCCTGGACTTTATAGGTTGCAATGGCACGAACAAATGACATGCAGCTTTTCTTTTGGTAAAATCATAACTTCAATTTACACAGATTGTGACTACTTGAACAACAAACTATATTTCATAATGATCTTTTATTTCTTTTCTTCAACAATTTAAATATCTCTTTAATGAACTCGAACAGTAGTATGCGAGTTGGAGTTCAGAAAAAATATTTTTTCGAGTTCGAGTTTGGCAAAATGATCGAGTTCTTTCGAGTTCGCAGCCCTGGTGGGAAGTAGGGAAGAGGATTTAATTGTTAAAGTGAGTCTTTAGTTGTTTAATGAATTTGTTGTAATTGTTATTTTTAATGGAATCACGCATTCTGTTCCAAAATTTTGCTCCTACATATCTGATGAAGTGTTGTACTCTCTAAGATTTTAATCATGGAATATAATACTTTAGTACTGAGGAATTGTTTTTTGTATTGAGAGAATGAACTTCTGAGATTCGAGTGAAGTATTGTGTAAAAGATCCAGAGAGTTTCTTACTATGAAATTTAAACATGAACACAGCAGCTCCAAAAAATGAAGACCTTAGATTTGCAAAATTTCTAGATTCTTATAGGTAGGATTACATTTATTAGTACGTTTTGGTTTGCTGATCAACTTAATTGCTTTATTTTGTAGTTTAGTTATTTTGTAGGTTTAAGTTTTATATGTATTGAATCATATGATAAGTCTATATAATAAATATGAATGAAAAAGTGCATAATAGAGTTTTAAAACGGCGAAGGCAAAAAATATTTAAGATTTCATAGTATTCCAACAGACCTAAAAATCTACTTCTAGATGAGCAATGTGAGGACCAAACGTTAACTTATTATCAATAATTATTCCTAAATACTTCGCTTTTTTAACCATTGCAAGTGGAGTTGAATTAATTGTAACTATAATGCTATCGTCAACAGATCCATTGATATTTGGTGGGACAATGATTATATTAGATTTTGAAGGATTTATTGGTAGTTTATTTGCATTAACCCACTTAAGAATTCTTATGATTTCCAAATTAATAATCAATCTCAAATTTGATAGTGAATCTGTGTTAAGAATTTCATACACGTATCGTAAGCGAATAACCTGGGTGTTGAAGAAGTGCTATTAACTATGTCATTTGTATAAACAAGAAACAATAGTGGTCCTAACATAGATCCTTGTGGAACCCCATAAACAACAGGCTGAGTAGTTGATACAATATTGATGATATTCAAAACAAACTGTTTCCTGCCTTCTAGGTAAGAACTTAAAAGGTAATATGCTTCACCACGAATGCCATAGTGTTTTAGCTTACTTAATAGGATTTGGAAAGTGACTGTATCAAACGCTTTTTTTAAGTCTAAAAAACTAAATCGGTACATTCATTATCATAAGTAGTAGTAACAACGTCAAGAACAGCATGAGAAGTCGAGTAACTCTTTCTAAATCCACACTGTGTGGGTGAGATTACAGAGAAAAAAAATTTGTTAGTCTAGTGAAAATTAGTTTTTTGAGAATTTTTGAAAAACAAGTTAATAATGAGATTGGCCGATAATTGGTTGCAGGAGTTTTATCTTCAGATTTACGCAAAAAGATGACCTCAGCTATTTTTAGGCAATCAGGAAAGCGACCCAGTTCAAAGGAAAAATTACCAGTATAGTAACGAAAAAGCTACAATATTGTCAGTGCTGTGGAGGAAGTACACAGGAACGTTATCATAAGCAGGAGACTTGTAGTTGTTTATGGACATTATTGCATTATATACTTCTGACACTGGAGCAGGTTGGAGAAATATAGATGCAGAAACAGATTTAGTTAGAAACGACATCATCATTTTTTCCATTCTTAAGCCGTGGTGACACGAGACGAGTAACTCGCGCAAGTGACCAGCGCGAGTAATCGCTCACGAAAGTGGTCACACAGAGTGAGTTTTAAGCTGCGAGTAATGTAAGCTTGGGTGGGTAGACTTTACCTGCGCTCATGTCGCTTTTCATAGATTTTCTAATTTTATTGACTTCCCCCCATAACTAACTTCATCATTTAACACAAGACCAACATCATTTCGCTTCCTTGGCATTTTTATTGCAGTGATTCTGTGATGGCTCGTGTTTCACAAGCCCTCAAAATTACGAAAAATATGCAAGAAAATCACAATTTCAGCATTTGATCACTTCATAACGAGTTCTTGCCAACATTGCGAGCTTCTAATTTAGTTTTCCATGCCAGGTTTTTTCGTTTTCAAACAATTGCAACTGTTACGTCATAATGAATTTTGGAGCAAACGAGGATTTCTCTAGCTACTCTCATGAGTAAAGTTGAACATATTCAACTCTGCTGACGCGAAAAAAATTCCACTCTAGCGAGAGATTTTTTGTTGCGAGTAAGTAGGTGGTCACACAAAAAATTCTCTCGCGCGAGCCACTCGCCTCATGTGACCATGCCTTTAGCTAAATTTTTGCCAATACTGCAGAAGTGTTCATTCAGACAGTTTGCGATTTCAAGAGGATCATCTACTATACCCATATCAGTCTCAATTTCAGCAGGGAAATTAGTGTTTTTTGTTTTATTGTGGAGAAAAGAGTTAATTGTTTTCCATACTTTACGCAGGCTATGTTTACTTTCCTTAAATTCTCGATTAAGATGCATTTGTTTAGAAATGCATTTTAGTTTTTTAAGTTTGTTGGAATACCATTAGTAAATTTCTTTTTCTTCAGCATTGCCAGTTAGAAAATATATGCTAGATAATTTCTGATTCGTAAAAAACAAAAACTAAGAAGCCTTCAATGATTCACATTTTTTTTTTGTTAAATCTACGTTGTTTGCCAGTAGTCAGTTTCAGAGGCGCATCTTTGTCAATTATTGATTTAACAGTGAGAACAAATTCTTGAAATAAATGATCATAATTATCGCTATAATTGTTCATATGTGGCAAATAAAACAAAAAATTCTGCAATGATTCTTTTAACTCGTTGCAATAGGAATCAAGTTTAAAGTTATAAAGATCTCGGACGTATGATTTTTCTGTTCTACTGGGTATGTGATTCGTATCCATCATACGAAATATAGGAAGATAATCGCTCACATCAGTTTCAATGATACCTGGTGTAATTCTGTGATTAAGATCGTTTGTTAAGATGTGGTCCAATGTAGTTTGAGATATTAGAAGTAATACGAGTTGGTTTGGTAATTATCGAAAGCGCTACATATTACTTTCAATCATTTTGAGATACTTATCTTTGCTAGTAGTCCGAACGTTTGAACCTATATCAATCTGCAAGTTTTTTTGCCAGAGTTAAGATTAATCAATTTATCATTAAAGCTGTCCAAAAGTTCTTTTAAATCACTATGCGAGTGTCTATACACTACTACAGTTATGAAAGATACTGGTGAATTACATAGGCTAACGAGAAGCCAAAGATCTTCACAATATTGTATCTGTAGTTCTTGCTTGTCAATTGAAAGGATTTTAAAATTTTTTGAAGCATATATTGCAACGACCCGGCATTTGTTGGTGAATTGGAATAAATTAGTTAAAAATTTGGAATTTCAATATTCACATACGGTGATCCCTTTATACGTGTTTCAGTTATGCATATATTTGGATATATGGTAAAAATATTAAAAAGGTCAAGCAGAGAATCAAAGTTTTTTTGGAAGGATCTGATATTCGTGTGAGAGAAATACATTTCGTTTAGTGGTGCTAAAAACAGTTGAATCTACCAAATGGTAGCTGCATGAAAGGATATAGTTTGATAAAGATTGAAACAGTGAGCTGGTTAATTCAAATTGATCAAAATTTGTTGTGACTGATGAATTTTCAATTAGACGGTCAACTTGCCCCTCCCCTTTGCAATTACTGTTTGAGTTAGAAGCGAACATGCACAAGTGCAACACCAAAACAGCAAGTGGGATAGGAACTAGCAGCAAACAATCTGGTTTGAAGACATTTATAAAAATAATAAAGAGGTGACCTTTGAGTAACCTCCAACAGACGCAATTCACTAAATTGCTCGAGCAGGATTGATCTAATAAATTGTCATTTTGCTGGTTCGACTCAAACTGGTTTATCGGATTTTCTGACTACCAATACTACATAATTAGCAATTTTCGAGTTGACTAGACTGCCTAACAGACTTTCAAGTTTCTGCAAGAACAAATGAGATTCAAGATTACGTAACTGCTTAAAAAATTACGCCAGAATCCAAACTCTAAATTCTATTAGGACAAGCTGCATTTCCGTGACGCACAAAAGTTAGTCTGTCTTACTAAAATTGAGCTTTGCATGGCACAGAATTAGTGTACTGCTTAGCCACACACAGCTGAAAATAGTTTTAAGCTTTGCTTAATTCTTCTCAGCAACCAGCTGTGACAGGTAATTTTGAAGAAATTGAATTTGCAGGTCTATGGCTAGGCTAATAACTTTTCGAATGGTGGGTCATTAAAAACGTTGTTTTTCCATTTTTTTTTTTTTGGTAAAATAGATGATAGCAAAGCTTTATTTTTTGAAATATCAGCAGATGCTAGTAGACTACCAAGGACAAAGAAGTAAACAGTGTAATAAAGGATGAAATGGCAGGTCGTGGCATAATAAAACACTCGCAAAAACGAACTATAAAAAGGGCTTGCTGTATAATTTTTGCTAGGCCCATTCTGAACTGCTAAATCATAACTCAGAGTACTGAATGCTGTTTAAACATCATACAAGTGAAAGTGCCAGTGCTTCCAATACGATGATAATATTGCTGAAGGCCCACAATCTGGCAATATGCAGTATAAGCAAATTACTTCTCAATGTGCAAGCAACTGACACGATGGCAAGCAACATATTTTTGCGTGGTAAGATATGAAGGTACGTGAGCACTGCATGATTGTTATTGTACTGGTATGTGTTTATTATTCATGAACTAACACGTTGGCCTAGTACTTTTTCCTGATGTGATAATGAAGTCGTACAAACATTTTAGTGAGAAGGTTCAAAGATAATTCCAAATGTCAATTTGAACCAATAGTAGTTGGTATGAAATCACCTATCAATTATTCAACCAAAATTCATAAACAATTTCAAAACTTCTACTTTTATGATAAAAGCATCTTTAACGTCGTGATCTATTTATTTAGTGGATTATTCTGCGCTTGGCTTTTACATAATTTTTAAAAATTACTATGATTACGTAGTTATGACTTGATCGAGTGATAAAATTCAGGACGATTTGCTTTAAAGGGGACCTTATCGTCATCATATTCAGTTTCAATCCAGTTCTTTCCTTGTCACCGAACAGTGGACGGATACACCTCATCCCTTCCGCAATCACTCTCACACCTTCCCTCCATCTCGTTCGATATGCAGCTTCCTCGATCTTCAACCCAACTTTATTCACACTCTCTTCCACCTGTCTCCTCCATGTCATTTTTGGCCGTCCTCGCTTTTGCTGCCCATTCACTTCCAGCATCATTCCCTTCTTCAGTGTATTATCATCATTTCTTCTAATCACATGTCCATACGATCTTACTCCATTCGCCTTTGCCATTCTATTCAATGTTTCCTTCAAACCCAACATCTCCATCAGCTCCTCCATAATCTTTCTATCCACTAATCTGACTCCACACATTGACCTCACCATGGCTCTTTCAGTTCTTCTCAAAATTGCCATTTCACTCTCCCTCAAACACCAGTCTCACTTCCATATGACATCGCTCATCTTAATCGAGTATGATAAAACATCCCTTTCATTCTCAAAGAGAACCTTTTTCTACGTAACAACTATCTGCATTCTCTAAATTTGATCCATTCAGTCCTTACTATAGAGATCACGGCAGCTTCACATCCACCACTAACATTCAGCCTGTCTCGTAAATAACAAAATCCCTTCACAGTCTCTACTTCATCCCATAATACCTCCACTGATTCTCCTGTGCCATCTACAACGTCTGTGCATCTTCTACGAACAAAATATCTTGCAGAAATGCAGGTCACCTTTTTCATTTTCGCGCATCCAGTATCCACTTTGTACACTGTGCGCAACACAACGTTAGACCCAACCCTTTTCTCACACATACCACAAGGATCTATTTTGCTCAATGCAATTTCTCCTTCTGTTCTGCTCACCATCATCTTAGTTTTTCCAACATTTACTTTCAGTCCTTTGCCTTCCAATGCATTTCTCCACCTTTAGAACCTCTCCCTCAAATCTTCCAAACTTTCACTCATCAGCACCAGATCATCCGCGTACAAAATTTCATTCAATAATTCTTCTCTTGTGTTCTGTCACAACATCAACCAAAACAGCAAATGTCAGTGGTGATACCACAGACCCTTAATGCACACTAACCTGTACCCCAAATTCGTCTGAAGTCTCTGATCCAACTCTGACTTTTGTCCTTGAACCTTCACATAAACTCGTCACTGCTTGCACCAACACCTGCCAATCTTTTCTTTCTTAATGCCCATTCCATTACTTTTCTCGGTACTCTATCAAATGCCTTTCCTAAGTCTACAAAACACATGTACAGCTTTTTCTCTCTTCCACGAAACTCCTCTTGCATTCTCCTAAGAATAAACAACGCATGAGCCATGCCCTTCCCGAGCATAAAGCCAAATTGCATGTCATATATCGTTTATTCTGTTCCCCAACACTCTCTCCACTATCTTCACTGCATGCTCCAGCAGCTTTAATCCTCTGTTTGCCCCACCATCCATCACATCCCCCCTTCCTTTAAAGATCAAAACAGCATCACTTGTTTTTCATTCCTTTGGCATACCTTTCTTACCAAGCACTCTCTGACAAAGCTTCTTCATTATTCCCACACCAAACTTTCCACTCGCTATTATCATATCCATATTTACTTTTGAGGGTCCAGCTGCCTTTCCCAACTTCACTTTATTCAAAGCTTCCATCACCTTCTCATCAGTTATTCCTTTAACTATATCTGCTTCTACCATCTGATCCCATTCATTCTCCACGTTCATGGTAATTCCATTGTGCTCTTTCCATAATTTCCCACGATCTTTCTCACTGACTACAAGTTTCCCATCTTTATCCTTCATGCAACCTCCACCTTCTACGTCCCTTCCTCCTTTCCTCGTGAACTTCACAAACTTGAAAACGTTGTTTGGTTTGGTGCTTAGCACACTCATCTCTTTTTCCGCCTCTTGCTTCATGGCTTTTGCAATTACTTTCGTTTTATTTCTGGCCTTCCTACAATTATTTCTACTTTTCGCTGATCAATTCCTGCACCACAGTTTAAACGCTTTCTTTTTTCCGATCTATCACATCCTTTACTTGCTCGTTCCACCACCATATGTTTCCCCGACTTCCCCTCGCTTTCGTCTTTCCACACAATTCATCACAAGCCCATAGAACTCCATTCTTATTAAATACCCACAAATCCATTGAATCAGTGTCTACTAATTCTAATACTCTTTCTTCGAATTTCTGCTTGATCTCTTTTTCCTTCAGCTTCAGTAGTAGTAGTAGTATTCTTTATTTGCCTGCACAGGTGACAACGAAAATAGAGCACAACATTCAATAAGGAAAAGAAAAAAAAATTCAAAACATTGTGCGAAGGCTAGGAAGCATCAAGCAACCATTAGGTTTTCCAGTCAGATGCTTCCTAACATGCGCAGCACGAAAAACATGAAGATTTACATGATACGATGTAGGGCATAGAGGCTTTCAATTAAATGATACTATGAAATACGCAATAACAACAAACGATAATGAAAACGACAAAAAACTACAAAAATTAAAAGAGTTCAGGGGGAAAAGGCAAAGCGAAAGACATTTGGGTTGCTAGGTCGGTGTGTGGTTATCAGATCAAGTCAAAAAACAGTTCACAATTATAGTTATCTAGTAATTTCAATTTCAATTTCTTTTTGAAGGAAACCCAGGGCATACTCTTAATTGTGGGATCTATGGTGCTCCAAATTTTCGTGCCTCTAAATGCTAGAAGATTTTTAGCGAAAGATTTGTTAACACGAGGCAGAAAATAAACGTTTTTATCAAGTTGTCTAGTATCGTGAGAGTGTATGGATTTCAATTTTGTAAAAGAATTGTTCAGAACTGGTGGAAGATCATTGTGATGTAATAGATACATAATTTTGGCTAATTCTAATTTGTAGATATCATCTAGAACTAAGAAATTTAGATGCTGATATAACTCGGTTATGGGGGTGTTCTAATCTTTTTTACCAATAATTCTCAAGATTGTGTTGAGTCTAACTCGAAGTTGTTTCAGTTTGACTTCAGAGGCTGTACCCCAGGCGCTAATTCCATAATGTATTCGTGAATAAACTAAACTATAGTAGAGCATACTCAGGGTTTCCTTAGAAGCAAATGGTGGTAGTTTATAAAATAATCCAGAATAACGTGCCAGTTGCAAGGACAAATGACTGATGTGCGAAGACCAAATAAGGTCGTCATCAAGTAATACGCCCAGATATTTAACTTTATTCACTCTAGAAATAGTATAGTCATTTATATGCAGGTTAAATTCACAATCTACTTTGGTTCTTGGTTGCTTATTGATGATCATGTAGTTTGTTTTTGCATAATTTAGCAATAGTTTGTTTTTGCAAAGCCAATAATCAATTTTGTGCAGTTGATGATTTACTCGATTTTCCAAGTTGTTTAGATTGCTATCAGCTAGCAATAAAATCGTGTCATCGGCAAATATTGTGACGCCAAAATCGGAGGCTAAAGGAAGATCATTGATATACATTAGGACAAAGTAGGGCCTAGGCATGATCCCTGAGGAACACCACAAGTTATTGTTTCCTCTTCTGATTTAGCGGCATAAATTTTAGTGTATTGTCGTCTGTTATTTAAATAACTTGCGAAAAGATCCAATGCAATTCCACGAATCCCAAAGTATTCGTTCATTTTAAATAGTAAAATGTTGTGATCAACAGTATCAAAGGCTTTCGACAAGTCAAGAAAAAGACAGCAACTGAACTGGTCTTTATCAATATTTTTGATTATCTTATCATATATATTGTTTATGGCATAAGCTGTGGAGTAACTTTTTTTTATCAACACCTTCCATCTCACTCTTTTACTCTTCTTCACTGCGTTCTTTAATTTCTGCTCCTCCACATCAACTACAACTAGCCAGTGTTGCAATTCCCCAGGGATAACTTTTACATCTCGTAAATACAGGGAACTGAGGTACAAAATTATTTTTTCACGAAAGGTATTAAAAAATACGACGAATTCAACTATGGCATTAGAGTTTTTAAATGCTTTTAGTTAACGAAAAATTGACGTTTAAAAATTAATGTGATGACATGATGAGTGTATGATTTATGCATTGACGCATGCAACAGTTACAGATGCAATATTTGACCTTTGGTCAGACAAAGAGATTTCGTATGACGAACATTGCAGCTGTAACTTCTGCACGCATCAATGCGTAAGTCGTGCATTTATTGTGTTATTTAAATATTGATTTTTCGTTGACTAAAAAAAGCATTCAAAAACTTTTAATGCCATTTTTGAATTCGTCTTATTTTTTAATACCATATGTGAAAAAACAATTTCGTATTTCAGTTCCCCTTTAAGTGCTATGATGTCACACATATAGACTTTAACAGCCGATAGTCTTGTTACCCCAAGTGTATAGCAAAAACTATGCCGAGTTGATGTTGCGTGAAAAGCTAAATGTAGGATATTTGCATTGCATGGGCTTAAAGCAATAAAGTAACCCTGGGTCATGCTAATATGATGGCTTAAAGGAATGAAGTAACCCTGGGTCATGCTAATGTTGGTGAATCAAATTAAAAATTTAATACTTCACGCTTTATTAAGAAATAGCTCCCGGGTCTCAACATACTTTCATTATAAAAGTACAAGCATCCAACATTTGAGGAGAAATTGCTAAAAAGTTCCAGCTTTTTTTTAATACACTGATCATAAATTGCTCAAAATGGTCAATCACTATGTTGCAGTTTGCTCACACTCTTTTGCCTTTCGGCAAAATTACACTACAGTAATTCTGGAAAGCAATGACATTTGCCAAGCAAAATATTACCAACCTTGCTGATTTATAAGAGCGGTACTTCAGTACTTTTTTTTATTGCACTTTCCTCCCTAAAATAGTTTTTCAAGTTGTTTAGCAGTGTTGGCTATAACAAGAGTTATGCTGCACTGGTGAGAATCTATTCAACAAAATCTAATGTTGTTGCTTGATGCTCTGCCCATATAGCAATGTCTACTTTGTATTGTAAAGAGTAGTAGCAAATGTGTAATACATTCTTGGTTTAATTCTAAATTTTCTCATATCGCACTCAAACATAACTCACTTTCACAACTGTTTTAGGCACATTTAGCAGTTTTATCTACACTAAACCCAGATATCAGTTCCCTTCGCATATTTCACAGTTCTGCTACAACAATATCTTATCAACAAAATGCTTTTACATTTCAGATCAGAATATTTCATTTTGCCAGACGGTTGTAACAGATTAGAATGTGTTGTGACAGAAAATCATAATTTTAGATTTTCATACTACTAAACAGCTTTATTAAAGTAAGAAACTGATTATAGTCATTCAACTGTGGATAATATAATTCGAAGTTTTATCATTACAGCTGGCGCAAAATGACTTAGGACCTAGAGCGAATTTCGTATTTTAACGTAGGCTATGAAGCTTCACATCGCATTAAGCTTATGACTTTTCTTATGCCACTGTGATTCACTAATATACTAACAATAGGTCAGTGTGAAAATGGAAGAACGCAATAATAATGTTTTTGCATCACAATAAAATCAAATTCAGAGGATTTCCAAACTAAATTTAGGCATATGGTGGAAGAGCTTTGAAGTGAGTATTAAAGAGGTTGATTTATTAAGCAGATATTAGATGTCAAAGTTTTTAAAATGCCTGGAAAGTATACCAGTAGTGAGGAAAAGACTCGAATTCTTGCCTGGAGGTAAGAGTAGGTTCCCGTATGCTCTCGTAGTGGAAGAGCCAAGTCGACTGTAATGAAGCTCTTAGCTTCAGCCAAGGATCTTCCTCGCAATAAAGTCCCTCTCCACAAATTCGGAGGACAAAAAAAAGACGTCAAACACAACAGACTCCTTACTAAAAAGAGAGGTGCAAAAAATCCACGACTAACAGCCCTGGAGCTAAAACATTTGCATCCAAAACTCCTGGAAAATGTTACAGTGCATACCATGCAGCATTGCCTGCAAAAAAGCTTAAGCTCGCCCAGCCACAAAGTTGCCAAAAAACACTGCTAACACAACGAATGAAAAAGCAGCACATTACATTTGCAAACAAATACATTCACTGGACACCTGCGCAGTGGAAAAAAGTAATATTCTTGCATGAAAGCAATTTTTAGGTGTTTGGAATGGGATCTCCCATGGTTTAACGCTCTCATATTTTTTGATAACACAGTTTCAACTGTTAAGGAATCAAATTCAGTGATGGTGTGGGGAGCTTTTTCATGGGAATGGGCAAAGCTGGCCCATTTCCCGTGAAAAAGCTCTATTAAATCAAAAATCAAATCTTCATTATACTCACCGTATTACGCCGAAGCGTGTAACGAGTTGCGGGGCCCATCTCCGCGGCTTAGCGCCTAGGCAACACAGCTCCGAAGAAATATCGCAATGGTGGCGAGTTGTTGGCGACACTGTGTGGATTTGACCGGCCCGGAATCGAACCCCACACCTACCGCACCAATAGCGTGCCCTTAGCAACTGAGCTAACATTTGGCCACTAATTTTTGCCTAAAAACAAAAATGAATGGTGAAGCTTATGTAAAAGTTCTGGAGGAGCACATGCTCAGCATGTTTCATATTCACAGCTGTTAAGTCTTCATGCAAGACAATGCTACATGCCATAAATCCATAAAGGTTATGAATTTTTTTCGAAATAAAAAAATAAAAGTGTTTGATTGGCCAGGTAATAGCCCTGATTTGAATCCAATTAAAAATTGCTCGCAAAAAAACGAAGAACATTATAAAACAAAAGGAAACCCCAAATTTAGATACCCTCAAACTTGAGCTGACGATAGTGTGGTGTCAAGAAATGTCATAGGAGTATTTTCAAAATTTGAGCAATTCCATGCTAAAACGCTTGCAGATGATCATACAAAACGAAGGAAACATGACAATATATTAATTAGCATGTCTTTGTTTAATAAAAATTAATAAATCAAATAAAAGTGTGCTGTGACTGAAAAAATGGCTTGATCCAAAGTCATTTTGTGCCAGCTGTACAGTTATTATTTGAAAGAAATGTCTGCAAAGCTAACTACAACATAGATGTGTGACTGTTGACTTAAAATCTGAAATTAATGTTATTGTCTGTCTATATTCTATTTGAGTAAGATTTTGATGTGATGAAGACTCAAATAAAACTACCGTAAAATGAGAATTGAGTTGTTGAATGTTGTGGTAAAAATGAGTATTGAATAGGTCAAGTTCGGTTACATCATACCAAGCTATTACAGAATTTTGAATTATTGTATACAAGAGAGTCAAACAAATGCTGCTTAATACATATTAAACCAAAAACGTATGTATGCCTAGTACTATATTTAAATGAAAAAATATGTTGAGTAGATAAATTTCTGAGTTTAAATGTTGTGTACAATAGCTGCTGGTGAAAATGTCTTACCTCAATCACCTGTACACCGTGTACAAGTTATAAGTCGATTAACTATTTCTCTAGTTTTAGGGTATTATCCATACCAGATGTAATAGTCAGTGGCATTACTCCGTACTGCCTATTTTGCAGTGATGTGTGTTGACGCCGCCAACTTTTTGTTGATGTTAGCCGATGTGCCGTCAAAATTTCAGCTGTTTTAGCGTTAAGCGTCAAATTTTTTTTAGATTACAACACTTTTCTTTGATTTTTTGCAAAACAAGCGAGGTGTTCTTTAAATTAAAAACTCTGAAATTGTGATCAATCGGAAAGAAGAAAATTAGCTTCATTTAATGGGCACGCAACCGATTTTGAACATAAAATATTATTTTTCTCTTATATATACTGAATAACGTTGGTTTTATTCAGTTTTGTGCATTTAGATAAAAATGGTGACAGCAGAAGGGTGTAAAGTTGCGGTAAATTTTTGGCTTAAGCTAAATTTTATTGTAACTACTGCTGAAGTTATTTATCATTTCGATATTTGATACAGGAATGAATACATGTTTAAATATGCTTATAAATAGCAACGCACTATCACAGTTATGCAAAAGAACGTTTCAAAATATTGTGCGCAAAGCTTGATGATGATGTGGTATCCTATTATTGCACTTGTACATACTTAATAAACCATTGAATAGACCGACATTTAGCTAGTTGATATCAATTCTTTCAAAACCGATTTGACAATGAAAATGGTAGTAACCAGCAACAAACATTCAAATACAATTTAAAAAATTAATAACACAAGACTATCTGCAAAATTTATTAGTTAAAGTTTAGTGTTTAAAATTAACAATATTTGCCTACTAGGATTGCAGAACTTGAAGTTGCTTTTGCGTCAGCAATGTAGTAAGATTATCTGATATGCAAAAAAACATTCTGAAAAAGTGAGCCCAAATAGCACGTGGTATTTAGGCTAACTTTTTCAGATCGGTTGCTTTGGCACATCAAAAACCTGAAATTCAAAATTATGGGATTTGCAATAATACGGGTATATCTTGTGCTGATTCAAAAAACCAATAAAGCGAGTAGAAAGGGTTTGATTTTAAAAATTGTATTTTAGTGTCTACACGATTTTGTGTATGGTAGGCTGAAGTAATAAATAAACATACCTGTAAGCAGTATGGTCAAGGAATTATGGATATTATTTCTACATAATACAAAATCTTTCATCCATGTCACAACCTTGTTGCATTAGTCTACCCTCAGCTAAATATTTTTATGACCCCTATCTGTGCATGGTGAATTTTAACAAGCAGCAACATTGCGTGACAGTTTTTATAAATTCAGTGCTATGTGTTACGTCACCTCGAGACGAATCGAAGCACGGTCTGTTAATTGTATTGAGTTGTATGCTGCACGTGGTAATTAGATGGCGTATCTGGCGTCACGCTGTGTGCAGCGAGCTATCTCTTCAAATTTAGTTTGTCAACGCAAATCATTAGCTACCTTTTCATTACACTGCAGTTTTTGTTACTACAGTCGCGCTCAAAAGTTTAAGACCACACAGATAAAAGTTGTCTTTTGTTGAAACATAAAAAAATTCGGGATAATGTTGCGCCACATTAGCTTTTTATGTTCCATGAGCATTAAATGATGCTTGTGAAGCCTAAATCATAAGATTTTTTGCGCATTTCTGGTTTTGGAAGCAAAAAGTATTCGATTTTACTCAAATTTTAATGCTGAAAATATGGACAGAAACAGGGGATTATCAGTTGCAGAGAGGGCAAAAATTATTACTTTAAAAGAAGAGTGGTACTTAGGAAGACAAATTTCAAAAAAACTAAAACTTGGCAAAACAGAGATTCATCAAACAACTGTAAAATTTCGAAAGTTTGTTGGTTTTTAGGACTTGCACAGGCCTGCAAATCTCAGGGTTACCTCTCAAAGGAATGGCCACCTGATAAAATGGATGGTAGTGAGTTCACTAACCAGCTCAACCAAGAAAATTGGGTCAGCCTTGTTGCTCAAAGGTACAGTTGCTACAACGCCGATTCAATATTCTTGCTTGAACTGATTAGTGAACTTACTACCATTCACTTTTCAGGTGATCATTCCTTTGGGAGATAACCCTGGGACTTTCAGACCTGTGCAAGTCCTGAAAACTAACAAACTTTCGAAATTTTACAGTTGTTTGATGAATCTCTGTTTTGCCAAGATTTAGTTTTTTTGAAATTTGTCTTCCTAAGTACCACTCTTCTTTTAAAATAATAATTTTTGCCCGTTCTGCAACTGATAATCCCCTGTTTTTGCCCATGTTTTCAGCACTAAAATTTGAATAAAATTTAAAATTTTTTGCTTCCAAAACCAGAAATGCGCAAAAAATCTTATGATTTAGGCTTCACAAGCATCATTTAATGCTCATGGAACATAAAAAGCTAATGTGGCGCAACATTATCCCGAATTTTTTTATGTTTCAACAAAAGACAACTTTTATGTATGTGGTCTTAAACTTTTGAGCGCGACTGTAGTTGTTGACTGCTGAGCTAGGAAGTGCTTGGCGTCCTGCGCAAGCTTGTGGTTTAATAACCAAAAATATATTGTTACTGACATGTGTTGTCCATGCGAAAAGTTTTGTCGTCGCATTTCCGATTTTCCTATTAGCTGTTACGAAAAAGAATTTGGTGAGTTATATTTAATGTTTACTTTAAAATAGTTTCTCTTGTTTACGAATGAATTTGTGCAGAAACTGGATAGATGGATAGTTGGATGAAACTGAATTGCTGATTATTGGACGTAATTGGTTCACTACTACTTGCCGTCTTGGCCGTGTTGATTCAATATCAATATACCATTCTACCACGTTTCAAAGTCGTGTTCCTTTGTGACGTAAGGCGAATAGAGAGAACTATTAAGTCGTTACAGTTATGTTAAGAACCGGTATTACATTACATAGGAATCGAGAATCAGATCAGTATCAGTAATTTTTTTCGGTATCGAAATCGAGCAAAATTTTGGTATCGATACATCACTAAAAATTTGCAGACTGACCCTATCAGAATCGAACTGAAACGTTTGCTCCGATTTACAATCATCACACTTTTGATTTGAGCACGTCACATGCGACCAATTTAGCAATTGTAGCATAGACACATTGCCTGAGTTGACTTTTTTCAGGCTGGCAAGGCCTCAACCATGCTTAACTCATAAACAACTAAGCCAAGATTCAATGATCGAATCTTGTAAACAGTATTCAACTAAGCTAGTAAACGCCAATAATGTGACTTCTGCTTCAAAAGCAACATTACTACAGTGGTTTGCGAAAAAGAAAGAATTAACATATTCACCATGTTTGAGAGGCAATATAAGCTTAACTTTACATCTAGTTGGAACCACAAGACAATGTAAAAGTATTTGGGAGATGTTTGGTGAACAAGAATTGAAAACCAGTCAAACCTGGGTGTCTCTGGCATTTCTTTATCTGGCAGCATATCATGCTTTTACCACAGATCATCTCAGGAGTAAAATTAAAGGCCAAATAGCTCCTACCTACTCGGATCTGACTAGACAGTTATTGCCAACAAAGATGCTCTAATCAAGGACTTAATAAATGATCATTATCTCTATTATTTGAACACAACAAAACTAACTTTAAAACGATGCTTTGAAGTTTGATTCTTTAATATGAAACCATATCATAAGAGGACAATCAAAAATACTTACAAGAAACGCAAGTTTTCAAATTTCTCAGTACATTCTTTTGTGAGACAAAGCGAGAAGTTTTTTAGCACTCGAATTCGATTTCGACTCAGTTGAAGACTTTGCAAAGAAACAAGGCCGACAAACGCTCTAGGCTCAATAATGCTGATCTTGTTCTTGCTCAGATCCCTGCATTTATATAACAAGAGTAAAATATTACATTTTCCAACCTGTTTGATTCGCTGTCCATGCATTGTCATTTTTATTCACATTAAAAAAATCAACTTTGGGGAGAAAAATCAGCAACGGTAAGACAATAAATCACAACTCTTAACATAACAGTTTCAGCAATTAGAAGTGCAGACATTCGTGAATCTCTAAATATTGATACGCAGCTTCTCCGTCTAGAAAGATCGCAACTTCATTTTTCAGTCTTTCAATGAGGACAAGTGGCTGACAACTCCTGCTCAAACTTGTTATATTGCATTCGATGTCTGAGGCTTTTGCGATATGGGAAAATAAACACTTAAAAACAGCTTTTGATAAAAAACAATTTCTCATAAACTGTTATGACTTCATGAGCATTAGAACCCTGAAAGCATATTCTCACCCACCACTCCTGAACTGTTGCAACCTGAAAGGTCGATGCATTGTTCACAGTCGTAGCTTTGTTTTCTAAGTTGCACTTTTGCTCATTTGATACAAACTATGATTTCAGCCCTGACATACGCTGTTTTCCCAGCTGTATTTACGTTTTTGTCTGCGGTATTTGCTCGAACGTTTTGCCAGCAGTGTTCCCTGATTTTTCTTGGCAAAACGGTTTGTTAGTAGGCTTTTGAACACATATGGGTACAAACCACATGGAAAAAAATGCCACTCACCATTATACATCGAAAGTCACACCAGCTGCACTGATGAAACAAAAAAGGTCAAAAAAGTGTTCACTGTCACCAGTTATGCATACCAAGTAGTTTACCATGTTACTACTTCGCTTCTACACTAACATTGCATCAAGAAAAGTCCTAATGACGAACATAACAAATTGTGAGATAAACTTACAACTTTGTAAGCAGGTTTAGATGTTGAAAAGTGCAATTGGATAAAAATCGAATCTTGTTAAAACTTAAATCCAGAGTTTTCAGCATGGGCCAACCATCTAACCTGCCAGTGAGATTCGATATCGAATTGTGAGACCTGCAAAAATGCTTTTTTAATAAATATACGCAGCACATCCACTAAATCAGGGGCGCGCAGCATTTTTTGACTGCGGGCTATATAATTAAAACTTTAGACATCCAGTTGGATGGAGCAAAGCTTAGTTTTTCCGTCCACACAACAAACCAATTTAACGACTAGTTTTCGCGGTTTGACTGCTTAAACCGCAAAACTAGTCATAGAAATGGTTTTTACAGTGTTTATTTAGTAAGTCTTCTGGCCTACCATAACATCTATTTATATCCCATAAATATAGATTTTCATCGGCTCCACATATATCAATACTAGTAAAATCAGGCTTGCCATTGCTGTCACATACCAATTAGGCAAACTGCTCAATGCTAAAGCCTGCAGTTGCAGGGGCTTGGATATGTATAGCTAAAATTGTATTGAAAACAATGAAAGCCTGGCGGCCGAGTGGGTAAGGCGGTAAACTCTCAATCACAAGGTCCTGGGTTCGAACCTGAGTCTACCTGATCAGCAATCAAACTATGAAACATATTTCATAAGCATATACTTACATCGGCTCCATGTATATCAATAAAATATTATTATTTATCTAACATTCTAGCAGGACATTTGAAATGTTCTTGCTTAGCTTGTTAACATCAGCTTAGATAGAATTCGTTGAAACCTGTTTTCAACTTTTCCAAACGACACAACTAAACTTGCCGGAATTTTCTCCAGACTGTTTCATTAGTGCTGAGCATCAAGCTAGAAAGCTGTGAATATCAAATTCAAAGTCATTGATTTGACTCAACCTGGAATCAAACCAGAGTCTGCAGCTCCAGAAGCAAACACTCTATCAGCTATTTGAAACAAAAAACACAAACAAAAATTAACTGAAAGCATGGCAGCTAAAACCACTTCTTTGCTTTCTATTGCGGGTAACACATTGTATCCAACATAATACGCTAGACCCAGCTGATGACAGAACAAGTCTAAATCATAGAGCAAAAGAATGCTTACTCACGTACTATCATAATCAAATTACTGTTTCTCAGCTACAAAAAAGATAAACGAAGTCTAAATCGTTAGTCTAATTAAACTGCAGGATTATGACTTAAGCTTGGTGTGGAAAAATTAGTGTTGACGGGCGCCACACTAAATGGCTTGAGCCAGGTAGTGGACCACAGGCTACTTGCTGCACACCACTCCAACACTGTGCTAAAATTAGCAAAATTTTTTTTTCAATAACGTGGACTATTTGTAACAAAACGTGGTAAGACAAATCCATTCAAGTTGTCTCTACTCTTTAAAACTTTACACACGCATGAATAACATGTGGGAAATGAATTGCAATATCGGCAAGTGTAAGCAAGTATTGCACAAAATGTCTTGATTATTGGAAAGACCAGTTTTAGATGTAGTGCCTAAACTGCATCTTGTCATTTTGTTTCAGCTCTCTAAAGGCTACTTTTCAAACGCTATCTCTTAAAGTGCATGATCATACAAACTTCCAACAAAAAGTTCTCTTAAAATTTTTCTGCATTATTTTTATGATTCAACTTTCAAAATGTGCGGATGCTAACAAACGTTGCTATTGGTGCTGTGACATCCTGTCACGTATCGACTTAACTGAAAGAAAAAAAAAGCATTTTTTCTGTTTCTGCAGAAATTGGACAGCTCAATTTGTAACTAAAAGTAAAAAAATCAATAGTGAAAATTCGATTAGATCAATGCTTAACAGAGAAAATAATACTTGATTCAAATTTTTGTTTGAATTCAACTCTAGATAAGCACCTCCGTAAGAAACTATCACAATATTTTGGTTTGTTTTGTCATCTTCGTCACAATATAACCCAAAAGCATTTATTACTCCTATACCACAGCTTAGTGTACCCTCACTTACTGTATGGAATTTTGACATGGGGATCTACAAATAATTCAGTGCTACATCCCTTACAAGTCTTGCAAAATAGACTCATAAGAATTATATGTCGTGTGAGAAAATTTGACCATATCACAAATAATTCCTTATATCATAAACTAAGCATACTAAAAATTAAAGATATTTATCACTTAGAGATGGCCAAATTTAAGTATTTATATCACAACAAGCTCCAAAAACTATTTAGCAATTACGTTAAATCCATAAACTCTGTGCATAGTTGCAACACAAGATATGCTTGTCGAAAAAATTACCAGTTATATTCAATTCATTCTAATACTGCTAAACAACCACTACCATTCAGTGGTGCACAAATTTGGAACAACTTACTCCCAGAATGGAAAGATTTCTCCAACTACAGATATAAAAAGACTATCAAAAGATACCTTGTTGCGAATTATAGCTAAATCTTGTTACCAATCTGCTCCATCTAACCTAATACTGTAATACGTTTGAATACTTGGCAGCAGGGACAGAATTTTTCTTCTTTTCATTAATGATTGATTGCTAATTTATACAAGATACTTGTTTGCAGTGAATTTGTTGTTGTCATAATTAATGTGTATATACTGTACAAAGTGTACCATATTTTACGGACCATAAGGCGCACCCGACTACAAGGCGCACTATCGGTAAATTGCTTTGATTCGTTTTTCTTCCATACATAAGGCGCACCAGACTATAAGACGCTACGTTTTTTAAGGAGCATCGGGGAGCCATTTAATGCTCATTTAGTAATGGTAAGGGTACCGGTACTGGTTTTGAGTGTAAGCGATAAAGCATAAAGCACTACCTGATCCATACATTAGGCGCACCGGCTTATAAGACGCACGATCAATTCTGGAGAAAAAAAAGGATTTTGAATGCGTCTTATGGTCCATAAAATATGGTACATAATCTGTGAAGTGCGATTTTGCCTTTTGCTTTCTGTGATGTTGTTGCTTTTTTCGTTTTGCGTTAGACTAAAAAGACAAAAAGGCCTAAAGAAGGAAAAGGTATCCGCGACTAGGCGAGCGTTTTGGCTCTTTTGCGGTAACCCTGTGTACCATATTTCAATGTGCGTTAAGTTTTTTTACTTCCTGCCATTGTAAACGGTCATGAATAAACGTATCTATCTATCTTTACATTAACATTAAAAGACTTAAGGGTGGCAAGAGGATAAACCTTCGACCCTAAGATGAAAATTATAAGCTTCAACATAGAGGGCCTGTCGCCCCCAAAAGCGAAGCTAATCGCTTCCCTCAAACCAGACATTCTCTGTCTGCAAGAAACACACAGAGACAAACTTCCCCGAGAGTCCCAGGAATGCACCTAGCAACCAACTCACCCAGCCAAACCCATGGTAGTACTATTTTCATCCGGGAGAAATCAACAATAATTGAATTGACGAACTTTAGGAAAGGCCCCATTGAAATCCTGCCTATCAAAACCAATTCACTAGAGATCCTATCCGTACATAAACCAACCACAAGCAAAACCGTCCTCCCAGTCAAAGAATTTGGTAATCAATGAAAACAAACCTTGTTTACTAGTAGGAGACTTGAACAGCCACGGCACTACCTGGCGATACAACTCCTACAACAAAGATGGCAAACTAGTGAAATTGTGGGCTTCCAGCAACAACCTCTCTTTGCTCTACTCTCCATAAGACAAGTCTACCTTTCGAAATGCTTGCTGGAAGAAAGGCTATAACCAGATCTAACATTTGTTACCTCAAAATTCGTCAATTCCTCTAAACAAACAATATTTAACCCAATACCGAAATCCCAACATTTTCCAGTGATGATCAATATCAACCCAGTATTTCAACCTCAGACCTCCAAGCCCATGCCGCGACTCAATTTTTGTAAAGCTAACTGGAACCAAATCATTTGAGTTTTTGATGCGAAAATTGGCAAGATCTCCCCCACATCCAAAACATATACCTCCTTCCAAAATTTGGTCTGGAAAATCTCAAGAAAGACAATCCTCAGGGGCAAAGAATATATCCCAGGTCTAACCACCAAAAGTAAGGATGCATAAGAAGAATATCTGAACCTGTACAATCATGATCCTTTCAGTGAAGAATCTGTGGCTCTTGGGAATGAAGTTCTCAATTCACTACGTGAGGAAAAGCTAAAGCGGTGGAAAAAAATGACAGTGCCTGCCGACATGATAGCAAGAAAACTTGGGCTACCATCAAAAAGCTAGACACAATCAACCAACTACAAACTTGCCTAGTGGCAGTTACTCCTAATCAAGTCGCTCACCAGCTGCTTATAAATCAAAAGCCTAAAACAAAACACCATCACCACAAGCAAATCAAGAAATGTTGCCAAATCCCACAAGACAACACTATCAACGACCAATCTTTCACAGCAGACGAAATGCAAGTAGTTTTGAAGTACCTGAAAAGTGGAAAAGCAGCCAGTGTAGATGGAATCACAACTAAATTGATACTTCACTGTGGGACAAGTACAAAATCCTGGCTTCTAAAATTTTTCAACACCTGCTTGTCCTCGTCACAAATCCCTAAGATCTGGAGAAAAACGAAAGTAGGGGCTCTTTTGAAATCAAAAAAAGACCCATCTTCCCCATAGAGCTATATACCAATATCTCTGCTTGGCATCTTGATGAAAGTTTATGAGCGCCTCATACTCTGTAGTATCTCTCAACATGTGGAAAACCAGCTTACGTTCGACCAGGACGTTCCTGTTGTGTACAGGTCTCAAAACCTCAAACAACACATCAAAGATGGTTTTGAAAAGAAACTCATCACTGGAGCGGTTTTCGTCGATTCATCTACTGCCTTTGATACCATCAATGATTGGGCATTGATCCACAAAATATCACAGTTAATAAAAAACACAACTGTGACCTTAGCAGTTCAATCACTTCTCACCAACGAAGCTTCTTTGTTGAGATGAATGGCCACAGGAGCCTTTGGAGAAGCAAGGGAAAAAGCCTGTGCCAATGATTGGTCCTTGCCCTCACACTATTTATCATCTACCCAAACGATCAACCGAAACCTCCTGGTGTACAACGCTTTTTTACGCTGATGACCTCTGCCTGGTCACCCAATCAAAAGAAATCCCAATAATAAAAACAACCTTGTCAAAGGCCCTCAGGGACTACACCACGTATTATGAGCAATGAAGCCTAAACGCAAACCCCTCTAAAACTCACGTTACATGGTTCCACCTAAACAATCACAAAGCTAAACTAAAACTCAACATTAATTGGAACAACACAGTCTTACAATATACTCCCAACCCTGTCCACCTTAAAATAATGCTGGATAGGACCCTCTCCTACATAGTACACATGGATACACTGTAGAAAAGAGCAGCCTGGAACAACCTCCAGCAAAAACTTGGAAGCGCGAACTGGGGAGCAGATCAGAATACCCTAAAGCAGACAGCAGTGGCCTTGTGCTACTCCACTGCTGAATACTGTGCTCCAGTATGGTTTCGATCATGCCACACCAAAAATCATTGATTCGGAACTGAGCAAGGCCTGCAGGATCATTACCGGCACCCTACAACCAACACCTCACAACAACCTTTACTGCCTAGCCACCATCCCTGCACCACGAATCCAAAGAGACATTGTCACTTGAACAGAAAAATTCAAACAGATGCTTGATCCCAGCCAACCCCTCCATGGACACACACCTGTCCCATCTACACTCAAGTTTCACAAGACCTTTGCCAGAGTTACACCACTACAGCATTATAATTCGGCAGCAGCACAAATGGAACAACGGCTTGATGAAACCAAAATACCCCACCTTCTACCATTCCAGCCCCATCAGAAAACCCTCAACAAATCCCCTCCACTGGAAGGAAAAATTGGTGCTGCCTCAACAGACCCCGATGTAAAGTTGGTCGAACCAAGGCCAATTTTTAAAAGGGGAAGATGGCTCCCGACCCAGTGTGTGAATGTGGAAGAGAGGACCAGACAATGGAACACATTTTGAGCCACTGCCCTCTTGGTCCATCCTGTAATGATTACCACGCACTTAACTGGACCGAATTCTGGGGTAAAAAGCTATGAATCCCTCGCAAATGTATGTTGAGTTTTTTCAGACTACAACAGCTGGATCACAATTCATGTGTTGTGCTATAAATAAAATAATAACTTACTAGAACGTAAATTTTTGCTCTATTGGTTTTGGCATCATAGCCATTGACGGCTGATGTGCGTTATGTAAGAAACATTGCTGCAAAGAACATAATGAGGGATTATGAGAATGAAGAAGTTCCAAGCAATCCGCAAACAAATTTGAAATATAGGTGAACATTGATTTGGTTTACCTTTCAACAACCAAACAGCTTATCAAGACAGTAAAGTAAAAGCATAGATCCTGAAAATCCCCGGATCTACATGATGGTTGAAGAAAAATGTGAATAAGTTCGAATTAAAAGTTGCAAAATCATCTGTTTTTGCTTCAGCAAAAGTTGTTTAAGAAGTTTATTGCTATGACTTAAGATTTCGGTTATAGAGAAAATGGCATTTTCAGGAAGTATACAGAGGCGATCTGTTGCTGCAGAAGATTGTTCAATCTAGGAAATAAGGTAAAGAAATTAAAGCTTGCAACCGCAATATTGACCTAATTTTTAATATTTTCCGCCAGTCTTTTTTGATTTATTTAACAACGGTAGAGGGGCAGAAGGTCAGAGTCAACAAAAAACAGACTCCACCGTCTTTCCATGCTTTGCTCTATACCATACAAATTTTAAATATATTAACCAATCCAAGGAAAGGCAACAATAGAGGTGCAAAGTTTTGTTTTTAAGAGCTGAACTGAAGTAAAAGAATTGAGTCAGACTTACAGACGAAGTGAAAATTACACGTCGGTTCCAGCATCCTACACTGATTTTACTTCAGTTTGTCAATCTGAATTGTACTGCGCAGTTCTGTTGCATATCTTTGAGTATCATTCACTGCTAGTGAAATTTGCCCCACCTCGCAATTTATTCTCACCAACAATTTGCATTCCTTAAACAGACCATGACATTGCTCATGTTAATTCAAAGAGTTTACAAAAACAAAGTTTTAATTACTACGCTGAAACGCAAAAAGATCTATCCCTATTTCAACATCCTTTCTTTCGTTGTTTTTCGTGTCACACCTCATTCAAAACCAGTTATTCACCTCTTAAGTTGCATGAGTTTTAAAATTATATCATATATTTGAAAAACACAACATGTAACAACAAAATCGTATTAAACGACTTGCTAGTCCCCCCCCCCCACAAAATTTAAACCTTCTTCAGAAAAAAATGCAAGAGAATAACTTGTAGTAGCAAGTTTGTGTAATCACATACTTTGAAAACTCTCTTGCAAAAAGTAGTCCCCAGAAATCAAGAACAAACCAATTTTTTTAAAACTTGCAGAGTTTTCAGCATACAGACTAATGTGAAATCGATAAGATAACTGTTACCGTATTTTACGCACCAAAAGGTGCACCCAACTATAAGGTGCACTATCGGTAAATTGCTTTGATTCGTTTTTCTTCCATACATAAGGCGCACCAGACTATAAGACGCTACGTTTTTTAAGGAGCATCGGGGAGCCATTTAATGCTCATTTAGTAATGGTAAGGGTACCGGTACTGGTTTAAAGTGTAAGCAATAACGCATAAAGCACTACCTGTTCCATGCATTAGGCGCACCGGCTTATAAGACGCACGATCAATTCTGGAGAAAAAAAAGAATTTTGAATGTGCCTTATGGTCCGTAAAATACGGTGATTCATTTTTGCTATGAAACAATAGGCATGCAACGATGCAAGGTTCAAGTTAGATCACAGCGAGTGACCAGATAATAACAGACAAAAACAAAATCATGTATTTAAACCCAGTTCATAAACTGTAACAATACAAGATGTGCTGCTGACAAAAACACAAATGAAACATTTTAAACACCACCATAGGCGCCGAGTTTGTGATTTTACCGGGCATGCGGTAATTTTATGACGTCAAAATTGAAGCATTACCACGTGATTACTTAAATCTTTAGATGTAGTAAAATTGGTGAAATTAATTTATTTGCAATCATTAAGCTCTACTACTGCTTAGACTGTATGTTGCAACTTGAAATTCGGCCTAATCAGATGTTTCAAACGTTTCAAGGCACTTGATTAACTTTTATCTTATCTTAACATCGTTGTCACATAAGCATAATTTTTTTTCTACCGCGTGTTATATATGCGTAATCACTTTGACTGACACAGTTAGTTGCTACCACATATTTGTGAATGCAATTGAAAAATTGGCGGATTAGAAAACGAAATTATGTGCTCAGCTTCATACCTCAAGTGTGCAACTATTCGGCGTGGGGCAACTCAGAGTGACTGATACAACATTTAGACACCAAACCTTGACCCTAACCCCAAGATTAACCACTGGCTTGAAACCAAACTGAAGCCCCAAACCCCAACTCGAACTCAAAAAACACGTCTTAACATCGGATCAGTCATGCCAAAATGTGCAGATACAGAACAACTCCTTAGTAGCAACAAACCATTGATTAGAATATTGCAGTACTAACACATTATCGTGGTGAAATGATCAAGACTTAAGAGACTGCAGTACAACACAATACTACAGCTAGAAACCATCAAAAGCATTATTGTATAATATTCGTTACAAATACTTCGTGCGATTTAAAGCGTTTAGTAACTTGGCAATCCAAGCAAGATGTATATTGTTGATCAATTTGTCATAATATTGTATATCGGTTTGTCATTTCCATTTTTTAAGCTGCAAAATTAGAGTTTCTCCATAAGCAATAGAACCTCAAAAATGACGTTACAGATGCATCAAACCGAAAGCTTTCGAATTCATAAAAGGAAAGGTATACTCACAAGTAGAAATGCGTAATACCATCAGCTCCAAAAATGATTGGAACTTCCGAAAGAATGCATCGATCAAATACTCTGCAAAACAATAAAAAGACAAATTAATCTCTTCAAAAGTTACTATGGAGTGCCACAAATACTTCTACCAGCTATGTTATTGCTTCGCTGAAGCACTTATAAAAACAAACTAATTGCATTACTTCAATTGTTTTGTCATACTTGAAGAGGCAATACAGCTTAATTATTCACTTTGGCTTAAAAATTACAAAAAAAAATTACGTTTTGCAATGGTGCTAAACTTACATCCTAAAGTGCCTTCTTATAAAAGTTATTGCAACTTTTCAACCACCTTGAAACTGAGTGCACACTAACAGATTTTCTTTGGCAACCCTTTTATGTGCAGATTTACTTTTCAATGAGCACCTCTGACATCACAGCGTCCTTCACAAAACAGGTTTTGCCAGCCTTCTTCCAGGTTGGTTATTGCCAAACAATACAAAGTGAACTGTGTAGGTAATATTAAACTAGTGAACCCAGTCATTATCATCATAGCTTATCGCGCCACCGCCAGATCCAGTTCAAAGCGTTTTCATTTGCACGTTTTAAGTCATTGTCAATGCAAGGCGGGCCCATGGAACATTGCATGAAGTGATTGATCATTTAAAATTTCTCCCGGAAGATACAAGACACATTTTTGCTTAGGCCTCATTTTTGCATATGATAGCCTGTTCTGAAGGCCGTGTAGTGAACCATCTCGTGGTAAACATTGTTAATCCGCATATATACGGAGACTGATCACAATAACACGTGAAATCGCAAAATCTAGTGGACCCAGTGGTGTTTATGAAATATCAATTAAAGGGTGTTATGGTCACAGGAAACTGACATCAGCTAGACTATCATAACCATACTAAAAAGTAGAGGCTACTGGTAGTACATGGTCCACTTTATCTACCACAGAATGCCATGTTTATTTCAGCGAATATCTACAGTAGCCCACCAATAATTAATTCGGTCGACAAACAGGTTCGAAAATATCATAGCTTCCAGCATTGTTTTCAAATTTTGTACCATACTCAGATGCAATATGATATATTTGTGGAATGTAGCCGAAGTACATAGCTACGCTAAAAGCTTCCAGGGCACTGGATAGACCCAGGCAAACAGTAATAAAGCTCGGATTGATATCCTACTTTAACTTACAATTTCTTTATTGGTAGATGCAGAGGAAATGTCAAGTTAATCTCCTTTAATCTGTTGTCACTCAAATCTCTGAAAATACAAAAGTTAGTTGCACAGATCAAGTATATACGAGTAGTTTAAAATCAGCACGCAACTAGGCCAGTGGCTAACAACCGCTAATGGTGATTGGAGACAGATCAAGTACTGGTAGTTTGAAATCAGCACACAACTAGGCTGCAGTAGCTAGCAACTGGTCCAAGGGAGGGGAGGGATGCATCTCCCCACCAGTCTTTTTCAACTATGTTCTTGATAAACACAATTTTTCCATGATTTCGAACCTCTTTGATAACCATAAAGCTTTACGCTCTAAGTATGCATAAATCGAAATCTGCAAACAAAATGCATCATATTTGGTGAAGAGTTGGGTGCGATTAGAGCAAAAAATTTAAACAAAAATATGGCTAAACATTGTTTAGACAACACTAAAATGGCCATTGCAATATACAAATTCTCAAAATTTTTCAGGGGAATCTGGCCCCCAGACCCTCCAAGTGACGTTTTTGTCCCTCATTATGCTTCAAATTAATCCTGCAGAAAAAAACACACTTAAAAAATAGGAAAAGTTGATGTTCCCTCCATAAAAAAGTTTTGAATATGTCACTGACCTGACTACATTTTTAAAGTGCTTATTTATGCGCTTTTACAGGTTAAGCATCTAATTTCTTTGTATTTAGTCAATAAAAAAATCAAATCTTTATTATACTCATGACATTACGCAGAAGCGTGTAATGAGTGGCAGAGCCCATTTTCGCGCTTGGCAACACAGCTCCGAAGAAATATGAAAACAATGGCAAAACTGTAGAGACACTCGGTCTGATTCGACCAGCCCAAGAACTGAACCCAAAACCTCCAGCGCCAATAACGATGTCTTTAACCACTACCCAATTGGCCGATGGTATTTAGTTAACATTCAACTCAATTCAAAATTGCATCCGCCCCCAATTTCTGGATCCGCTCCTGTTCCAAACATGTTCATAAACTCGCCTATTTGACCTTTGATCTCATAAAGTCATGTCATTTTCAGAATTCATCACAGGTGCATGTTATGGATTCAAATCAAAAATATTAATGTTTATCTCAGTTAGTCAATATCCTGAGATCTGCTGACAGGACTTGAAGCTCTTGCATAAATTTGACCCACTATTGTCTCGTTTTTTTTTATTCTTTCGTTGCAGTTATTGTTTAAACTTTAAACTGAACCACGCCCAGGGGATAGACAGACTTTCCTCTCACAACTAAAAATAAATTTGTTGCAAAATATAGGTGGGCATTATCACACATGAAGTAAGTTTAAATTCCAGTAACCTGTGCTCCATAAACTTAATGTTGTAACGACTTCTTACATTTCTACATTGTATCATACAATGACTATATACAGTATAACACAGCTCGATATAACTTGACAATGAATTCGAAATGTTGATTAAACTATTACTTTTCAAATTTCTACACGTGTACAGTGATAATCCCACACAAGTCTGTAGAGCAAAAAGATCTTGCTTGCCCGACAACTCAAGCAAGCTGGGAAATCTTTCCGTAAATTCAAACAAAAAGCGATGATTCTTTAGTGATTTGTGCAGCTGCAGGCCAACTGCAATTACAAAAGAAATTAAATCATCAAGCTTGGGTCGATTCTAAGCGCTTGAAATCGCAGTGTTTACAGTGCTAAACAATCTGCAAAAGAATTAAAGGGTGGAATACTTCACACAGACTTCGCTCAATGTATCGCAGAAAAAACAACTGAATTTAATAAAGGGCCGACTTGCTGATAAATGGAAACTTAAAAGTTAAAACTTGATACAAACATGTTATATACAAATCAAATGCTGTCATTGGGCAACCCCATTCGGCACAAACTATTAAGCCTTTCAACAAACAGATTTACAGTTTCTTCATTTAGCGCCAGTAGCCCACCTTGGCATTTTTGTACTTTTATGGTCATAAAGTACGGATTTTTTAACATCATACTTTTTCATAGGAACCCTCAACTTATTTTCTCAGATTTATGTGCCTCAACAGCTCTACATAAAATTACTGGGTTGCTGGTGTATAAATTTGGCAACTTGCCCTAAACTTTTTTTATGACTTCTAGACACGTCCGAATTCAGGAGCGCACCCAGCATATTTTAAAGGAAGGGGGTTCTAAAAAGAACCTTGATCCTGCACTCAAGAGCAAATCCAGAAAATTTTGGTGGGTGCAAGGAAATTTTGAATTAGATTGAATGCTAACTGAATAGAAAGACGTTAAACCCAAAAAAGACATAAAAAAATGCTTGCATGAGAGCAGCTCATTCAGAAATTTTTTTAGCAAGGGCACCAAATTTTGATAATTTTTCAAGCGTAGTTTATTTTTTCCGTCAGAATTATTTTGAAGCGTATTGAGAATGAAAAAGGCTCTAGAGGGGTCCGGGGGCATGCTCCCCCGGAAAATTTTTGGAAATTTACATACTGCAGTGACCATTTTAGTATTTTTTGAACAATTTATAGGCGAATTTTGTTTAAATTTTTTACCCCTAAATCTGAGTGTTTCAACAAATATGATGCATGTTGTTCGTACATTTTCGATTATGCATGCTTAGGACGTAAAGTTTATTGTTATCAAAAAAGTTCAATATTATGGAAAAATAGCTGGTGGGGGGGATGCATCTCCCATATCCCCACTGCCTGCACAGACAACAATGTCTCCTAGTCTCTTACCATTACTCCAACCAGCCGATTTGGCTTCAGTATGATGTGGGGCAAATTCTGTCACAGCTGTTTTGAAATGACAGCACCTGCTGCACTTGCACAGTTTGGACACTTCACTTTGAAAACAAGGGTTCGGTTTCAAAAGGGGGGTTTCGAACCTACAACCCCCCTGGGTGCGCCACTGTCCAAACTGACCTCCACAAACTATTAAAATTTTATAAGGCTAAGTGTAACTTAAAAGCACTCAAGAACTGCTCACTCAAACCACGCCACCTTATAGAGCTATGAAATGCACATAACTGTTCATGAACAACGTGCTCCACCTTTCTCAATGACATGCTCCAGCGAAGAAATTTAGCAACTATTGAAAAACTGAGTCAGTCATGAAGATGCGATAAAACTTTGCTTAGGGTCAGTAAATAACTTTTTATCAATATTACTGTAATTCAGATTAAAGGCTATATGCTACTCAACCACCCAAATAACTTCAAACCTGAAAAAATGAACACTAATGGTAAATAAAAAACACTAATGGCTGTTGGGCATTCAGCTCCATCTGAGATCCAGATATTTCAATTTGCATAGCATACTTCCATATAAATGAATACTTACAAAGTTTCAAGTTGTGTCAAATGATTAAACTCCTGACTGTGCAATTCAGTCCCAGCAATCTTGTTGTTGTGGAAACTCCTGAACAACAAATTGTTTCCTTATTTGTCAAGTACTTCCTACGCAGGTGATACACTGTGATTTAACTTACCCACTCATGCAATTGCAAACATCTCAATCATAATTTACAAAGGATTTTCTCAACAAAAATTACTAGGAACTCGCCAAGTAAACGAGTATAGTGAAACAGGGTAATGCGCAAGCGTTAAACAGGGTAATGCGCACACACGCAAGGTCAATCAAGTGCATACTCTTCCCATGCGACATTTTATCGCATGTTTTGCAATTTTAACTGAAATCAGCTGATGAGCAACACACGTGAATCCATCTCTTATGTACTTAATGAATAAAACAGTGCACTTTTGAAAGCACATGATTTTATTCATTAAGTACGTATATAAGAGATGGATTGTTGCATCTTTCGTATATAAAACCAACGAATCGTCACTAAAGGTGTTGTTGAGATGTATTATCATAATAATTATACGCACTTACACAAGCTTTAAGGGACAGTTCCACCGAAAATATTTAAACTTCACCTATTTTAATTTGGAAGCTTGAACATCGAAAGTGAAATTATGCCAAACTATCTGCTTCTTGGAAAGTAACTATTTCAAGCTATACGAACATTAATTTTTAAGTAAAGGAATCGGATTTCCGGTTATTTTTGGCTTACACTCTTGCTTTACCGGAAATAATCAAACTAGAACCATTTTGATCATAAAAGTTTGAACATCGAAAGTTGGAATTACGTCAAACTAGCCACTTCTTGGAAATCAACCATTTCACACTAGACATTAATTTTTGAAGTACAGAATCGGATTTCCAGTTATTTTTGGCTTACAGCCTTGTTTTAACCAGAAATAATTAAATTACAACCATTTAATTTCGGAAGTTTGAACATTGAAAGTTGGAATTGCACCAAACTATCTGTTTCTTTGAAAGTAACCATTCACACTAAACATTAGTTTTTGAAGTTATGGAATCAGATTTTCGTTTATTTTTGGCTTACACTCTTGCTTTACCAAAAATAATTAAACTAGAACCA
The DNA here is from genome assembly GCA_964006365.1 of Trididemnum miniatum. Lineage (NCBI taxonomy): Eukaryota > Metazoa > Chordata > Ascidiacea > Aplousobranchia > Didemnidae > Trididemnum > Trididemnum miniatum. The sequence continues at coordinate 5,171,932 of OZ023249.1, forward strand.
TTTCAATCTCGGAAGTTAGAACATAGAAAGTTGGAATTACGTCACACTAACCGCTTCTTCAAAAGTAACTATTTCACTCTAGACATTAATTTTTGAAGTTACGGAATCGGATTTCCAGTGTTCGAAATTAACTTTTTTAGCTACTTGTCCATCGGGCAAGGGACTACAAATATCAACATGTCCAGGTCAATCACAACTTGCCCGAAAAAAATCACGCTTTCAGTATATAACATAAAAAAAAGTGCAAAAGTTTAAATTGATACATTGTTGTATTTATTGTGATTTGATAGATGATGATGATGCGCCAGATTGAAAGCATTTCTCACAGCATGAACATCGAAAGAGATAAATTCTGCCAAAGAGTAAAATCTTGTGCGTTATGGTACTCTAACACATGAAAGAAAATACGAAGGAGCAACTGGATTCATGCAGCCGTGAAGTTGATTCAAGCGCTTGTTTTAAACCACTAACATTCTGAGCAAGGAAAAAGTTTCTTTAGTCTGCTGGCCCATTGGGCAAGTGCGAAACAAAATCAACTTGTCCAGCACGATTTCAACTGGCTGCAGACCAGCATTAATTTTGAACCCTGAATTTCTGGTAATTCTTGGCTTACAGCTTTGTTTTAACCAAAAATAGTTAAACTACAACTATGATTTAATCTCAAAAGTTTGAACATCAAAAGATGGAAATATGCCAAACTAATCGCTTCTTGAAAAGTGACTATTTCACACTAGACATTAACTTTTGAAGTTACGAAATCGAATTTCCAGTAATTTTTGGCTTACAGCCTTGTTTTAATCGGAAATAACTAAACTGAAACTAAATCGAACTTCCAACACCCCTAGCGCCGGCCCTGCACTAGTCCTACTGTTAATCAAATACATTGATTACCTTATTATTGCACTTAAGTAGCTTTACTCCCCTTACAATTTCTTTCCGACCTGTAGCATGTTGGAAAGACATCTTCATGCATTTCCGACAACACTTAATCTTGTGGCGCAAAGCAACAATTTTAACCAATCAGAATCGAGTATTTTTTTTTCTTGTTATCATAAGATCATTAGTGGTAAACGCTAGATATCGATAAAAAATTTGTATTGATAGCTGTTGCCATTGCGGTACAAGAAAATAGTTTCAAAATTGAAATGCGAACTCTCGAAATCACGCATGTGCTGAAAAAAGATGCTTTGGAATGCAGCCAAGAAACGCAATTGAAAAAAGTTTCACGTGATTTTGTTAAGGAAGGAATAGGTATTCCATAAGAAGTTTGAGAGAAAAAAAAAGAATTTGAGTAGCTACAAGGCATGATTTGCGCTTTTCACGTTTTTACGTGCTTCACGCTTTACCCTGTTTCACTACACCGGTAACGATTATGATGAATTATGTTCGGCAAGTCCAAATTAAATAGTAACCATCCAGTACATGACATTATGCGTAATTGAAAGAATAGTCAAATGGGGTAATGCGCGCAAAACCAAAAATAATTGTATTGCGCGTTTCACTACATAACTTTTACACTGCATTACTTTCAAACCTCTTTCCTTTTTTATCTTTTGGCACACTTATTCCTCACCAACTTAACAGAGTATGAGCAAAATTTTTAATTGCATTTAGCAGTGCCATTAGTTTAGTGGGAAACACCTAAAATGCGACAAAAAAAGTTTGCGAGTAAATTTCGTAACTTTGCTATTATTTCGTCACAGAAGACTAAAACCGAACGTTATTTTGTGCAATGGGTGTAGCTTAAGGCACAGGTTCTCAAAGTGCTCTGTACGAAGCCCCAGGGCTCCACGAGCTATTTGTTTACATATAAAATACTGACAGCTAATTTTGCAACTGTGCTAAGAAGCAATACCGGGATTAATGAAATTTGACTCTACCTTATTAGTATGTTTGTCACGAAGCAGGACAACTCGACGCGGAAAACTCGCCGCGAACAAACTCGCCGCGGAAAACTCGCCGCAGAACAAACTCGCCGCAGAACAAACTCGCCGCAGAACAAACTCGCCGCAAAACAAACTCGCCGCAAGACAAACTCGATGCGAAAAATGCGAAAAGCATGTACGGTTCACGCTTTCACAGGGCTTAGGGATGCTCGTGAACCAATGCAAATTATCCTGCAACCCTCACGGATAAGCAGGCGTTGAAAGAAGATGCAAATTTTACGTCCAAAGCCTGATTACTTTAATCTAATGGACCCTAACCATTCTTAAATCATAAATAAACGCTCTTTTAAGTTGCAGCAAATATTAAGACAACTTACGGTCAAACTAAAATTTCTTTTATACTCGCTTGTAGGATTGCGTTGCGGGGCTTATCTCCGCAGTCTGTAAGTAAGCATTATATTATATTAAATTAAAATATAGTTATAATTTAAGCGAATAATAATTTCATGAACGACTGTATACGTAAATTAAAGTTTTCAAAAAGAATCCATTTTAATTTGCTAATCATGCATTACATTTTTCGAGTATTAATCCAAAGTGCAATCTTTTGAAGCAATTAATGCAAATACGAGCAAAGTTTAAACATCAAAGCGTACGCAAACCATACGTGCTTTTCACACTTTTCGCGTCGAGTTTGCTTTGCGGCGAGTTTGTTTTGCGGCGAGTTTGCTTTGCGGCGAGTTTGTTTTGCGGCGAGTTTGTTCTGCGGCGAGTTTTCCGCGGCGAGTTTGTTCGCGGCGAGTTTGTTCGCGGCGAGTTTTCCGCGTCGAGTTGTCGTGGACCGTGTTTGTCAAGTGTCAAATTCACAGCTTTAATATGATTAACCAGCAAATGTAGATTTTTTTCTAGCTTGTATAGGGTACGCCAAAAAGGCCTGACACATTTGAGAGTTTAATTTTTAAACGTACTAAATTTCCAAATATGTCAGGTTTGTATTCACCTTTTGAAGAAAAACTTAGTATTGTAGCAACAGGCGGTTTTCAGCCAGTGTTTACTTGCGCCAGTGTTTACTTTCCATTCAGCAGGCCAGGAAAGACGATGTCGTTATATTGAATGGGAAGTCACAAATCACTACAGCTTCCATATTTCCAGAAGAGTGTTTTGGCAAGGTCAAGCATTTTGAAGGATGAGTGTATCTTTTACCTGAATGGGGTTGATGAGGGCTGGTAGTATGAAACAGCGTTGTCCCGCTGTATGGTGCAATATTGTACTTGTTGTACCATTTCCACACTGAACTATTGTTATTAATGAATTACAATTTTATACATAAAGTCATAAGCTTGGGCTTTATAGCATACCTAAGAATGCAAAATTTGCCATAGGTCTCAAGTCATTTTACGCAAGCTGTAAGATATCGCCTCAACAAAGTGCGTTGCTAAAGCTCCACGCAATATCTCAAATTTGTCAAAAGGCTCCGCAGCTCAAATAGTTTGAGAACCCCTGGCTTAAGGCACATTAGATTGCAATCAAGTTTGGGAAAATTCCAATTTAGTTTCTTCCTGAAATTCTACAAAGCACGCATTCAACTTGCAATTTAAAAAAAGCAAAAATGCGCAATACGGCCAGTAAACACATATTGCTTTCTTTTTGTAGAGGTCGGAGGGATTGAGGTCAGTGGGGTAGGGGTCGGAGGAATTGAGGTCGGGGAAGGGGGGTTGGGATCGAGGTCGGAGAAATAGAGGTCAGAGAAGTTGAGATTGAGGTTTGAGGTCGAGAAGGTTGGGGTCACAGGGGTAATGTCGGGAGTTGGGGTCGAAGGAGTTGAGGTCAGGAGTTGGGGTCAGAGGGTTGGAGACGGGGAGTAGAGGTCGAAGGGGTTAGGGGGCTGGCCCCGACCCTAACCCCCCTTGAATCCAACCATTCCAACCCCAACCCCTGACCTCAACCTCTCCGACTTCAGTGGGGTAGGTGGGGTTGAGGTCACGGAGGGCGCTGGGATCCAGGTTGGACAAGTTGAGGTCGGGGGTTGGGGCCCAGGGGGTGCGGTCAGAGGAGTTGAGATCGGGGTTTGAGGTCAAGGAGGATGGGGTCAGAGGGGTTGAAGTCGGGGGTGGGGGTTGGAGGATTGAAATCAGGGGTGGGGGTTGAAGGGGTTGAGGTCAGGGGTTTGGAGATGGGGAGTTGGGGTTGGAGGGGTTAGGGGGCTGACCCTAACCCCCTTGACCCCAACTCCTCCGACTTCAGTGGGGTCGGTGGAGCAGGAGTCGGAGGGGTTGAGGTTGGGGAGGCGGGTTAGAATCTAGGTTAAAGAAGTTGAGGTCGGGGGTTGAAGTCGAGGAGGTTGGGGTCAGAGAGAATGAAGTCGAAAGGGTCGAGGTCAGAGGTTGGGGTCGGAGGGTTTGAGGTTGGAGACGGGGAGTTGGGGTCAATGGGGTTAGAGGGTTGACCTCAACCCTAACTGCCTTGACCTCAATCCCTACCAACCCTAACCCCCAACCTCAATCCCTACCAACCCTAACCCCCAACCTCAACCCCTCTGACTCCCCCTCCTCGACCTCAAATCTACCCCCTCCGACCTCAAACTTCCGACCCCATTGTTTTTTAAATTGGAGGAATCGTTTTCAGGTTTTTTCAGTGCGAAAGGCATGGTTCAATAGCCAGAGAATGGTTTCCAAAGTTTGAAAATCAAAGCAGGAGCTGAATTCCGGTGAAATAGACACTTCGATATATTATGTTGCAAAGAAATTCAACACGAAACTTGAATGTGTTGGCCTGATTCATTAACACATAACACGCCTTGGAATGTGTGCACCATCACTGCAACGCGCTTGTCACGGTTTAGCTGAAAAACGTCAGGTGCGCGGATTTTGCCAATAATTGCTACAAAAGTAACTGCAGGGAATTAGCGATCCAATTTTTTAGGAAAAGGATGTTTAAGCAATGATTTATTTGTAGGAACGTTTTTGTTTACTGTTTTCTAATTGAAGCAACACTACACCGTTTTTTTTTTTTTAGAAAAAGCGCGCTTATTGCCCTAATGACTATTCAGTATTGGCTTCTTGGTTGTCAAACATGTATATACGGTAATTGCTTCAAAACAATGGTATATGTTATAGTTACAGGCAAACGACAGCATCTAAACAATACCACGCCAATCAATGCAGCCTAAACTTTATCAGGCAAAGACTGCCATGGCCATGTTCATGCATTTAAATGCTTTGTACCGCAATTTAAAACACAATCCATTGGTAGGAATAATAGCAAAGCATAACCTGTATGGGGCGCCACTTGGTAACTCAGATTTGTGAAACAATTTCCTGTCTATTTAAATAAATAGTTATTTTAAACAAATGTTCAAAGATAAGTTATCAAAAATAAATATAAAAACTTCTTTGCTTCTTTATCAATATTAAATATTTATTCTAAATACATAGTAAAAATAAATAAACTAAAACAAATATGCAAACAATTTTTTTAATTAACAAATACTTTCACACAATAATCTATGTATTGCACATTTAATAAATATCATACTCACTTTAAAATAAATACTCTCAAATAAAAAATAGACAAAAAACAAATGGTCAAAAATAAACACACAAAAAATTTTGAATATTTATTTCACGTCTATAAAGCAATTATGGTAAATGCTGATTTGCAAAAAGAATTGCCCATATCCATTTTTTCCAATCAGCAATCACTATGATTGGTTTAATGGGCGTGAGAAAAATGGCCAAATTTTTTTGTTTTTTGACTGCTTGTTTTTTGTCTATTCATTGTTGAGTGTTTATTTCAATGAGTATAAATTAAATGTGCAATACACAGACCATTGTATAGACTATTTATTAAATAAACAAATTTTTTTGCATTTTTGTTTTGTTTAAAATGACTATTTAATAAAGAGACAAAAACATCTGTATATATATTTACTTTTGAACAACTGTTTAAAATGACTATTCATTTAAATAAAAAGAAAATCATTTAACAAATTTGAGTTAACAAACTGCACCCCATAAACCTGATTATGCAATAAATGCACACAACTGATGTCTACTAGAATCTCCAATTTATTACATTCGTAACCATCAAAAATGAAATCATAGTCTATTATTCACTTTTTATGCCTTCACAGCCGGCAGTGCAGGAACAAACTTTTAGCATTGGGATAAAATCAAATCAAATCTTCATTATACTCGTAACGAGTTGCGGGGCCCATCTCCGCGGCTTAGCGCCTGAGCACCACAGGTCCGAAGAAACGTCGCAACGGTGGCGAGTTGTTGGCGACACTGTGTCGATTTGACCGGCCCGGGAATCGAACCCCAGACCTCCCGCACCGATAGCGTGCGCTTTGCAACTGAGCTAACGGTCGGTTATAGCATTGGGATAGATAGAGTTAATTAAGATGTTCGATCAGACTAATCACTAAGGTATGATTGTTGAAAAACTACTAGGATTTCTTAACCACACACATTTTCATTGGAGTACACCCAGCAAGATATGCACATTACCACAAGCTGAAATATCTACGTGGAATTGTGCATCCAAATGAAAAACCTAACTAAAAATACCCTATCTTATTTTCGTTCAGTAGCTCTTAGGTATCACGCCTGCCATCAGACACCTCTGTAGTCTGTATGCAACAACCTTGATCCAAATATTTACGCAGTAGTATTGTCAAGGTTATCACGATCTACGAACTGGTTTTCATTGTTATAGCAACTCATTGGGTGAATGTAATAAGAACCTTGCACAACTAATTTTTAATCAAATTAACCTAACAAAAAAAATGAAAATTAGGCCTGGTACAAAATAAGCCACAGTATTTTTTAAAACAAGCATTACTAAAAGAAAAAGAGCAAAAAAAAACAAAAAGCAATGCAAATACTTTATCTCCCAGGAAGATCATAGTTGTAAACCAAATTGCAGAAAGACTTTCCTGTATTAGAGCAGCCCAAGTAAACTGATTACTTTAATCCTGGAAACTTTTAATGAAATAAGCTCTAATTGCATTAAAGCAAACAACTTAGTTCTTATCTGTACTAATACAGAAGTCTTTTTGCAATGTGGTTTACAAATATGATCTTCTTGGAAGATGAAAGTATTTGCACTGATTTTTTTTTGCTCCTTTTCGAAAGCACTATGGCTCATCTAATACCAGACCCAATTTTCACTTTTTTATTTCACCAGTTTGCAATTTTGAAAAAAATTAGTCGTGCAAAGTTCTTACAACATTCACCTGAAGAGTTGCTATAACAACAAAAACCAGTTCATGGATTGTGACAGCCTTGATAATGCTACTGAGTAAATACAATAGAATCCATTAAATAAATCCACGGTAAATAAATCCGGCCGCTTTATGCATCCAAATTGCTTGGAACAAAACTTTCCTAACCCTTTCCCACTGAAAAACTTCGATTAATAAATCCATCCTGGGCTTAATCAATCCAATTTTTGTTGCGATCATAGGTATTCGGTAATTGTGGATAAATAATGCAAACAAATGGCAATACAGTACTGTACTTTCAATTATTGAACAAACAATATGCAATTGTCATGTTAAAGTAGTCCGATTTGGAATAACATCTTTTCCTGTTCTAATAAATGATGGAAATCATTAAACTGAGAGCGTGTTTACCACTTATGGGTGGTTTAGACAGCGTTATGAGAAATTCGCTTAATAAATCCAAAATCGACTGGCCCATGGTAGATTCATTTAGTGGATTTTACTGTATTTGGATTAAGGTTGTGGTTTCTTACAGAGGTGTATGGTGGTAAGAGTGATGCCTTAAGAGGCTACAGCACAGAAAAAAATAACATTGGGCATACAGGTCATTCATTTGGACCAGGGTGTCAAACCGTTTAATTTTTCTGGTTCAGGTTCAGTTTGGGTTCAACAACGATTTCAAATTTTGGTTCAGTTCCGGTAAAGGTTCAGATAAATTGAAACGATTCGGTTTGGGTTCACTCCAGTAAAACATATTTTAAAACCGGTTTATAAAGTTCTGGTTCAGGTTCACAGTAAAAAATGGTATAATTTTAGTAACACAATTTAAAAAATGAAAAGCACATAGCAATTTTTCTTTGTATTGACAGGCCAATGCAATGCATAAAATACTTGGTAGTAAAGCCAATTTCAAGATAATTAAATTGTTACTATGCTTTGACACCGGTGGCTTATTCAATCCACAGGTAGCGTTAAATTAGTGCTAAAGCGCTTTGTTTTAGTCTGGATGAAAAATGGCAAATGTAGGGTTAACCTAAAATTTTGGTACCCATTAAATGTTTTGATGGATGTGTGATGTCCTAAACCTGGTTAAACAAAATCCGGTTGATGCCACTTTGGCACCCTTGAGCGTTTTGAAATAGAAGCCCCAAAAGTTTTAACTCAGCGCCACCTAGTGGTCAAAAGCACTTCTGTTGTTATACAGCGCACTTCAGGCCTGAATTTATTAAAACTTGATGTTGTTCATTTTAGGTGCAAACATACACCTTTTTTACACTTCGGGGGTGATGACGTCGGGTACTTGCTTGAAGTAGTTTGTGCAGTGTGTTTTTGATGCAAATTTTTGTTTTGTATAAAATTATTTTCTATTAATAAAAAGCCAAATATTGTTGTTGGAACTTTTTTACAACATGACGTAACTGATGACGTCACAAAAACGTACAAAATAATTTAAATATGTTAAATTATCATAACGGTCATTATTTGAGGTTTGCGTAGGTCAATTTTTATGAAATGCAATAATTGTACATAAAAATTTATTCAATCTTGACGTCTTTTTAATAAGTTCAATTGCAGTTTAGGGTTGATGACGTCATAGACTTGCAGAAAAAAGTTTCAGCTTTTGATCGTGGAATGTAGCCTATTACTTTGGTACAGCAGAGTTGCTTTTAGTATAAAAAGACGAATTTCAGAAATTGTGCAGAGACAAAAGTGACAATTATGTTTGATGTAGTTCACATTTTAATTTGATGAAAATCGAGGAGTAGCAATAAAATAAGTAGTTTCTTAAGGTAGCAGAAAGATAGCGAGATGACTGTCTTTTTCCTAAAAATAACTTAGTTATTCTGATGAGTAATAAAAACAATAATTACTTCATTTTATTTGACGAAATACTGCAGTTTGTAGATGTTATGTTACTTGTGGTTGAAAAATGGAAAGAGATTGCTTGTTAAAAAGAAATATCGTCAGCTTCTGATTTCGTCAACTGAGCAAAGATTTCAAACAGTAGTTGAGTGCAGCAAAGTAAGAAAAGATGATTTGCATACGAAAAAAAAAAAGATAAATTGCATACGTAATTGAAGAAGAGTCACAGGAACATCTTCAATGTTATCATAACTGCCTATCAACCTATACTCAAAACACCATATCAATCGCCATTTGAAGAGAAACATCAAGATATTCACCTTCAGCTGTATTTCCCATCAAAAAAACAAAGCTTTCTGCAAGTTTAGGTTTTGATTTCAAGCAACATTGCATGTTTGCGGAAAATTTTGTGATCTTACTGTTAATCTCAAAAGCCGAAGTTGCTGGCGCCATCTCTTCTATGCCGCACTGCTGAGCGTACTGTGAGAAAAAGCTTTAAAGACGCGATTCTTGAAGTAAGGAATAGGAAAATGCTAATGATTCTATAATGTTTTTGCATTTATTGGTAAGTAGTAACGCTTACGCTGTTGTGTTTTATTCCATATCATTTCGTAACATTAATATTGTAATTTTCTCTAGGTGTGCAAGACAGGGGAAGATAGCCATGCCAAAGCTGTTTCAGATAAAATTCAAAGTGCTGGATCTGTCTGACCTCCACGCAGCTGATGCACAACACTACGGTGATTGTTATAAGGAATTTTTGGACCAGCAAAAAACATCAAATACCCTTTGAGGAAAGGTTCACAGAGCGCTTCCAAGATGAAACATTTTTTCAATGATTGATGCTTTTCGAAAAAATTCAAAAAAAAATAGGACATCTGTTACGACAAATATCTTGAACTAGGAGGAATCATGTTATCCAGAAACGATGCTGTAGATGGCATGAAATCTCATTTCGGCAATAAAGTTCTTGTGCTTTTATCGCCTGGCTTAGCAAAAATCGGTTTATTTCGGTCTAGAGCATCCAAAGTTTGGAAAATAGAGAAGATGATTCTCTGGAATAATTAATGAAATACAATCCACGCTTCACAACAGGTGGGAGTATCAGAAACACATCAACCTCGATATGGCCATAGTGGCAAATGCGAGTCCAACTTTAGAGTTACTCTTGACTAAGCTCTCGACAAAACTTGGCGATCTCTCACAGAAGCATTATAGTGGGTAATATGATTACAAGCGCAGTTGCTGCTCGTAGCACTCCACTTCAAGTTGCCCTAGCTGTTCCAACCACAGAAGAAAAACTTGTGAAGCGTTTTTTTGAATATGGTGTGACTTGCTCATACGATGAATAACAGAAGCTTAAACTTTCTGCTGCAGCTACTTCTGGCACAAGGTTCAGTATTATCATCAATTAGGAAAACGGATTAGTGCAGGCCAGTGCCTATAATTTCGACTCGAACACCCGCACTCAAAACGAAGTGAAACAAACTCTGCCTTAGCCATGCTGTATACTCTATCAACAGAATTAAATGCTGATTGCTGAAAACAAAAAGTGGAACTTTTAAGCGATTAAAGGAATGAGATTACAAACTTAACAAAGTGTCTGTTAAATTCTATGAAGCACTAAATAAGCCAAAAATTCCTCTCGACTGCTGCATCCAGACAGTACTTTTTCTCAATGTTCTTGCAAGAGGGGCAATTGCAGAACATTGTCGTAAAGTGTTGGATTTTTCTTTTTTTAAAGACGTTTGCACCAAAACTAGAATATCCTGGATATAATGCAAAATTATGCCGCGAAAGCAATGTGGCAAAAAAACTAGGTTCTGTAACTGAATGTTGTTCATTAATCGATTTGTCGCCAATAGACCCTAGTGCCTTCTTAACACCTATGCTAGAGGCCAAAAGGAAAACCAAAAGTACTGGATTAGCTGTTACTGCTTTCCCAGCGAACCAATAACTTTATCGTGTAGTGGTCAATATTACGTGGGTTTATCCTCGTTTGTTTGAGCGGTTTATTGTCAGATTAGGAGGAATGCACACGCTTACGAGCTTTGTGGGCTGCATTGGATTTGAAATGGCAAACACTGATTAGAAATCTTAGAAGCAACTTTTGCCGGTGTATTCAAGCTGCTGTCGAAAAAAAAAGAATTGCGCAAAGGACTACAATGAGTAAAACTAAGCAGTTTGTATACATACTATTTTCTGTTACCACGCCACTGATGATGCCATCAACTATAAGAATCTAGAGCAGTGATGGGCAACCCTTGGCACGTGTGCCAAAGTTGGCACACAAGCTCGTTTCTGTGGCACGCAAGCAAGGCCATAGAAACGAGTCAACGGAAAAGCAGCAGCAAAAGTCTTACTGACCAACATATGGCCCTGTTATTTTTTTTGTAGGACATCTGAGGGTGTAAAGACAATATTTTCAGGCAAGGGCGCACCCAGCAAATCTTAAAGGGGGGGTCTAAAAAAACCTTGATTTCACACACAGAAGCAGATCTAGAAAATTTTGGTAGGGGGATGAAATTTTGAATTAGGTTGAATGTTAACTAAATACAAAGACGTTAGACCCAAAAAAGACGTAAAAAGCCCTTTGAAAAATGTTTTCATGTGAGGGGGGATGCATCCCCCACACCCCCCTGGATCTGCCCCTGCCCGCACTGATAACAATGTCTCTTACCACTACTCTCTAGCTGGTTTGGCTTGATTATGATGTAAAGCAAATTCTGTCATAGCTGTTTTGAAATAACAGCACGTATCGGTACTGCACTTGCACAGTTTGGACACTTCACTTTAAAAGGGAGGGTCGACCCCTGAACCCCCCTGGGTGCGTCACAGTTTTCAGGGAAGAATAAGACAACTGGGCACGTAAAGACCTTTTTTACTCTTCACTGACATTTGCAGGGGAGAACAGGACATCGAGGGACCTTTTTTTTTGCTCTTCACCGATATTTTCAGGGGAAAACAGAAACTGTCGATTGGCACGCATAAAAATTTGACCATTGATTTTAGCTGATTTTGGCACGCGAACAGAAAAAGGTTGCTCATCCCTGATCTAGATATTTAGGTGTGGTTTATAGATACGTTTAGCATGATATTGTCAAAGGTTTTCGAAAATTGAGTAAGAAGTTATAGCTATTAAATATGCACCATTTAATTGATTTTGCACAATCTTTATGACGCTATCATCTACGTCACTTAAAAAAACTACATCGAGATACATAATACAATCTTATTTATTAACATGTCAGTTCACAAAAAAGTGATTTGCAGAAATTGTTATGTTTGGCAAGTAAGCCTACGACGTCTTGAGTGACGTCATCACCCCCGAAGTGTAAAAAAGTTGTGGCATGTTTGTATCTAAAACGAACAACATCAAGTTTGAATAAATTCAGGCCTGAAATACACTATGAAACAACACAAACACTTTTGACCACGAGGTGGCACTGAGTAAAAACTTTTTGGACTCCTATTGCAATTACAAAAGGGTGCCAAAGTGGCATCAACCAGATTTTGTTGAACCAGGTTCAGGACATTAACATGTCAGTTCACAAAATTTTACATTCCAGCCTATTTCATCCAGACTATTTAGTTTGTAACGCGTGTGCTATGGGACCGGATATATCAAACGTAAAAGACTTCTTCACCATGCATAAATTACTTGCAGAAGTGACTATTTTTTGAATTCGAACCAGCTTCAAAATGACACGAGTAACTTCACGGAGAGCCACTTTTCCAATCGGTTAAGTTTCGCAAGTATTCACATTATTTGGTTCAGTTACGGTTTGCTCTTTGCGATTTTGAAAAATACGGTTCGGTTAAGGTTGACAAGAATAGCGTAGAACACGTTTATAAAATTCCAGTTCGAGTTTGGTTCAACTCCCTGATTTGGACGCACAATTGCACATAGACATTTCAGCTTGTGGTAAAGTATCTTAATGGGCATATTCCAACAAAAATGTTTCTGGTCAATTAAAAAGATGAAAATTTACTATTCAATCAATACTCACAGTGTAACAACATTTTGAGGTATTGACAAAGGGATTTTTCTCAGACTTCTGTTACTGCAATTGACTGTTTTCTGTAGAAAAGTGCACTTGCATTGAGAAGGACATGATGAAGGTTGGGCAGGTGAATGAGAAAGAAAAAAACAGAGACAAACCATGGTAAAACGACAAAGACTTGTTTGAAACACCGTAAATGCACCAACAAAATTCTTTCTACGGTCAACTGGCATCTTGTACAACTCATAAATACTACAAAGAAATGACAATGAATCTGAAAAAAAATAAGACCACATAAAAAGCAAATCGGTATCCTCTAGTCTAAAACAACTCACAGTTCAAACGCAGAATTAGGGGCTATTTCAGACTACAAAGGAACAGGAAAAACCTACAGAAGTAACAATCCATAAGGTAGCCAAGATAATGGGTGATTAAATCACTGTACTGGCACCCAAACATAAGCTTATAACAAATGCAACAGCAAATACATGCATATTCTATTCATTTAGTGACAGTTTTGACTAGTTAATTGCATATTGGAGCTCCTATCAGGAGAAAGCGAATCAAGCGTAACAACAACCTAACTTATGATTGGTTCACACTGAGCGCGGTAATGGTAAAATCTGTCTCGGTGAGCAGCAAATGGAAGCGTAATTCCGTTCCACGTTCATGCGCTGTTGTTCACACTGAACATGCCGTGCAACCATAGCTCTCTATAATTCAGTATAGCAACAAAGCAACCATAGGTGTAACTGTACGATAAGGAATAGCTATAGGCTAGACATTTTTTAAGGAAAAGTGCAGGGGAGGAGTGGCTAAGTGCAAGAGAAAATGTGGAGGAGGTGTGGAAAAATGTGTAATAGGATGTGGGAGAGGTAAGGGGAGATGTGGAGAGAGGTATGGGGGTGTGGGGAAGTGTGTTGGAAGTGGGAGAGTTGTAGAGGGTGTGGAGAAGTGTGGGTAGAGGTAGGGAAGTGTGTTGGGGTGTGGAGAGGTAAAGGGAGATGTGGAGAAGTGTGGGGAGGCATGAGAAACCCCTACACGCTAATTTCTACCACACCTCTCTTCACACTTTTCCACATCCCCAACATCTTCCCTCACCTCCGCCACACCCGAACACTTCCCCACACCTCTCTCACCTTCCCCCACACCGCAACACACTTTCCCATACCTCCCCCAACACTTCCCCACATCGTCCCTCACCTCCCTCAGTCCACCCACACCCCAACACTTCCCCACACTTCTCACCTACCTCAGTTCCCCCACACCCCAACATATTTTCCCACACTTCCCCACATCTCCCCCCACACACTTTCCCCAACACTTTCTCACACCTACCCCCTCATCTCCCCACACCCCAACACATTTTCCCACCCTCCCCAAACACTTCGCCACATCTCCCCTAACCTCCCCCCACACCCCAATACACTTTCCCACACCTCACCCAACACTTCCGCACACCTCTCCCCATATCTCCCCCAGTCCTCCCACACCCCAACACACTTTCTTACATCTCCCCCAACACTTCCTCACACCTCCCCTAGTCTTCCCACACTTCCCCACATATCCCCTTACACTCCAATACACTTTCCCACTCCTCCCCCAACACTTCCTCACACCTCTCCCCTCACACTTTCCCACACCTCCTCCAAAAATTCCCCACATCTCCCCTCACCCCAACACACTTTTCCACACCTCCCCCAACACTTTCTCACACCTCTTCCCATATCTACCCCAAACTCCAATACACTTTCCCATACCTCTTCCAACACTTCCTCACACCTTTCTGCACATCTTCCCTCACCTACCCCCACACACTTTACCACAGCCTCCACACTCACCCCATGTACTCTCCCACAACTCTCTTCATACCTTTCCCTGCATTTTCTCACACCCCCACACCTCTCCCCACATGTACACTCACTTACCCCACACCCCAACACACTTTTTCACACTTTCCCCCCCCCCACTTTCTATATTACAGAAAACTATGCTGCAATTGCTCAACGCACCCTGCAGTTGACTGCTTGATGGGAAATTCCGCTTGCGTCAACAAAAAAAGTTAAAAATTTTTTAACTTCGATTTTTTTTGCTGAGACTCAGAAGTCTTACCGTTAAAGGAAAAAGACGTTCCGCTTGCCGTGGAATATAACATGTTTTACCGTTTGCTGTTTTCGTTGACCGCCACGGATTTTACCGTTACCGCGCCTAGTGTGAACCAACCATCTGTCCACCACTCTGAGATGGAGGAATCCCATTAAGAGCCCTTCCCAACCGCACAATAAGTAAATTTGCCAGCATAGATGCCAGGTTAGACTATCTTAGGTCCAATTCGCAAAATTTGGACCTTTTTTTTTAAACTTATCAAACAAAAAGTTATTTGAACCTCTTTGGACTACTTTGATTGAAAGTTTGGACCGGTACTAAAAAAGTACTGCGGTACTGCCCACCTACGACGATATGCTTTAATATTTAACAATGCCATTATTGTATTGCAGGAAAACCTTCCAATCTCCTTGACATGGATAATCCTGACAGGGCTCCTTCAATAAACCTTGGTTATCGTTAGGGCAACCAACTGCACTTTGATTTTCATTTTTTGATCAATATGCAGCAAAAAATGTGCATTAACTGAGCGTACAACAGATTAAATAAACAAGAAATTTTTGTTGACAAAAAATATACCTGCATAAAGGTCAAGGCCTCGGCTTGGTCGGCTGTGGCTTACCGAAGTAAACTAAATCGGAAGTAAAAGGCTTGATTATTATGTGAGCAGCCCTCCTTGTTATGCCCAGACGTTTAGAACGATTGTGGCTACTGCGATATCGTGCACGTGCTTTGTGATTTGGACTTTACTCTAGACTTTAATAAAAACCTAAAACAATTTGCTGCTTTTGATATGAGTGAAGTTGTGAAATATTGAGCTAAAACATATTTTTGAAAGTGTTTTTGTGTAAAGTAGTACGAGTAATTAGTAACATTTGATTTAGTAAACTTATAAAATCGTTCATTTATGAATCTTGCCGAAAAAATTTTCATATGTCCAAAATTTTTTGAGCATATACGGACATTTGTACAAAATTTTACAGCAAAAAAATAAACCCAGACCACAGCAACTTTCAAAAAAGCCACTGCTGAAATAAAATGGTAGAACTCTTTTGAGGGTGAAAAGCTCTTCAAGATGTAGTCAAAAAATAATGACCTGGTATAGATTGAAACACTGTTTGCAATCATAAAAGGTCAATTTTTGAATTTTTTATGAAACGTGGTAAAAGAAGATTTGAACATCAGTTGATCATAGGTGCAGCTCTATCACTCTTATGCTTGGTAGGTGGAAAACCATGTGTTGGCAATTAAAATTAACTGCTATGTAGGGCTGCTTGCATAATAATCAAGCCTTTTACTTCCGATTTAGTTCACTTCAGTAAGCCACAGCCGACCAAGCCGAGGCCTTGACCTTTATGCAGGTATATTTTTTGTCAACAAAAATTTCTTGTGTTTATTTAATCTGTTGTACGTTCAGGTAACGCACATTTTTTGCTGCATATTGATCAAAAAATGAAAATTAAAGTGCAGCCGCAGCACTTAATAATTGCTTGTTAAACGCGCAATTGTATTTCATGTTATATAAAATGAAACCAAATACTAAACGTTGTAAAACAATTTTCTCACCACATTTTGATTAAACTTACGTCAAACAATTTTGAACTTTTTTAAAATAATATGTCGCAAAACTTTTATTTATAAAGCCGCAGATATAAAGTCATTTATTGTTGACTTTTAGCACTTCTAAAACGCAATAATTACGTCTTTTTGCACATTCTAGCGCGAAACGCCATAATTACGTTCGCTCACAAATCACACCTTTCCATGCCGCATCGTCTCAATGCCGAGACGTCCCAACGTCGAGTCATCCCAACGTCAAGACGTCCCAACTTTGAGTCGTCTCTACAATGAGACATCTCACGTCGAATCGATCACGCCAAAAAGTCGCGTACTGCTGGAAGGAAGGGTTTATCTTCTAAAGCTAAGGCTGCAGGAACGATCTCTGCATCTTGCAGCTGTACGCACCTAACATAGAATCACAGTATGAAGCCTTTCCAGAGGAAATTGAGGTTGCATTGGGAAAAGCAACTTCATCCAAACCCCTTGTATTTTCGCACGATTTCAATGCACATGTGGGCATCGACAATGCAACCTGGAAAGGTGTTATTGGGCAAAACAGTGACCCTGACATTAACAAGAACGGAAGGTGTTTATTGCAGTTCTGTGCCACAAATGGACTGTGCATAATGAACACATTTTTTCAGTACAAAAGAATTCTCAAGCACACCTGGTACAGAGACTCTTTGGGACAACGCTCCCTAATTGATTTTTGCATCATTTCGACAGACTTGTTTTCTACCGTGTCTAATGTTTGTGCAAAAAAAGGGGCGTAGTTATCAACTGATCACCACCTAGTTGTTTGCATTTTAAATGCTTTGAAACCCTTGAAAAAACGAAACACTTTTCGACCTCAAACAAATTAAATGTGAATCATTGGCTGATAGAGGTATGAACTGCATTTGCAGACAACATTGCATCCAAGTTCAAAGAACTTCCAGCCTCTACTGAAGACATTTAAACTGAGTGGTGTTTGTTTCAAACAGCAGTTACGTCCCTACTAACTGTTGCGGACTAAAGCGTGTTGGAGGGATGAAGGGAAGTGAGAAAAGAACTCCTTGGTGGAACAAAGAAGTTAAAGAAACTATTCGTGCGAAAAAAGGCCTGGTTTGCAAATAAGTCATCAGTTGAACTTCATTGGCAGTACTCTGAAGAAGGTAAGGCGGCACCAACAAAAGTTAAACTGTCTAAAAAAGGGCCTGGAAGGAATTCGGAGAAAGGTTAGACGATGATTTCAAAATGGCAAACAAAGTATTCTGGCAGACCATTCACAATTTGCATGGAAAAAGATCTCAAGCTGCTTTCTTTAGCGAAGGTTTAAATGGCATCACTTAAAAGATCAAGATGCTATGTTCAATCAATGGAAAGACTACTTTGGTGATCTCTTAAACCCAGTTGATGCTACATCGACACAAATTAAAATTTACAAGGAACAGGTTGTGGAAGATATTCAGATAACCGAAGCAGATGTGAATGCAGTTATCAAATCATTGTAAACTAGAAAAGCACCTGACCTGAAATGTTAGAAGCAATGAACACCTGTGGAGTTGGTTGGTTGACTCGTGTTTGTAAGGTGGCATGTAGAACTGGGCAAGCACCGAAGCAATGGCAAACCAATAAGATAATACCTATCCACAAGAAAGGAGACAAGAGAAAATGCACCAATTATAGGGGCACATCTCTCATTAGTGTCCCGGGTAAGGTCTATGCCAAATGCCTTGAAAAGAAATACAGTGCATCCTCGATTATCCGGTCATGTTGGGCAACCTTTTTCCAAAATCTTGACCGGATAAGCATTTGGCTGGATAAGAAAAGACCTTAAGATAAAAGAACGAAAAAAACGAAGTTAGTATGAGAACAAGCTTAGCCACAAAACAATTTAAATGCTAAACGAAAGAGACATTTGGGTAAAGTTTAAAATCACATACTTCAACAAAATAAGTTATTAAACAGTTTAACTTTCATCAGTACTATTGCTGAAAAAAGAAAGGATGGAGGTTTGTTTGATAGTGCTTTCTTGCCTTTCAGCAGCAAACTCACACGACCAGTTAATCGAGGAGCCGGATAATCGAGGGCTGGATAAACGAGAATGTACTGTACCAATACCGCGAAATAGTCAAGCCTAAACTAAAGGATGCTCAGTGTGGCTTTTGTCCTGGCTGAAGCACAATGGACCAGATCTTTGCCTCGCAGCAAACCTTTGAGAAATTGTGGGAATAAGCGAAAGAGGTCAAAGCTGGTTTTGTCGATCTTGAGAAAGCAAATGATTGCATTCCTAGAGAGAAGCTTTGGGCAGTGCTGTTGCAGTATGGCATTGATGGCCAGTTACTAACTGCTATTAAGTCGCTGTACATGCATTCCGAGGCCTGTGTTCGTGATAACAGCACGACGAAACATTTCAGAGTAAGTGTGGGACCACAGCAAGGCTGCTCTCTTTCCCCTATTCTGTTTCTTATTTATATGGATAGAATAGCTGGTTAAGAAAAGTGAGTCTTGTGGCAGAGTAAAGATCGATGATTGCATAGTACGTTATTCGCAGATGATCTTGTGTTACTCGACTCTATCCAAAATGGTCTCCCACAAGCTCTTGACAGTTTTCAGATGCATGCTCTCTGGCCGGAATGAAAATCAGTGCGACAAAAACAGAAACCATGTACCTGTCCAGACAACCAAAGAAAATCTCTCTCCAAATTCATGAGTACCACTAAAACAGTAGGAAAAATTCAAGTACCTTGGGCCCTTGGCGTATCATTCAAGAGTAATGGCAGACAAAATAGCAAATTAGATATCTGCATTGGAAAAGCAAGTGCAATAATGCACCAGCTCCAGCGCTCTATGGTACCGAAACGGGAGCTTTGCACCAAGACAAAACTATTCATTTCAGATCAGTCTATGTTCCTATTCTGATTTCAAATCAGTGTATGTTTCTATTCTGACTTAAGGCCATGAGTGTGGGATCATGAATGAGGAAGTGCAATCTTGAGTACAAGCAGCCGAAATGGGATTCTTGCGAAGAATTAGCCGTTTGATCTTGTTCGACAAGGTTAAAAGCGCAGACATTTGTGAATCTCTAAACATCGAATAGCTGCTTCTCCGACTAGAAAGTTGAAACTGAGTAGGTATGGACGATGGACATGGCATTAGGCACAGGGCATTTGGTACCTTTGGTATGATCAGATGAACAGATAACAACCAGCCTGAGCAGTTACCGATATTATAGTTAACTTGATCACATTTTTGTATCATATAACACAATTATGCATATTACTGCATAAAATACTAACTGTGGTATCGATAGCACTCTTCAGATTTTTTTCTAAAAAGGTAAGCAAAACTGCTACGTATCCCTTTGCCAGCTTGCTTTAACGCTTGCAACAACAAATTCGTTACTCTACTAATACGGATTACCATAGCACAGGGTTAAGATGCATCTTCTTCAACTACGGTAATCACAAAAGTTCCATTACATGAGAAAACATTTTAAAATTGTTCCTATAAGCACTTTGAATAAAATGTAGGGAGTTTTGCTCATCCAAAATCATGTACCGGTACATTATATATGCAATACACTACTTACACAAATGCTAACTTACTACTGTCCTGAAACAAAAAAGATCTTAAAAACTGATGAAACCAACCAAGAAGAACTTAAGGCAAAACTATTTTAACACTAGGTGAATACTTGAGGTGCTTACAGGCTTAGCAGCAACAAAGAGTCAGAATGCAATTTTAACATGTAACACCATCTTCAATGCCTACAGGCCTAAGAGCAGAAGAGTAGACTTGACCATTACTAAGGTGAAAAATTAACAATATTGCTGATCAAACTATCAAATAAATTAATACTGGTAAGCAGGAGTGCCTTGGTAAAATTCGAACTACGGGGCCCTGTTTTGTGTTAAAAATTCAGTTGTTTTAATCGCCAACAATCCATAGCAATCGAATCGTGTACGACTTAATTGCTCGAGTTTCAGTCACCTACAGTTACCCTGTCCACATGTTACATTTATGTGGGCTTTAAGCCCACATTGTTGCTGTGGGCTTGATGTCATAATTACCTCATTATGATATCAAAAATTTAATTGTGACGCAGAAGGCCCACAGCAGCAACCCCACATCAACATGGGCTTAAAGCCCACATACATTGAACATGTGGACAGGGTAAGTATGTTTCACAACGTGTGTTACAAGCTTATTTCCAATTCCAAGACATTAGTTTGTGCTGTTACAAGCACACAATCACTAAACATTCAAAACTCGGAACAGTGTAGACTTAGTGTCAGAGATGGCAAAAATACGGCAGAGGCATACCCAAGAATTTAAAAGGGGGCGGGGCTGCATTTTAAAGCCATGCCAGCAGGGTTGGATTCAGACTATCAGAGGCCCTAGGCTATTTGATGACACTGATTGGAAGAGCAAAAAAAAGGTAATCACATCTGCAGATGACCAATTTTTCTGCTGAAATTTGGTGAAGAGCAAAAAAATTGCAGTGGCTATTTGTACGAGCCTGTACAAATAAGCAGAGGTGGGCATTTTTTAAAAATTGGTTGAAGCGCAGCGCAACAAAGCGCTAAAGTTTTGTTAAGTCATGAAACGCAACGCCACTAGCGCAACCTAATTTTTAAATTGACTGAAGCGCAACGCAACTTTTGCAATCAATTATTTTTTCACATTAAAGCGCAACGCAACTTCTGCAATCAATAATTTTTTTGCATTAAAGCGCAACGCAACTTCCGCAATGAGGTTTATGCAAAAGAAAAAGCGCAACGCAACTTTCGCAATGAAAAATTTAATAAAGCGCAACGAGTAGATGTATAAGCAATGCAATTTTTTCTTGAGTTATTTTTATAGGTGCTTTTAACAGCACGCAGTTAATTGTCTACAACGCGACAACGATTTTAATGCAAGTGACTGTAACAGGATTTTGCGTGGTCAATGAACAGGAAAATTAAATAAGAAGCGAAAAAAGATGCGTTGCTGATGATTGCTTTCTTCATCTTCATCCTCTTATCTCGAGAAAGCAAAGGAGGCGCTGCTTAGGACGAATCCAGACTCGCTTAGAAGTTGCCTTTGTTTCTGAGTTTTCCGGTTGAATTTTGCTTCTGACTTATTTAATTTGCCGCTTGCCAGATTTCACCAAGCAGAGATAATCAACGTGAAGCATCTTATCCAAGGACGCAACAACGAGACTAGGTTGGGAGTTGAACCATCAACCTTGCGATCATGGTCGTCGTAAAAACGACGCTCCAAACCACTGCGCCACGTTGCATTGTCGCGTGTCGTTAAAAGCACCTCATCGCGGTAAATCATAATTTGCATATGCGGCAAAGTTCTCCACAACAAGTAAATACAATTTATTCAACCCTCAATGACCTCTTTAAGCACTTGCAATTATTTTTGAAAAGCAAAAGACTTTAGTGTACCACATTTCTGATGAGCTGAAAATTTCTGCTACAATAAATTGACCTTTAGGCCTATTATACGCATCAAGAAACAAACTGCTATTCTATTAAAAACAGTTACAAAAAACTACTTACTCCAGCACATTGCGCTTTAATTAATCCGACAAAGCGCAACGCAGTATTTCATCTTCCGACAGTGCGCAACGCAACAAAGCGCAAGCAACCAGATTCTTTTCAGTTCGCAGCGCAATAATGCGCACATTATTAAATATTTTTTCAGTTCGCAACGCAATAAAGCGCAAGAAGGATTTATTTTCCTTGAAGCGCAGCGCAACTTGCGCAAAGGCTAAAAATAATTTGTTAAAGCGCTTCGCAACTTCCGCACGTGCGGAAGTTGCACAACTAGCGCTTTGCGCTTCAAATTGCGGAATGCCCACCTCTGCAAATAAGCACCAAAGAAACCAAACATAAACCAAAGAGACAAATGTTACAAGCCCGTAAAAATAACCACTTTTTTAAAAAAATGTCTGAACATGCTCATGTGTTCTATTTTCCACTGAAATCATGTTGCCCATACCTGGTCTTGGTGGTTCATCACCAAAAAAAAGAAAAGAGGTTTTCGTGGTTTGTGAGGAGGCTCCTCATTTTCTTCCAGGCCCAAGGCTTCAGCCTGCTTAGCCTATACGTAAATTCGGCGGTATTCCCAAAACCTGCATGAGCACAAGGAGCGCCTTTGCAAGTGATTTAGGAGCACAAGAACCACTACTGGTGTCAGTGAATTATTACTAAGGATTAAGGTTCGGTTAGGGTTAGGGCCCTTAGTAATAACTTACTAGCGGTCCTTGTGCTCCTAAATTGCTTGCAAAGGCGGTTCTTATGCTCCTGCAGGTTTTAGCAGGACCCTAAATTTGGCCCTGCACACCAGTTAACTTTCTCTGAGAGACGAACTTTTACGCTTGCTTCAGCTTCTGCTGAACTTATCTTAAACCTCCAATCTATTTGAATAAGTTTTGTAAGTTGCTTTTATAAGTTTCCATTTTGAATGACTTTTGCATAAACTGATTGGGGAAAAAATGCAAGAGAAAAAACAAGACATTCTGTTCAAAAGCAGTTGAAGCAAATATAAGACTTGATGGAAAAAGGAGTAGAAGAAAAGATGAATATGCTCTGCACCCAAATAAATGAACTGAAAGAAGAATCTGGTAACTGTGCTAAAAATGTTCAAGCCTTGCGACAGTATGTTAAAGAGCTAGAAAATAAGACAGATGAAATAATAGCCAGCCAAACTTATCTCTCAGCAGAGTATGATGAATTGCTCCCAAAAATAAAAATATCGCTAGTTGAAGTTAGCTTGAAAGCACACAATAATGACCTTCAACAATTCAATTCTGACGTTTTGAACTTGGCAAAGTCACAGAATGACACAAGTAGCTCATTGGAGCACTTGGAGCAGTATGGCAAGCGAGATAATCTTGAACTGCATGGGGTTTCAGAAAAGAAGAATGACAATGTGAACTATATTGTCAAAACGCTTGCTAAAAAATTGAACATAAAAATTGATGATTGCAGCATTTCAACAGCACATAGGCTGCCAATGGCCAAAGAAGAAATATCGAAACCAAGTTGACCTCCTCCAATCATTGCAAAATTCAGGGCTCCTAGCCAAAACTGGTGAAAAAGCCGGAAAAAGTGGGTGGTCAGAAAGTGGCAACAGAAGGGCTATGTCGGGGGCCAGCCCCCAGCCGCCAGAAGCAAAGGGGTGTGGGGGCAGAGCCCCTAGCTATTGAAAATTTTTGCATTTGTTACCTAAAAAAAGTAAATTTTGTGCGTTTAACTGTATAATATGCTGTAACGATGTCTTATGTATATACTATGTATTACACAAACGCAAAATGCTCAACATGTCACAATCACTTTCCAGTAGCACACTCCGGATTTGGCAAAGGTGGGGCCACAATCAGGGGTCTGGGGGCCCCAGTCACCAGCCGAAATAGGCTAAGGGGGTGTGGGGGCTACGCCTCCAGTCGTCAACAAATTTCTACGGTTTTCACACAATAAAACACTTTGTCTAGCACATTTTTTCATCGAAAAAGGGCGTGCAGTGAGCGCAGTCACAATTAACAATGCAAAAGTATTCTTGCAGCTTATGTCTAAAAGCAGAAGCTTGGCTAAAATAAGTGAAAAGAGATTGCAACCATTATTAGTTTGAGAAATTATAGGTTGAAAGTTAAGTTTTAACACCTTATTACAAGGCCAAAGGGGGGCATGGCACCGTGCCCCCCCCCCCTCTGCACGCGCCTATGATCACTTCTATTTCAACTGTTCAACCGAACTTAGGTCTAATCACTTCCACTTAACCCAAACCGAATCTGAATTTCGACAATCATTTTCATAAGCCCTACCTTTATACCTTCAAAATAAGCTCTTCATAGTTGGTAGCACGTGAGTGCAATAACCTAAAGTTACACAGGGATCATACCATGATGCAACATTGTGTGATGTCACAATTACAACTTTTTATGGCCTACCTAACAAGCGAGCTGCTTGTCTGTCAACATGGTTTATGACGTTAACAATCTTACAATTGTGAGGTTAGTTTCACTGCAGCATGATGAGACCACTTTACAACACTGCTCATGTCATATACAGATATAGAAAATTCTAGTAAGTCGCATTTTTTCAAAAATTGAGAAAATGGTACAGGGGTGTCTTTGCACTCTTCGGCGTCTGTTGGCACCATTTAGAGCCAAAAATATGCTTTATTTTTCGAGATATTGAGCTGGAAAGAATTGGAAAAACCTAGTAAGCGCATACATTTTTGTTTTTTTGTAGGAAAAACCAATTAAGTCTCACCTAAGGTTAGACTTACTACGTTTTCCCATATTAAAATTTATTTTTCAACTTAATTGATTGTTCCATTGTCTTAAAAGCAATTCCGTATTTGACGTAATAGAAATTTTCATGTATCCTAGTAGGTTTCAACTCACCAGCTTACCTGCTTACTAGGTTTTTCCATGTAAAAATCGATTTTTTCAATTTGCTTGATTATTTTATTGTTTTGAAACAATCACTTTTTTGACGCAATGAAATTACAGTACTATTCGAATGCCTTTCGCACGAAACAGAAAAAGTGATTTTAAGTAGGCTAAAACGGTAAATTAATGTTGATAAGCATAACTGAAAGGCAACCTCAGTAGATCAGGATGACCTAGGCTCATCGAATTCCACTCAATCAAAAAATTCCACTCCAAATACCTAGTTTTATGATTCATGAACTAGAATCTAACATTTAGTGATTTTGGTTGATCAGTATAGGTGATCCCAAATAAATTGGAGACCTCTTGCTGAACCATACACAGCTCAGATGGCCGAGTGGTATGTATAGTGTTGTGGATTTCCCAGGGTTTGGATAAATAATGCACGAACCGTTGTGTGTTTAAATCTAGACAGCATCATGTGTATTTTATGAAGCCTTTTTAATAAGACTGATTTATGGAGCAAAGAGTGTTAAATTGTTAAGACTGTGTATAAGAAATTAAATGCATTATAAGTGCAAAACGTGACTACGTGCTGTCTTACTGAACTAAGCGAAAGAAGACAGTATATTTGGCGACGAGGTAAAACGAGACTAATCTATCCGAAGACAGCATATGCACCTATGTAAACTGTGATATAACCTATGGTACTTTCTACTAGTTTACAACTTAACATTATCAAACCAAGCTTTTCATCAACGATATGTCTGGTCTTCACCATGAATCATTTCCGCCACTTTTTGAAACGGACCCCTCATCAACCAGTGTCAGATGGTCAACTTGGCTAGAAAGACTGGAAAATTTTTTCATTGTTCATCGCATCAAAAAAGGTGATGAAAAACGAGCAGCATTACTTCACTATGCAGGAGAGTGGGTTTACGACATCTTCAAATCTTTACCAAATAGAGGCGATGCTGACGATTATGAATCAGCGAAGGCTTGTCTGAATACCTACTTTCAGCAAACTAAAAATACTGATTATGAAATCTTTCAATTTCGGGAGGCTACCCAACGTCCAGATGAAACTATCAACCAGTTTTATGCTAGATTAAGAAAACTAGCTTCAACATGTGAGTTTCAACACCCAGATTCTGAAATTAAATCACAAATAATTAATCGTTGCCACAATCAGCAGCTACGAATCAAAGCATTTGAAACTAAAAATCTCACTCTGGACAAGCTTCTTGAGCTTGGAAAATCACTTGAAACTATACAAAAACAAGCACGTGAGA
This sequence comes from Trididemnum miniatum, assembly GCA_964006365.1. Lineage (NCBI taxonomy): Eukaryota > Metazoa > Chordata > Ascidiacea > Aplousobranchia > Didemnidae > Trididemnum > Trididemnum miniatum. The sequence goes on from OZ023249.1 coordinate 5,198,241, forward strand.
TTCAAGATCAAATCAATCTTCAATCAATGTCCAATGTCAATCGTCTCCAGCCGCAACAAAGCCAATCGAGCAAGCCCAACAATTCACGAAACTATTTTTCCAGCAACAAGCCTGTTGCAAGATCTGCACCTAATCAGCAAAGTTTATCATCATCTAAATGCTATTTCTGTGGCCAGTCATACCCACATGCTGGAGGACGTACAAATTGCCCTGCATATGGTAAAACTTGCAGAAACTGTGGTAAACTCAATCATTTCTCTCAACAATGCTTATCCCGACGACAATCACTGTCAAGCAATATTTCATCTCCCTCGGTACAAGCAATCACTGTACAGCAACCTCAATGTGAGCAAAAAGAATCCACCAACACCAACTGCCACTATGAAGATGAAAATATCTACACTTGTCATGTCAAAACTGCCAAGAACCCATCTGTAGTCGTCAAGGTAAACGAACAAAACATACCCTTTTTAATTGATACCGGCGCCTCCATCAACATCGTTGATGAACCAAGTTATGCAAAACTGAACAGTAATCTTTGTAGTAGTGATGTTAAGATTTTTCCATATGGCTCAAATGAGCCATTACACACTCTTGGTGTAATATTTGCAGATGTTTCCTACAACAACTGTGTTTTAAAGTGTGTTAAAATATTTGTTGCCAAGGGTGCTTTTGGGTGCTTACTTAGCTATGATACTGCTGTTAATTTAAACCTCATAGGAACGCTTAATTTTGCTGAGGTGCAGTGTACAAATGATATGTTGTGTAACCGTTATGCCAAATGTTTTGAGGGGATAGGCAAACTTAAAGGATACAAAGCCAAACTGCACATTGATGACAGTGTAACTCCTATTGCTGTGCCGCATCGTAGAATTCCCTTTCATGTGCGTACTAAAGTAAATAATGAACTTCAGTATTTGCTGGACAATGACATTATCGAAAAAGTTGATGGCCCAACACCTTGGGTTTCCCCAATCGTAACACCGCCCAAACCTAACAATCCTGATGAAATACGAATCTGTGTCGACATGCGTAATGCTAACAAAGCCATCTGTCGAAAACGACATACTTGTCCTACAATTGATGACCTCATCCATCGTCTGAATGGTGCCACAGTATTTTCAAAACTCGATTTAAATAAAGGCTATCACCAAATTGAATTGGATGATGCTAGTCGATACATAACTACCTTTTCCACTCATCAAGGTCTATTTCGCTATAAGCGTTTGAACTTTGGTGTGTGTTCCGCAGCTGAACTTTTTCAAAAAGTGATACAACAAACGTTGGATGGCATTCCCGGCACTTGCAACATAAGTGACGACATCATTATCTTTGGTAAAAACAAAGCGGAGCATGATTGTAACCTCCACCATGCACTTCAAAGACTAAGTGAAAAGGGTCTGACCTTGAATAAACAAAAGTGTGAGTTCAGCACCTCTAAGCTTGATTTTTATGGATTCACCTTCTCGGCTAGTGGCATCAGTGCTCAGCACAAAAAACTCGAGGATATCAAAAATCTTCAAAGACCATCTTCTGCCACTGAAGTTCGTAGCCTTCTTGGGCTCGCCAACTATTGCTCTCGTTTGATCAAAGACTTTTCCACCATTACCCACCCACTTCGCGAACTAACTCGGAAAGGAGCTAAATTTGAATGGACACCAGAGTGTGAGAAGGCTTTACTCGACTTAAAAAGAAGTCTAACCAGTGATGAAACTCTAGGATATTTTGACCCCAACAACCACACTGAACTCACTGTCGATGCGAGTCCAGTAGGCCTTGGCGCTATTCTAACTCAATCTGACATTACAAGCGGCTCATCCAAAATTATTGCATACGCCAGCCGAGCATTATCTTACGTGGAGAAAAGATACTCTCAGACGGAGAGAGAAGCACTTGCCATTGTGTGGGGATGTGAGCATTTCCATTTGTACCTCTTTGGTATGCAACATACATTCACTTTAGTCACCGATCACAAACCACTTCAACTGATATTGAACAACCCATCATCCAAACCTCCGGCTCGTATTGAACGTTGGAGTTTGCGATTGCAACCATATAATTTCTCTGTTGTTTACCGATCTGGCATCACCAATCCAGCGGATTACATGTCTAGGCACCCAGCTAACCCTTCATGTGCCTGTGACGATGTTGAAGAATACATCAATTTAATCACCCATTCAGCTATCCCTAATGCCTTATCTCTTGCTGAGGTCGCTGAAGCTACGAAAAATGACCCTACACTTCAAAAAGTCATTGCTGTTGTTCGCAGTAACAATTGGAAGTCTCTCGCCAAAGACGATGATGGTGATGTGAAACAATACCTGCAACTTAAAAATGAACTTACTGTTAGCAATGATGACATCATATTGAAAAATAATAAAATTGTGTTGCCTAATTCTTTACGCAAGCAGGCAATTGACCTCGCACACGTAGGGCACCAAGGTATTGTCAAAACTAAACAGCTTATTCGTGAAAAAGTGTGGTTTCCAGGCATAGATAAATTTGTGGAGTCTTTGGTTAAAGATTGTATTTATTGTCAAGCTGCTGTTTTATCCCCTGCTGCTGAACCCTTGAATATGACACCGTTACCTAACGCTGTGTGGTCGCATTTAAGTATTGATTTTTCTGGCCCATATTCACCCAATAACGATTATTTACTAGTTATCGTGGACGAGTATTCTCGTTTCCCTGTGGTAGAAACTGTTCACTCCACCAAATCTTCGTGTGTTATTCCTGTGTTAGAAAAAGTATTTTCATTATTTTCTACACCTGATGTGGTCAAATCTGACAATGGCCCACCTTTTAATGGCTCTGAATTTGCTAAGTTTGCTAAGCGACTTGGTTTTAAACATCGTAAAATTATGCCTCTGTGGCCGCAAAGTAATAGCGTGGCTGAACGTTTTATGAGAACTTTAAACAAAGCTGTGCGCATATCAAATGCTGAGCAATGTTCCTGGAAATGTGATTTGCATGAATTTTTGCGTAATTATCGTGCCACCCCTCACTGTTCTACTAATACTAGCCCTGCTGAGTTGTTGTTTAACAGAAAAATGAAAACCACCCTTCCTCAAATGCCCAGTACTGAACGTGACAGTACCCTGCGTAATGCTGATCATAACGCGAAACAGAAAATGAAAAAATATTCTGATGCACGTAATCGTGCTAAACCTATGTCTCTACACTGTGGTGACCTGGTGTTGTTAAAATGCAAAAAAGAGAACAAACTGTCTCTCCCGTATGATCCCAAGCCATATAAAGTGATTAAAATCTGTCACTCAATGATTACCGCCCAACGAGGCAATGGTGTTGTTACTCGTAATATCACATTTTTCAAGCGCATATCTGATGAGTGCAAAGCCCAACCGCTCGATGATCACTCCGATGACGAGGAGGAGGAGAGCTGGATTGAACCCTCATTGTTTTCTGATGTTGATGATTCGCGTCTCGCAAGCAGACGCAGATACTCCACTCGAAATAGTAGACGCCCACCCGAATATCTTAAACAATATGTTGACAAGTAATACACAGTGATTTTGTGCAAGTGTAAAATTACAGTATAATGTGCTGCACTGTACAGTATATACTAGGCTTAAGCTAATTGTTTCTTTCATGGTGGGGAGAAATATAGTGTTGTGGATTTCCCAGGGTTTGGATAAATAATGCACGAACCGTTGTGTGTTTAAATCTAGACAGCATCATGTGTATTTTATGAAGCCTTTTTAATAAGACTGATTTATGGAGCAAAGAGTGTTAAATTGTTAAGACTGTGTATGAGAAATTAAATGTATTATAAGTGCAAAACGTGACTACGTGCTGTCTTACTGAACTAAGCGAAAGAAGACAGTATAGTATGGAGCGTCTGTCTCTTGAGCTGTAGACTCGGGTTTGATTCCGAGTCCGGTCTAACCAATGACTTTAAAATTGGTATTCACAGCTTCCCTGCTTGACGCTCGGCATTAAAGGGACAGTGTGGAGAACAACTAGCCGGCAAGTTTACTTGTTGTGCCGTTGGGAAAGGCACTTAGCGGAATCCGCCCATCTTGGTGTGGTAGACAGATGGCCGGCAACTCCTAAGCGAGCTCTTATAGCTTTTTGATCGCTTTCTCGTGATAGGAGGATAAATATGCAACTAAATAAAATAAAATAAATAATTCCTTAACACTAGAAGGACCAAGCATGTCAATTGATGTATTTTCATTTTAAAACGCCTGTAAAATGGCTTCTATTGAATTTTATGACACGATATTTTTTGACTTCTAATTTTTTATCATTTAATGCCTTGTTTTAAAATTACAGGATTTTTTGACCAACGATTACAGACAAAAATATGTAACTACCAAGAAGGACCAAGCCCGTCAATTGACGGATAGAGAGTCGACGCAGTAAAATCACTACAATAACACTAATTTTTGTCACAATATCAATCTTGTCACATAATAAATTCTTTTTTTGTCTTCAGCAGAGTATTTCTTGCTGCATGAATTGATTTACCTACTTCTGACAGACAGAGCGATTATCAGTTTACGCCAAGTAAGGGAAACAATACAGTCAGTGGCGGATTAAGCGGGGGGGGGGGGGGGGCGCAGCGGGCTGTAGCCCGGAGCCCCACAACATCTAGGGGCCCCACAAATTTACATTTTTCTAAAAATTTACATTTAACTTGCAGAAACTACCAAAGTTTTTAAAATTTTGGCGCTGATCGAGGGGTCGGGGCCTTGGGGTTAAATGTGATATGTTGTTAGTTAACTCAATATTAATATTTATAAGCAAAAATCTTCTCAAAGTAAGAATCGCAGTTGTTATCAGCTAACATTAATTGCTTTGTAGGTCGCGGACAGCAATTTTTTTCAAAGTTATCCGCTTTTTGCCGATTTAAACGTCACAATAAAGAATAAGATAATTGTTAATTCAGGTAGTTATGAACAAACGATGACACTTCATTGCCACTTGCCAGCAAGAGAGCCAGTCAGCCAGACTGCAGTTGAGGTTATACTATAGCAGAAAATGTTTAATGTCACTAAAGAATCTAGCGTTAAAAATTATTGCTCCATCCCACAACGGTAGGCTAGCTGCAACATCTAGGCTTCATAAGTTTACACTTTAGATTCTAGAATAAGTGGTAGTTCCAGCTTTAATTAGAAAGAATAAAATCTATTGCAGAGAGCTGTAGCATGGTGTAGTTTGGTTTTTATAAATAAGGCATGGCTATATTTCAAATATTATATGCCTATAGCCTAGGCTATGGTCTCCAATGAGGCCTCGTCGTGACTAGGAATTTGATTACGAACTGGGGCTTTTGGCCTTTTGCCCAGTCTAAAGGACACGAATGTATGTTGATTTCATTTGTTTAACTTACCGTATTTAAGTTATAAGTGGCTTGTGATTAGGCTTCGCAATATGACATTCACTGGTTTGATCCTAGCCGAAAACATTATTGGTTATTGACAGGAAGAGCATCCAAAATTTAATGTCCTCAAGAAATGCCAAAGAAAGATCTAGTAGCTGAAGCGGATAGCGCGTCCAAGCTCTATTCGGCATTGACCAATCACAGGTAGGCCTAACTGTTGAGGTTCGAAACAAGAGAAAAACAAATTATTTAAGTTAGTATAAAAAGGAATTACTGATTAAACGCTAAGACGAATTCTATGAGCAACGGTACCATTTCCATTGAAGAAGTTAGGCAGGGTTGAGAGTTGAGATGGATGCTAGACCCATCCCCGCGCTAGGAACACATTCTGCTTTTACAGAAATTGTTACAGCAGTGGTGGGCCGTTGGCAACACTTTGTCAGCGCTGACCCTGCGCAAAAAGCAAATCCAGTTCTTCCACGCAGAGTTCCAGTAGCCAGTAATGGTAGCAACTACGTAACACTGCGTATCCTTTTTATCGCTGATATTATAGTATACAGTAATGAAGCGTACTTATCTCAGTGGAGCGCAAAAACGAGCAGTAGCTTCAGAAAAAAAGCGAAAGGATGATAATATTGTAAAAAAGACGCCCAAACTGACGACTTTTTTTACCAGAGTAACAAGTACTAGTGCACAATCAGATAGTGAGCTTATCCTGCAAAGACGATACAGAGCAGCCACAATCTATTTCTCGATCTTCATCATTAGAAGCTGATGCAGATTTAGATTCACCTCATCATGTTGAAATTGACGAAAGCGAAGCTGCAGGTCCATCATCTGACATTCATACATCGTTACTGGTTCAAAATGATATAGGTGAGTGGCCTGCAGTTTTAACTGATGACATACGCCAATACTGGATTCAGCGTGGTTCAAGCACTTGCCAACATAAAGATGGTGATTTTAAAGAATCAGAAGTTTCTGATGGATCTCAACATCGCTTTTGTACTTTTACAATGTTTTCAAGAGTACACTCACGAACTTGCGAAAGGTTTGAAAGAAATTGGCTATGCTACTCTAAATTGACAGAGCGAGTATATTGTTTCGTTTGCAAATTAATGTCAAACAAATTGAGTAAATTTACCATTGGTTTTAACAATTGGAAACATGCTCACGAAGCACTGAAGAGCCACCAAAATTCAAATCAACATCTTGATGCAATGGCAGCGATGTGTTTTCGGAAATCAGTTATGCAAATTGATCACAGTTTGGTAAAGCAATATGAAAATGAAGTACAATATTGGAAACAGATTCTTAGTAGAATTGTGAGTGTTGTCAAATTTCTTTGTATTCGAGGTCTGGCTTTTCGCGGTAAAAACGAATTGATTGGCTCCCCGAGTAATGGTAACTATTTGGGCATTCTTGAGTTGCGGGCTGAATACGATACGTTTCTTGCAGAACATTTAAGAGTTCATGCCAACAAAGGCCGTGGTCATCCATCTTATTTGTCATCAACTATCTGTGAAGAAATAATTGCACTAATGGGTCAAAAAGTTTTATCTGTCATTGTTTCAGAAATAAAAACGGCAAAATATTTCTCAATATCAGTGGATTCAACGCCAGATATCGCACATGTGGATCAATTGACAGTGGTGATCCGTTATGTTCTAAAGGACGGTCCAGTTGAACAATTTTTAACATTCATCCCAATGTTTTCTCATACTGGAGCAGAAATTATTAAGATTGTTTTGCAATTGTTGGACGATCATGGGATCAACATAACGGACTGTCGCGGTCAAACCTCCGACAACGCTGCCAATATGAGCGGTAAATACTGTGGCCTTCAAACAATCATTCGTGAAAAATGCAATGTTGCTATGTACATACCTTGTACAGCGCATTCCCTTAATTTAGTCGGCAAAAATGCAGTAGAATCCTGCCATTCTGCAGCTGAACTTTTCGACCTGCTGCAAAGTATTTACTCTTGGCTTGTTGCATCGACGCATCGATGGCAAATTCATCGAAAGTTTCTTAATGGGCTGCCTGTCAGCAAAACTCTATCTGATACCAGATGGTCTGCACGCTATGACGTGGTACATGCAGTTAACAGGGGATTTTCTGAAAACATACAGGCTCTTGAAGAATTGGCAGCTGATGATGGTCAACCTCACGAAAGTCAAATTGAAGCTGAAAGTTTTGTGAAAAAACTGAAGCAACTGGAAACCTGTATTTTGCTTGAACTGTGGGACACTGTTTTAGAGCGGTTTCAAAAGACAAATCTGTCCCTGCAAAAAAATGGTCTAACTTTAAACAATGCGATACATTTGTTGGAAGCTCTCAAATCTTTTGCTAACGGCTTAAGATCTGACTTCGAAATCTAAGAAGAAAAAGGAAAAAAGAAGTCTGGAGTTGAAGAATATAAAGGTTTATCCCAACGAAGTCGGTGCCGCCGTAGATTTTTTGACGAAGATCCTGCCGAAGAAATTTCTCTTTCGCCTAGAGAAAAATTCAAAGTTGAAGTTTACTTGGTGATCATTGACAAACTATCTGGTGAACTAGAAAAGCGTTTAACAGCATATCGCAACATCGAGAACAAGTTTGGATTTCTTTCTAAATTGGCAAACCTTAGCAATGATCACATTCAACAAGCAGCTTCTATGTTTATGAGGGAATACCCTGACTTTGAAGATCATTTTCCTTCTGAGTTCGCCCATTTTGCAGCATTTGTTAGAGCGAAAACTGTAACAGTTGCTCTAGACAAGAGTCTGTAGATAATTCAGAGAATCAAGTGTTGAACAGTAATGTTGAACTCAAAATGTTCAAGCTGTTAAGTGATAATGATTGTGCCGATACTTTTCCTGATGTTCACATAGCTCTTCGAATATATTTGTGCATGATGGTTTCAAACTGCACTGGGGAGAGATCGTTTTCTCGTTTGAAAAGAAAAAAAAGCGAGCTCCGAAATACATCCGGACAAAGGCGTGTTTCAGCTCTTTCTCTTATGTCTATCGAACATGAAATCATGGACTCATTGAACTATCAAAAACTAATTAATGATTTTGCCGTTCGAAAGTCAAGAAAAAGGCCCTTTTGAGATTTTATGTTATATTATAAGTTGCATTACTACAGTTACTAGGCCTATATCTTATTCAGTGCTGGGCAGCGCTATACGAAATAGTAGCGGAACTACCACTAGCGCTAATCAGTGAAAACATCGTGCTCGCGCGCCTACTCTGTGAGCCGAGCTTTAGTGCTATTTCGTAGAATATTTTTAATCAACAACAAAATATATACGTTTTACTTTTGAATTTTATTGATCTACCCGCAAAATGCAATGGTAGTCAGATCAACACAGTAAAACTCAAACCAATGCAAAGTTTTAAATTTCTTGCAAAGACGAAAATGATTGTAATAATTGATAATTTTCTCTGGTCTCTGGGCCAAACTTGCACTTACAGCGCTTATTTCAAAACAGGATAAAAACAGCGGTGGCGCTAGCTTTACGCTAGTGATAGAAAAAAACAGCGGCACTCACGCTAGCGAATTACTAGCATAACGGGTAGCGACGCTGGTGCCCAGCTCTGCCTATACATTAATAATATGATCAATGACTGTTATCAGTTGATCAGTCGCTTTATTTCTTGATTGTTTTGAGTAAAAGATAAGGCCATCTAGGCTTCTGCATTTCTACTGAATCGATTTACCGAATCCTTGTTTATTATAAAGGACTATTAGAAATAAAAACTTTTTTTTGAATTGATTTTCCATTTTTATCCTCTATTCACGAGAAAGCGAGTTGTATCGCTATATGTCAGATTAGATATCCTCACTCGCTTGGTAGTTAACTTTTCTGAGGTTCCTCTTCTTGTCTTTTGTTGAATTTGCTGCTTGTTTAAGCCACCAAGCAGCGACAAATATCGTGAAGTACCTCATCCAAGGGCACAACAACATGTCGACGGTAGGAGTTGAACCACGACCTTTCGATTCATTATGGTTGCCATAAAAAGGGCGCTCCAGACCGCTCGGTCACGCTGCCGACGTGGCTAAGAACGATTTTGAAATGATTCAATTGTTTGGTTCGTTCATTATATACTCGGTTCGTTCATTATATAAGTACCGTACGCTTAAAAACGATTGTAAAACTAAACAAAGGAAAATATAAACCCATTAAACCGATTGGGTAAATCGATGTAGCCTAATAGAAATGCACTAATTGTTTTTAACAAAGTATAATATATTTGATCTTACTCAATAGGCCTAGGACTCAAAAGCAGTAATTGAGCGTGCTAAACAAAGCACAAGAAGTCCATACTGGTCTTTTTACGCTACTGATCAATATTGGTATTGTTTTGTTTTTTGAGGCTGTTCTTTAGGTTTATTGTTCTTTTCATTTTATATCGTATAAGCTTTCGCTGAACTTGGGAAAGAGGGCCCCATTATTAAATTAGCCCAGGGCCCCACATATTGTTAATCCGCTTCTGAATACAGTATATACTGCAGTGCAGGAGTTTCGCCTTGTGGAATCAGTGGTAGTCCTAATGTTTAGGTTTGATTGAAAGAACTACAGTCAACTCTCGGTATAACGAACTACAGGGGCCGGCAGAAAAAATTCGTTATATCGAAGGTATGTTAAAAGCCATAGCTAAGGAAATCGGGACTTCTGAATTGGTTCAATACATCGTGTAGTTCATTTTATCAAAGGTACGTTACATCGAGAGTTGACTGTAATTGCTCAGAAGAAAAACGCTACGTGGTTGCTACAAAGATTGCAAATGGGAGAGTCCACTATCTTCATTCCAATTGCTTTTCAACGAACCAATGCTTAGACATATCCAGAAGTGTAGGCTTACCATTGCTGAGGCACAATGCGTTACAAATGATACTAAATGGACAGTGACACTTGATGAAATAGACAAGTGTATTGGTCTTGTCAAAGCTTGAGGTGTAATTGCAGGTAGAAACTTGCTTCTAAAATCTTTGTGGGATCAATCGTGAAGTTGCCCTTTTTCAATGCAACAATGTCACGCCGGAGATTTCTTGATATAATGAAGTACCTGTACCTCCGATTTGATATGAAAAGTAAAAGAAAACGACAGCTGTAGACTGACAAATCATGCTTGACATCATCTTATTATCGAAAACTGTCAAAAATCATACACCCCAAATTCAAATATTACGGTACTATCGATAAACAGTTGTTGCCTTGCAAAGCACAATGTAAACTTATACAATACCGTATATGCCGGCCAATAAGCCGATTTTCTGGAGTCAAATTTGTAACTTAGTTTCCTGGGGTCACCTTATTGGGCAGATATAGCAAGACCAAAAAAAAGCCAGCGGTCAAAATCGGTCACAAAAAGAATGTATTACCGGCAAGGGGTTACTACGGTACGGTTCGGTACGGAATTACGGTACGGTACGGTTATATTTATGACGTCATATATTTTCATGCGGACACCCTCCCAAACTCTCACTGGTTACATGGAAATCGATTTAAAACAACTCCCATCAGTAGAAAAAAAGTTGCTTTTCGATTTGACTTTACTAGGTTTATGCGTGTTTTACTGAGGTGTTTATGGGCAATTTTAATCAAGAAAAACCTAGTAAGTCTCAAAAATATCATAAAAAACAAAAAAATTATAATGTCATCTATGACATTAACAATGTATTCCCTGTGCTCTATTATGGCACCAAAGTATCCACAGTTTAGCTTTCCGTAGCTTTTTGCCAGGGTAATACGGTTTTTGCGTTTTTCTCGAAAAGTTGAAAATGCGACTTACTAGGTTTTTCCATATGACATGAGACTGCAGATAATCATGTCAATTTTCTTACTCGTATAAAAACGCATGCATAGGAGAGAAAAGTCAAGTACCTAACGCAAAAAATCCCGGCAGATGGCACACCAGGGGATGGGGGTTGGGGGGGGGGGTAGGTGCTTTCAGAAAAAAAGCATTTTTGGAATAATATCGGTAGGGGCCGATTCAAAGTGCAAAATGCCAGAAATCCGGAACTCTGGTAGCCCTGAAAATTTTCCAACAGAGATGTGAGAAACTAGCTTTACAGTAAAAGATCTTTAGTACCTCAGATTACCAATTTTGGTATTGACAGAATGCAATACCTCCAGATACAGAAAATCTTACCAAGTATCGCCAAAACGTATTTATGAGAGCTAAGAAACTGAAGCAAGATTACAATTATCAGTTTTTGTGGACTAACCAGGAAAAAATTCGAAATCAAAAGTCATTAAAAGTTCTAGACCAGAGGATCTTTTGCTGATAAATTAATCACATTGCGCTGACCGACATGTTATATGCTACTACGTTAATGAATAGTCTACTAGTATTCATGACTCATTTCTGTAATCATTTGCATGAATATGTAGCTATTTATTAACTGTAAAAATGTGTGTAATGAATGATATTTCACAATTCGTGATGACAAGTATTTTTCTCCTAAACAAATTTCAGCCTTTCTCTCCACCAGAAACAAAAATGCTCTCAATTATAGGCCTTGGATTAAGTGAATTTACTGTAGGTCTATATCTTGTTAATATGCTAACTAATATTAAATAGTGATTATGATCGCACAGTATGATTGTGAATGCACTGAGTGTAGTGCTGCACTGTTACCATTCTTTACTGCAAGTAATTTGGAATGGAAAGCGCTAAACTGCAGTAAGGTAACTTTTGATGATGTTACATATGATGAATATGTTTCTCCCTGTGAACTGTCAAAGTTAACTTCAAGCTTGAGCATTAATGACCTTTTTTTCTTGCACTGCAATGTTTGAAGCCTTGCCAAAAACAAACACAAACTTGAAGAAATTCTTAGTAACCTTCAAACATTACCTAATGTAACTGAAATTTTTGAAACTAAATTGAATAAATACAGTGAACTTCCATTGTCAGTATCCCCAGTTATACTTTTCTCAGAAACGACTCATTTACATGCGCTGGTGGCATTGGCCTTTACATTAAAAATAATCTGCAATATCGCCTACGAAATGATTTGTTTCTTAATATTGAAAACTGTGAAGATTTATGGGTTAAAATAGAGTCCAAAAAATGTAAGACCATCTTTGCTGTGATTTATCTACATTCTAGCCAAACAATTTCGTTATTTCAGGTCAAGCTGTGTGACAAATTATCTGAATTGGAAGCAAAAAAATTAAATTATGTTATTAGTGGCGACATTAATATCCATTTCTTGGCAACAAACAACACCTGCGTAACCGATTACAAAAATAACTTAACAGCTTTAGGATGTAAGATGCCAATTACCAATCAAACAAGATTTGCTGATAATTGCAATCCATCATTACTAGATCGCATTTACACGAATGTAGTTTCACACTGATGATGGTATAAGTTTATACCGAAAAGTTTGTGAGTATGATTGCAAATATACTGGATATTATCTTTTTATTGAAGTTGAGTTCAAAAACCCATCTTAATGCTCCTAAACTTACATCTATTTCATCGAAATATTACGGTAACTTCCTTCAATCTAAGGTTACGCAAGAAATAAATAAAATTAATAACTAGATGAAACTTAACAAACTGACGATTAATTTCAAAAAAGCTGCTTCCCGGTTGTTGCCAAAACATATATAAATACGACCGATTTTAAACTATTTACTAATCATAATCACATTGAGCTAAAAAATCATTTTAAGTATCTTGATGTGTTGGTAAATAATCAACTGTCGTGGAAAAATAGCATTGATTTTCTTCACAATAAACTTTCCAAAGTTTGTGGCATGATTTATAAATTAAGGCACTATGTTCCTCTATCCACTCTCAAATTAGTTTACTACAGCATGTTCAACTCACACCTTCAATATTCTTTGCTTAATTAGGGAAGAGCAACCAAAACTCAGTACGATATCACAAACTTATACAGTAATTCTCCAAAACAAAATCATCAGAGCATGTCTGTTTTCGCCAGAACATCATAACAGCATAAAACGGATTTACTTTATTCTAGATTTAAAATTTTGAAGCTAGATGACATGATTACAATGGAATACGTGAAATTTATGGTTAAATACAACAACCACATGCTACCGAATTCATTTACAGTTTAATAATTACCGGTACTTTACCAAACTTGAAACAGTACATAAGTAACGATATTACACAAAACAAAAACATCGTCATAAATGTTTTTAACCCTTCATTGGCACTGTAGCATAGAAAAAACTCTTCATCATATTTGCTTAAATTCTTGGAAAAATATTCCGCCAAATTATCATCATTGCTCTGTTGCTCCTTAACAGCTTAAGCAACGGTTTCTCTAATTATGGAATAGTACCGGTATGGCATAGTATGGAATAGCACGCCATACTATTCCATAAATAGAAAACACTCTAATTATGGAATAGTATGGCATAGTACCAGTCATGGAATAGTATGGCATAGCATGGAATAGTATGCCATGGTATGGAATAGTACGGTAAGTAAGGCACTGTGGTATAGTATGGCAGAACTGGGCGATAGGACGTTTGGGGCACTAGATTAAGGGGCCCATATAAAGAGTTAAATTTCGGGTGAATGGCCCTCAGGGTAAATGTGCCTCAGGCCTAATTTAGGGCAAAAGGACCTCAGGACAGGAAGTTTGAAGCAATAAATGGACCCTAGGAATAGGATATTAATTTACGGCACTGGGGCATATCCTATGCATAAATGGGGCCAGTGTTCCTCTAGAGTGAGAAATTTGAGAAAAATGCGAAATTTTTGGGCAAATTTTACTGATTTTGAACCATAAATGAATATTATAAAATGCAAAACTGAAAAACTTGAACAAAAAACTTGAATATTTTAATGCAAGACTGTAGCTTGTATCTTGGAAAAGCAAATTTAATGCAAAAAATTTGTGAAAAGAGTACTCAAAGTAGTGAAATCTTTGGGCAAAAATCTCAATGAATTTATCATTTGGGCAAATTCGCACTAATCAAAATCCTAGAGGGAACACTGAATGGGGCTCTTGGACCAATGGGCCTCAGGACATTTGGGGCAATAGGGAATATGGGTATCAGCATGTTTTGGTCCCTGGGACAAAAGGGCCGTTTGAAGCTCTGGGGCATATGGCCTACCGGTATATACAGTAGTGTGCAAATTAATTGACTCTCCACAATGAAACACAAAAAACTACATTTTTCAGTTTATTTCCATTTCAAAGCAACAACAACTATTTTCAATGAGAGATATGGCCAACTCTATCTGTAATCAACTCCGTAACTCGTTTTGGCATTGATTTTACGAGTTATTTGCAGTTCTGAGTGATTTCTCGGTCACGTACCACACGTCAATTATAGCATCAATAAGCTTAGTTTTGGTTGTGCAATCCATTTTTAATAGTTAGTTTGTTGCATATTTATCCTCCTATCACGAGAAAGCGATCAATGCGCTATACGAGCTCGCTTAGGAGTTGCCAGCCATCTGTCTACCACACCAAGATGGGGAAATCCCGCTAAGTGCCTTTCCCAACAGCACAACAAGTAAACTTGCCGGCTTGTTTTCCACACTGTCCCTTTAATGATGAGCATCAAGCAGGGAAGCTGTGAATACCAATTTTTAAGTCATTGGTCTGACCCGACTCGGAATCAAACCCGAGTCTACAGCTCAAGAGACAGACGCTCTAACCACTCGGCCATCTGAGCTGTTATAGCCGAGTTTTTACTCTACTCTATAGCCGAGTTTTTACTCTACTCCATAAATTTTCAATCGAGTTTAGGGGGGGGGAGGCAAATTTCCTGGTCAGTCAAGAACCTTGATGTGGTTTTCTTCAAAAGTTGTTTCCATTTTTTTGCAGTATGGCAGGGAGCCAAATTTTACTGAAAGACTCCTCCTACGTGGGGAATAACAACTCTGCTGTCTCTGCATCATAAAATAGCTTTAAATTTAGTTGATCTCCTTTCCTTTCCCTGTTTAAGGGATGATGAATGCCGACCAATATATTGAAGAAATTCAATGTAAAGTGGTGAAAGACATGGAAAGAGCATTTCCCATCAGAGGAGGAATTTTTCAGCAAGATTTGGCTCCCTGCCATACTGCAAAAAAGTGAATACAACGTTTGAAGAAAATCACATCTTGAATGGCCAGGGAATTTGCCTTCCCTAAACCCCATTGAAAATTTTATGGAGTAGATTAGTAGAGTAAAAACTTGGCTATTATATAGGGATCGCACATCCAAAACAAAGCTTATTGATGCTATAATTGAAATTGACATGTGATACTGTTACCTAGAAATCACTCAGAACTGCGAAAAACTTGTAGGCCTAAAATCAATGCCAACGTTAGCTATGGAGTTGATTACAGATAGAGGTGACCACATCTCCCATTGAAAATAGTTGTTGTTGCTTTGAAATAGAAATAAATTGAAAAAATGTAGTTTTTTGCGTTTTTTTGTGGCGAGTGAATTAATTTGCACACTACTGTAGGACTCAGCACGTTTGAAGTACTATGCACATTTACTATGCCATACTATTCCATACTATGCCATACTATTCCATACTATGCCATACCGGTACTATTCCATACTTTGTTGTTCTCTTTCGTTTTAATGCGCTCCTTGATTAATAATGTGATATTATTATTAAATTTTTTTTTTCATATAGGCTACTCTTGCTTTGTTTTACTTGGCTGTTGTGCCTTGACACTGGATCGGCTAACTATTTTTATTATTGTTATATTATTCTTAAATAGAGACACCCCTTCAGCAAATTTAAATGATACTTCAAAAACAATATTTTAACCAACTATTACAGATTAGTTGAACTTCTGTAATATGCATTCTTCATTCATGTTAGCAGAAGTGTTAAATGTCAAATTGGAATTTATAATCTGGAAAGTTTTATTTCACAGATACCGGTAGCTATTGGTATGGTTTTATTTTTTCCTCCTCAAGCTATTTTTGGCAAATATTAAATGCGGCCTAATTATTTCTGTCTTAACTATTATTTATTTCCCAAATTTTTTTTTTTGTTTGTAACGAAGCTTATCAGTTGATTGACAGTTTGGTTTACTCGCCCTGTGCCCTACACTATATGGAGAAATCCGTATACGGTACGCGGCGAGACCATGCCGTATACACAGAGGGCAGAATGCAGTATACGACTATATCATTAAAGTAATTGTTTTAACCGTACACAAATTTCTTACCAAATAAGAAATTGTTGAAAGCCGAAACACGTCAACCAAAGATGTAAAGGAGCCAGAGTCGGAGCACAAGGCCGTATTTAGGGGGGGATGAGGGGGGTTCAAACCCCCCCCGAAATATTTTTATAAGTTTGAACTTAAACAGTCCAAGCCCTGCAGCATTGTCAAAGCATGGCATAGTAGGCCTGCGCAGTTGCATGGTAACATTTTGACCGACAAGTCATTGTTGCGGCATGCGTTTCTTGATAAATAAGCGAGGCCGGATACAGAAAAAGTAGGCCCGGGCCACCTATCAAAAGTAGGCCTCTCAAATCTGAAAAACTCTATTAACTTGTTGCGTTTGAAATTTTATTGCTTCGAAAATTTGTGTTATGTCTATTTACAGAATTAATAAAGCTGGTATACTATATTGCGTTGATTTCACCGTCAATATTTGATCAGTATTCAGTTGTATAATTCATCTAACCTCAAGCGAAAAAATCCTACACCATTTTAACACGCTGAAAAAGTTACTGCACAAAAAACAATACTTAGTTGATGCTCAAAAAGTAGTAAAGTGGTGGATCTGATAGCTTTAAAATATCACAGAAAAACTTGGAACCATGAATGATTGATTAATGGTAGAAAGCAGAGAAAAGAGATTAATATCATGCTCTTCAAAGCAGTGGCGTAACCAAGGGGGGCAATTGCCCCCCTGTAAAATGTCTTGCCCCCCCTGTAAAATTGTAGGCTACATAAAAGTTATATTTTTCGCGTTTTCCTCAAAGCTTACCAGATCAATCAAGTTACGAAAGAAAAAGTTTTTGATTTCCTCTGTGTAACAGTGTGTAAACTATGCGAGCGCAGGTTCCCGCTGTAAAAGTGACAAAAATAGTGGTAGTCGCCACTGCCGCGCTGCGGGGAGTTGTCAACGTTGTTTTGTCGTGCAACGTTGTTTTGTCGTGTCTAAATACCACTGCATCTTGAAGTCTAGTTTGTCGTTATTTGTCATGAACCGCGAAAACTTTAAACAGGCTTTCTTTCATCAGTTAATGTGCTTTCTTTCTGTCTTCAATTTTGTCGTGACTTTAAATTTTTACGTGATCCGTCATGTTATCATGTCTTTTGAAAAAAATCATAGTCGGTCTGTGTTGTGTTTCTGCAACCACGCTATTTTTTTATGCTAAGCAATTATTGTATTGTTTTACTTATTCAAATAGAATTACACACACGAAATATGAAAAATACAAAAATGAATAAAATAGCAACTAGGAGTGCTAAGCTACGATATTAACTTAAAACATTTCACATACACTCAATACGCTTGTGCTTAACCAACTACGTAATGCCTCTATGCTACCATTTGCATTACAAAAAAACGCTGACATGTGGATCATTTAACGAGCGCCTGGGGAATCGCGTAAACTCGAAAGTCTCCGCAAAAAGCATTAATGATAGCAATCCATCAAAACAGTAGCATGAGGTCAATTGAAAACACTTTTGTAGACTTACACAGCAATTACAAATAATAGCAAAAGCTCATAGCTTTAATATACTGGCTATGTACACAACAGTCTGAAATTGCCCTACTTTTCTTTCAATTCAATTCTACAATTATTACAACAATTATTACAATAGCAGATTCATTCAGAACAGTATTAGTGACTGTAATCCAAGCCAGCGCGTTATATTATGACGTCATTACTTATGATGTCATTAAACTGTTGCCCCCCTTGAACAAAGCTTGCCCTCTTGCTTTCCCCCCTGTAAAATGAACCTGGTTACGCCACTGCTTCAAAGAAGTACTTAGCGGGCTTTTTTCTCAGCAAATTTGTTAATAACTGAGGAAAAGTCTAGTTGTCGAGTTTTGTCACAGTTAAAGTTTAAGATCGCTAGCCCGTTTAAATGTTTATCGATGTTTAAATGTTTATCGATCGATGTTAGTACACTAAAACTTCGTTCATTCGAAGCAACTGATGTAGGTAAAGAAAGAAAAATACGGAGATCGACAACCACATTCGGAAACACACTACCCGACTTCAGTTTCAACATAGTTTTGAAAATTTCTTTCGGTGACCTTTGCTCTAACTGGAAGTTGACATCCGCTATCCTCTTCAAAAACAAAACTTCGTCAGAGATGTCGCATGAAACGGTTTGTGAACCGTTTTTGAGAAAATCGTCAGCCAGGCTAATCAAACTTTCCTCAGTTATGTCTCCGAATTTCCATAAAAACTCGTAAACGTTGCATCTTTCTCTAATTTTTTGGTAACGATCAGTAAGACCTTGACCAACAGCGTCGAGAATGCAATAGAACACATTGATTCGGAAATTGTCCTCGGCCTTTTTTTGCGTGTCGCAACCTCTTTTTAATTTAAACGAATTTTGCACATCGATGTTTTTTGCTACAAGTTTTGCTTCAAACAGTAAGTCGGTCCATTTATCTCTTAAAGCATTAACGTCTTTAGTTAGTTTGTCAATGTTGTCTCTCTCAAGGTCTAGTGTCGCTCTTCGAGCTTCAAGGAGCAAATTAACTTCATGAATCATTTTTAACACTTTCACGCAAATGCTTAGGATCACAAATTCTAAAGAGTTCGAATACTCCAGGATACCAGACAAATCACTGAAAGTTTCTGGTGGCAAATTAGTAGTTTCTCTGAGCTCAACGAGGTCATTTTGTACACCATCCAAATGTGCAGCAACAGGTTTAACGCAATCCAATCTTGCAGACCATCTTGTTTTAGACATGGGGTGTAGAGATACTGGAACTTGTTTTTTTTTTAATTTTCCAGCGTGATGTACTGGAACTAAAAATGTTGAACAACTTTTGAACGTTCCCGAAGAGTGTCACGGCCTCTACGCAAGCCTCAGCACTATTAACCCCAACAAGGTTCAAAGTGTGATTGCCACATGGTGCAAAAAGACATTTTGGGTTTTTGTCTTTCAGTAGGGCTTGCACTCCTCTATATTTGCCTGCCATATTTTCCGGCCATATTTGCGCCTTTGTCATAGACTTGTCCAATACAATTTTCAAATTGAACATTTAAACTTGATAAAAACTCTAGAATTTTCTGTGCAATTTCAACGCCACTTTTTTTGGGAAACTCCTGAAATGCAACAAAACGTTCTTCTATAAAGCAAGATCCATCTTCTTGAGTGACCACATATCTCAAAACAAAAGAGAGCTGCTCTTTTCGCGAAATATCTGGAGTAGCATCAACAGCAATAGAATAATATTTTGCTGTTTTAATTTCGTCGAGGATGCTTTCCAAAACAAACGGTCCACACATCTCAATCAACTCGTTTCGTATTGTTTTTGAAAGATAATGCACTTGCATTTTTTTGTTGCTGTTTGCGCATTTCTTACATTACAAATATGATCATTCAGAAAGGAATCATATTTAGCCAACAATTCTACCATATCCAAGAAATTACCGTTACTTGCTTCACCAATGCGCTCTGAAGAACCACGAAAAGAAAGGCCTGTTTCCGAAAGAAATACAATTATGTCCAAAATTCGATGAAGGATTTTTCGCTACTTTTCTATTTCAGTTTTAAGGTTATCAATTTACACTTGTTTATTGACTTTGAGGCTTGAGCAGACTTAATAGCATTTCTCCAAGCTATGTAATTGTTTTTGTGACAAATTGATTTTTCGTGTTCTGGGATTTTATTCTTCAATTTTCTCCATGCTTCATGAATATCGCATTTCGGATGTTTGGCTATTGCACTAATTCCGCAATGATCATCAGTGGATAGGAGAAAACAGGAAACATAATACACAGATTTATTTGTGGAACTCCAACACAGCCAGTCTCTTTTGCATTTTTCCCCACTGGTAAGTGCGATAGTAAAAAGCCGAGCAGGAAAATTATGGTTATTTTTATCCACAGGAAAACTTCCTGGCTCGGGTATTTTAAATTCTTCTAGTCTTAAACTGATTCGGTTTCAATGCGATTGCTTTTATCAATCAAACCAATATCAAAATCGTTGCAACTATTTTACCCTTCATAAAAACTGCCATGTGCTGCTGTTACAGTTGCAGTACTCTCATTTTCAATGTTGACTTGACTGACATGCGCTAGACTTTCATCACTAGCTGCATAAGGACCAGAAAAAGGTATTGCTTCTGGAGAGCCAGAATCAGCTACTGTTGCGTTTGCGTCTGCATCGATTCTGACAGATGAACTACTTTCATTGTGTGAAATAGGGCCATCATGACTACGAGAACTAGGATTTAAAAACTCTAAAATTGATCTTGAGCTATGTACTGCTTTTTCTTGAAGCTTTTGCCTCTTGCGTTTAGATGCACCATTCTCATAACTTTTTGTTGCCATCTCGATACTATCATCTTAACATGTCACTCCTAACATATTCATTGGTGTAAACCTAAATAATTTAATTTTACAAAGACGCACTCAGCTTAGAAGAGGTTTTGTAGCATCACAGTTCATTTGTTAAATCTTACATTAAAGTTCACAATTCATTGTTTTGTTGCGTCACAGAATCTCTGTGAACGTTGTTTTACGAATAATTTTTGAAGTCTGCATTTGGTATAGCTTTAATCGAAACGAAGGAAGAATGATAAACACATCAAAAAGTAAAAAAATACGCCGAAGGATGTTGGAATTAACAAATAAACTGTAAAAGTAGCTAACCTTTTGAATGGTAGATCTTTTGAATGGTAGGCCCGGGCCATATGGCCCTGATGGCCCCAAATGCATCCGGCCCTGTAAATAAGTAGTCTTGTTGTTGCGTCCTGGGATAAGACGCTTCACGATACTTATCTGATTATCTCTGCTTGGTGGAATCTAACAAGCAGCAAATTAAAAAAGTCAGAAGAAAATTAAACCGGAAAACCCTGAAACAAAGGCAACTCCTAAGCGAGTCTGGATTCGTCCTGTGCATAGCGCCTCTGCCGCTTACTCGTGATAGGAAAATTAAGATGAAGAAATTAAATTAAATCAAATCATAAAGGTCAGCGCTCCAGGCGCGAGGTGCCGTAGCATTTGGGACATCTGCCATATGGTAAATCAAGGCCGTATTTAGGATGATATATAAGGCGATCAAACCCCCCAAATATTTTTCCAGCAGGCTAATCATCAAAAATGTTGTATGTAAGTACTTGAAGTACTGTAGTAGAGTGTTGCATTTTGTCCCTCGAGTCATCGTTGCAATAGTGCGTTTCTTCATGATAATGTTTATTGTTTACAGAGCTGGGCACCGCAAATTTACACTCAAATCCGCAACCGTAAATACCGCAAAACTGTAAGAGGTAGTTCGCAACCGCAATTCCGCAAGTTTGCATTACATTTGCGACAATTTTTCAACTTCCGCAACCGCAAAATGCACATTACAGTTCCGCAAACTTAAACCGCATTATTTATTTTTTGTTAAGTTTTTTCTTAATTATTCCCAGCTGGACGCTTAGCATAAAAAGCCTAGCGTGAAAAAAATCAAAAGATCTTTGCAAGACGTTCTTAGGGATGTCAAAACCTTACGAAGCAGAGAACTGAACAGTGTACCATCTTGTTGGCTCAACTACCGTATAGGCTATAACAACCTCCTAGAAAAGCTGGATTATCTAGGAGTGTATGAATCAAAATCGAAACGAAACAAACTTATTAACAGTATTGGGCAGTACCGTGGCACATATTCTTGTCAAAACCCCACACAAAAAAATACACATAGCCTTTATGCATGTATGTATATATATAGCCTACATTTATAACTGCTACATTTATAAATGCATGTATGTATATGTATGCATGTATATACAGCCTACATTTGTAAATGCTCCAAAACATTGATTTCTGAAAAAAAAGGTTTTTACTTTCTTTGGTTGAGTCAGCCCCTCCTAAAAAAAGTTTTGGTTACACGTCTCTTCGCAAGCAAACTGTTAAAAATTTGCTGAAACATTATTGGCCAGCAAAGGTTGAATAATTTTGATACACCACTTCAGCTACGGTAGTAGGGTAGACCAACGCAGCACGGCAATGATTAGGATTTCGGACAAACTTTTTCATCAAACGAAATGAGCTACCAGAACACAACATTTTTGCTACGCGCTTCATGCAAAATTAATGCAAAAACACAGCACTCATTCAGATCGAATGTATTCACTACGGTAATTTTGTCGAAAAAAAAAAAAGAAAACAAAATTTTTTTCGTTTGAAAAGCATCAAAAATCAGCACCGAGAATGGTTATCGTTGTTATTTTTTAAAAAAGTACCGTTATCGGTACCGTCCTTACTTTTTTTGCAAAGTATTCGTATCGATATTGTCGTTACGGTAGGTACTTTTAAAGTATGGAGTGCCCATCGCAGCTTATGAAAGTCGATTATAAGAAAAGCGTGGTCGGCGTTGCTTTTATGCACATAATCGTCAGCTTTATGAAAGTAGGTTTTGAATTATAGAGTACACATATGCTTCAAATCAAATCTTCATGATATTCGCGATATTACGCCGAAGAATGTAACGAGTGGCGGGGCCCATTTCCGCGGCGGAGCGCCTGGGCTACACAGCTCCGAAGAAACGTCGCAGCGGTGGCGAGCCGTTGGCGATACTGTGCCGATTTGACCGGTCCGGGAATCGAACTCCCGCACCGAGAGCGTGCGCTTAGCAACTGAGCTAGCGGCCGGTGTGCTCATATGCTTATGCTTTCTAAAATGCTTTTTAGAACAATCAAGTATTACAATTTTACTTGTTCACAGTTTACTAGCACCCTAACAATGGAATGTACAGTACTGTACAGTACAGTAAGAGGAAAGAAACAACCAAAAAAATTGAAACTAGGAAGAAGAAAGCAGTATATGGTATTAGGCTATGAGAAGGCCGGGACTAGATGTCACAAGAGCTCTAGTTCGTTCAAAAATTAAAAAAATTAAACTTATTCGACTTAGTAACATTCAATTACTTCTCTTCCATCAACAAGCTACGAAATTTTAGTTAAACTGAAAAATATTGTTGTAAAGTGGGATAGCACTATTTCGTACTAACCCTCATCAACCGCGTTCAGGCGAAGGTGCACTCATCGTTCGATCTGATTGACTTAAACAGGACATCATCCCTCAAGCTTTATGTACAGAGGAAAATTGAACTTTTGTGGTACGAATAGCTACGTCACACTCCAGTTGAATCCCCTTTACGGTCAAGGTCAAACAGAGCCAAAAACAGACGTCCTTCCTGAATTACAGAATCAAATACCACTCGACTTCCACGCGACGGCCGGATCAGGGCCAAATTAAGCACTGGGCAAACTGGGCAGTTTCCCCGTACTCCGCACTTTAAGGGGCCTCGCGCATTTCAGCATTTTGAACCGTGAAAACATGTCAAATCATGCTCACATAAAATTTTTAGGAAAGTTTCTGCTGAAACTACGGCCTGCGAACGTGTTGACCTTTTTTTTTTCTTTCTCTACACTTGATTTTGTGCGGAAAATTGGACATCTGCGGACGTGATACTTTTTTTTGCTCTTCACTAGATTTTGGGCGGAAAAAAATATGCTAACCCTTCGCACTTTTATCTGCAGCAGGCCCCGCGGTCTCTTAATCCTCCCCTGGGCCGGATCGGAGATAAACATCCTCCTCACTGACAGATGCATGACAGCTCTAGCTATGATTATGGTACCATTGAGTAGGACAGCGCTTTTTCGGGCTATAAGCCCTCATCAACCACTCTTAGGAAATGGTTCACTCATCCTTTAAAATAATTTGACCTTAAGCAAGATAATCATCCCTCAAAGACAAGCATTCTAGGATAAACAAATCTTGATTGACGGTTATTTTTGCGACAAAACTTGTTGATCGAAGTTTATTAGACTTTTACAAGTGAAAGTCAACCTCATACGCCACCTCAGATCAAACCGCAAATCTTACGAAGATCATGGATTAATTCAAAGATACTTAAACTTTCAAAAAGCAGCAAAAAAATATATTGAAAACTGGAGTTGTTAAAAAATCTAAAAGGAGTTTTTACTTCGGACCATTTAGTTTTCCGGATTTGCGGCAAATTTCAGTTTTTTACCGCAATTTTGCCAGCGTTTGCGGTAGAAAATCAATTTTGCAAATCCGCAAAAATAAACTGAAGTCCGCAATTTGCGGTTTTGCGGACTGATTTGCGGAAGTGCCCAGCTCTGATTGTTTAGCGCTCCAAGCACAGGGTGCCGTAACATGTCGTACATGTTTTGTGTAGCTTAATTGCTTAGCAGTTCTGATTGTATTGGAGTATAGCCTATAAGACACAAACCCATAAAAAAGCTGAAGCCTTTGTGTACTACTGATTATTCCTACAAATAAATTACGGTTAAGCAAGGAGACTGATTTAAAGATGAACTGTTGTTTGTTAAATTGATTGCTATTATTAGTGGTCGCCGGTCAGTGGCGTAAAAGGAGCGAGCGCCTTGCTTGTGCTAAAACTGTCGCCGTATATGCACTTCCACTTTACTGCAAATTATACAATAACGTCATCTTCAACTAATAGATGCCTTTGATTACGTGTCGGATGATAAAGCTTTCTTGAAAAGAAGTCACGTTCTGCATAAAATTATGCTGAAAAAAGCTTGATATTTACAATTAACTTATTTTAGCGGGCTAGTGCAAATAGAAAAGTAATAAACGTGCAAACGTTACAAATAATTCACTTTTTTATTTTATAAGGAAATTATCGTGTTACATAAAATGAATGCTTGCTCACAGAACAGAATATGAGATTACATGAATGCAAATAAGAAAATGATATAATTCCCCTTTTACTCGTTTACGAAACTCGTTAATTTTTTTTCATTTTGTGCTCACAGCTGCAGCGAATCCTTTGCAGTGAGAATTAATACAGATACAAATACTGTGATCTTTAGCCAAAAGTTCTTGCCCTGCAGCCTGCATGAGTACAACAACCTGGGGGTTTGATTTTAGTCTACCGCCATAAATTATGAAAATTTATTCGTCAGCTTAGTAAATGTCAGCCATTTTCTGCGCAATATGCGCATTATTTCTATTTATGCTCAGTACAGAAGCTATTTGTTCGCTCTCTGAAAGCATCAAGGCACTGTATGCAGTTGTATCTGCACTGTTCTCAAGAAGTTTTGGTCACAAAAAAATAGTTTTGCAAGAAATATACGTAATTTTGGCAAAATTTGAGCCTCAAGTTCGTAAAATCGCAAAATTTTGGATTTGGATCCGGGCTAAGATTTTGCTTGAGTTTACAGCCCTAATACGATAACAAGTAACAACCATGCATACAAGTACAGCAGTGACTGTAGTGCTCAGTGAATTACGGTTAGGGCCGTATTTCAAAAAATTTTTCGGGGGAGTTTTGATATGAATATTCACTACCGGTATAGCAAAATTTTTGAAGTAAATTTTTACGAATTTGTGTGCGCTATATTAACGCTTTCTGGCATAGACATTACAATGGTTGTAATGTTTTTTGTTTTTTTTTTTCTTTATCACTGCTACCGTTGTTCAGTGGTGCACTAAGAATTTGGCAAAGTGGAGCAAAACCGGGGGTATGGGGGCGGATCCCCCAGCCGCCAACGGAATTTTACGGTTTTCATATAAAAAAAAACTCATTTAAGCACACTTTTTATCGAAAAAGGATGTACCGTACCTGCAATTAATGCAGTCTCTAATGGACAACACAAAAATATTTTAGTAGACCGCTAGGCCTACCTAGAAGCCTTAATATGTCTAAAGGCAGAAGTTTGGCTAAAATTAATGAAAAGAAATTGCAACTTTATTCGCTTTATCGCAGTTGATTGAATGACGTTTTGGTGTGTTTTATAATCCACAACAACGACAGGGCCAGCGGGGGGCATCGCACCGTGGCTCTTCCTGAATGCGTCTATGCCGCTGGTCCTGAGGTTGAACTTGTGTAGTCCAGTGAGCAAGACTCGAAATGAAAACCAATCAAAAGCACCCTCGGTATGTTTCATTAAAGGTGTGGAAAATGCGTGAGCTACGTTCTGTTCTGTGCTCTAACGTGGTTACAGACAGATAACTTTTGATATAGTAGGGTGGGGCAAGATGGACAGTTCCACTTCAAAACCAGCTCAACGGCGCTACCGTACGTATAGAATAGTTTGCGTTTGAGATTTTATTTATCAGTGCGAGAGGGCGATTTGCAAGCAGAAAGGAAAGCTTTACTTCGTGTTGGTAAAGAACAAAGAGATACATATTAAAGTTGAAGATTATTGTTATCGCTAAAAGACCAATTTTATCAGATGAGTAAGAAACTGGCGGCTTCAAAATGAATTTTAGGGACAAAATATTGTATGTAATGGCATTAAATGATGAAATAATGCTTAAAACAACGCAGTAAACTGTAACAAATGAACTATGATCTCAAAGTGCAGTTCTACTTGCTTATGAACTATTTCACGTGATGTTTTAAAAATGGCGACCATTTTTGAAGAAGTAAAATTTTAAAATGCTAGTATGCTTAATGTCGGACTAATATGTGATTTCTGGTGATACAGCTTGAAAGTAACGAGGTTTTACTGTATCATAAAGGTTAATACAATTTCTAGTGAAGTGTTTAGTCAAAAGAGTTAGCATTTCCTCTATCACGCAAAGTGAGGGGTCCATTTTACCCCACTTTAAGCTTTCGGATATTTTAAACTAGCTATTTATTTGTTTATGTAGGTAGCAATGCCTAAAAACTATCCTAGAAAGCGGGAGAGAGGTTCGTGGGTTACCAGTATCATGAATGACCGGAGCTGATCATGATCTGATCTGATCATGAAAGCAATAACCAATCAGATGGCCAGGGAAATAGACCGTCTGCTTTTGGACCGGTAGACTTAGGGTTCGATTCCGAATCGAGTCCAACCAATGACTGAAAAATTGGTATTTACAGCTTCCCTGCAAGTCGCTCAATATTAATAGGACAGCGTGGAGCAAACCGGCAAATGCGCTTGCAGTGCAGTTGGGAAACGCACTTAATGGAATTACTCCGTCTAAATGTGGTAGACAGGTGGCTGACAACTCCTCAGCAAGCTCGTATGGTGCTCCATCGCTTTTTCGTGATAGGAAGATGAAAATGCAAATAAATAAAGAAAAAATACACATCATACCGACCGATAAATGGCAAAAACTCAGCTTTTTAGAGACTGACCATCTTATCTCACCCTATGGGGCAAGATGGTCAAGGGATCTTGCTTTTAAAAAATGTCAAAAAATTTTTTGCTTTCACTTTTTTTGAAGTTTTGTTGTTTATGCATATTGTGGGTAACCGTAGTGGCTACGAATGTAAAACATTGAGTACCGGCTTACTGTATTGCTTTTCACGAGATTCACATAAATGTGTTCACGGTGTCCGACTTATTGCCCCACCATATCGAGGGCCAGCGGGGAGCATGGCTCCGTGGCTCTCCCTGAATGCGTCTATGCCACCGGTCCTGAGGTTGAACGTACGTAGTCCAGTGAGCCAGACTCGAAATGAAAACCAATCAAAAGCACCCTCGGTATGTTTCATCAAAGGTGTGGAAAATGCGTGAGCTACGTTCTGTTCTGTGCTCTAACGTGGTTACAGACAGATAACTTTCGATATGTAATTAGTTTATGTACAATTCACAAAACATTACCACACCACAAGAGAATAAATGAAAACAGCGCGAAGCAGTATCGTACCAACTTCGGTGTTGCCATTTATAATAACACATTTATGTACAACCTTAATGCATGACACCACAACTCCCTTTTTAAATCGGGCAGAGAAAACTAGACATATACGTAGATTTCTGGTTAAGCTATACGAAATCTTTAAAACGTGAAAGATTTTGTCTCTGTCTCTTGCTTCGCCTTGGAGGAATGGGTTACACTTGCACATCATCATTAAAGTGGACCTTCCGTACACAGTTATCAGCATCTTCTTCCGTCTCTTGAGATAATAAGGCGGTAGGTTTTACGATGTTCTGTTACGCCACAGCACGCGTCCGCTAGGCAAACGAACGTGGTAATCTCGGTGTTTTCCGATGCAAACTATATCGGCACAACGATCCCGTTTCTTCGTGGCAGGGTCTTGTAGACAAACGTTGTTCCCGATTCGTAAGGATTTCAAAGGCTTGGCATGCTGATTGTAATATTCCGCATCTCTCTCCTTCGAAGTCGACATCTACTTGTCCAGGTTCTCAAACATTCCTTTCCACGATTTGGAGAGTGATTTGAAAGTAGCAGGTATAATAGATCTGATAGGGGATCCATATAAGACCTCAGCTGGATATAGCCCATGCTCTTTACTGTAGGAGTGTTGAGCCATTCCAGATGGCCTTCGCAAAATTCGTCACTATCAATGTTGCCGCTCTCAGTGAATTTGGCAACAAGACTTTTCATCGCTTTTACAGCTGCTTCGGCATGTCCGTTGGACTGGGGGTAGTGAGGAGTGCTGAGAGCGCGATTGACTCTCAGCTCTTCAAGAATTGGCGAAACTTTGTGGAGGAAAATCGAGGTCCACCATCTGTGCGAATGCGAACTGGTACGCCCGCATCCATAAAAAATTTGCGAATTGTACTGATCACTTGCTAGGAAGTTGGGTTCTACCGATATTTCGATATCTTGATCCAGCCCGATAAACGATCAACATAAACCAAATATAACCTCTCCGCATGAGAAAAAAGATCAGTCGAGACATCTTCAAAGGGTCTGGATGGGGGAGGGTCGCAGATCAAAGGTTCCTTCGGAAGGCTTTAACTGTTTTCCTGACACTGAGTGCAAGATTCGACAGTATTTTGTATGTCGCTTCCAATACCGGGCCAGTAGACTAGAGATGGCATGGGCCGCTAAGAGACCCGCTAACGAGCCGTTAACCGGCCTTTTTACTGGTCCGCTAACGGCCCATTCCTATCTTTTGTTTCTTACTGGGCCTCTAACGAGCCGCTCACAATTTTGAAATCCCATTAAATCTCAGTGATAAATGAATTTTTAAACATAAAGAATGGGCTTTGGGCGGGCCGGGCTTTATTTTAGGATGAGTTGCCGCGCCGGTTAGAGTTACTGGGCTAGTGGTTTCGGGCCTTGGACGGTCCGGGCTACAAAAAAGTCAGCCCGAGCCATCTCTACAGTAGACCGTTTGGCGAGCACGTCGCTTCGTCCTTTCTATTCCTTGGTGGGAGGCGTGTAATCTAGCCATCACGTTACGTCTTTCACTTTTGGGGATAACAATGCGGTGTCCGCCCATGATCACTAATACGTCTTCAACAGTAAGCTGGTGCGAGAGTTTCTTGAACGCTTTTACAGACGCGGGTAGCTTATTGCTAGAAAAAACTTCATTAACAGCTACAATGAGAGATTGCATATCTTCGTCTGTAAGTGTACTTTCCTTTATCGCTTCTATCAAAGGATCAATGAGAGGCTGCCCATCCTCGTTTTCTTCTCGAAGAACGGCGGAAATGTGCATATGGAGGGGACCTTTGTTGTCGTCAGATATGAGATCTTCTGGTGTAGGGTCACAGTGTGGGGCTCTTGACAGGGCATCTAGAATCGTGTGGTCTTTCCCCTTTCACCAGATTGCGTGAAACGTGTAACCGCAAAGTTTCTCTTTCAACCTTTGAATTCTAGGGTTGTCGATCATGTCCATTGTTAGATGATTTAAAATTGATTCCAATGGTTTGTGATCCATTACTACATCGAACCTGGGCATCCCTTGTAAGTATATGCGGCACTTGCGGATGGCCCAAACAACTCCTAGCAATTCTAGCAATCAAACATTTCTTGCCTTCGCCTTTGCTTTTAAAACTGTATTACGCGCTATTTCATTCAAATCTATTATATGGGTTATTAGTTTGGCACAATACGTTCAAAACGTACACCAGTAAAATAACCGGACTCCAAAATGAAGCAATTAAACTAATTAGTAATTCCAAGCGCACTGACAAATGTGGTCCCGTCTACGAAAGCCTTGGAATTTTGCAACTTCATGATCTACATATCTACGAAACTGCGATCTTCATGTATAAATTCCATAAAAATAAACTTCCCCTATCTTTTTCGAGATACTTTGTACGAATCGCTGAAATTCATTCAACTAATACAAGAAGTAGCACTACTGGGCTTAAATATAACATACCGCAATATAAAACAAACCGACTCCAGCGCTCCATAAAATACGTGGGTGTAAAAATATGGAACAAAATACCTGATTCGATCAAAATAAACAAATTCAGTCAATTCATTAAACTACTCAAATTGGACCTACAAAAAAATTAAAATTCCCTTCTCACTTTCTCTCATAACTGATTGCTAATCTACCAATTACAAATTCATTGCTGGCTAAATTCAAAAGGCATAATAACCTAATAAACGCACGAATAAGGGTGGCTGCTTGACTTGAAGACCCTAAGACGGTCACTTCGCAGCTTCCCTGTCGCAAAGATTTCTAACTATTTCATGTTAAGACGTATTGTTACGTTTATATATTTTTGTTATTATTATTCAGTGATTGCATTTTATTATTATTGTAAATGCGATGAAATAAATTGAATCTGAATTCTAGTTCTACCATAGCATAACGGGACTCTGTTTCGGTGATAAATCTTGATCCCGCTTGTGTAAGCTTCCAGTCATCTGCATGCTTTTGCAGCAAAGCGAATCCAAGACATTTTAGTCTCGATGCGTCTGCTTGTAGCATTGTTGGCAACTTGGGATGAAATGGTGCGAGGATAGGAGAACACAGCACGTTTTTAATCTCTTCAAATGCTGCTTCGTGGTTGGGGGTCCACAAGAATGCGTTCCTAGGCTTCATCAAGTCACGGAGTGGTTCTGCAGCTTTGCTCAACTGATTTGAGAATCCGCCCAGCTGATTAGCTAGACCCATAAATGAACGGAGTTCTGCAATGTTACTATGGGCTGGGAAATGACGAAAGGCTTCCACCTTTTTCGGATCCGCCTTGACTCCCTCACAACTGATTTTGTATCCAATGTAGTCCACAGAAGTCTGCAAAAATTTGAATTTCTCAGGATTCAGGGTAATACCGCGCTGACGACATCCATTCAACAAGTTGATGACGGTATTCGAATTGTCTTGTGGGGAACTACTGTGGATTAGTATGTCATCTATCACTTTTTCGACACGATCAATACCTTGGACAGCTTCATCTCCTCGACAGCAATTATCGTCTTGGGATGACTCTAAAGCCATTGGTGCTCTTAAAAACTTGAATCTGTCATAGGGAGTGATAAAGGTTGTCAAAATTTGCCTTTCTTCGTCCAGGGGCACTTGTCAATATTCCTTTACTGCGTCCAATGTTGTGAAAAAAAGGGAATCGGGTGCAATGTTCGCTACTGCATCGCTTGAGGTGCGAGTTGGGTAGTACGGTCGTTTGACATACTTGTTAAGCTTTTGGAGATCGGCGCATGATCTTATCTCACCTTTCGATTTTGGCACTACCGGTACCACAAGTGGGTGGGCTCAATCTGTCGCTTCTGTAACAGGTTGGATTACGCCGGAGGTTACTTGTTTGTCCAACTCGTCCTTAACCAGCTGTCAATATGCAAATGGTATCTGGCGGGGTGCCGATAACGAAAATGGTTGAGCACCTTCTTATAAGGATATCTTCATTGGTCTTCCGATCATCTCTCGGAGTTTTTCTTCTTGGGTGAAAGCATCACTGTGTTCTTGTAATAACTGCTCTTTGATTTTAACAACTTCTTCCTCTGCCGGCTGACAAGAGACACGAAATCCTCTCAGGGGCGGTGGTCAATTACCCGTGATACCTGTTTTGGAGGAGAGTGCGAATGATGGATGGGCCGTGGGTAAGTGTTTGGCAATATGTCAAGCGATATACATGCGTACCAAGCTAACAAAAAATTGTCAACACGCTTACAAATATATACACACTCGTTAACCGTACGACCACAATACTTAATTACACAAAGCAAAGTACCAATACTACACAACTCATGCCCATTGGCAGCAATTAAATTGTCATTAGGAGGAGGAAGCAAATTTTCAACAGGAAATCCCAGCTGGTCAAGTACGTAAGTTCCGGCAAGGGTGGTTTCTGCGCCTGTGTCAGGTGTCGCCTCGAGTGAACCAATGAGATGATTCGTCTCCGGGGTATGCAAAGCAACGGTAATTTGCGAGGCAGGTTGATCACCTGGCATCTCATGGATGTTGCGGGCACACACCCTAACATGGCCATTAGCTTTTTTTAGGCCTACTAAAACACAGTGACGCAAAATGGCTCTTTTTGTGGCAATTCAAGCATGCTTTGCCGGTTGCTGGGCACACCGTTTACTTACTGGGTGGGCACGTAGATTTACCACATCTACGACAGGGACCGGATTTAGACATGTCCTTAGACTTGGATCGAGCCCGATAGACGTTTTTCTCAGACTTCGATCTACCCATTCGAGCCTCGTCAAGTTTTGCAGATTCCTCTGATCTGCAGACATCAGTGACTTTTTGTAAGTCCGACAACAGGGAAATAGACAACAGTTTCATTCGGGTTTCTTTATCGCGTATGTCTGACATCATTTTAGTCACGAGACGGCGGTCCATACAAGAGTCACATAGGTGGTCATCGCGAGCTAATGTTTTTATAGCGATAAGACATGCATCAAAGGACTCACCAATTGCTTGCTTGCGTTGTTCAAATGCGACACAGTCTAAGTGGGATGTTGCGCTGGCTTCGCACATATTCTTTAATTTTGTCTAACAGTGTCTCTGCTGACAGCTCGGTGTCATCAGGAATTAGGAGAATGTGTTCGACTGCTTCCCGCATCTCCATTGAAAAAAATGTGCGCAATAGCGCTAGCTGACTTCGCTGAGGTAATTTTTGGGCTTGAACCACCACTACGTAATCGTTGTAGGCCTATGCTTTTCGCCATTTCGCGAAAAAAAAATGTGCGCAATAGCGCTAGCTGACTTCGCTGGGGTAGCCTAATTCTTGAGCTTGAACTATACCACTACGTAATCGTTGTAAGCCTGTGCTTTTCGCCATTTCGCGAATTCCGCCAAGGAAATTTCTACATCTAGTACAGGAGGCTTTTGAGCATCTGCCTTCGGACGACGAGGGAAATCCGCTCCCCGCGTTTGGTTACTTGAAGATTTATTTTCTTCAGTGTTCGACTCTGTTGTAGAAGCGCGTTGTACCAATTGGCCCATTAGCTGCTGCATTTGCCTTTGACTTTCAGACTGCGCAGTTAAAAACTGTTGAATCCAGCTTGGCGGTTCAGCAGCTGTGGCAGCAAAATCATCTAACTGCTGTGGGAAAACTACTTCAGCCAGCTTCTTCAGTAAAGTATCAACCTCAGCTTCTAGTTCAATGGTTCTCAACCTTTTTAGCCCACTGATTATTTCCAAGCTAGCCTAAATATACGCGGACTCAAGTCATTCATAGGTATGAAAACAAGGTTGTTCGATAACGGAGTGGTCACACGGGGCAAATGCTTGTTCTCTGCTGCAGTCGCTGCTATAACCTCCGCCGCGAAACCAGTGGCGTAGCGAGAAATTTTGAAAGGGAGGGGAGGGGAATAATTTTTATATTTTTTCAAGCGTATTTTTTTTTGGCAGAACTAATTTGAAGCTGACTGAGATACAAGAAAAGCTCTTGGGGGGTCCGGGGGTATGCTCCCCCAAATAATTTTGAAAATCTACTTGCTATAACGGCTATTTTAGTGTTTTTTTTTAGTAATTTCACGCAAATTTTGTTTGAATTTTTTGACCCTAATTCTGAGTGCTTCGCCAAATACGATGCATTTTGTTCGCACATTTTTGATTATGCGTGCTTAAGACGTAAAGCTTATCGCTATCGAAGAGGTTCAAAATTACAGAAAATTTGTATAGGCCTACATCAAACAAATTTTTGAAAATGACTGGTAGGAGGATGCATACTCCTCATCCTACCCCCCTGGATCCGCTCCTGGCCATAAGTTACAGAAACCATCAAAATAGCATTGCTTAACAGCATTGCTTAAAACAGGCGTAAACGAATAGCAATGCTGTTTTTCACGTAAGCATTATTTTCATACAAAATGCATGTATCTCGAAAACTAGAGCCAATTCAGCAAAAATAAGGCCGTTTTCGGAATCAGCGCACCTGATATGCCCTAAAGCCGTTGAAATATCTTCGGCAAGAATTTGTGTGTTGACCAGTGTAATCATTGCTATTGCTAAGTCGGATGTTCTGTTTCAATCTAAATTTCATAATAGCTTCAAGCAAAATTGTACAGTGATGTTGGTTGAAGTATTATTATTTTATTTTGTATTTTTGTGTGTGTGTTTTGTGTTATGCATATGGGCCGTGTCGATGCGCCTGGGTTAAATAAATAAAATAAATAAAAAGCAGACTAAAAACAGAGGAAGGAAACAGCAAAAGACAAAAGTTATGTGTAAGACTTTCTGCAGGTTAAAATTTTCAAAAGCAATTTTTTATTTTTCACTGTGTCGCATAATTGTATTTTTTGCAGTAGCCTAGTGTAGCGGAATATCCAACTACGTAAAACAAGTTTTGCAAGAAAATTCATGAAGTTTGATAGGTCTATGGCTCATTTTAATGTTTGTTTCAATTGCGTTTCAAGTTTCGACTGAGAAAAAATTTTTTCAGCTCGGTTTAAACTCCTGGCCCACGAAGTAAAATTTAACATGCAGAGATCCAAATATACCGGTAGCCTACCTGAGTTTCAATATTATCGATTTGGTTCCGATTTGTGCATCTGCATCTACATTAATTCGTTTATATGTTGCCACTTGGTGGAATAAATAGCCCAAATTGAATTGAATGATATCCATTTTTTGTACAACTTATTGGAATTGCTGTGAGAGTTGGTACGTAACCTGCATTTGGATTTTTTTCATTTTCACGTAAACCTCTACACAGCTTAGGTGTGTCATATCTTTTTAGTGTGATTCTTTTGCAATACTTAGTAGCCCACTGTTGCTTGTCATAAAATTGATTTTTTACATTCAAACGCTTAATTGCCTTTTATTTTTCATTGCTCGAATTCAGTATTTTCAAATTGTGATGTATTTTCAACAATGTAATATTACAGTATTTTCAAATTGTCTGTTTTGCATTTTTTTAAAGCTTCAATGTTGCATGACAAGGTGCTGCAACTAAGGTGAATTGCGTTTTTCTGCGATACTGCATTTTTGCTTACCGGTTTTACTTTTAATTCATTCTATTTGTAACAGGAAATTTGCATGTAGAAATATTAGAGCTAGCTCAACTGGTCATAAATCTCTTTCTAGAGAGCATGAAATTTAACGTAGGCCTAAAGTTTGGATAATATTGCGATTGTACAATTACGGGAAATGGTTGCTTCCAGTAACAAAAGGGCTCGATGACCAAAGTCAGAGCATATATATTTATTTAAAAACACAAAGTAAAAAAGTAAAAACAAAGTAAAAAAGTAATATTGCGATTGTAAAGTTTGTAAAATACAACGAGTAACAGGAGTGAAAACAGGAGTAGGAGTTTTGATTCTTGATGTAAACAGGAGCAAGATTGGAGTAGGATTCTGTAATTTTGAAGCAGGATTGGAGTCGGAGTCTTAAAAAAGAGACTCCGGACACCTCTGACGTCAACTAGCTAGCCTATAAACCACAGATTCTACACTTAAAGTTACTGGAGAATCTATGCATAAATTATTAAATCCGGCATTCCTGGAACGGAAGGTTGTCAGTAGGCTTACTTCCATTCAAGAATAGCTTTGAAAAAAGCTGTTTTCGCGTTAGGCTTCGAGAAACTCACTGTCATAACTCTGTCATAACAGAGGGTTTCTTGAAGTCTAACGCGAAAACATATTTTTTCAAAGCTATTTTCAAGTTCTGTACCGCCAACCAATTATTCAATTACTTCCATTCCTAAGTGCTGGTTGTTAAAGTGCTCCATTGAAAATTTGCACTGGCTATAGAGCTGGGTTTACACAAAAGACATAGAGAAGCGTAGCGTTGTTCTTTCATATGTCATGCCGCTTGGCTCCATTAAGCTCAACTTGCAAAGTTCAGTATTTCATTCACGGAAATAAAAATTCTGATCGCGTATCCCCACATCCTTTGGCCTTTGCTGTCTTCACGGAATGCAGATAGAGATCCTTAAGCTCTGTGTTTATTCTATTTATTGCATTTTTTGTGTTTTTATCCTTTCAATACAAGAAAACCAACAAAGATGCTATAACGAGCTCGGTTAGGAGTTGTCGGCCATCTGTCTACCACATTACAGAAGGAGGAATCTCGTAAAGCACCCTTGCCAACAGCACAACAAGCGAACTTGTCGGCTTGCTCCAACACTAGCTGTAAAGCAAGGTCCTTCCTGGCCTACTGAAATTGTTGACAACGTCATTGCTTATTTTGCGCAGAACGTCAAGCGGCGAAACTGTGAATACCAACTTTTAAATCGTTGGTTTGACCAGATTCAGAATCAAATCCGTGTTTACCAATCCAGAGGCAGCCCCTCAGCCATCTGATTGTTCGAATTAAAATTACAACACGACTAAAGAGCAACATTTAAATTAAGTGTTTTATCCACGAAAATGTAAATTCGACAATCGATATACGAGTAGGCCTATTTTCACATCCGTTAGTACTGGTAGGCCTACTTCTTCAATTTTTTCACGGAATTGAGATGAACATCCTTTACTCTTTGACATTCTTTTATTTTTGCATTTTTAGCCCCTTTTTGGAACAGTGAATCCCAAATGCTATGATAAGAACAGTGATTGTGACAAACTGCTTGTAGGCTACATATTGCTTTTAAGCTTTTTGCATATATGTGTGTGTTTTATTTTTCTCAACTTTCTTTCGCTTGTTTTTTGAATTGTGTTTATTTTTATCCACTGAATTACTTCACATGAATGAGGTGGGAGCAGCTTGACTCGATGACCTCATAGTCTTTCGCTACTTCCACTCCAAGATCGCGTTCTTTTTTTTTTTGAGTATGTTCCAGTATGTTCACGTGTGATTTTACAGTAAAGCTTACGCAGTCTTGGAAAAATGAAAGCATCCTTCTTCCTATTACAAGAAAGCGACGGAGGCGCAATAACGAGCTTGCTTCAGAGAAATCTGTAGAAAAGCGCTTGTAGTCGTTAACTTCTTGCAGAAGAAATTATCGGGGAAGATATAGGAGCTACCCTCCTATCCCTTCACTCTGTGTCCCCTACAAGACTTTGAGCAGATTATGCTTGTGTTGAACCAGTAGTTGACCCTGTGGCAATTATGTGCACGTTGGTCGTTGCTGGATGTTGTGCAATCGATTTCCCGGACGATATCTGACTGCTTCTCGACCTTTTTATTGATAGTGCAATTTTTTTTGTCATTTTTCCATAACGCTTTCGCCAGGCTTGTCCATGGGACATATTTTTCTGTCCCATCCCATCCCATCCCATAGCAATTTATGCCTGTCCCATCCCAT
Source organism: Trididemnum miniatum (assembly GCA_964006365.1). Lineage (NCBI taxonomy): Eukaryota > Metazoa > Chordata > Ascidiacea > Aplousobranchia > Didemnidae > Trididemnum > Trididemnum miniatum. Next base: position 5,236,069 of record OZ023249.1, read on the forward strand.
GGGATTACCATCAAAATACAATTCAATAAATTTTATTAAATTTAGGAAAATTTACACCATCTGAGATTTTTTCTCTTCTCATTTCTAAGATTAATTGAAAATTTTCAGTAAAAACACGGAACTTTAAGATTACACCATTTTTCCACTAATTGGTGTCCAAGTACACCATCTGGCAACTATGGTGCAAAGCACCACTACCTTGTAACAACAATGCTAAGGGAAAATCTTTTATCAAGAAAAAAGTGGACTGAAAAGAATTTTTCAAAGCAAAAAAGTATAAAACCTAAAGTTAGGTATGACATTATCAAGACGCTGTCACATGGCTACTGTCTCATGGGTCCCATGGGAAATGCAATTCGTGCTGTCCCATCCCATGGGACATTTCCCATGGGAATCCCATTCCCATGGACAAGCCTGACTTTCGCACATATTTTGTTGTGTACTTTTTCATCATTTTCTCCTCCATCCTGAAACAGACAGTTTTTTCCAAAGTAGGCCTGGAAGGTGGGATTTCCAGTAATCCATCGTGGACATGCTTGTGTTTTGCTTTTTCTCGCATTCATTTAAATTCGTGTGCTTGCTAAAAATATAGGCCTATCTCTATTCTGGCTCTTACATCTCTGAGTGGTAATAAAAAATAAACTTAGAGATTTAGCTGAAGAAATCGCGCTAAACCTAGTTTGCGATACCGTAGGTCAAGCGTAGATCAATTCACCGTGTTAACACAGGATACCGAGGACAGCTAAGCCAATTTACTAGCACAATGATAATTTAAAAAGATTAACTCGGTAAATCTAACCCGCTTACGGGTTACGGCAGACGAAAACTTACGTCATTCTGCTTGCGTAAGTATTGCGATTTGGAAATTCCTCACTTGTAACAGGTACAGTAGATTCAACCCGCCAAACAGCGTTGAAAGATGATGATGATTTTTTGATGATTTCTTCATTTTTATCCTCCTGTCACGAGAAAGCGACGGAGGCGCTACGCATAGACTGAATCCAGACTCGCTTAGGAGTTGCCTTGTTTCCAAATTTTTTACTTAAATTTTGCTGCTTGTTAAGATTCCACCAAGCAGAGATAATTGTCGTGAAGCATCTTATCTAAGGACGCAACAACGAGGCTTCGGCGGGAGTTGAACCGTAGGCCTAAACCTTGCGATTATGGCCGTCGTAAAATTGACGCTCCGAACCACACGGCCACGCTGCCGACAGAATAGCGGGTTAGGCAAAAAAAACTCTCTGAACTAAACTGAAGCGTGTAACCCGCACATAATCAAATCCGCTCATGAAATTGGCTTACTTTTTCGTGTTTTCTCGCCTGATAATGCGTCTGTTGAAATACTTTTCCTCGTACAAGCTGTATTTTTTTACCAGCTCATGAAATACATTTATTCATGGAGATTATGACGTCTTAGACATAGCATAGCCGCAAAACACAGCTCCGAAAACCAATACGGGAACCACTCCGCCAACTCGCTTCCATGCGATCTATTTACGAGGAATATTCACGCAGCCTAGCGAACAAACTACAAATGGATCACAGAATTGTGCGTATAGCTCATCCAGGCTTCGTGATTTTATACAGAGAGCCAGCCTCTGGCCGCTGGGAGTTTGTGTCGTCATTAATTTGTAGCAGTAAATAAAGAAAACGTGCAAATTTTATCATGTGCTCCCATTCCATGACGTTTTTTAGTATTTTATGGTACTAAAATTTTGATTTGTGGAACTACAAAACTTCTTAAATGATCTGGCAACGCTGTGATGTATTGGGCCTTTGTGTATAGCAAAGGCCATTGTGCACTAGAGCGTAGAAGCCACTCAGTTGCCGTATACGGAGTGGCCACTCCGTATACGGCGTTCAATCTAGCCGTATGTGGAGTGCACTGCGTATACAGCAAGTAAACCAGGTTGATAATCATCATTCACTTTGAAACAATCGTTACTGTCGCATAATTAACTTGGTCTAACCTTTTCTGCATTTTTTACCCCTTGCCGATTGAAGAAAGAGTAACTTACCCCCAGTGCAGCACTTTCACTTTTTTAATACTGAAAATTGAAAATTGTTTTAGTTTATACTTCAGAAAAATTACCCCCTCGATAGGCAAAACTTACCCCCGGTTAAGAATTCCTGGTCTAATATCTATCGGTACTGGTGCATTAAAAGTAAATGCCATAGCTCTACCACTGACGCAACATGTTTTGCTTTCATTTTTTTGTTTTTTGTTTTGTACATAGGTTACAAGTCCAAGTGTTTCACCCTTATTGCTTAATAGGGTGTAGTGAAAAAAACTTATTGTTGGAATTTCAAAAAAGTGGTATTCTCATTTGTGGCAAATGGACCAAAAATGACACTGAAAATGGTTTTGGGGTGTTGCCCCCCCAAACGACCTAGCAACCGGGCCAAATACCCCCCCCCCCAAATTAAAAATTACCATAACTTCCTAATCGCTCATACTAGAAGGTCGATTTAGGGCTTGAAATTTGTGGAATTTATACACTTTGATTTAGATTTGAAGCTATTGACGACCTATTCTTAACACCAAAAAAGTTTAATTTTTAAGGGGTGCAATTTTAGGCCAAAGTTTTACCTGCAATTTTCCAAAAACCATGCTATTGCAAATGTCATCGAAAAATTATCTGGCAATGAACATTAATTTGGGCTTAAATGAAACTGGTACACAAGCATACAAATAAGTAAAAGCAGCCAAATCAAACAATATAATTATTATTCAAATTACGCTTGGTCAGTGTTTATTGGTACTACCATAAATCATTGCTAAGAGATGAAATTTTTTTTATGATCATGCGCGATTTCGGTTTTTGACAAAATAACGCATCGCTTTTCCCATATCCTAACAATTATCAGAGGCTTCAGTCACCACCTGAACATGGATGAACAATTTCTAATGCTGAGTGGCCTGGTTTTCCGACTTTTCCTCTTCGCCATATTTTTTTTAGTTGTATATTTATCCTCTCATCACGAGAAAGCGATCAATGCGCAATGCGATCTCGCTTAGGAGTTGCCTGCCATCTGTCTACCACACCAAGATGGGGAAATCCCGCTAAGTGCCTTCCCCAACGGCACGACTAGCAAACTTGCCGGCTTGTTCTCCACGCTGTCCCTTTAATGATGAGCGTGAAGCAGAGAAGCTGTGAATACCAATTTTAAAGTCATTGGTTTGACCCGACTTGAAATCAAACCCGAGTCTACAGCTCAAGAGACGGACGCTCTATACCACTCGGCCATCTGAGCTGTTTCATTCGTGTTGATGGATACAACAAATAGTTCAACAGCATTGGCATATCCTATTGCGAAAACAATAAGTAGGAGTTGTTTCAGACCAACAAATCTCACAGTTTAAGAGCATTTCAATCCCAATCTTCCCAGAAGTTTCGCCTAAAGTGGTCGACGATCTGAGTCAGAATCAGCATTATTAGCCTATACCAGGATAAGCAAAGCAGTGATGACAAGATCACCAGACAGTGATCCTTACAGCTCAATATCTCAAAATAAAACAAAATAAAACCAATTGTTCACTTGAGATGGTTAACCTTCGAATGCAAAATATTGAAGATTTATGTTTCCTTGGATGACCTCTATCTGCATTAATGTTTCCTGCTGAATACACTATGTAAAGATGTATTTTCTTACCTTATTCGACATAAAAAGAAGCAAAAAATCCACTTATGACTGCAAGGACTTTTTTTTAACTTGGTTTAAAAAATAACTCAATCGTCAAATGGGAAAGTCAAGCAAGTAGCGTTGCAAATGTACAATGAATGCGTTACATGCAACAAAGTGCTGAGCAAATTCATTCTTCAAATTTGTGGTTTCACATTTTTCAAGAGAAATTGTCAGATATCGAAAATCGGTTGCGCATCTACAAACAAGTAAGAAAAAACAAGAAGCTAATTGCCCAAAGTCAGCCGAAAGAAGTTAACCAATTAGTGTCGATACCCAGGGACCCTGTGATGTGCAAATCCAGATTCACGCAGCCAAAATGAGTCACGATCAATCATCGATAGTTGTTCGCTTTCTTCACTACCCAAGACGCCAAGTTTATGTAGTCAGCGTCTACCGTCTATTTTTTTTCATCATTACTTAATTTTTTGCAGATGAGAGGCCTGCTTTCCGAGTCCGTCATCTTCTGATAATATCTCTTGAAGAATGTCTGATGAAAAACTCAGCGTAATTGGTTGTGCAATGTACATGATTCGAATACACAGCGAAAACTTTTTTAAATTTCTAATTCATAATCATGACTCTCATCCAGTATTCGTTGAAAAACATCCGCTCTGGATCCAGTCTTTCTCGAATTTCCATGAATTGATCATACCCTTTGTACACCTTTTGAAGATAGATCTCATTTGCCTGAAAAAGTGAAGTAAGTTGTTCTGTAACTCGTTGACGGGAAGTAGAAAAAAGCGTTTGCTACACCAGTTATCCACTCAGGCAATAAAGCAGAACCAGTTACTCAATCACAAACGCATCTCCGTCCCCTAGTATCAAAATAATAGGTTTTCAAAATACGGTTACGAATAGGCTGCTGCTGCTGTTCGTCTCTATTCTTCGTTTGGAAATATAAGAGCCAATCTACGCAAAACGCATGTAAATAAATTTAAGAATAATGGTTCAAATCTATTTTGCTGTATGTGATTGGAACTCTGGGTTTAATTGTACACGCTAAGCAAGGTCTGTCATATGGGAATGTTCCGAATAGATCATTGCGTTGATTTGCATTTAACAAACACACTTAGAATAAAAAAAATTAAATCTCTATTATACTCGCGATATTACGCCGAAGTGTGTAATGAGCGGCGGCTTAGCGCCTGGGCAAATAGCTCCGAAAAAATGTCGCAGAGGTGCCAGACCGTTGGCGACACTGTGTCTGATTTGACCGGCCCGAAAATCGAACCAAGACCTCCCACACCAATAGCGACATGCTTAGTACAGTTCCAAAATAAAACAAAGCTGTCCTTCTATGACAACTGTCCAATTCCGAAAATGAGCGGCAAAGACAACATTGCAAAGAACTATGGGGTGAAGCAGCAGACATACCAATAGTAGGCTTCAGGAAATATCGTCTATTAAAATCTGAGCATTAAGTATGCTACACGGTTTTGAATTCCTGAATAGCATTCAAACTTCGAAGTAAAAGCGCTGCAAACTTTGACATGCAGATTGTTTCATGAAAGAAAAATACCCACAGTAAAACTCCAAGCTTTGTTCTTGCAATTTTCACTCAACTCTTGCATAGCAAATGGCCCAGGATTGGCCATGTCACAGCTATTATCACAGCTATTAACCAACAAACTTCAATATCCTGGTGTATTAGGTCTCTGATAATGTGATTCTCGCTTTTTTGGTTTTAGTTTTTGATTACACCTCCCTGTATCACGATGCACTTTGAAACCTATTTAAAGTTTGTTTTATTTGATCACAGATTCTTTTATCGCGCTATCCATCCTCTTGTTAGTTGCACAGTAGCCTGTCGAGCATATATACTTACCTTATTAGCTTTGCCCCAATGGGGTTTACCACCGTATTTCATGGCCAGATTTTCAAAAAAATCCCACCATTCTTGTTTAGGAACGTCTACGCCATAAGGTCTAAAAAGATAATTAGCAATCTAACTCGAAAAATTCCGGTAATTTCATAATCAGCCACAACTGTATAATCAAAAGTGGAAACTTCCTTTTTTTGATTTGTTTCAACCGGATTGGGCTTCATCATTTGTAATCAAATTATCGAAAATTTTCATTAAATCATACGAAACTTGTCAAGACGAAGAATTTCGATTTCGTTGCATTCGCTGATGCTTACTGTGAAGTGGAAACAGTCAAGTGCAATAATATCTGAAAATTAAAATACCTCATCGATATTATTCCAACGTACGTCACATCCTCGTCACCGGATGGTGTCATTAAAATGTCATCTTGTTTTACAAAGCGGACTTCCACGGGAAAATGAGCCTAAAATTTTTTGTAAAATTCTCATTGTAAAATGTTTCCGCAAAAATGGACCATGATTTACTTGCAAAAATACTCTGGTGGTTTTTATGAGTCGACATTTGTTGAACAACTTACCAATAAACTTAATCAGTTGTATTATGTGGGAAAATTCAAATTAAGGCTCACACCTGTTTTTCTGCTGTACAATCATGCGATACGCTGAAGCATGTCACGGGTTGGCGATACCCATTTCCGCAACATAGCATCTAGGAACATGGCTACACACGTAGTACAATGCAGCAATGAGGAATCACTGCCAACACCATCTTTACTCGATTGTATTTATTTATCTGTCACGTAAAGCATTTCGCTTTTCGTGGTAAAGCTTTAATCATTTCGTTCGGTCATTTCGGTGGATATGATGATTTTTATCTTTCTCCTGAGAGTCTAGGACCACTATCAAAAAGCTCTGACGGTGAGTTTCCAAAACAACAAACAGTTTAAAAGCTTGTTTTTTTATAATATCTACAAGAATATGTGCACTCTAACGATACTGCTACGTACACTGTATTGAATGCTCATTCACCCGAAAAGAGCTCGGAAACGTTTCAACGGTTTGAAATCATTATCAGCCATTGCAATATTTCTTGTCTAGTTTAGTTGAAAACAAACCAACCTTAACTTTTGGATGATTGTTGAGCCAATCTCTCATTTGTGAAAGGACAACCCTCGTATATTTTCTGGGGATTGCCCACTCTGCAACGAACTGGGAGAGAGAACATTTCACGTTCAGTACTTCGTAACTTTGCCCTGATTGCTCGTGCTTGTCTAGAGCAAAATTGATCAGCTATCATTCATTTTATCAGCCTAAACACTCTTGCTAGCCAGCAACCAGACATGGGATATGAAAGTTAATTGTAAAAGCATGTGGTGATTTCACTTGTTCAGGCTTTGTTTTGGTAGTAACATTTTTTTACAGTTGTAAAAAATTAGATGCTTCTTGTAGATGATGACATTCTTTTTTGACTAACAAAGTTTTAATAACAACACAAGCTAATTTAATCACTTAGTAATAATTTCGAGAGCAAGTTGTGTTGTTATTAAAACTTTGTTAGTCAGAAAAGAGTGTCACTAACCATCCACAATTGTATCATTTATTATTTAAAATTATGGCTAACACTGCTAACCGCCTTGTCAACGAAAGCATTTTAAAGTTACACAGAGAGATCCCTCATGTCCTCTGGAATAGTCAAGCGAAAGGTCGTTGTTTCGAACGTTTTCGGTGATTGTGTTTTTCTTAATTGGCCTAAGGTCATTTCCTGAATTTTTTGTAGGGTTTTCTGGCAAACTTCGAGGAAATTAGTAATCTTCTCTAAACACGTCTTTTTTCCCTGAAGAATTCTTTTTATTGCGTAACTCGTTTCTGGTATATAAGTGCTCAATTTAATTGGACGAATTTGAACTGTAAGATTCTAGATTGGAGGGCGAAGCTCTGCCAGTTTGTTCCATAATTTAAACTTATTGGTAAATGTTATTTAATTTTTAGATCAATGCACAAGGTTTTTTGAACCCCACCTATATCCGTACTAATTAAAATTGAATCAAGTTAAATTTGATGATTTCTCATGTTGTGAGTGAAAGCGAATTAGTTGCATTGACCAATGCCAGCAGAAAAGTTCAGCCTAAGATCTTATTAGAATCAGTAGTTAAGAATACGGTTGATTATATACATAGTCAGCAAGCACAATTCTGTCATTCAAACCGAATTCCTAACCGCATTTGTTAAATGAAATATACTGATGCAGGGGCGCAACCAGTGAGGCGGCTGTGGGGTGGAAGTCTCCATAGTTCCCGTGTGGTCTGTAGAAGTAATAACTCACAAATTAAACTCGGGGATAGCCTATACTTAGCGTGAACTGAGTCGTCAAAAGTTGCAATAAAGCCCGCAATCGAAATGGAGGGCAAACATAAAAAATGTTTCATTAATATTTTGTCAATCGTATAATGACAAATCTACTTGGATCTACAGAAATGAAACTCGATTTATATAAATCACATTCGGTTCACATAAATCAAACTCAATTTGCAGAAATCAAATTCGATTTACATAAATCACATTCGATTCACATACATCAAACTCAATTTGCAGAAATCAAATTCGATTTGCATTAATCTACAGTGAAACCCCGCTAACCTGACCACCCATGGGACCGTCATCAAGCGGTCGTGTTAGCGGGGTGGTCGTGTTAGCGAATTTCGCTTTGAAGCATCCTGTTTGTAGCAATTGGAGTTGGGGTTGTATATTTAAATGCTACTTCGTACGTGTAAGCACGCACAATTTCAAAACGAAATTCGGTTTTTATTTTATGAAGAAAAAGTATCAATATGCATGCATTTAATCACAATTATTAAAAAAGTCACGAATAGATTTTTGTCTTAATGAACTCGTTGACATTTCACAGAGTCCTTTTTCAATTTCATATTGTTTTGGTCACCAAAGCAGATTATTTGAGCACGTGTGGTCGCTTTAGCGGAGATAAATTTGCAGATTTTGACCAAAATTTGGCGGTCCTGGTCTGGAAACCGAGGTGGTCGCGTTATTGAAACAGAATGCAATGCATTACCATAGAAAATTATTTGGGACCGCAATGAAGTGGTCCTGATAAAGAGGTGGTCGTGTTATTGAGGTGGTCGCCTACCGGGGTTCCTCTGTAATTACATTTACATTAATGAAATTTAATTTCGATTTACAACAATCAAATTCAATTTACACAAATAAAATTCTATTTCGATTTACATAAATCAAATTAGATCTACATAAATTAAATTTCAGTCAGTGAAATCAATTTTTCATTTACACAAATCAAATCCCATTTGCACAAATGAAATTCAATTTTTATTTTCGACTGTGTTACAAACCGTATATAGCTTCAGCAAACAAGCCACTCACTATAACGCGATTGGCCTACCAGCCGATACTAATAAGCAGGGCCGGATTTAGACAGTGAAAGGCCCTAGGCTATTTCATCACACTAATGGGAAGAGCAAAAGAATAAAAAGGTCTTCATGTCCGCAGATTCCTATTGTTCCACTAGAAGTCGGTGAAGACCAACAAAAAAGATCTTCGTTGTTCGTGATGAGGCCCTTCGTTTTGGCCGAGGCCCCCCATGCCCTAGACTTCAGCCTGCTTAGCCTATACGTAAATCCGGCCATGCTAATACGGCAATCTTGGAATCACTATTCACCAATATCTCATTTAAACGGGATCACGTTCGTTTACATATTATCATTAGAGCGATTTTTTGTGACCTAAAAAACTTGAAAATGTGACTTGACATTCAAGAAGAACTGAAAGAACGTAATCTTTTCAAACTTTAAGAGAAATCAGCTTTAAGAGGAGATGGCTTGCTTCACTCCTCTGGGTTGGTTTACTTGTGCAGGGGATCAATTTTTCTACGACGCCACTAGCCCTACGATTAGTTTTGGAGTAAACCCTTTGGTACGTCATATTCATATGTGACCGTTATTTTTGAGATTGGCATTGTACTCCGTCAGTCAGTTTTACAAGGTTGGCGTAGAGACAGAGGCTGTAAGTTCAGTTGACGGCTAAGATAGATTTGGTTTAGGTGGTGCGGGGGGAGGGTGCCATGCTGCACCGATGAGACCTAATAGGGTCGAAACGCGTTTGCAGCTGCAAGTGAGTGGGTTACCTTGTGGGACCTGTGCTAGACTAATGTAGTGTGGCTGGGTCTACCGTATTAATTATGGGATCACTTTAGGGACCTAGATAGTAGACTGAGTATATTTATGATGATGGAGAAGTCAATTTAAAGGTTAGAAGATTGTCAATTTGAAGATAAAGGAAGTATACGCGATGATTTCTCTTAAAGTTTGAGAAGATTACGTTCTTTCAGTTCTTTTTGAATGTCATGTTTTTAACTTCCCTTCCCAAAGAACAAAATGTGACTTTATTTATAAAAACTACAGACAACAAAAAAGCAGCAGCGGTTTATGCTAATAAGCAATAAAATAGCCTGAATAGCCTAGGTGTTGAAATTATGGTACAGTGCTCAGTGCACACACGTAATACTATTTAACATTCTTTCGTTAAAAAGTTTTCGTCTTTAGCAAGCAGCTTTAACATGGAAAAACTGCTTACTACTGCAGCTTGTACCACTGAGAAAGGGAAAGCCGGTGCAAATGCCCACAGAGGTCTACGCCGGGAATGGGTGACTTTTTTTTCTAAAATAAGTTGCCTATTAAAGATATGTTAATTTTTTTAGAAAATACCTTTTGATTGCACCTATCTGATTTTTTGGCCTGAGGCCTCAAAACCATCTCAGCGCCCCTGATGCTTATGCATTATTGGAAGGTGTAGAACTTTGTGAGCTTTAGATTTAGCAGATAAACACTTTGACGCAGCTATGCAAGTTGTAAATTTATTTCAATTGAAGCTATAAAAGATAAAAAAGTTGGAAAATTAAACAAAAAATTGCACAAAAACACTGTTACCTAAAAGATAAAATACAATCGAAAAACATTAAATGTAACTTTTTGTAGCGTTGCAACTTCTTAAATACTGACCCCATACCTGTGAAATTTGTTTCCACGTTTTTTACATTAATTACGAGCCAGTAAAAAAATTGTAACTTTTGTGACCAAAAATCGCCCTAGTTATCATCGATTGAATAAGAAAGTGTAGGCCAGCGCTTGCCAACCTTTTTTTGAAATCGTACACACTTTCAATATTTACGTAAATTCTTGTCCATCCCGGTCTTTATTTAGATTTTCCAACCGGTACACGTCAATAGATTGACGCAGCGGTGATAAAAGGTTATGTGGGCGGGTGTTCTTTCAAAAAAGTTAACCAAGGTGCGCTTCCTAAATGAAAAAAGGTCTATCTTTACAACACAATACTGTACACGGATGTTGTCAAATCAAAAGCATCAAACCTACATCACACTCGCAGTAATACGCCGAAGCGTGTAGCGAGTGCCTCGGCAACACAGCTACAAAGACTCGTCGCAGCGGTGGCGAGCTGTTGGTGACACAGTGTTCCATTTGATCGACGCAGTGATCGAACCCATGACCTAGCGCGCCAATAACAATGTTTTTAACTACTAAGCCGATCGGCCTTGTCTTCGAATACAATCAGGTTCTAGTCATCGTTCTGTTTATTTATGATCATACAGTGATGCCTGGTATAAATTTGCAGTATTGTTTTGTGGTATGCCGTAGCCTACGCCCCAGTAGTCCAGTATACCCTGTTATAGTAAAGTACTGAAACATTAAGTGTGAAAAGTTACCGTAAATGCTATGTTTCAAGCAGTCGAATTACATCACCCCACAAAGCAGTCATCACCCTAACTGGAAAACAAAGGACTTTTCATTTTGCGCTTACCGCTATAAAATAACTTGAACCAAGCGAGCGTAATGAATGGAAGAAGCACTGGAAACAAGGAAGCCAACCAGAGACAGAATTCCAGTAGATAATGATTTATCAACACTTCACGAATCCAGCTGGCCTTCTTGACTTTTCTTTGTTGTTTCTCTTTGTTGCTACTGAACGTCGTCACATAGTCTAAAGACGAGAAAGTGTTCAACCGGTGTCAAAACGATTAAAATATTAAAAGGTTGCATGGCTAAATTACATTCTTACAAACTTTTTTAATACTGTATATCACATTTTGCTCTAATACATACAGATACTCACTCGTCTCGGCATTACAAGTGTCGATATTGATTTACTTAAAAATATCGCGCTTTTACAAAATATCGCGCTTTTCTGCCGGTAGTCAAGATTCGAAAATGTCAAGTTAGCATTTTCATACAAGGTTGAGATTTTTTCCACAACCCCTAATATGTATACCGCAGCTGCGTTTTTTGTGTAACTGCCGCTAAAGCTTGCCAAAAATGCGTAAAGAGCGTGGTTATTACATATTTTGATAAAAAGCGAGTAATGATCTTCGGAACACAACTTATGGAATTTTTGAATGTTTTAATTACAAAAATAAGAGCAAATAATATTGGAAGCATTTGAATTTTGCGAGACGTTTCGACTTACACTTGAAATAATTCCATTTAAATGAGGTATGGTTTAACATTTTGATATGGTTGCGGAACACTACAAGCAACAACTTTTAAATCTTCACAAACTTTGCGATGCAAGCTACGTCACTTAACCACTTTGTAATTTCCAAGATCTAAAAACCCTTACATCGGCCGGAATAGCGTAGTGGCTAGCGACATCGCTTCTAGTGCGGGAGGTCTGGGGTAAGATTCCCGGGCCTGTCAAATCGCACAAAGCGTTGCCAACGACTCACCACTGCTGCGACATTCTTTCTGTGTTCTCCCTACGCAAAGTCGCGAAGATGGGCCCCGCCAATTCATTATACGCTTAGGCGTATTCCCAAGAGTATAATGAAGATTTGATAAACCACTACAAGAAACAAAACCACCTGAAGTCACTTAGTTCAACATTCAGGACTACAATACCGCCAATAGCCCTGTTAGGGCTAGGCCTATACCCTTCCCTGCCAAACTAGTACCGTAGTCAGAATTTAAAAAGCAGTATTATATTTAGTTGCATATTTATCCTTTCATCACGAGAAAGCGATCAATACGCTGTGCGATCTCGCTTAGGAGTTGCCTGCCATCTGTCTACCTCACCAAGAAGGGCGAATCCCGCTAAGTGCCTTTCCCAACGGCACAACAAGTAAACTTGCCGGTTTGTTCTCCACGCTGTCCCTTTTAATGCTGAGCGTCAAGCAGGGAAGCTGTGAATACCAATTTTAAAGTCATTGATTTGACCCGACTTGGAATCAAACCCGAGTCTACAGCTCCCGAGGCGGACGCTCTTACCACTCGGCCATCTGAGCTGTAAAGCAACAACTAAAGTATTGCAGCATATCAGCAAACAAAGACAATGGGGAACAACAATGATTGTACGTTATGGGCTATTGTCATATCACACAATATGACAACTAATCCAACTTATGACTGCGATTCCTTTAGTTGTGACTAATAGTGGCCATTTTAGAAGCTTGCGTTTTGTCGTTTATAAGCGATGCATTAAATTAAGGAGTATTAGAGCAAATATATTTTAAATTGAAAACGAGTAGCCTTGAGAGTTGCAACACGTCCGACCAAACAAGTTTGTCACCTTTCTAAGGCGGTAGCCGCGGCACACTTCAGTCTCTTTCGCTAGGCCGGTGCTAGAAACTGCGGGGCCCTATTAGAAATCTGATAGCGGGCCCCTACTCTTCACAGCAAAATGTATGGATGTTGACATTTCATTGAAAAAAAAAAACATACTACAGACCAAAAAAAGATAGACATTTAATACTCGCTATATAACAAATTTAAGATAATGTGGATGCCCATATTGTTTTATTTTTAACATCAAGAAAGGCAAATTAGGCAATAACAAATTTCAGACAAGCCTTATGATAATATCTTGAAAGTTATGCCAAAAAGCAATAATTCGCGAATACATTTTTTTAAATAATGGAACTTCTACAAATAGGCATATGCTTATCATGTACCAACGAAAATGCTTCATATTTAGTGATAGTGAAGAAGTCAAATTCAAGGCGATACACTAACAAAAATTAGCCTTAAAAGTTTGTCAAAAAGCACTAAAATTGCTATTACTTCATGAAAATTTAAAAAAAATTCCGGGAAGACATGCCTCGGGGCCCCATAAAGTTGTTTTGGTTCTTCAATTGCTTCAATTTAAAATTGATCTGCTGTTGCCACTGGTTGGCGCTGTGCTATTGCACTTTATTACTATAAATCTTGAAGGTTTCAAAGTTTTTGGTTTTATTAACAGAGTATCACAAATGCAAAAGTGCAAGTAGCCCATACATTCATGACTCTGTTTCGACCTTTAACGTCTCATCAGTGCAGTTGGTGCGACCGACATTTGCTCAAAGTAATACACTGTATCTGCCAGAAAACTCGGGAAAAAAACCAAGTGGGTTGCCAAAAGTGGTGAATACTGTTTATTTGTTGACAATCATAGAGTGTTGGGTTAAACTAGCTGCAGTCATATTATTGAAATCACAAATGGCTCCTAATTCTCTTTAACTTTAATAACTAATAAAATGTTTGAACAACAAACGCTATAGACCTTCATTCTGTACGAGGTCTCTGGCTTGTGACATTAACGCTCTTACCACAGATTTGTACGATGTCTAAGAAATATTATACGTTGGCGTCTAACGCTACACTGGGTTGATACTTGATGGAACGAACCTAAGTCTATAATCCCAAGTTAAATCGTTAGAAATCTGCTAGTCTATTATCCCGAGTAGCATGGGATTTGCTAGCTGCGAGTTGATTCAGTAGGTTCTTTTGTTGTGCAGAGGGTAAGCTGAATGCTGTTTTTTGCAATAATAAGTGTGCGTTTCATCTAGCATCCTACTAAACTGCTAAACTTATTTCCCTTGCCAACCAGCTCTGTTTGTTTTGCATGGCGTGTGGAGCTTCCGGCGACGGGGAGCTGAATCACTTCCTTCGGTCGAGCCACGCAGCCCCTAGTACATTTTAACAGCTGTTCTGACGCTGGAGAAGTGTGCGAAAGTCTCCATGAAATTATTACCCAAAACATAAGTAATTGTGAGTATTATGACATCGATTGTAGACTTGTGAACGGAAATTCTGATGACGCTTTGATACTTCTTCACGTTAATATCAGATCTTTGCAAAAAAATTTTGACCTTTTATGTGAACTGATTACCCTATTAAACTTTACTCCTCAAATAATTTGCATTACCGAAACTAGAATTAAAGACCAACCACTGATTATTGTGGCGATTCCTAATTACAGCTTTGTTCACGTCAACTCGACTTCCAATGCAGGCGGGGTTGCAGTCTACTTGCATTGTTCCCTTAAATATATTCTCTATCACCAACAATTTTGCTTAAGTAATTCCGAATGCATGTGGATCAAAGTTTGTAGCCCGTTCTCAAAATTTATTTTAGGAGTAGTATATCGCCATCCTTGTGGGGTCTCAGTAGATAAATTTATTGACGATTTCGACAACGTCTTAGATGTTTTTACAACAGAAGGAAAGCTTTATTACATTCTAGGTGACTTTAACATAAATACAGCTCTGAACCAAACTTCAGCAGTCTCGAAGAAATTCTTGAGCGCATTAATTCGTTATGGGACCATTCCACTGATCACCAAAGCAACCAGGGTTTCAGATCATTCCTCAACAATAATTGATCACATTATAACCAACGATATCAAGAATAACATTCAACCGGGAGTCATCGAAAGTTGTTATCTTAGTGACCACTATCCCATATTCTGTAAAATCGGCAAACCAACTCCAGCACCATCCTTTAAAAAGTCTAAAGATCCAGCTAATTATTTTCGCGACAAATCAAAATTCAATCCAGAAGATTACAACCTGGATTTAAATTTAGCATTGAGCAATCTTTTCGAAACGACACCTGAAATTAATAGTCAAACATTCGATACTATATTCAATAAATTCATTAAAACCATCAAAGACATTATTGATATACATGCTCCTCTCAAAAGTTACTCACGGCGTCAAAAAAGGTTAAAACGCAAGCCATGGATTACTAAAGGTATTTTGGTTTCCATTCGGAAAAAAAATTCGATGTTTAAGCCTTACTTCATTAATGGTAGCGCTGCGCAAAAACACTTATTTAAGACTTACACGAACAAACTCACAAAAATTAAAGCTCTGTCTAAAAGTCTGATTTACAAAAACGAACTAAGTAAAAACAAAAATGATCCCAAAATAGTTTGGAATATAATTCGTGCTTTACTTCCCCAAATAAAAAATCACCTCACAATACAAACCAAGAGATTGTTTCCAAAAGCGATATAGCTGAAAAATTCAACGATTTCTTCTGCACTATAGGAGAAAAACTAGCCAATAAAATATCCACCCAAGACCCGAGGAATTTTAAATGTTTTATGAAACATCGAATTTCAACCTCCATATTGCTTGAACCTCCAAACCTTTACGAAATTACTGATAACCTACGCAACCTTAACGTGAACAAAGCTATGGGCCACGACAACCTCCCTGCTTATTTCCTGAAAATCGCCTCTAATGTTATTGCTCCTTACCTATTACCAATTATTCACTTTTTTTTTTTCAACGGTATATTTCCTGAACATTGTAAGATTGCTAAAGTTGTTCCTCTCCATAAACAAGGTAGTAGAGATGATCCCAACAACTACAGACCGATTTCAATACTACCCAGTTTCGCTAAGATATTCGAAAAACTCCTTCATAAGAAACTGACTAAATTTTTTGATAAGCATAACGTGATAAAGCCTACACTCTAAAAAATAAAGATTCGTTTGTAGTCACTCTTTGCAAAGATTCAAGAGAAAAATGAATCTTTCGGCAAATTTTTAGCTTTTTTCAAATCTTATCTAAGAAAAATAGAAGAGCGAGTCTTTTGAAAGATCAGAAGAGAAAATTTGCGTGATTTCGGCATGTTTTGCAACAGTCACGCCACCTCCAACCGCGCTTTTTTCATTTTTTATCGCTCGGCTGCTCATGAGTTGCGCCATTTTTTTGAAAATCTTTCAGCTCGATGCTGTCAGTTTAGATTAGACTTATTGGTTCCATTGAGCCGGGCCGCATAGTTTGCAGAGCGCATACTAAATAGCAGTGCAGTACTAGATGATAAGCAGTTCAGACAGCCAGTTTACGCCACATGCTATGCAGTATCTTAAGACGTAGTGTATTTGTCAACTCGTATGTTGTAACAGCAAATGTTAAGAGTGTTGGTGCAACTAGCAATAACTTACCCACTTGCTAATTAATACATGCAAAGAAGATGGTACCGGTGAGTGTTTCTACTTAAGTGCTTTATGCATAACATGTTATTTCAAGCGGAAGAAAGAGAAAGTAATCAATCGGTAGGCTTAATGCTGTAGTCATTCGTAAGATCGGTAGTCTAGCTTGCTCCCTAGAAAACAACCCGGAAGTCCATAGTAACCTGGTAACACTGTGGACAGATCAGGCCAGAGTAGTATGGGGATTTAAAATCGAAGCTTGTAACTTTCAAGTTGGTCTAGCTATAAATTCAGGCTACAGAGATCCCAGGGTCAACTTCAGGTGGGCCTAATAGGCTATTATTTAAAATTGCCAAGCCTAGTACTTTTTTTTGTAAATTGCTGATGTCTAGATCAGTAGATTGCAATTTAGGTGGCCAATTTGAATTAATACTCCATTCTCATTATACAGTAAGGTATCAAATATTGCACTGTAGGCTCTCTCAGAAATGCAGTTGAAATGATGTCTAGTACCAGTAACATTTATAGCTCTTTTACTTGAAGAGGCTCCTAAGAGTCTTGACCACTGTTAAAATGAGAAATTTTTACTGTTTAGAGCTAATTGTCTTCGCTTTAGAAGAAAACTTGAACTGTAGTATTGGCAAAGTTAATTTATATTGTATGGAAAAACAAATATCTTAATGCACATTTACAGCTTATATCTTTAGCACTGAGCAATATGTAAATCTAAAGGTTTGAGAAAAAGTGTCAAAGCAAGAAAAACATCTGGGCAAAATTTACATTACATCATTATGTATAAGTAATATTTAGGCGAACTCTCACTTGTTTGATCCCTGGTCTACATGCATCTAAACTACTAGCAATATCAAGTTATTGTAGGAGCAAAATTCCTCTTTTGTATCATCTAATTATATCTGTACAGACAATGCTATTATAATATATTTTTGCTGAGTTTTTGGAAGCAGCCAATGACTCTCATGTTAGGTGTTTGATTTTATGATTGTGCATCTAGGATTTTGTAAAATACTTATGCTAGAAGTGCTGGTATTTTTGCCAATTTTAATTCACTTAAAAATCTTTTCACAGTGCTGAAATGGCTTCAGATTTGATGTGTTATAGTTGTCCTTTTATGTGTGGTTTCAATGCAGATTCTTTGCAGTTGATGTCAACTCACATGAGAAAGGAACATCATCGACATTTACATTCCATTCAGTGTTCACAAAAAGGCTGTTACCGTACATTTAGTGAATTACGTACATTTTTAACTCATTTAAAGAAATACCATCCTTTGATGAAAATTAATGAATCAGTTGCAAGTGCCAATGCCACAATTTCAAGATCATGCAACATGGTAGAAGATAACCACTTGCCGAGCTGTGAACTACCAGCAACAACTTCCATTAACTCGTCTGATAGTAATGCAAAAAAAAATCATGATGCTTTTTTAGTAGAACAAAAATTTCTAGAATTAATTTTACAGTTACGTAGCAAGTCCGGATTTAATGAATGCAATATTATTTTTATTATAACTTGGCTAAAAGAGTTCCTTGTTGATGTTAAAGAGTGTGTTTGTGTGGCTCTTTCTGCAGAATTAGGTTCTTGCCTGATGAAATAATTGCAGTGGTCTGTAAAACATTCTCAAAAACTCTCAATGTTTTATCAGCTGTGGATACTATTTACAAGCAAAATAATTACTTTTCGAATATTCTGCAAATGGTTCAGCCTGTTGAGATAGTATTAGGGCAGCGCTTGGACAAACGATATAGCAAAGAGAAGCAAAAATTTTGTACAGTGGGGGTAGTGGAAACATTTCAATATGTTTCCATTGGACAAGTTTTGCGAAAACTTTTTGAGAACACAAACTTGTTTGATTGGTTAAAAGCTTTGAAACCATCAAAAGATGGTTTTCTTCATTCTTATATCGATGGTCAAGTTTTTGCAAACCATGCATTATATTCCAACAATCATCAAGCACTGCAATTGCAATTGTATTATGATGAGGTTGAGGTAGTCAACCCATTAGGATCTAAAACTAAAATTCATGAAGTTGGAATGTTCTACTATACTATTCAAAATTTACCACGCAAGTTTAATAGTTCATTATCAAATATTCATTTGCTGGCTGTAGCTAACTCTGTGGATGTTAAAAAGTATGGTTTTCATATGATTTTAAGACCTTTTATAGAAGAACTTCAACAGTTAGAAAGTGATCAAGGTTTAGAAATTCAACCAAATGTGTATGTGCAAGGCACTGTTTCAATGTTAGTAGCTGATACCCTTGCAGCTCACATGATGCTTGGATTCCAGTCACCATCTGCTACTTATTTTTGTCGACTATGCTATGCCAAACGTGAAAATACCCAGCATAAGTTTTTAGAATCTGATTTTATTATGCGCTCATCTCATACCCATGATGTCATTGTAAACAGCGAAACTTTGCCACATTATGGTGTTTTGCAACAATCACCACTCTCGCAATCAAAGTTTTTTAAAGTAACTGAAAATTTTGCATTTGATCCTATGCACGATCTTTTAGAAGGTGTTATGCCCAAAGAATTAAAACTTTTGCTGCATTATTTAGTATATGTAAGAAAAGCCTTATCTGTTGCTCAAGTGAACAATAGATTAGCTTCATTCAATTATGGGAGTGCTGAAATGAAGGATAAACCTTCACCAAATATAACTGAATCTAGCTTAAGAAATGTATCTGACGGTGGACTGAAGCAAAAAGCTGCCCAAGTTTGTTGTTTGATTCGCCATTTTCCTTTGCTATTTGGTGATCTCTTTCACAATGAAAGTCCTCATTTAGAGCTTATATTGCTCTTGCTACAAATCATGGATATAGTTTTTTCAAGTACAGTATCTTAAGGTCAGATTGCTCAGCTTAAAGACCTGATTCATCAGCATCATATGCTGTTTAAACAATTATTTTCAGACGTGAGAATGATAAACAAGCATCATCACATGATCCATTATGCTACTTGTATTGAAAAGTTTGGTCCTATGTCATACATGTCCTGTATGCTATACGAAGCAAAACATTTCGTTTTTAAAAAACATGCCCAAATGCTTTGCAATTTCAAAAATATATGCAAATCACTAGCTACTAATCATCAGATACAGCAATGTTTAAATTTTGCATTTTGCCCCACTTTCAGTAGTAAACCTTCTATTAGCGAAGGTTCGTTTGAAAAACTTGAAGACTTACATTTCCACATCGTTGTTCAACAAGCTCTTGGTTTGGATTTAAGCTGTGAAGTTTTTCTACCAAGACATGCAACTGTAAATAATACTGTGTATAAATCGAAATTATGTGTTAGCTTATCCCCATTAATGGAAAATGAAGGCGATCTTCAAGTGTTTGGACAAATTTTAAAACTTATGATGCATGAAAATAAGTTATATTTGATTGTTAATGCATTTTGCACAGAGTTATTTTCTGAGCATTTTCACTCATTTGTTGTTTCATCTCCTTCTCAAGACAGGCTTTTGTGCATTGCTTATGATTCTTTGAAAGATTACCACACGTATAACTTAAAAGCTCCATATGGTTACACTGGACCTCATTTTTTTATTGTTACAAAACCATCATAGCATAAAAAATGTGATTTTATGTGAACAACGAAACATGACATACCGCATCTATTTGGTAATAGTAGACTATTGAAATTTTTTTTACGTATGGTACTTGTAACAGTTTTATTTTGAAACTGGACTAATACTGTAGACTAGAAACATAGTTTTTCTAAACGTGCCATCATATTGTAATTAATAAACATAGGCTAAAAACGGTGTTATATTCCAAAGCAGATTGTTGTTCCATTTGCCCATGCTCATTGAATGCTAGATAAATATTTATTTTGAAGGATCAGAGTGTGGACTGCCCAATGACCACTTTGGTAGGCTAACTTCGGTTACCCTTGTTTTAATTATAAAGAACAAATTAGGGAGCGCCCAGGTTCCCAAGTTTGGTAGGCTTTTGGTCAAGACAGACTCTTCTGCATCGATTCCGTGATAATGATACGTCACTTAAATCCTCGAAACGAGAATATCTTGCCTTCCCACGATGCACAATTAGAGTTTCAGTCAGTGCATGAAGCAACGCAGTTTCGAAAGTAACGGGATATAAGACGTAAAGATTAGGAGAGGGTAGATGACAAGAAAGCATCGCAAAAAATAGCAATGCAGGGGATGCAGTAGCAATCCACGACCGGTTTCGCTCTCATTTTGAGCTCATCAGGTGAATATAGCTGGAAAATGGTGCAAAAATGGCACCGAAGTGAAGGGATTTGAGAAAAAGTAAAAGATTGAGAATAACAAGTAATGCAGCTCACCGTTTCCAGCAAACCGCATTCGTTGTTCCTTCAAAAAGTTTAAAGTGGAAACAGTAGGTTTCATAGAGATGAAGGAAAATTTTCTTAAATACACCAGTTGCCAACGTAAGCGAAATGACGTCCATCCGGTAATTTGGATTTGTGATTGTCATCGAAATTGGATCCATTGTTTCGTCATCATCGATACTAACAAATTGAGATTTAAATCGGAACCAAGAGAATTAAACCAGAATGACGGAAAACTCTTTTAAATATTCGGGTAAATCATGAGAAAACTTCCGAGAAAGATCATTGCGCACTTTTCGCTGGAATTATGGAATAATGAGAAGGGTTCCCAAATAATTAAAAAATCAGAGTGTGGACTGCCCAATGACCACTTTGGTAGGCTAACTTCGGTTACCCTTGTTTTAATTATAAAGAACAAATTAGGGAGCGCCCAGGTTCCCGAGTTTGGTAGGCTTTTGGTCAAGATAGACTTTCTTTCTTTCTTGTCATGCTTTCTTGCCATCTGCTTTCTTGTGTTGTCATCTACCCTCTTGTCATCTATCTTTCTTTCTTGTCATGCTTTCTTGTTTTCTTTCTTGCTTTCTTGTCATCTTTCTTGGCGATGCTTTCTTGTCATCTACCCTCTCCTAATCTTTACGTCTTATATCCCGTTACTTTCGAAACTGCGTTGCTTCATGCACTGACTGTAACTCTAATTGTGCATCGTGGGAAGGAAAGATATTCTCGTTTCGAGGATTTAAGTGACGTATCATTATCACGGAATCGATGCAGAAGAGTCTATCTTGACCAAAAGCCTACCATACTTGGGAACCTGGGCGCTCCCTAATTTGTTCTTTATTTTGAAGGAGTTATATATTGGCAGAGTGGCTAGCATAATATGACACAATTACAATTTTGTGTTCGTGGTTTCTGCAAGACTAATGTCAACCCACTCCTCCAAGATACTGTTAGGGAATATGTTACCACTGTGCTGAATGATAAATGTTGCTGCTTAGTATGTTAAGTTAACAAAGGTCAATAGACAACTATCCTGGTAATGTACCGGTAGTCTGTGACATTTAAGGTTTTGTTTGATTTAAAAATTATGCAAAGTTTAGGACGTTTGCTTCTACTTTGAGCTTGAATCCTGTCAATTTGTTTTGCTTGTAGCTGTGTGCGATGCCATCAGCCATGAGAAAAATAAGGTTATCTTTCTTTTAATGCATATTGATAAGGTTTTTAATCAGTCATCCCCTTATCCCCTTCATACAGGATCTGTTGCTGAATACTGTGTACGGTGCCAGTACTAAAATGTATACTACTGTGTATATATAGATTGTAGGTGTTGGCATGCTGTAGAATTAATATATAGAGGCATATCGTATTATTTTCCTTTTTTAAGCTATTTCAGAATGTGCAAAATTTCTCTGTTTTCTTCAAATGTACTGCAGAGTGGTTTATAAGCGTTTAAGCATGAATCGTGAAAGTTTAGCTGTTTTAAGTGTGAATGAGTTGATGGAGTACCTCTCAAATAATAATGTTCTTCCTGGGGATGTACTGGAAAAAATGAGAAGTAAGTTTTAAACTATGTGCCTTCCTTTGTGCAACTTTATACAGCCTAGTGTTTTAGCTTTATCTTATTTTCTGCCTTGTGCAGTATCGGACATATAATTTTATATATACATATGACAGCCACTATTTCGACCTTATTAGGTCTCATTAGTATTATATATATACATTGTTGAATTGAAGAATTGTTTATAGTTGAATTGAAGAAAAACCTTGTCGGTCAACTTTGCAGGTGACCGTAGTAACTTTTTAAGGATGACGAATAAAACCTTGTCAGTGCCAACCTTTCAAATGTATAGTGTATAAATATATATATTTGTGTGTCATAGCCAGTAATAATGTACTTTTGAGCATTGGAATTGACTTTTAACCTTTCTCTGAATGGTACCAGGATTATTCGGCCGGGCTTCATTTTTTTATGCATATAGCTAGTTACGGTTTTGCCCAAATTTGATTTTTCTTCGAAATAGTATACCCGTATATGATGTTATCTTTTTTTTAAAACACTGTGAAAAAACTAGAAGTGTATACCATTATAGATGTTTGCTTTTTTCGAGAACAGTATATAGGCATATCAGCTCTTGGTTGCCACCCAGATGGCCTAGTAGAGCGTCTGCTTCTGAAATGGTTGACTCTGGGATTGATTTCTAGTCAGGTCATACAAGTAATCAACCAGAAAACTTAGCAGTAATTAATCGCTTCTCTGCTTGATTTTCTGCATTAAAAGGTGTAGTGTGGAGAACAAATCAGCAAGTGCACTTGTGCCTTGGAGAAAGGCACTTAGTTGGACTGCTCGACTTTTAAGTGATAGGACAGATGGTTGGATTTTTACTAGTGATAGCTGAGTTTAAGGAAATGCAAAGAAAGCATTGAGCTCGCACACATAACTTATTTATATTTCGTAATTGCGCTATTGGATATTAGAGCCAAGAAGAAACAAGCTGGTTCGATTAAGCTTTTCAACGTCCACCAAACGTTTTAATTTTTGGCTCAAAATTTCAATTATTTATCTTAATATCGGTACAGTATGACCTTGTTTCTTTTGCTTCATCAAACAGATGAAGAAATTGACGGATTAACGTTTTTGGAGCTCGATGAGAAGGATCTAAAAGAGCTAGGTCTTGCTACCATCGGACAGCGAAAGGCATTGCAAAGATTTTTATCGTCGTTGGGTGATGGCTTTCCTGATCTTTTACAAGTTCCTTTTGAAGGAAGTAAAAAGACGGTATGTACAGTAGCATGTGTTATGATTTAGTTTCAATATATTCTTCTTGTATTTATTTTACGCAGATTGATTAGGCTACAACCAAAACACTACGTTTCATACTCATTTTGTGATCTCCAGAGAATTTTTTGCATGAGATGCTTCATTCTTGCTTTGGCAGAATGTGCCTTAATTTAGATCTGGGTCGAGCTACTTACGTTCATCAACTATGCACTAAAATTCGATTTGAATTGCTGCATGTAGATGATGTCGAAAAGTATAATTTTGTAACTTCGAAGTTGTGTATTTGCTAGTCGGCCAAGACCGATTTAATTCATTACACACTGTGGAGACTTCCAACTATATATTTTTTTTGTGTGTGTTGATTGAATAGTTTGAAAACCTGGAACAACATATTCTCAAGCGTCCGAATGGGGAGACCGTCATCCGGCAACTAAAGGATGATGGCTATCTTACTTCGAAAAACAGAAAAGTGTTTGTTAGCATATGTACGGATGTGTTGGTAGAAGCTTCTTTAGAGCGAGGAGAAAAGAAGTAGTAAGTGAAAGGCAGTGTAAAGTAGTATTCCATTTTGGAAATGCATATTTGCTCCGAATGTGCACGACCAAAATTCAGTTAATTTCGGGTATTAGTAGGTAATAACTTCGTCGGTTTGAGTGTTCAGCTACTTCATTATTTTAAGCGAAGCTTTTCGTAGTTTAGAGTTGTAGAAAGATGTACCGGTAATTTAAAAATATTTCCAAACTGATGCTAAATCAATAATAGCTAGCAAACCGGTATACTTTGAGTGACTTTTGTGGGAAGTTGAAATTGTGAATTCGTGTGTGTATTGTATTGTTATAGCAATACTATTTGCAGTTATCCATCAACTGAATTGAAGTTAGAAATTGCCAAGGCAATTGTAGAGTCGTTTCCTGCCTTAAACAGCACCGTTGGTTTGTGCGAAGGATATGTAAGTGAATAGTCAGTTTTGTTTGCAAAGCATAGATCTGATCTTACTTTTAGCTGCAGTGTATTGGTAAGTTTTTATCTGTTGGTAGTAGTTGTTTCCCAATTCCCGAATGTTGGGCGTCGAGGACAGTCTTGAGTTAAGTCATTTTTGTAGAAGTTTTGTTAAATGCGTCTACGTATTTACATAATTAAACAACAACTATCATTTCGACGACAGGACTGAGTTATTAGGAAGTTGTTAATTTCGAACTTTTTACAAAGCTATTTCAAGCTCCAACTCTGCGGGCTCTCTTATTGTGACAAAACAATAAATCTTCGTAATCGAGCAACGCTAGCGGGAAGTGATGGCTTACGCTGTGGGGTGTTATTATAATCGCAGATGAAGCAAGAATCAAAATCATCATTTCTTCTTACTGCAGATCAGTGAAAACCCGCTATAAAGCAGAAAAGTTGCCGAACGATTGGAGGGGGTTGAACCCCGAACCCCCTTTGCCATGCCCTTGCTTGAGTAAATGCAGGTCACACCAACTGCATCGTAACAGTGTTCACTGTGTTCAGGTACATACGATTTTGCATTTGTGTTACAAATGGTGACTTAATGCTGTTGAGCAAAGAGGGTTTTTGCGGGTTCTTGTAACTGGTATAATTACAAACCACAAGCAAAAAGTCATTATCTGGCATATATATTGCTTTGAGGAAATACCGGTTTCACCATCTACACGGATGAGACATGAAAGAACGAAATAGTGCTCGCTGTCTGAAGTTAGCCTATAACTTGAGTATATTCGACTATTTCGCTTACGTGTCAATTGCTTTTAGTGGAGAACATGATTTCTTATACAGACGATAAAAAGCTATACAACAAAAAATAAAAATACCCCCCTCCACATTTAAACTATCCATAGCCTACAGGTATTTTCTTCTAAACAGAGAACACACGTGATCAAACAACTGCGCAAGTTTTTTTTTCCTTACCAGTGCTTTGTCTTAACCAGGGAGTCGAACCGAACCTGAATCGCGAACCGGTAAAAACCGCTTTTTTTCGGTGAACCCGAACCGAACCTGAACCGCTTAAATTTGAGATCATTGAACCTGAACCGAACCATTAATATTTCAAATCTGTGAACCTGAACCGAACCCGAACCTTTAAAATTTTATGCCAGTCAACCCGAACCGAACTTGAACCTATAATATTTTGTGGATATAAACCTGGACAGAAATCGTTTAGTAACAATGTTTGAATCTGAGCTGATTCTTAAAAAATATTAATAAAAATCTCTGGACATGTGCCGCGATGCGTAACATTCTTTCTGCTTACTTGGAGTTTTTTCTCGTTCTTCCGATAACTTTACAATAACCTCAACTAAATCTAGTCAGGTTTTTTATTTGTTGAGGTTTCGTTGGTACTGACGACCAACATCATCAGAACAATAAAGCACTGACCTATTCCAACCTTTGCAACATTCTTTCTGCTTTTCAAAATTTAATGAATTTTTACATTTTTATTTAACCTTAATTGATTCGGGCATGCACTTTATATTTTGTTATTTTAATAATATAAGACCCTAATTTAGTTTTTGGCCAAATTAAAGATTTTGAAGTGAACCCGAATCGAACCTCAACCTTAAAAATTCGGATTTAGTGAACGAACCCGAACCTTCAAATTTTGGTGCAACTGAACCCGAACCGAACCTGAATCCAAATTTTTGAAAAGTCCTGAACCGAACTGAACCGTTAAAAATAGAATTTCTTGAACCTGAACCGGAATCGGAGCGATATTTTAAACGGTTCGACTCCCTGGTCTTAACAGCAATCGACTGATCGATTTTTTTTATTTAATTAGGAGAAAGTAGAAATGAACGGGTTCAACTTATGGCACTTCACCTTTTTTTGTACCTCATAATATAGAAAAGGATCCCCACTAGCGCAGGGCCCCTTCAGGGCGCGGGGCCCAATTTGATGAAATTGGTCAAATCGGTTTAAAACCGGCCCTGCTCTTTCGCGGCACACCAATGTGCCGCGGCGCACAGTTTGAGAAGCCCGGACGCAGAAAACTGTTTACAAGTCCAAATCAGTCATTTCATTCCGCTTAAGGTTCAATTTAAATTTTAGCAGTAAAACTTTTGTGTCATGTGCGTACGTCATACCAGTGCGAAGCCGCAATAAGATTGATATTGAGCCTGGCATGAAAGTAGCAATATTAAGCATATTGCACCGCAGTTAGATAAAACGCACAAAGAGCAACAAGCTCCCGGCTCAAATGTTTATTTTTTCGGTAGCTTGTGTACTGGAGTGTAGTGAAAAAAATTATTTTTGGAATTTTAAAAAAGTGGTTCCCTCATTTGTGGCAAATGGGCCAAAAATGGCACTGCAAATGGTAAACCGAAATCGCGAATGATTATAAAGAAGTTCAATGCTTAGCAACAATTTGGGGTTATACCAATAAACACTGACCAAGCGTAGCTTGAATAATAATTATATTGTTTGATTTGGCTAATTTTACTTTTCTGTATTCTTGTGCAGCTGTTTCATTTCAGCCAAAATTAATGTCCATTGCCAGATGATTTTTCGATGATATTTGCAATAGCATGGTTTTTGAAAAATTGTGGTTAAGACTTTGGCCAAAAATTGCACCCTTTAAAAATTAAACATTTTTGGTGTTAAGAATAGGTCGTCAATAGCTTCAGATCTAAATCAAAGTGTATAATTCCACAAATTTCAAGCCCTAAATCGACCTTCTAGCATGAGGGGTTAGGAAGTTGTGGTGATTTTTAATTTTGGTCGGTATTTAGCCCGGTTGCTAGGTCGTTTGGGGGGAAACACCCCAAAACTATTTTCAGTGTCATTTTTGGCCCATTTGCCACGAATGAGAATACCACGTTTTTGAAATTCCAAAAAAAATTTTTTTCACTACTTTCTACTGTGTACAAACGCTCACCTTTTTGGGAATTTTCAACAACGAACTCAATTTTAATGCAATTGTTAGGTAAAACTTGAAACTTTACTAGCTTTAGGTTCGATAAAGGTGCTTCAAGTATTGGTAGGGTTGTCAACCGTCCTTTATTTCAAAGGACAGTACTTTATTCTGAGCTTCTGTTCTTGGCCTTTCCTAAAGTTGGAAGGGACGCTAGTTTGTTCTTTATTTTCAGCATCGCTCTTATTTCAAGATGATACTAACTCCCGTCACCACCCTCATATTTTTTGTCTATTTAACCACCAAAGTGGGCATACCAGAATATACATTTATAAGTGGCAAGAGCGTCCGCCTCTAGAGCGGGTTTGATTCCGGTTTGATTCCAAGTTGGGTCAAATCAATGACTTTAAAATCTGTATTCACAGCTTCGCTTCCCTGCTTGACGCTCTGCATTAAAAGGGACAGCCTGGAGAACAAGCCGGCAAGTTTACTTGTTGTGCCGTTGGGAAAGGCACTTAGCGGGATTCGCCCATCTTGGTGTGGTAGACAGGTGGTCAGTAACTTCTAAGCGAGCTGGTTATAACGCTTTGATCGCTTTCGCGTGATAAGAGGATAAGTATGCAACTAAATACAAAAAAAAAATACAAAGTATTGGTTGAGTTGGTTAACTATCAAGCAGATCGGACGAGTGTAGCAGAAGGAAGTAAAAGTTTTGCTCTGATTCGAACAACTTTCTTTGCAAAACTCAAAATTTATTGGTCATTAATTAACTTTTGACTACACTTTCAGAAGAAAAATTCCAAACTAATCAAATACATCGGCACAAAGATCAAAGAGCTAAAAAATCAAGATACTGCATTTTTGAAAGTTTAACTGGTTAGCGTAAACCAGGGGTGGGCAACTTCTTTAGTCGGCGGGCTATATGTGGGAAAACGAAGTCCTTGTCGGGCCAGATTGTTATATGGATAGAGTTCAATATCTTCAACAACTTCTATTATCAGGGCCGCACTGATTGGAATAGCAAAAAAAGATCTACGCGTTCTCAGTTATCCTGTTTTCCACTTGAAATCGGTGAAGAGCAAATTACTTTAGGCATGGGCATTGGGCAACATACAGCCCGCGGGTCGGTTCCGGCTCGTGATGGGATTTTGACCGGCCCGCAGACTGTATCCAATCATACTCTGCAATGTGGCCCAAAGCCTTCTTCTTGACAGTCGCCGCTGGCTATGCTCTCACCGAACAGTCGGTGCGAGCTTGTGAAACAAACAATTGCCTTAGTGAACAAACAATACCTTAGTGCGCTTGTGAAAGTACAACAATTTTGCTATAGTCACTAAAGCAATGAGAGACCTTTATTATTTTGCCAATTCATTGTTGAAGGCCAGGAAGCATCGACTAATCGTGAGCAGGGTTGGATCCATTCATTATTTTTCAACTTTTTAAATTCAAATTTATTGGTTTTGAAAAAACGAAATTCAAATTTAAATTCATTGATTTTGAAAAAACGTAAATCAAATTCAAATTCATTGACATTGAAAAAACGAAATTCAAATTCAAATTTATGAAAAATTCGTGAGCGCATTCAAATTCAAAATCATTACGTTGCATAAGCTTCAACTTCAATTTCACTTATTTGGAAAGAACCAATGCAAAATTTAAGTTTATAGTGGCGAACTTCATCAATTTCATATGCTTCAGCAGAATAATGCACAGCAACTGAGAAAAAAATTATTATTTTTTTATTTTTTATTTTTATTTTTTTTAAAGCAAGGGTGGTTGCTTGACTCGAAGACCCTTAGACGGTCACTTCGCACCTTCCCTATCGCATTCATTGTAAGCTTTTTTTTCTTTTTCTATGTTGTGTTATGTTTCGTTGTTGAACTATATTTTGCTTTTGTTTTTTATTTACTATGTTTGTTTATAAAATACCGTATGAATGCAATGAAATAAATGAAACTCTGCGTAAAACTTGATAATTTAGACTTGATTAGTCAATATTTGATATACCAGACTATCAAATAGGCTTTAAAAACAGATATTTTTGAGTATTACTAGCGAATTGTTTCAAATATATTTACTCAAGGAATTCCTAGATGTAATCAGAGTCGGATCAATTACAGAATAATTGTAATAGTGTAATTAAATACACTTTCTCATGTAATTCAAATTATAATTGCAATTGAGTTTTTCGGTTCAAAGTAATTGTAATTTAAATGTAATTAAATACTATTTGGGTGCAATTGTCATTACCATTGTGATTGATTCAACTCTGGATCTAATTAACTGCAGAAAAAAATTTACCAGATACAAAAACATCTTAGTTTTTATCAGAATACAGTTGACTACCTTTCTATTAGTGTTCTTTTATGTCTTGCGTGATGGTAAAATAAATAAATCTTAATAAACTTATTTTAAATATTGCTGATGTAAAAGACAAATTATTCTTCTTTTGCAATTTGATTGTAATTTAAACCGCCCTAAAAACAATGTCAAAGAAATGGGGTCCCGTCAACCCAGTGTAAAGTTCATTCTTTCGAAGGTTCACTAGGAAGTTACCTGTTGCAAAAATAACTTTGAACCACTTAGTAGCATCACATTACAAACATTCGGTTTGCTTGATAAATTTTATAGAACGTTTGCACTATGACCAAATGCTGATATAAACCACTAACAAATAGCTACTTTTGCTTGGAAAGTTCTAAGTCGAAAAAATCCAAATTCGTCGAATGCTTAATCAAAATATTCAAATTCATTGACTTTGAAAAAACAAAATTCAAATTCAAACTCATGAAGAATTCGTAAGCGGATTCAAATTCAAATTCAATCCAACCCTAACCATGAGGTTTAGTGCGATTACCGGAAATCAGGTCGCAGCGGAAAGTGTTGTAAACATATCCCACCTCTGTGTGACTACGGTTCGTTTCGTGTGACGTCACACTATCATGTAATAATCAGTCCCACCAAGGATTTCATTTTCCCACATCTGGCCCGAAACGTTGCCCAACCCTGGTTTACTACTACAACCGAAACAGTGCTGACAGCACAAACATCGATCCTGATATACCCAAACTCGATTCCAGCGGCATGCAGGGTACTCTAACCCAAACACCTAAAATCATGCGTGCTAATTATTATGTACGCACAAGATCTAAATAAAACAAACAATGATAATTGCGACGAACTATTTGTTAGATGTAATATTACCATGACTACAATTCACTGAACAATGTAACTTCTGAGATGAACAATGACATATTTTTGCTATATATTTACATAAGGCGTGTACACAACAAAACGTGGATAGTTTAGCTAATTTCATAGCCTCCTTATCCCATCAACCAGATATAATCGCTATTAGTGAAAACAAAATAAAAAAGGCCAAATAAAAAGTGATATTGATCTAACTGGATACGAATTCCTTCACTCGGACAGTCTCACGTCTGCTGGAGGATTAGGAATGTACGTTAAAAAAAACTTGTTTTTAAGATTAATTATACAACAGTATTTGCAATCTTTCTTGTGTTGAAACTTTATGGATAAACATCAGAACCGCCAAACGAACTATTGTCGTAGGCGTTGTTTATACGAACCCTATCAACGCTGTAAACGATTTGGAACAATTTGCTGCGAATATGCATGACCTATATCTTCAGTTAAACACAAACAATCGTCCCTTTTATGTAATCGGTCATTTCAATATCAACTTGATGAAAATTCAAGAAAATGAAAATTCAAGAAAATGATTCAACTTTCCACGCGAAGTCCCTTGTTAGCTGTTCGTGTAGATGTCTCATTGACATACCCACTAGAGTAATTAACTTCCACTTCCAAGACCTTAACTGACCACATCTATACTTCTGACATTGTTGATACTTCAACAAGTGAGGTCGCCTTATGCGGTATCTCGGATCATCTAGCAACTTTTGTCTTTATTTCAACCTAAAGAAGTGTATCAAAAAATGCCGGTGTGTATTACTTTCGTGACAGGGCAGAATTTCATACTGCCTTATTTCTTCAATATTTGTCTAAAAATCTAGATATTCCCACCAACCTATCTACAAATTAACATGCAGAATTATTTCTCAAAACATTGAATGCTACAATTATAGACCAAAATCCTTCGTTAAAAAAGCAACACGAAAAGAGAAACCCTTAAAACTAAAACTCTGGTTAACACCAGGAATACTTTGATCAATTCAAAAGTAAAATGGCATGTTTAAACAACTCTATATATGCATAACGAAAAACTTTTCCAACATTGCAAAAATTATCGCTATATATTAAAAGCACCATCATTCGCGCAGAGCAGCTTTATTATAAACAAAATTTATCAGAAAATAAAAAAAATCCAGAAAAAAATTGGAAAACAATTTACAAACTGTCCAACGTTTGGCGACACACTAGATTAATCTCTCACAAACTTAAGAGAGAAACCAGCAGTGATAAAATAACAGACACTGAAGATACAGTAGATTACCTGAATAATTTCTTTGTAAATATTGGTCCTAAAATGGCAGAAAATATTTCAGCTGCCAATATCTTATGACTTCCTATAAGGGTAAAACGCGTTGAGTAGATATTGCTGAGTTAATTTACGTTTCTTTAGTGTGTTTGTAGCCTACCATTTTCCAGCATTATGATTGCTTTCATTGAATTACTTGTAGGCTTAATGCTTTTTTGCTTTGTTAAGAGTTAAAAAGGTGCTATCTTAAATACAGGGTGTATTGGAAGGGTTCTACATTATTTTTGATGTGGTAACGGCGTTTTCACATCAGCTTTGCACAAGTTTGCAAAACGTCTTATATTTCGAGGCTGAAAACGAAATGCTGCTGAAAAACCTACAACAAAAGCACACGTGGTGCGTAAAGTTTTGTAAAATTGTGTATTCATTTATTACTTAGGCTACACTAAACTGCTGTTGAAAACTTTGTCGTTGAAAGTCCATTTTTGTTAACAAAAAGCGAACCATCTACTGATGTAGCATTTGCCTGCTTTTCCTTACCTGTATGTGGGAACCAGTAAAAACGAAAGTAATCCGATGACGACAAGTGATGATCGAGGGAAGGAAGAAGTTCTTGCAGAGTCGAAGAGCATCGTTTCTCCACAAGGTCAAACGCTGGTTCACACTGAACATAATTTATGTCTATGAAGTTTATAACCAGAAATTGCTAGAAAGAAATCATCTAATCGTTCAGAGACGTCGCCAACTGGTCAAGATAAAGGTGGGTAACCTGTACCTGCGGGCCAATGGTATACAGGGATTTTTTTATAGGTTGCTTAAAACTTACCAGTAACAGCAGAATCAAGTGCAATATTCCTAGCGGCATAACCTGCGTTTTCTATCTTAGTATAAGCCTCCAAATCATTTCACTATAAAAACGCAACATAAAGAAAATTTCACAAAAGTCTGAAGTTTAAGCTTTGGGCGTAGCAACGAGATTGTTTGACTCAATTGCTTCAGTCCCTTTTCGCCTACGGTCTCCCTTAATTATCATTTGACCATGTTGCGCTAACTTGCGAATTTTTAAAAATTGCGTCAAAATAAAATTATCTTGTTTAAAGAGTTATCGGAAGTGCAAAGTCTCGTCGAGTAAAAACAGTTTATGATTATTTTTTATGCCTATTTTCACTGCATTGCTAACGCACCGTTGTTGGGGCCTTACTTTTAGGCATTGTAGCGATAGCCGTGGTAGATTGTGATTGATTCGGCCGCCTATATACTACCTCGGCTTCTGATTTCATATTTTGCCCTGAGAGCTAGCTATATACTCCTTGTACGATTTGGAATATTTCGTTTTATGCATAAATTTTCTGCTGTTGCATTTAGCTCTCCCTGGATAGGAAATTCTGTTCGCCTGCGACTAGCTTCGAGTCTGCGTTGCTACGCAACAACATTTCATTTGCCAGTAATGCAATGGTGGTAGTTCTGCCTCACGATTGAGTGTGACCATAGATATGTAATACTACAACTCGATTGCACATGGCGCGAGAGAAAGTGTTACAATTTGAAGCCTTTCATCCGCCATCTAGGAATTACTCACTTGGACAAACGCCGCATATCTTGTATAACGTAAAAAAGATTGAAAGTATGACAAAAAATATCATAACTTTAGTTATGCTTATTGGGTTTTCAAAATTTCAACTGGATCATGAAACTCTTGATTTTAGCTATCCTTTAAAACAAATTTTAAGAAAATTGGTAGTGTTTTAGGCACTTTACATGGTAAGTAAATTGGACATAGGCAATAATTTTTGAAGCGGTTTTTAAGCTAATAGCATTCCTTGCTATTTAAAAGCGTGTAAATGTAGCGCCGATTTGCAATAAGTTGTCATTTGATTCAAGTTAAATAGGCTCAATCACAAAAATTTAAACTTCAATATGAAATTAGTTGAGCTATTGGTCATGGTTTTCCAGGCCTTAAAATTTTTTCGCTGAAAAATGATTGCGTAAATTGTTTTAAACCTCATGTAAAAGAAGGTTTCACTACATAGAACTGGATTTTTACAACCATTATTATTTGTTAAACACATCGTCCAAAAGTGAAGCATGACAGAAGTTAACAACCTTACTAGTTTACTACTAATCTACCATGATAGTAAAAATCTAGTTCTATACAGTGAAACCTACTTGTTAAATATTGCTCATCTTTTGTTATTATGTTTTTAAATGAAGTAAGAGTCACGTATGTTTGCATTGTTACCGTTGTTACTGCGTATATGTGATTGACTGATTATCTTATGTAAGCTAAGCGGGAGTCGATCTCGCTTGTTAAAATTCATGAATTCGCTGTTGTGTTGATGAGCGTAAGTCATCTTGCTGTTCTCGGCACATCACATGATCACACATAACTGCTGTTTTCGTCTTTAATTGGTCATGCGTGGTAAAAAGCAGTGTAGTCAATGCACTGCCAGTAATTGTACTGTTTAAAACACAAATGTGCAGTAAGTGCAATGTTGGAGATTTTCCGTTCCTAGTGTACGAACACTATTGCTAGTCAAGTTGCAAGTTAAGAGTGAGTTTTTACATGATGAATCATAAAGAGTTATTTATAGCAGACGTTATATGAAAGCGGCGATATTAATGACATGCAGGTATTTCAAATAATTCAAATGTATATGAATTGCAGATTTGAGATTTTAACGTTTTTTAAAGGATTTTTTATGTCTGAAATTGAGTGCGCTCCTACTTAATTAATGGCAGCGTATCCGACCGTGCCTTTAATATCAAGGTATGTATCGCAGAGCTTATCTTGTGAACATATTGAATAAGTGAAGCCCTAATTGTCGTCATTAATCTTTTTGCGTTTCGTTTAGACGTTTTCGCCGATTTTAGACCTCGTTCGTGTGTTGTTGCAGTTCGGGCCGAAAACACTTTGGTAAGGATGTTTTTATTTTTATCTGCGTGATGAATGCCAGCCCAGCTGATTGTTAACTAGTGTATTTGTTTAATACAAACCGTTTGACGTTTGCCGATTGACGCTTGATGTTTGGTACCTTGCGTAACTGAATCTGTTTCGCGCAGCTCGCCTGTGTTTGAGAAGTGGCAGGAGACGAGCGGAGAGCTAGCTAACGCGTTGCTGACTAAAGGTGCGTTTACACGTGCGCAGTTGTGATCGGGAAGTTTGTTTGTTTTATTATGTTCAGATCGCGATCGGCGATTTCTACTACGCGCAACTTTGTGCAAAGTTGTGCGTGTGCGCACGTGCGATTCGATCTGCGCTACGCAGAAATCGCTCTAGGAACGATTTGCGATTTCAACTACGCGCTAATGCAGATTGAAATGTATGAGCCCGGCTATTAACGTTCAGTCAAGCGTAACGAAGCGGTTTTACCAAGAAGTTGCCATCAGCGATAAGCAGTCAATCTGGCGATTTCAGTTTCGCTGCGCTGCGGCTCAAAAATTGCGATCTGTGTGTAAACGCGCCTTAATTCCTGTTGACGTAGAAGATTTCTCCGAACAATCTTGTTACTACGCAACACTACTTGTACATGAGGTTTAAAACAATTTACGCAATCATTTTCCAGCAAAAAAATTTTAAAGCCTGGAAAACCATCACCAATAACTCAACTAATTTCATTTTGAAGTTTAAATTTTTGTGATTGAGCCTATTTAATTTGAATCAAATGACAACTTTTTGCAAATCGACGCTACATCTACGCAAAAAAATAGCAAGAAATGCTATTAGCTAAACCGCTTCAAAAATTATTGCCTATGTCCAATTTACTTACCATGTAAAGTGCCTAAAACACTACCAATTTTTTTGAAATTTGTTTTAAACGATAGTTAAGATCAAGACCTTTACGATCCAGTTGAAATTTTGAAAACCCAATAAGCGTAACTAAAATTATGATATTTTTTGTAACACTTTCAATCCTTTTTATATTACACAAGCGGCGTTTGTTCAAGCGGTTAATTCCAAGATGGCGGATCGAAAGCTTTTAATTGTTACACTTTTGAGATAGCCGTTCATCGTTGAACGCGCAATCTAGTTGTAGTACAGTATTACATATCAATGAGTACGACAGATAGCTGTCCCCGCCAGGTGTGTTGAATTCGTAGTTTTGAGTGTAAGATCAGGCTAGCTGAAACCCTAAAGGTCCTAGGCAGTTGTGTTATTTTTAATGCAGTCTGTGTCTGAGCTGTATTGGTTATTTGCTAGACCACTGTAATTATTATTTCTTTGTCAGACTACAACCCATCAGATTGTAACACGAAATTAGATGTATAGTTAGGATCATGCTGTTGAGTTATGTCCAACGCGGAGATTTCTATATGTTCTTTACTGCTATCAACTTTTTCAATTGATCTTTGTAGAATATTGTGTTTTATTTGACCACTTTTTATCGCATGTTGTCGCTTCTGTGTATCTCACTATTCACTTACCTGGTTTCGAACGTGTGTTACTCAACTTAAGTAATCAAGTAGCTATTGCGCTCACGAAGTTGTTGTTGTTGTTCACGTCAATTCGAGCGAACCTTTATCATTCATTGCACAGTTTTTCTGTGGTTAGCGACTGTAAGTTGCAGTTACCAGTTCTAAATAGCTTTTTCAGCTGATTAGCAAAGTGAGTTTTTACTGAAGTAACAGCACAGCACATGACGTTTAAACAAGCTTTATTTTTTCAGTTTGCATATTATTTTGAAGATTTAGCTGTTTGAGTTGATTTATATTTTAATTTGTCAATGTCAAGTTGTCAAGTGTGTGTGTCACGATCCACCCAATTCAGGTATGTAATGATTGCTCGCTAGTGGAGATCTTTACTGCGTATAGTTAATTAATTTCGCTTTTATTTCGTTTTTAGTATTTGGGGATTATTGCGGAACAATTTTTTATTGAGTTGTGAATCTCGATGAGCTCGATTCGCAACAGTTTTTAAACCGTCCTAACGTCCATACGTGATTTTTTACTCGAATTTCGTTCAATCTTGTTTGTGCATGAGTTTGCACCCTCCCGCATCATTGTTTTACCACGTCTATATCGTCAAAAGCTTGAAATTAAACCAAAGAAGGATTTTACAAGTGAATGGATTGTGGTTGCGGTCGAGTAAGAGGAAAGGACGCGTTGAAACTAGAGAATCAAAGCGTAGATACGCTACACAAAGTTTAAAAACTTGCTGTCGTCGAAGATTCTGAATTCGCATTTGTTCTACTTTGTTGAAGCTGAAGAGTTGGTTCGTTCAGCTACAGCGCAACTTGACTGATTTCAAGGTATTGCAAATTGGAGTTTTAATCTGCTTATTTTGAATTTATATTATTGGTTTTTGGTATGTTAGGGTTTTTTTTGGTTTATTTTATTGTAGTGCGTTTGTGAGTCTGATTGACGATGGATAACGCTATGACTAACTTAAGTGAAAATCTGCACGCGTTGCAAACTAAATATTTGATCGCTGATGGCCTTATGCTGCGAGTTGAAAACGAATGCATTGTAAGGAATTTGGTCACTGATATCAATAGTGACTTGACAACCTTATGGCGAAATGCGTTGAGCTTGCCGATAGTGCTGTTCTGCCTGGCACAGTCGTTGAAAAAATAAGCGTTAAAAAGGCCAAATTAGAATTTGATGTTCGCGTTAAAGATTGGCTTGATGACATTGAATTGACTAAGGCACGAGGTGATATACAACCTCAGGCTCAGCCCGTCCTTCCAAAAGCCAGTTTTGTTTTAGGGGATACTGGGTCCACAGGCTCGAGACGTACTGGTCGCTCCTCGGGTTCTAGCGTGACGTTTAAACGTAAGGAGGGCTTGGTCAAAATGAAATTGGCAAGGTACGCTAAAGAGAAGGAAATTGAGAAGTTACGCATGGCAGATGCTGCAGAAAGAGAGTTGCTTGAGGCTGACAAACATCTGCAAAGTGTCACTCGCCAAGCTGAAGCAGTCAAACGCGAAGCGGAAGAGAAAGCTAATGCAGTTAAACGCGAAGCGGAAGAAAGAATTGAGATCGCGAGACGAGAAGCGGCTCGATTACAAGAGAGAGCGAGTAGACAAGCGCTGTTAAGAGAAAAGGAATGGGAAGAGAAATTGGCAGAAGTAGAAGCTGAAGTATGGCTTGAAGAGTCATCAGTGTCCGGCTTATGTGGATTGAGCCACGAAGCGAAACGCAGTTTTAAACCCATTCAGGAGTCAGAGCAGAGTAAATACTTGCACTTTCTTGACAATGAACACCCAAAACCTGATGCTGGTACATCAAGCACAGAAATGCAGCAGCCGAATCCCAAAACTATGTCATCTTCTATAGACGAGCAAAGAAGGGAGTTTGAGCTAGAGGTAAGACCAGAAGCTAATATCAGAGTGCGCACTGCCGTACCAAACGGCTATCAGGAAAGTGGCGGTTTGTCTGGGTATGTCGGTGGGGCGTCTTATCCTGCTGGTGTGAAAAGTGTTCCCCGGCCACATACAGGCTTTCTATCATCTGGTGGTCCTGCTGGTGTGAGAAGTGTTCCCCAAGCTCAGACAAACTTTCTTTCATCTGGTGGTCCCGCTGGTGCTGGTCTGTCAAGCAGCGATAGGAACGGAGTTGTTCACCCTACCGGCCTGCAGGACTATCCTCCACCGCGTCCGATCATTCAGACGTTTGATGGCGATCCACTAACTTATTGGCCATTTATCAGAAGCTTTGAAGCGCATATTGCTCGAAAGATGCCATGTGACTCCGTTAAACTAGTTTATTTGCTTCAACATTGTTCGCCAAACATCCGAAAAAATTTGGAGCATTTCTCTAGAGACGCTGACCTCAGTTACACGCTGGCCAGGGAAAGTTTGTTCAACGATTATGGACAACCACACGTAATAGCTCACTGCTGTGAACAGAAGCTCTTAACTGCTCCTCGATTGAAAGTCAAGGATGCACCCGGGCTAAAGACGATGGCAATCCTTATGGAGAAGTGTTTGGCAATGTTGCAGGACATTCAAGAGTTTGCAACATTGAACTCTCTAGGAACAATTCGTCGCATTACTGAGAAACTGCCCGAACAGATGCAGGTAGATTGGGTAAAATGGTCCTACCAGTTGTTCAAACAAACTGGTGTTCAAGCCAAGTTTTCTGAATTAGTAATGTTTGTCCGCAACGAGGCTGACGAAGCCAATTCTCTATATGGCAAGATATTCTATGATTCTTTCAAGTCAGCCAAGTCGTTCGCTGGTGCTGAAAAGACCGCTACTGTCTTAAGCACAAAGGTTGAAAGCAAACAGCTCGTGAATGAAGAAGAGTTGTACCCCTTCTGCGGAGGTTCTCACCGTTTGTTGCAATG
The DNA here is from genome assembly GCA_964006365.1 of Trididemnum miniatum. Lineage (NCBI taxonomy): Eukaryota > Metazoa > Chordata > Ascidiacea > Aplousobranchia > Didemnidae > Trididemnum > Trididemnum miniatum. Next base: position 5,275,543 of record OZ023249.1, read on the forward strand.
CGAGCGGTTTCAGCATGCGAAGCGATATCAGCGAGTCAGGTTTCTGGCTAGAAATTGTCGTTGCTTCAGGTGTCTCGAACCCGGGCACATGATGGACAAGTGCGAGTCTCAGCAAGGATGTACCGTGGCTGGATGCACAGACACTCGACATCATACGCTTCTTCACAAACATAAAAGCGATACGGTGGACAGCGACAAGGTACTTTGCGCAGCTATGGAGGAAAATGAGTCAGCGGTTCAAAGCAAGAGGCCTTATTTTATGACAGTTCCAGTGAGAATATCAAGTGGTGGAGACGAGGTTTCCACATATGCTCTTTTAGATACTGGTTCCCAACGTTCTTTCTGTGACTATGATCTAGCCAGGAGGATGGGCGCCGATGGGCCTATGCGAAAGATTCCCATGACCACGCTATCTTCTGGGTCGAAATCTGATAGCATTGACAGCATGGAAATAACTGTCAAGATTAGTGGATACGAGGGTGATGAGCCTATAGAACTATCAGATGTCTTGACCGTGACCGAAATACCACTCAATGCCACACCGGTTCCTTCTTCTGATGAAATAGCTCAATTGCACCACCTAAAGGGAATAACACTGCCTGAGTTGCTAAACAAAAAGGTTGGCTTGCTGATTGGCCTAGACGCATCCTTTGTGTTTCGCGCCTTGGAGACCAGATTTGGTCCTCGAGGGACGCCAGACGCAATAAAGACTCTTCTAGGATGGGTTTTGTTCGGACCAGCCCCTTTCACCCCTTTGTCAGAATTAAAAGCAAATGCATATTTAAATATGCATGTTGCAATGCAAGAAAATGCGGCTGATGGTTTGGAGCCTCGCGACGGTTTTATCGAAAGTGAGCTGCAAATGCCGAATTCTCGTGAGGATAGAGCTGCTTATCAAAAAATGAAGGATTCGGTTCGACTGTTAGATGGACATTTTCATTTGCCCCTGCTGTGGAAGCGTGACGATATTAAGCTGCTGGATGCCCGACCCGTAGCAAAGAACAGACTGGAGTCTTTGAAGAGACGTCTGATGAGAGATGAAAATTTGCGTAGTAAGTGCAGCGAAGTGATGCAAGCGTATATTGAAAAGGGATATGCTGAGGTAGTTTGTGAAGAAACGCCAGAATTAAGTAAAAGAGAATGGTTTTTGCCTCATCACCCAGTGTTTAATCCTCATAAACCTGATAAGCTTAGGATAGTGTTCGACTGTGCCGCAAAACACATGGGGGTCTCTTTAAACGATGTTCTGTTGCAGGGCCCCGATTTACTCAATAGCTTAGTTGGGGTTTTGACTAGGTTCAGAAGTGAGTCTGTAGCTTTTGCAGCAGATATTGAATCCATGTTTCACCAGGTTAAGGTGAATCCCGAAGATCGTGACTTTCTTAAATTCCTTTGGTAGCCTAATGGAGATTTGTCAAAGGACCCTGAAGTTCATAGGATGACCTTGCACTTATTCGGCGCTACGTCGTCACCAAGCTGTTGCTCTTTCTGTTTGAAGCAGGTTGCTGTTGAGTTCGGTTGCAGCTGTAGAAGTAAAACCATTGAAGCTATAGAACGTGGTTTCTACGTCGACGATTGTTTGGTCTCCGTTTCCACGACACAGGAAGCCATTGATCTTATTTCGCAAATGAGAAGCGTTCTGTCTAAATGTGGGTTCAATCTGACGAAGTGGACGTCTAACAAGAGACAAGTCATCGACAGTGTTCCGGAAGAACATCAATCAAAGATTGTAAAACTACATTCTTTGGAAGGGGCTGTCATTGAAAGAGTTTTGGGAGTGCACTGGGATCTCGCTGCTGATGAGTTTCGCATTCAGGTTAATATTCCAGAAAAACCCTTGACAAAGCGAGGCATTTTATCAATGTCCCACTCGATTTTTGATCCTTTGGGTTTCGTAGCTCCGGTTTTGATAGAACCTAAGCTATTGTTTCGAGAACTGGGAAATCTGGACTGGGATGAAAGGATTTCCGATGAGCAAGCTGATCGCTGGAAGCTCTGGGTGTCTTCGCTGCAAAGTTTGGAAGGAGTTGGAATTAGCCGGTGTGTAAAACCTCTTGATTTGGGAGGAAACTTGAAGTACGAGATGCATCACTTTGCGGATGCTTCAACAGCCGCCTACGGAGCAGTTTCATACCTAAGAGTTGTGGATGAAAATATGAAAATACACTGCTCCTTTCTTTTTGGAAAGTCTCATCTCACTCCAGCACGAATGGTAACCATCCCCAGATTAGAGCTCATGGCTGCGGTGACTGCCACTCGACTAGATCAGATGTTGAAGAAAGAACTGCCATTGCCGAACTGCGGAACATATTTCTGGTCCGACTCTACAGCAGTTCTGCAGAGTATCTACAACAGTAGCAGACGCTTTCCGGTGTTTGTGGCAAACCGTCTCGCTCAAATAGATCGATGCAGTAAGGCGAGAAACTGGAATTACGTTCCATCAGCGTTAAACCCTGCTAATGATGTTTTGCGTGGCGTGACAGCCAAGTCATTTGTCAGGTCTTCAAAGTGGTTAAGTGGTCCGGATTTCTTGTGGAGAGTCCCCAACGAGTGGCCGAAACAACTGGACAAGGCAACAGAGTTGGCTCAAGTCGGAGTCTCAAGATTATGAAGAAAGAATTGAATCCGTTCATTCTTTACTTGCTCTACAGCCGCCTTTCGAATTGCCGTTAGACAGATTCATTCGTCATTTCTCTTGCCTTTTTCGCCTTAAAAAGGCCACGGTTTGGATGCTACGTTATCTCGGGTTCATTAAGCTGAAGGCTGAAGGTTCCTGCAGTAAGGAGTACGTTGAAAAATTGTCAGATGCCATCAGTGTTGAAGAATTAAGGACAGCGGAGAACAGACTGCTGAGTTATGAGCAACGCAGGAAGTTTCCAGGTGTATTCGCAGCTTTAGAAAGAAAAGAGAGTCTGACCTCTAAACATTGCCCTAAAGTCATTAAAAGGTTAGATCCTTTTGTGCAGGAAGGCATCTTGCGTGCCGGAGGCCGCACCTGCAATGCACCGGTTGAATACAACGCCAAGCACCCTGCAATATTGCCAGTCGAGTCTCACCTTTCTCGTCTGATAATACGAAGTCATCATGATTTGGTCGGACACGCCGGACTGGGACACACCTTTACGGCCTTGAAAGAAAGATTTTGGGTTCTGAAGGGGAGTACCAGCATTCGCCAAGTCATTGCCGATTGCTTCGTGTGCCGACGTATAAATGCCACTCCTGCCGTTCAAAAGATGGCAGACTTGCCCAAGTCTCGTATGCAAATGCAACAGCCGCCATTTTTCCATACAGGCGTTGATTGTTTTGGGCCCTTTTCGATTAAGCAGGGTAGAAGCACTGTCAAAAGGTACGGCTGCATTTTTACGTGTATGACCGTACGGGCTGTTCACTTAGAGGTGCTGCATTCATTGTCCACTGACTCATTTATATCAGCACTTCGTCGGTTTATTAGTAGGAGGGGATCAGTGGGTCACCTGTACTCGGATAATGGGACAAATTTTACTGGTGCAGATAGGGCATTGAGGGAATCCATTAAATCCTGGAATAAGCAGCAGATAACTGGCTTTTTGCTGCAAAGGGAAATCGAATGGAATTATAATCCGCCTTTAGCTAGTCATTTTGGGGGGAGTGTGGGAGCGACTAGTACGTTCCGTTCGCAGAGTCTTGGCCTCATTTTCCCATCATGCCATGATGACCGACGAGGGTTTGGTTACGCTTTTTTCTGAAGTCGAAAGCATTTTAAACTCACGACCTCTGACTCCTGTGTCATTTGTCGAGGATCTTGAGCGCTCTTTGGCCCCTAAAGATTTGCTTCTAATTGGACCCGATTCCGGGTTGCCCCCTACAAACATCGACAAGTCAGATATTGTTTATCGAAATCGCTGGCGTCACGTGCAAGCTCACGCTGACCTGTTCTGGAAACGATGGGCAAAGGAGTACTTGCCTATAATGAATGAACGCCAAAAATGGTTCGATAAAAAGCGAAATGTTTCTGAAAATGATGTTGTTATTTTGATCGATGAGTTTACGCCTAGATCTCACTGGCCTCTAGGTCGTGTAGTAAAAACTTTTCCCGATGCACATAGCCTGGTGCGCACTGCTGTAGTCAAAACAGTGCAAGGTGAATATAAACGACCAATATCAAAAATGTGTGTCGTCGTACCGGAAAATAATGTTGCCACCGCTCCAGCCTGGCTGTCAAATGTGTAGGTTTCGCTTAGGATTCGACGCAATTACGTCTCTGTTCTCGATGTGATACCAGTTTATACCCAATATTCGTTTAAAAGCATAATATATCATGTGTGAATATTTTTGGGGGAGTGTAGAATATTGTGTTTTATTTGACCATTTTTTATCGCATGTTGTCGCTTCTGTGTATCTCACTATTCACTTACCTGGTTTCGAACGTGTGTTACTCAACTTAAGTAATCAAGTAGCTATTGCGCTCACGAAGTTGTTGTTGTTGTTCACGTCAATTCGAGCGAACCTTTATCATTCATTGCACAGTTTTTCTGTGGTTAGCGACTGTAAGTTGCAGTTACCAGTTCTAAATAGCTTTTTCAGCTGGTTAGCAAACTGAGTTTTTACTGAAGTAACAGCACAGCACATGACGTTTAAACAAGCTTTATTTTTTCAGTTTGCATATTATTTTGAAGATTTAGCTGTTTGAGTTGATTTATATTTTAATTTGTCAATGTCAAGTTGTCAAGTGTGTGTGTCACGATCCACCCAATTCAGGTATGTAATGATTGCTCGCTAGTGGAGATCTTTACTGCGTATAGTTAATTAATTTCGCTTTTATTTCGTTTTTAGTATTTGGGGATTATTGCGGAACAATTTTCTATTGAGTTGTGAATCTCGATGAGCTCGATTCGCAACAGTTTTTAAACCGTCCTAACGTCCATACGTGATTTTTTACTCGAATTTCGTTCAATCTTGTTTGTGCATGAGTTTGCACCCTCCCGCATCATTGTTTTACCACGTCTATATCGTCAAAAGCTTGAAATTAAACCAAAGAAGGATTTTACAAGTGAATGGATTGTGGTTGCGGTCGAGTAAGAGGAAAGGACGCGTTGAAACTAGAGAATCAAAGCGTAGATACGCTACAATCTTCAACACAGCAAATTTCGTTTGGTTACCTCTTGGTTGGACGTGTGCATATTCTCTAAGGCCTCGAGAGAAGTTACAACAACCTAGTAGTCAAGTTATTTGAATAGGAATCAGGGTTGTGTGGAAGTAGTGAATAAGCAGGGGTGCCTCGGTGGAGGAGGTTCGGGGGGGGGGCCTCTCTAGTTCTAAAAAAATGCTCTTAGGGGGGGGCAACTATTCAAGTCATAGTAAACTTTTAGTGCTGATTAATATTCAGTATTTTTACATTCGAGTCTAATTAATATTTAGTATTTTTACCTTGAACACTGTTCCCGCTATATGCTACTGTTCAGTGACGCAACAACACCACACCGTTTGTGGGAGTGATTCTACAATCACATCAAGAGTTTGCAGACAAGTCTTGTCGAAAGCGGAGCTGAGTTTTTCAAGTTGGTCGTTGGGTGGTTACTGGTTAGGCCTTTTTTTTCCCATTGGAGTATTTTTGATGGCATTTTAAGAATTTTTTATCATTGTTGTAGCATCGTTCATAAAAAAATAATTGACTGCTGGGGGCTGCTGTCACTTTAGCACAGGGATGGCCAACCTTTTTAAGTGGTGGGTCAAATTTAAGGTTGTAGACCGAAAAAAGAAAAAACTTGGGTTACGGATGTAATAATATTAACGAGGGGCTTGAACCCAAGTTCTGCCGAAATCTGTGCAAAGAGCAAAAAAAGGATCTTCACCTTAGAAATACCCAGCTTCCCGTTTTCATTGCCACAGTATGGAAAGATTAGCTTTTCTTCACTACGTTAATGTTCGTTACTATTTTTTTCGTAAAATTTTCCAAACTACAAGTGGGTCACTGAAATGTGCAAGTCGGTCACTTAGTGACCCGCGGGTCAGTGGTTCGCCATCCCTGCTTTAGCACAATAATTTCTTGTTTTTTCGTGTATTTCTTTTGTTCGTTTTAAGCAATTTGCGTCGTGCGCCTTGTACTTATTCCCGTACATTTTGCCTTCTGCGGGTAGACCCGTGTTTTTCCGGCAGATTAGAGTAGATTACTAAATTGTCATTTGTAATTTCAATTTTTGTTTTTCTCTTACGTAACTTAGTTGTAGAGTAGGCCTACGCTAAACTTAAGTATTTATGGTTACTGCCATATTTTGGCAAGGATAGTAACAACTCGAAGACCTAGCTGTCACTTTTTTACTATCTCTGACACTAGGTCTGCACTCTTCTGAGTTTTGAATGTTTAACGATTGTGTGCTTGTAACTACATAAACCAGGGGTGGGCAACTTTTCTAGTCGGCGGGTCATATGTGGGACAATAAAGTCCGCACTGATTGGAAGAGCAAAAAAAGGTCCTCGGCTTGATTCACGGTGGATGTTCATGCTTCTGCAAGTGCCGGTGGGCCGCATAAAATGGTCAAAACTCTAGCTTTGCTTCAACTAACGTACGCGGACCGAAACCGGCCCGCGAGACGTATATTGCCCATGCCTGACATAAACTAATGTCTGGTAATGTTACAGTATATCAGCTAAGCTATAGTAACAAACGTTGCAAAACATACTGCAGGTGACTGAAACTGGATCATTTAAGCTTTACACGATTCAAATGCTATGGATTGTTGGCGTATAAAACAACTGAATTTTTTACACTGAACAGAGTTCCCCTAGTTCCAATTTCACCAAGGCACCCCTGTGAATAAGCTACGCTAATGTAAATCACAATCCGCTTACAGGCATGAAAATTGGGTATAGCGTAAATGTGTTTTGCCCCTGCTGGCTGTGAAACTATCAATCAAGTCTCACCTCCAATAAACTGCCTCTTAGACTCCAAGTCCTCACTACCCAGCAGTATTTCCATGCGGCAACACTAGTAATAAAGCTAGGTCCAAGCTAAACTACAAGAATCTCTGAAGAGGCTTGAATTCCAGGTCCACGAACCAGTGGACTACCACGCCCTGGTGCACATGAACCAAGTACCCAGGTGTGGAAAAATAGCGTGGGAAAGTGGAATCATTACCCTTATTTGGAGTTTTGTCTATAAAGAGAGAATACTCCGACAACAAAAATCCTGCTCCCTTGCAGATCGGTCTATTTGGACTAAGGCAGTAAACCGGAATCCCGACAGAAAATCTGGAGACGAGCCTCATAGGCGGATGTACCATCATTGTTTAAACTTCCGCCAACTCCTACAGTTGTGTTGGCACCGACGGTATTTGCTTGCCTTTCCCTTGGATCTTGTCAGTAACGCTGGGAAGGGACCCTGGAAACTAAGCATTGCATGATTTTCGTACCACCCGCCAAGGCCCACATTTGAAGAGGACACTCTAGCTTTGCTTCAACTAACGTACGGGCACAACACGGAGAGCAAGAGTTACCAGTTGTAGGCCACTCTAGGAGTTACTTTCGACTGTAAGATTCCTGAATTCCATGGGATAGTTACCGCCTGCCTCAACTCGGGCAGCCCTCGGGCAAAAAGGTACTTCCTTACCACAACCCGATTACTTCATAGGGTGCAAAAAGTGGGACAAAATTGACATGCAGATCGTAAAACCCAACACCACGCAGACAAAATACTCAGCTCTTCAAATAGCGAACTAGAATGCCAGAAATATGTGCCCCGGAAGCATTCTCAACGCGGTCGCAGGTGATGTACGAAAGACTGCCGTGATTGACAGAAAACTCCATTGTAAAAGCTTATATTTTGCAGATTTTTGTAAAAGAAGCTTATATTTTGCAAAAAAAACAAACAAGCAGTTCATTTTTCCATGACTGAAAAAGAAGTACCTCATACTGTGTTACAGAATTCGGCCCATTGGAGAAAGTCGGGTTATATGGTACGCTTAAGCTCTCAGGAAAATTGGCTGGTTGTAAAGCGTCAACTATTTGCTGCTATGATGCGCCCTGCTACCCACATTATACATAATAAAAGCGACGATCCCAACTTCAGTACTTTAGTAACAAGAAAAATTTTGTGCGGCCCGTATCCCCCGACGAATTTTTGCTGAGACGGGTGATATAGACCATCACCTTTTTGATAAGAAATTGTAATGTGGCAACACTGCTTGTGGTATGTATTTTTGCGCCTTTTTACGTTTTTTGTTCATTTACTTCGAGTCGCATGATAAGAAACTGATTAACCTGATTGATTGTGTACAGCATATAACAAGTTACAGTATATCAGCTAAGCCTCTTCTGCAGCAAGGCGGGTCGTTTGTTGAGAGACTACATATAGACCAGGCTCGCTAAAAAATAATCATCCTTTATTGGCAATGCAATTATGATGCACGTATATAGCCTACAATATAATACAGTACTAATATGCAAAACTACACTACAAAATGGTGTTTCAATATTAGTTGGATAAGTTGATTCAAAATTGGTCCAAACAGCTACATAAATAATGCTATTTTTTATGAGGAAAAGCTGAAAAACAAAAAACTGCAGTCAGCACAAATCGCACGTGCTTTCACTGTACGCCATGTTGAAAAACAGCCGTCACGCAACCTTTGACCTTCTTACGCAATGAACAATTTCATTCATTTAATTCTTGTAAAGGAAGTTAAGAACTGGTACATATCACTCTGCTGGTCCGTATCACCCAACTTGACCCTACCTGCAAAGTCACATCTATGATAATTCCAAGAATTCCCAAATGACATCTTAAAGCGGCAAAAACATCGGAGTTTTCCTCAGCAGAACATTTTAGGATGGAGCCTGTAAATAATTAGAACTCATGAAATCGTAAAACCTAAGCTATTATTTGTAAACTTTAATATATATACTTATGCTGACGTTGCGGCTCACTTCTGTGCCGTTTTTGACGCCATAGTCTAGAGATGTAGACGGATTTAGATTAGACCCTGTAATTGGACAGGGTTCGTAATTTTACCGGATTTGAACTGAATGGTGATTTTTATATTTTGTGCCAATAAGATTTGGACTAAAAATATTAGACTTGATGTGATGTTATAATTATTCACACTATTTGGGTTAAATTCAAACAATGCGTAGGATATTTTATTTGTACCAACAAAAATTTCAATAATTGGGAATGTCTTGTTAATAGATCACTTAAAACTTGAATACGGTTATAAAATTTAGGATTAGGATTTGGTCTTGAAGGTTACGTATTTAGAACGGATTTAAAATGTTAAGTGTGCATGTCACTGTTGTAAGCTGCAGTGGTACAGCGAGGGGGGAGCAGACGCATGGGGGCACATAACTTGGTATGTCAAGTTATTTCATATTCTTCACGTTTAAATATTTTAGCAAAATTTATCTAAAGTTGCATGAAATTGAATACTGTTAATATTGTTAATGATAATACTGTTAATATTGTTAATGATAATGTTAATACTGTTATTGAAATTGAATATAGGGTCACGCAGCCATGCCTAGTCTTTTTGACGGGCATGCTTCAACGATTACCCGTTTTGCTGCGTGTGCCCTTTTCCGCGCTTTTCCAATACTTATTATGAACGTGTGTTTATAACGTAATGGAGTGCGGAAATAAAAACGAATTGATTGATTGACTGTTCCGAACTTTCAGTTTTGTAAGTGCAGTTGGCTTGACAAAGATTACACTGTCCAACAAAAATTTTGTGTCTGATAATCTGAGGAGCATGTAAGGGTAACTTTCGGGCGCTGAATCAAAATTTGCAATCACATTTTTTCTATAACGTCTAGTTTCTGAGCAGTGGCGCCGCCACGGAAGCAAGTTGCCTCCTGACTTTTGTTTTGGGCTGTTTTTCCAGTTCGTGCAAATCCGCTGAAAAAAATTTTCGAGGGTATACCCCCCGACCCCTCCCCCCCAAACTTTTGTCGGTTCGTTGTTCCACTAATGAAACAAGCCGTGAAACTGTGCGGTTTCACCAGTGAAATTTTTGTTTCAAACATAAACTGACCAGGCTTACCGTCCGTTTTATACTGAATGTGTCAATGGCCTTTGTTACGTCACAGAGGCAAGGTAGCCTAGCAGAAGTCAAATGTATTCTACAGCAGTGTGTCTCAATCGCCGATCCGCGGACCAGCAGCGGTCCGTGTCCACTTTTTTGCCGGTCCGCCGAAATAAATTTTAATACTATACCTTAATTCGAAATTTGGCTTTTTATTATTAACAACTAGGCTACGCGCGCAATACTTTTTTGCAGTCAGCAGACTAGTTCATATGCAGTATTGCACTACGTATGCACTGCCCATTCATTTGGTTTGCATTTAATTCTCATAAAAAGTCATTTGAGGTGAGCTGAAACTTTCGCATAACCACTCAATTACGACAAGTTGTTGTAGTTACTACCGTCATATTTTATCATTTTGGAGCAGGCATGAATAACATACGGCCCGCAGGACTTTTTTTTGCACTTCACTGATATTTTCAGAGGAATACAAGACATCTGAAGACGTGTAGACCTTTTTTTGCTCTTCCAATCAGTGCAGCCTTAAACTAAGCTGTTACAAAAGTTGCCCAGTTGCCCATCCCTTGAAATTTAGCAGTATGGTTACCGGATTTTGATAAAACGGAAACAAAGAGCCAAGTGTTTTCCTTTCTTTTTAAAAACACCATTAATGACTATCAAGCTGGTGGTTTTAGTACTTGGTTTTAACATGCCGACTTTTGCAAGTTTTTAAGGGCCAATAACTAAAAAGCAATGCCCGGCCTACCGAACGGGAAGTCATGACGACTTCCTCTTTGGCCACGTAACGGATCTTCACCTTGCTTTTTAGTTATTTGCTTTTTAGTTATTGATCTTCACCCTGGCCACGTAAAAGATTTGACTGGAGTGGTGACGTAGGCACCAGGGATGTAGTCGAGACTGCTTAGTCCGAGACCGAGACCTTTTAATGTTTTGGAGCCCGAGATCGAGACCAGAAAATTTCGAGACCTTTTAGTCGAGACCGAGACGAAACAGTTGCGAGACTCGAGACCTAATCGAAAAAAAAATTTTGAAATCAAAATTTTTTTATTGAACAGTGAACACTAAACGCAAAAATCACAATCAAACAGAGTTTTTGCTGCACTTTAAATAAACTAACATTGAGAGCAAATCGGATGATAGCCTTGCCCGATGTGGCCGAAAAAGCAAACCACTTTGGCTAAAAACTCGTTTTACCGGTGCAAGTTGAAAAGAAAAGACTGACTTCGGAAATGAAAAATCAAATTCATTGACTTAAGAAAGGTAAAATTCAAACACATGTACGTTGGATAACCAAAATTTAAAATTATCAATAAATGATGAGCGGATTCAAATTCAATCCAACCCTAGTAAGGACGTAAACAATCCAACTAATTAATGCTGGAAAATAGTTAGGGGCTGTGATGACTCATTACAGTGGCAGTCAGAGACGAAACTGTGCGCTGACGCACCGTACATAATCCAATTAATTAAATTAAATAAAGCACTATCAAACAATTTTACAGCTGCGTAATTAGGGAACAAGGCAGATACGCAAGTTAATTTTCTTACGCCTGCAATTTATAAAATGAATTAAACTTTTTTATCGCTTTTTTCAAATCTCAACGCCTTGAAACCAAGCAGATTTTGATAAGATTTAATTATTAGAAGAATAGTTGAAATCAAATAAGTGCATGTAATTCTGGCAAACGTCTTATTGAAATCATTTTCACGGGTCAGCATCGGATAGAAAATGACGCCATAGTGACATTGGCTTTGATTCTGTAATCAACATGGAAGCGCGACTTCTTCGCTGACATGATGCAAACAACTAAAGTGCGGTACCAATAAAAGAAGTCTCCAGACGCAATTTCTGCTTCGAGACCAAGATCCAGTTGCTTCGAGACCGAGATACGAATTTTTCACCCAGTCTCGAGACCGAGACCTTAAAATTTTGGTCTCGAGACCGAGACTTGTCCCGAGACCTCCATCCCTGATAGACACACGAGTAGCTACGTACCACAAAGGTTAAATTCTTTAAGGTATATTTATCTGAAGGGATGAGTGATTCTGGCAAGATCATTCGTTCTGGAAGATGAATGTAACTTACGTGAGGGCGGCTGATAAGGGCTAATAGCCCGAAGCAGCGCTGTCCCGCTCTACGGTACGTTTTACTGAGGTGCTTTGCACTGATGGTGATGGAGTGCTGATATAGCCTCCGCCCCGAAAAGAGGAAGTCGTCATGACTTACCGTCCGGTAGGCCAGGAAGGACATTGCTTTTAGTTATTGATCCTCACCCTGACCATGTAAAGAATCTGACTAGAGTGGTGACGTAGACACACGAGTAGCTACGTACCACAAAGGTTAAATTCTTTAAGATATATTTATGTGAAGGGATGAGTGATTCTGGCAAGATCATTCGTTCTGAAAGATGAATGTAACTTAAGTGAGGGCGGCTGATGTGGGCTAATAGCCCGAAACAGCGCTGTCTCGCTCTACGGTACGTTTTTAAGGGCCACCGGTCCACAAAATTTATTTTCAACTTTTGCCGCTACGCTACATAAAAAGGTTGAGAACCACTGTTCTACAGTAGGCCTAATTCTCTTCACATGACCGCAAAACCATTGAGTCAGTATATGAGGAAGAAAAACTAAAAAGCTAGAGTTCAGTTACGTGACGAAATGACTTTATTTTTTCCCGCTTTTATAGGGGTACTATTGTTGCGTCATCATAAAATAATAAAAGTCAAAAGTCTTTTATGCGCTAGACCTCAAAGTTTTTCCGAAATATTTGTTGCTGATAAAATATAGGAGTAATGTTTTTCAATACTTTAATTTATTACGAAGTTTATCACTTTATCACAAAGCAATAAGTAGTTATCTAGAATTTAAGTTTTATGCAACAAAAAAAGTAAGTTTTATGCTATTCTCATTTCCTCAATCAATTTGAACAAAAGTACCGTATGCGCCATTAGTGGAACATCGGGTAGTAAAAGGTTAAGGTTAAATCAATTTAGAAAAATAGTTGCGTGGTTTGAACTTGTTTCAGCGGTAGCTAGATTCAAGACAAAAAAACACTTTTTGGTTTAATTATCCTACATCAGGACCAAGGAGTGAGGATAATAAGAAGAAAGATTATAATACGGATTATTGCGAGTCATACCGAAAGTCTTAAAAAATGGTATTCAGAGCTTTCTTGCTTGGCGCTTAGCATGGAAGGGAGTGTGAAGATTTCGCCTTAGTGTGGTAGACAAGACAGGTGGGTAGCTTGACTCGAAGACCAATCACTTCGTTGACTGACCAAGGCAACTTCGCTGATAAACAAGCTGAATCGAATCTAGGTAGGCTATAATTCGAATCCACAGAATTCTCAAGATATCATACGCTATGAAACATCAAACATTGAAACATATAATCAGATTTTTCTGCTTCGCACCGACTGGTGACATGTCGGTGGTCACCACCCAGGCGGCAAGTTTTAACGTGAGACCAGGCCATAGTTAGACCACTTGGCAATCGTAATCTAACGCCGGTGGAGCCGAGTTTCTCTTATTCAAGTTAAGATTTTTAATATCATCACTTCGACATAGACAGAGCGAACTTTTTCAAAATTAAAAGTCATAAAAACAAGACTGCGAAGCACGATGTTTCAGAGCAGATTAGAATCACTCATGTTGATATAGGTGGAAACGGACATTCCAGAAACCCTAGATGCTGATGAATTGGTTGAAAAGTTCTCTTCTGCTGCCCCTCGTCGCATGAACTTACGTTGATAGCATTTTTGTCAGTGATAAACCGACATTGCTGGATTGATAATTTCTTTTTGTCTCCATTTAGTGTTTACGATAAAAACGACTTAAACGTCATACATTAGACCTCTCCAGTGATTTTAAGTTTCCGTTTAATATTTACTTCGAATTGCCGCTTGTTAGGAATCAACCAAGCAGCGATTTCTCAGAGTGAAGCATTTTTCCAAGGGTAGCACAATGAAGCTTCGGTGGGTGGAAGTTGCGCCATGAGTTTGAGCTTAACCCATCACGACTGGCTACTGACAATTTGTTGCAGGCTGCTTGCGCGTTACTGCGTGGATATGTTGAAAATACGGCTGCTAATCAAGCCTAGCAGCCTACTGTTAAAACATCACGTTGCTGGTGTTAGTGATGAGCTCACGATTTTGTAGTTCTTTACTGTGGTTCTTTTTATGACAATAAAACTCTTCTGACAGTAAACAATTGCTTCTTGGTTGAATGACAATAAGTTCAGCAGGACTATCAGAAACAAGCCATCATCAACGCCTTCTTTTTCCTTCATGCTAACTTAGCTTCAGCTAACTTAAGCCAAATGCACACAGCGCGCGGTTAACGGCTGGCTTGGGGATTTCTCGTACATGACGTCATCAAGTTAAAACGTCATTTTGCCTCCCACTTTTTTTACCCTGGCGGCGCCACTGTTTCCGAGATATTGAATATATGATGAAATCTGATTCAGTGGATTCTTATTACTGTGTTCAACATGTTGTTACACCAGTGGCGTAGCCACGGGGGGGCGGGGATTACAACCCCCCGTTGAGCCTCAAATGACATCATACCTACTTCTTTTTTTGATATTTATTTCGAAGTGCTAGATATTTTGTCATATCTAATCTGGTTTGTAATTGTCATAATAACAAGAATCACGTAGCGTTGTTTCCTGAATCTTGTTTTTTGCCGTTATGCTTAAAGAAGCAATGACGCAATTTTATTAGCAGGGCAGTGCCGCTCCTGTACACGCAATTGCCCTCGGCCCCTCAGACTTTCCGTAGAAAAAAGGCTAAGCGATTTCAAGCAAAAATGATCTACGTACTGTGGCTTAAAAAAGAACTGAATCGCTAACATCTGAATATCGCTTTACCAGTTTCACCAGAAAGCATTCCCTTGACTTCCTCATAACAATCGTGCCTTATTTGCCTTCGGTATTTTTACTTTAAAGCATACCTTTTAAATTTGAGGCCATGTTTTGTTATTATACAACCAGGGGGGGATATGGGGTATGCTTCGTATGCATTCCCCCACCAGCCCATTTCAACAATGTTTTGGATGAATAAAATTTTTTCAAAATTTCGAACCTCTTTATAACAATAAGCCGTAGTCGCCTTAAGCACGCATAATCGAAACTGTACGAACAAAATGCATCATTAATGAAATACTCAAAGTTAGAGGCCAAAAATGTGACAAACTTCCTCCAAAAATTGTTTAAAAAGCACTAAAATGGCCATTAAAGCATGCAAATTTTCAAAATTTTTTCTGGGGGAGCATGCTCCTGGACCCCCCTACAATCGTTTTGGTATTTAAGTAGCTTGAAATTAACTCTGCCGAAAAAACTGCGCTTGAAAAAGTGACGAAAATTGATGCCCCCTCCCTGAACAAAATTCTGAATGTGCCCCTGACATGAAACAGTTTTAAAAGGCTCATTTACGCCTATTTTCGGGTCTAAACGTCTTTGTATTTAGTTAACATTCAACCTAATTCAAAATTACATCCCCCCCCACCAAAACTTTTTGGATCCGCTCCTATATACAACGTATGGTCAAATGTGACGTCATTTTCAAAACCCCTACCATTGCAAAATCCTGGCTACGATGGTGTGTTACACCATCCCTGAAAGTGTGAACAATAGCTGCCACTACAAATAACAATACTAATCGAACTCTATCAAAGCAATGTATATGAAAGTGATGATACAGCAAAACCAACAATAAAGAAGCATGGAAGTTAAGGGTAGAAGCATGGAAGTTAATATCTGAACTTAGCCTCTATCAAATTTACGCCGTAAGTCTTACAACGCATTTCACACTTAGCAACACCGATTGAAGGGTTAAGGTTCATGTATTTCAAATAGAAATTTGGACTTTTCAAAAGTGAAGCCAAAGTGAAAGAAGGACTGTTTATCGCGCCGAAAATTCGAAAATTACTGCTAAATGACCAGTTTACAGAAAAACCTAATGTACAGAGTTGGATGCTTGGAAATCATTTAAACAGGTTGTCGACAATTTTTTTGGCAAATATAAAGCTAAAAGATTTTGTTGAACTTGTTGAAAACCTGTTGCAATCCTACCAACGATTGGGTTGCCAAATGTCATTAAAGCTACATTTTCTCCATGCTCATCTTGAATTTTTTCCACCGAACTTGGGGGCAGTGAGTGATGAGCATGGAGAGCGTTTCCACCAGGACATTGCTGTGATTGAAAACCGCTGTAAAGAAAAGTCAAACGCTAGCATGATGGGTGACTATTGCTGGTTTTTGCAGAGAGAAAATGATTCATCTTGTATTCGCGGTGCTAAACGCCCTAAATTGTGATAGATACTCAACTAGCGTTATTTGCAAGTATGAATGAGGTCAGTTGTTTATTAAACTTTGAGTTTGTCCTAGCTCACTTTGTTCTCGTAACTGCTATGTAGGCTACTATTATTGATCATTTAGATTAATTGTATACCATTTTTGGTACACAAAAGTTATCGCAGTGATACCACTACGTAAAATTCGAACGAATATACACAATGGCAGTATTGCGTCGCTTCTATCACAAGCGACGCCTCGTTGGCCTAACGTTGGAGTTCAGAGATGGTATATCGGTGAATGTGAAAAAACTTTAAAGTTTCGCAATCAATTTCATCATTCGACTTTTATTCCTGTGATAACATACATTAAACACAAGGCAACAATCAATAATTCAATTAGCCTACAAACAAAAATAAACACGCAGAAATATCATTTTAACATTAATTGAGTTGAGATGGAAAATACTTCTTATAGCCAAAACGAGCATTATTTCATTTCTTTCACAAAATTCAGCGACGTAATTACAGGTATAGATTTTATAGCAATATTAGGAGAAGCAAACAATTTTAAATAAAGTGCGTAAAATGAGTAAACTTATCAAATCTTTGACGGACCAACGATATTTCCAACAAGCATGAGCGAACTACAACTAAGAAATTCGAACCACAAGAAGATGCTTTTCTCAAACTTAAGCATTAAATTTTATACACATACCGGGAAACCGAGCTGCAAAAAAGAACAAAGGTTTACTTGATCCCTGTCTAACTAACCACGCCTCAAAAAAACCTATTCTGCCGTAAAGTTCTGCAAAACTGCGAAAATCTCCTACTTCACTCACTCATTCACACCATGCTACTCTGTGGACTACCAAAATCAGACTGCAATCTGCCAATAGCTCACCAAGCTATAGTGCATCAGCAAGTATTTAACAATCAAGCCATCCCACAGGTCAGTGAAGCACAAAAAACACGCAAGTTTCAGAGCAGGCAATCACGAGATTCAGACACAGGCGCAATCAATGAACTCAACAGTCGACTCGAAAACATAAATCCCGGGTACAATTCCTTACGAGTTCTCAACTTTATAAACCAGACACAACCGCAAATGCAACGTACTGCCCGCCAAAAAATAAACTTTCACGACAATTTATTTTTTAACTAGAATCAGACGCATTGTTTGGTTGTACACCACCACTAGTTGACTTACCTTTATCGTCGGCTGGCAGAATCACACACAATTTTGCTATTGGCCTTATGGACTCTCCAGTTGCAGTCTTCACATCCACACTTCTTACTACACCGTGTTTGTCTGGAAAACATCGCAAAAATTTTCCGATTGGCCTATGCCCTCGGGGTGTGTTACTTTCAAGAACCAGCACGATGTCACCTTCCATCACATTTCTCTTTCTTTCGAACCATTTCTTTCGGAGAAGGATTGTTCTTGCATATTCATCCACCCATCTTTTCCAAAACTGGTCCGCTACGTGCTGCACCAGGCGATAGCGCTGATGACGAACAAAGGAATCAGAGGGATCAGTGAAAACAGGAGAAAGTCCAATAGAAGTGTCAATTCGGAGTAGATGGTTTGGGGTTAGTGGTGTTTCGGATCCCGGTGCTACAGACTCGCATAGAGGTCTCGAATTTACCATGGATTCGACCTCTAACAAGAGCGTATGCAAAGTGTCGTCCTCAATGGTATACCGCGAAAGCAATACTATCAGTATTTTGCGCACTGTTCGAATCATTCTTTCCCTGGAATCCCCCATATGACTGGATCCAGGTGGATTGAAAGACCAATCGATAGCCTTTTGTCGTAAGCAAACGTGAATTTGCCGTTGATTCCACTCCTTGACTGCAGCTTTCAGTGCTTTGTTGCTGCCAACAAAGTTTGTTCCTTTATCCGAGAATATACGCTTTATCGGTCCTCGACGAGCAATAAATCTTCTTAAGGTGTTTATGAAGGAAGATGTCGACAGATCTGCTGTCATTTCTAGGTGGACTGCCCGCGTTGTAAGGTACGTTAAAAGACAGCCGTATCTATTTATAGTACTGCGACGCTGTCTAACCATGAAAGGACCGAAGTAGTCAACACCTGTTTAAGAAAATGGAGCCTCATTAATTTGCAATCTAGCAAAAGGAAGTTCTGCCATAATTTGATTTTCTGGTTTCGCATCTCGCCGTTTGCATACTACACATTCTTTAACAACACGGCGTATGACTACCTTGGCATTTAAAATCCAATAGCGTTTGCAGACCTGGTTTAATGTAGCTTCGACACCAAAATGTCCAACCACCCTGGAATGAACATCCTGAATGATTAGTTCAGTCAAGTGATGCTTCTCTGGAACGACAGCAGGATATCTCACTTCAAATTCCAAATGCGCTTTATTTAACCGTCCACCCACTCGTGTCAGGCCGTCCACAAGGATAGGATTTAGCTTGTACAATGGAGAAGATTTAGTGACGTGTTCAAGAGAACCTTTCAGCAGACTGCCATAACATTTTGAAAAACACGTCCTTTGTACGTACTTGAGAAGACTTGTTTCCGCATCATTTAATTCTGACACTGACACAGCCGACAAATTCAGCACACTCTCAGAACACTTTAATCGCTGTCGCATAAATAGTTTCACTCGCAACAACCACGCCACGGCTAGCTTCACACGATAAAAGGAAGAGAAAAACTCAATCAATCTATCAGTTCCACAACACTCATTGTCATTCACAAAGATAGAAACCTTACCCTTTGTAGGCAAATCGAAGCTATACACCAATTCCTCATCGCATAATTGGAAGAGAAAAACTCAATCAATCTATCAGTTCCACAACACTCATTGTCATTCACAAAGATAGAAACCTTACCCTTTGTAGGCAAATCGAAGCTATACACCAATTCCTCATCGCATAATTGATTCTTCACAAACTGATTCGGCCATTGATCTGGTTGTAGCTTCAAAAAATTTGGTCCCTCAAACCACATCTTATCTTCTAGCAGTGCTGACACTCTAACACCACGGCTAATCAAGTCAGCTGGGTTCAATTCCGAAGGTAAGTGACGCCACTCGTGTATGCTAGAACGTTTCTCAATCTGGGCCAAACAATTGCGGGAAAACACAGGAAATCGCTTGGAGTCTGCCCGAATACTTTTGTTCACAATGGAAGAATCCGTCCAGTAAGTGCATTGGCAGTGTAACCCAAATTCATCTTTAACGAGACAGGCGAACTTGACTGCATCTACAGCTGCTTCCAATTCCATTCGAGGAATGGTCATGCTTTCTGAACTTGCAAGCAGAGCTTTAGCCATGACGATATTTCAATCCACGTGACCGTTTCCATGTTCCACACGAATATAGCAAACAGCAACTCGAGCCAAAGTTGAAGCATCAGCGAAGACATGGACCTGCGCATTAGTAACATCATCAAACTCTGATTGAAAACAACGTCTAATACTAAGCTTTCGCAAATCATGCAGTGAGTTTATCCTCGATGTCCAGCGAGATGTACAGGGTGTTGGTAGTGGTTCATCCCATTTTACCTTTAATTTACACAAATCTCGAAAGATCAAACGAGCTTCTACTATTACTGGCGCTACCAGGCCAAGCGGATCAAACAACCTATTCGTAACAGACAATACAAAACGACGAGTCGGCGGTTTATCTTCAATGAACACTTCAAACGTAAACGCGTCCTTGTCAATATTTCAGTTCATTCCCAGCACCCTATTTTCAACATTACTTAGACATAAGTCCTGTACAACTTTTGCTCTTTCTTCTAAGGGAACGGTTTGCATCACTTCTTTAGATGAAGAGATCCACTTTGTTAGTTTAAAACCTCCCTTTTGCATCAAGTTCCGCTAGTGATGGATCAATGTTACCGCTGTCTCTACGCTATCTGCAGATGTTAACAAATCGTCAACGAAAAAAAGGACTTTAAGACGGTTTCAGCCACATTAGGCGGAAAAAATTTGCCGTATTCTTTTGGAGTTTGTCGTAACGTAAATACTGCGCAAGAAGGGGAAGATGTGGCACCAAACAGATGAACCTTCATGCGGTACAAAACGGGTTCTGCATCTAAGTTTCCTTCAGGCCACCACAGGGCCGAAACTAGGCAATGCGGGCCCCCCCCCAAAATCATCTTTCGGGGCCCCCTAAAATATTTTTTCTTGGATGGTGATGCAAAAGAGCGAGCCCCGAAGGGGCGATGCCAAGCTAGGGGGGTCTGGGGACATGCCCCCCCAGAAAATTTTGCGGAATTTGACCTTATTCTGGAGGCTTTTTGTGCGTTTTGAGCCTTCGAAATTCCTCAGTTTTAGCAAGGTTTAGTAGTCTGTTTAACTAGGTCCCTTCCAAACCCACTAAAATAATGCTGCAAGCAAACCCTCCTCTAACATTTCGCTACCTATGCGAAGAAAAAACGTTTTTAAGGCTTATTTTTGCGCCTTTCACTTGAGGATGAGGGACCCTTGGTATGCTACTAAACGTTTGTTTGCTAGTTTTGCGACTGCTATTTTTTGAAAAATTTGCAGGGGCCCCCTATGGTCAAAAGTATGAATATGGTATGGGGGCCCCACAAAGCGTGAGTTAAGACAAAAAATATATTGAATCTTAGAATAGGCCTATTTAAGGCACCTTTATCATACGTTGAGTAAATAGTACTACGTACTGACTATTTACGGGGCCCCCTTTTTGTGCGAGGCTCCCCCCGGTTGGGGGGTTCGGGAGGCGCTAGTTTCGGCACTGGGCCACCATAAAAAACGTAAAGAATCCCGGTCTTCTGGTGAAACGAGAACCTGATAAAACATTGCTTCGATATCAGAAACAATCGCAATCTTATTTTTGCAAAAACGTAGCAAAACTTTAACCAGCTTATTTACCAAGTCTGGCCCGTTCATGAGGTTTTCGTTAAGCGATGTGTTATGACTGCGAGCAGCGCAGTCGAACACAACTCTCACCTTTTCAGGCTTTCTGGGATTTATAACAGGATGGCGAGGTATAACCCACATTCGTTCAGACAAACCTTGTTCAGCATCACCATCCGGCACTCGCTCTGCATAATCTTTCTTTAGGGTAATGTCCATCTGCTCTTGATTCTTGTCTTTCAATTGCGAGTCTCGCTGCAACCTTCGCTTAACTCCCCATTAAGCGATTTTGAGCCATCTGCATACTATCAGGCAACGTTACGGCAGCGTTTTTCCATAATAGTGGTAATTGATAGTGGCCGTTTACTTGGCACACTGATCTGGACATAAGATCGTAAGCCGCAGTGTCTTCTCTAGAGTACTTCAGGCCAAACTCCATAAGCTCACGCTTCGACTTTAACCACTGCATCAGTTCGTCGACGTTAGTAGTGTTAAAGTCAAAGGGCGACGGAAGCACTTCTCCATCATCAGTAACCAACAGATCGTTCAGATCCGATAAGTTTCCAGGGACTCTGTACCCGCTCATAAACATATTTATTTGAGCCAAGGAGCCATGAGAAAACTGCTCTTTTTCCCAGTCCGGGCCTTTTAGGATCCACCCTAATGGCGTCTTAACAGCCTGAGGAGCTTGAGCTGGATCAGGAGCAGGTGCATTCTCAGATACTCTTTGTACTTTCTGGCAAATGCATGAAAGGAATATTTCTTAGGAGCATGAACGTTTAATAAATTTGCGAGGTAATATTGTATATTTTTATGGCAAAATTTACAAATTTAAAGTAAATGTAGCCCGCTGAAAACACTATGCAAATGCAATCAATGTGGCCCGCTGTGCTTCGCCGGTTCCCCACCCCTGATCTATAGTCTATAAAACCGGTAGTCTAAACTGCAGTCGTTTTAAAACCCGCGTCTCGTGTGAAACGTTCCATTTATTCACATTCAATTTCATGGTCGCGCGTTTAAACTAGTCGCTCATAAGTTGCGTGATCACGCGACCAAGATTTCTGTCGCGCGACCAAATGCGCGACCGCGACCTCGTGTGAAAAGCTCCATTTAAAGCAATGCAATGGTCTGGTCGCGCGTCTTCACTTTTTTGCAGTCGCGCGACTGTGGTCGCTCGTGTGAAAGGGCCCTAAAATTCCATCTAAATAAACAGTTTTAGATTGAAGCAATAGTTGAGGGTGGAAGAGTGACTCTTGTCAAGAGTTCGTGGCACAACTGAAGAGACCAAATTCATATAAAGTTGAAAGCAGTTGCTCCTGTGCTAGCTTTCACATGCCGGCTTTCTTACGACATGTTATGAACCACCGATTTCCTTCAGAAGCATATATGCGAAGAACGATGGTATTCCTATTAGACTCCCATGCTTTAAGACGGTTTCTTCTTATGGTGATTTAAAGCCATCAAGATGTTGTTTCTGAGGCGTTAATATTCAAGGCTCCCACAAGTTCTTTCAATCCACAACATTGAGGCTCAAGCGATGATCAATTAAAGTTTGAATCCTAACGGTGAGTTGCCATAGCGTTTCCGTGGTCCACCGCGAAGAAGACACCTTTGAAAGATTCTGAGATGCTTTTATTTTGTGGTACCGATATTTGAAGAATTGGGGAACGACAACCTATCCCTCCCATTTTCACGTGGGGAAGGGTTGGTTGATTACATCGTAAGGTTTGGCTGCATCTCATCGCACTATAGTATTAAAGTGCCTTCTGCAAGGAGCTCAATTTGGAACGTCGAAGCATCGGACAACCTGATTTGAAGTCCAAGATCAAGTCAGCGTTGGTTGACTATCTATGTTGGCATAATCCAACTCGTATAACTTCATAATGAACATCAGCTTAAGGAGTCCGATAAATAGTTGTGCTGTTGCTAGGCTAACCATTCACGGCTAGCGTCGTGTTGATTATTATGGTATACTGATAAGAGCTAATAAGCTCGAAACGTGTTTATAACTATAACAACAAGTGTTAGTCTGGTACAATAGTGGTCAGGTGGATTAATTACACTGGCCAACAAAAAAAAATTTTTTTTCGAGTGCCATAGATATTTTAACGGTTTTAGGGTAATTTTGGGCCACTGAGTCCGAAAATGACATCCGTTTCTGTGAATTGGCTCTAGTTTTTGAGATGTCGATACTTTTCGTTTTTGACAAAGGGAAAAATAGTTAACTTTTGTATCTGCTAAATATGAACACAAATATCAATAACATGCATACTGGAAATGTCTCTTAGGTAGTATGCATTCCTTAGTCTCTATATCAGGTAGTGTAATATGTCTAATTTTTGATGTAGCATTCAATTATTTCAGTATAGTAAGTTAATGAAAACACTCTTTCGCGATTTATTACTTCAGACTCCATTTTCCATAGAATACGTTATTTAGCTGTGTGAATGTTGTTGTGTGGTATCTTTAGCTTTAGAAGTGATTTCCTCAGCTTTCGGAAAACTGTACACCATCAGACAGTAAACCAGGTGATAAGAGTGCAACAGTAGGCTTATCATTCTGATAAGCTGCAGTTTCTTTGTGATGCTCACCGCATGTCCGTCTGCACTCCCTTCAGCTATCATGTCATGGCAGATCATGTCAGTATCTCATTTTGTAGCTATATTTTAGTAAACTAATACTTCAAAGTTTAATAGCTCTGTAACCAGAGAATGGAATATTATCAGTCTAGTTTGAACTCATACTCACGTAACTAAAGTTTGAAAATTATGGAGGGTTTTGCAATTTAAGTAAGAATTGGGTTTATTGGTGAAGGTTTGACCATGCTTAGATTAGCCACTGATACGTATGTATTTCCCTATAACTAAACTGATAGTGACAACCTGTCGCAGTTTAGTACAGTATTTATTCTTTATCACAGATTTATATGTACTTTGGATATTGAATTCTACATATTGATTTAGCTGTGTTCAAGAGCTATGAGTTCATCACGAAGAAGCTGTTGCAATGATCCTGACAAGTTTTGTTACATCTGTGGGCAATATACATTCAAAAAATAAAGGAAAGCTATCACTGATTTTGCGAGGAAAGTGTATCTTGCGTATTTTAAAGTGAAGCTTGGTGACCAAGATAAGCCACGGGCACCTCATATTGTCTGCAAAGCATGTGTAGAAAACTTGAGAAAGTGGACTAATGGTACGCTTGCAAGTCTTAGATTTGGTGTACCGATGGTTTGGAGGGAACCAAAAAACCATTTCGATGACTGGTACTTCTGCTTGGTGGACCTAAAAGGATTTAATCGTCACAAGAAAAATTCTTGGAACTACCCCGATTTAGAATCTGCTCGGCTACCTGTGCCTTATGGTGAGGAAGTACCTGTGTCTGAATTTAGTGATTTACCTGACATATCCATGGGATACGATGAGTTTCATGAAGAGGTAGAAAGCTCTGCAAGTGACAGCGTTGGAAGTGAGTTTGAAAGTAGTTCATCAGTTCCGAAACAATTCAAGCAGGAAGAGGTGAGTGATCTTGTCAGGGATCTCAACTTATCCAAAGAAGCAGCAGAAATTCTTGCATCCCGACTCAAAGACAAAAACTGCCTTAGAACAGGAGCTTCGATAACATTCTAACGAACAAGAGAAAAAGAATTACTTCCATATTTTAGCGAGCAAGACGAACTTGTTTACTGCAAAGACATTGAAGGGCTTCTACTAAAAATGGGAGTGCCACAATATAGAGCTCCAGAGTGGCGCTTATTCATAGACAGTTCAAAGAGAAGCTTAAAATCTGTATTGCTACATAACGATAACAGGTATGCATCACTCCCAATTGGCCATTCAACAAAACTAATGGAAGCCTACAGCAACATTAAAACAGTATTATAGAAACTGGATTATGACTCTCACCAATGGTTAACCTGTGTAGACTTGAAAATGGTGAATTTTTTGCTTGGCCAGCAAAGCGGCTTTACAAAATATCCATGTTTTATCTGCCTGTGGGACAGCCGAGCGCGTGATGATCATTGGGTGAAAAAAGAATGGTCTCCTAGAGATTCCATGAGAGTTGGTGAAGCTAACGTGATCAACGAACCTTTAGTTGCCAGAGAGAAAATCATCCTTCCACCACTGCATATCAAACTTGGTTTGATAAAACGGTTTGTGAAAGCCTTGCCTGTAACTGGGGATTGCTTCAACTATATTTGCAGAGCATTTCCTGCTTTGACCATCCAAAAGCTGAAAGCAGGCATTTTGGATGGTTCTCAGATTCGCAAACTCATAAAAGATCCATGTTTTGTGCAGTCTATGACAGACACGGAGTCCGCTGCTTGGCAATCGTTTGTTTTAGTCACACAGAACTTCCTTGGAAACCGAAAAGCTGAAAATTACCAAGAGTTGGTGTAAGTAAGTAAGTAAGTAAGTAAGTAAGTAAGTTTATTTGTTTACGCTGACACAGTTCCACATAGCTAATACAAATTAGCGAAAAACAAGCATTTAAGTCAATAGGTTGGCAACCATGCAGCAGCAAAACTGGACAGCGAAAGACCGTTTCACGGTCATCAAAGTCAAGCTGCCCATGACATATAAAGATAAGACATTCGAAAAAATTGACAATGAGCAAACGAACAAAAAAAAAAAAAAAAAAAAACAAATAAACGACATCATTTGATGAGTAGAGGCTGTGACATCAGTATTTAGCAATTATTTGTTTTTTAAATTCTTTGGCAAATCTATACTTGGACATTAATTTCAAATTTTGTGAAATATCATTCCAAATTTTAGCTCCAGTATACGTGCACGAAGATTGCCCACTTTGCGTATTTACTCGTTTTATGAAATAGTTTTTATTAGTTACGGATCTTGTTACATATTTGTGAGAAGCGTTAGTTGGGGTGAAATAGCTCTGAAAACTCTCAGGCAGTGTGTGATGGTGAAAAGAATGCATGAATTTACCAACTTCTAGTTTAAATATGTCAGGTGCTTGTAGAATGTTCATTGCTTTGTACAGGACACTCATTTTGACATGGTCTTTTAACAGTTTGAAATTAATAATTCGAATGATCTTGTTTTGCATAACCGTTATTTTTTGCATTAAAGTTTTATCGGCGTTGCCCCATGCCAATACTCCATACTTTAGATGAGGGTATGCAAATGTATAATAGAGGTTAATTAGTGTTTGTCGATCTACATAATGTCGGATTTTACATAAGATTCTCGCTGCACTTGCAAGTTTTTTTATAACATTTTCAATTTGTAAGTTCCTTTTTAAAGCTCGGTCAATGTGGATTCCCAGATATTTTGCATTGTTTTGTTCTTGAATTGTCAGCTCTCCCATTTTTATATTAATTTCATTTAATAGCTTTCTTTTACTCCTTGGCTGAGTAATGAAATAAGTTGTCTTGGAGTAATTAATAGACAGTCTATTGTATATCATCCAATCATTAATGCCATTTAACTGTTCATTTACTTGTTGTTGAAGGTGATCAATATTTCTGTTTTTCAACATCAGTACTGTGTCATCAGCAAATAAATTAACGTAAAATTTAGTATGAAGAGGTAAGTCATTAACATACAGCAAGAATAGTAAAGGACCCAAGGTTGATCCCTGTGGTACACCACATTTAATCACGTTGTTTTCTGACTGAGCACCATTACATTCTGTGTACTGCTGACGATTACTTAGGTAGCTAGAAAAAAGGTCATGCGTATTGCCTCTAATGCCATAAGCTTCCAGCTTTTTTAGAAATATTTTGTGATTGACCGTATCAAAGGCCTTTGACAAGTCTAGAAATATACAGCATGTAAAATATCCTTCGTCAATATGCAATGTTAATTTGTTCGTCAAATCAACAATGGCCATTTCAGCAGAATGGCCTTCTCGAAACCCATAGTGCTGAGTGGAAATAATATTATGTTTAGTCAAAAAATTTTCAAGTCTAAAATAAATTAACTTTTCAAAGACCTTTGATATTGGTGACAGGAGTGATATTGGCCTATAATTAGTAGCTACATTTTTTGGGCCACCTTTGTATGCTTTCCAAGTTCAAAGATTTAGGTGTGAAGATGAGTATCAAGATTCACTATCTCTTCAGCCACTTAGATCGTTTTCCCGCAAACCTCGGTGATCTAAGTGAAGAGCATGGAGAAAGGTTCCACCAGGACATTAAAGTCATGGAAGAGAGGTACCAGGGCAGGTGGGATGCTCACATGATGGCTGACTACTGTTGGAGTCTTCAACGTGACTGCTTGGCCGCGTCATATTCCAGGAAGAAGAAAATTTGTAAACATCGACTAATTTTTTTCTTGATAGATTAATGCACTTTGATAGCTTACTCAATATGCTTGGATCTTTACTGAAAGTAGTGTTTGTGCTTTGACTCAACCGGTTTTTGTATTATAAAAATCTGTTTATTGCTAACATTGCCTAATTTTCTGATTTTTTGCTTGTTTTTCATATTAAACATGGTTTACATACAAAAGACTTTCTGCGATAACGGTTGCTGTCTTTCATGGTATAGCATCAGCAATGAAAGAATATTGTGTGGATATGCTTGAGAAGACGGATACAGCCTTATCAAAGTAGTAGCATAAAGAAATTGCCAATGCTAAAATTTGCATATGTTTAGCAATTTTTTGAAACAAAAGTATGGAATATCTCAAAAACTAGAGCCAATTCGGAAAAACCAATGCCATTTTCGGATTCAGCAATATCAAAATACCCTAAAACTATTGAAACTTTCCTGGCACAAAAATGTGTGTTGACCAGTGTTATCAAGCAGTTTTCCGTCTGAAGAAACAGTTTTAGATTGAAGCAATAGTGGATCCTAAATATCAGCATAGAGAACAGACGTGTTTTTTGGTCACAAATTTGCAAGCAACAGCAGTCTGTTTTTTGGTTGCAAATTTTGCAAGCAACAGCAGTCTAATCAAAATGCCAACTAGGTCTTCACAAAGCGATGAAGGTTTGATTAACAAATGTTTGGTAATGCTAACGCCTAAGATCCAAAGCCTTGTAACAAAAGAATTAGAAGCACAAAATAAGGCGCAAGCTGAAGAAATTGCAGTCTTAAAAGCTGAAATGGCTGAATTAAAAGACAGTCAACAATTTATTTCGGCGCAATATGAGGAATTAATAACCAAATACCAAGTGTTAGTTACCAGCTGTAAGGAACAGAAAAATGAAATAGCATAGTGTGCAAGTGATAGCATGCAAGTGATCCACTAACATCATCTATGCTATCACTTGCACACAATGTCCAAAAGCAGTGTACATTGGAGAAACCATGCAAACACTACGGAAAAGCATAAATGGACACAGGAATGATTACGTGCACAACCGCAACAAACCAGTGGCTGAACATTTCAATTTGGACGATCATGACCTGGATAACCTCATAGTTATGGTTTTGAAGTACTCAACATCTAACAGCAAACAGGACCGGTTAATACAAGAACAAAAGTTCATTTTTATGTTTGACTGTGTTAATTTAGGATTAAATAGAGACCTAGCATTTATGGCAAACTATAAAAGTGAAATTTTTGTATAGATCTAATCCATTACGCTCTCTCTTTATTTATTCATAGACTTCCCACTACTTACGTATTGCAACTGTCACCTTATCTTGAACTTTGCTATATTTACATTCACGCCTATGACATCACAATGTTCATGTTTACTATAATCACCCCAGTTTTGTTTTTAATTTTAAATCACTATTTCTAGTTCCTCTTAACGGCAGCGAGTGTATTAGCTTTATCCTCTAGCAGTTGATAGTATGAGCTTCTAATTATTTTCTCTTGAGTGAAGTATAGAAACTAAGATTATAGGATAGGCAGACAGGCAGAGCTAAATAGTTATATTTCCGTCCTTCCATTTTTGATTTGCTCTGGTCGCCATCATTTCCTCGTTAGACAGGAAGATAGACAGATGGACTCTAACCTCTCACACTTCCACGAGGCTCACTGTTTCCTGCTTCTCCCAACCTACGAGGTTAGTACTTTATTTTGATTT
The DNA here is from genome assembly GCA_964006365.1 of Trididemnum miniatum. Lineage (NCBI taxonomy): Eukaryota > Metazoa > Chordata > Ascidiacea > Aplousobranchia > Didemnidae > Trididemnum > Trididemnum miniatum. Next base: position 5,304,714 of record OZ023249.1, read on the forward strand.
TTAGCCCGCTTCATAGACATTAGACTTTTTTTAGCTTAGGATTTTTGCTTACTATCGTTAGTGCTTATATGTTTTGCAGCCACCTGATGAAGCCAGCGTTACACTGGCGAAAGCTCGAGCCTATTAATAAATGAATGTTAGTCAAAGAGTGTCATCATTTTTAACAGTTTACCATTAATTATGACTAACACGGCTAACCCCCCTGTTGATTTGAATTATATCTGTGATTGAAATAGGCGATTGCAAAAACAACAATGCTATAATAGTAGGTTCCATTCGTAGACATCCTCGCCAAAATATTTTTAACTTTGAATGTGCATTCGCTAACTCCATAAAAGCATTAAAAGCCAAACAGAATTACTTAGTTTTTGGTGACTTCAATATCGATTATATGGATTCGAACTCCATTACCAGCGTTTCAAATTATGTAAACCACATAAACAATCTAGGATGTGCGCAACTAATTGATAAGCCCACCCGTATTTGTAATACCACAAGTACTACAATTGACCACATTTATATCAACGTGACATTTACGAGTGATATATCCGCCGCAATTATTCGCCATGACATTTCTGATCATTTACCGACTTTTGTAGAACTGAAAACTGCCCACATTACCAAAAAATCCACCGGCCAGTTGTTCAGAAATTTCTCATCCGATGGCATTGAATTGTTTCTTACAGAACTAGAATCGGAACTAGCTTAACCAAGAAAGTAAAGAATCAAACCTTACTTCTTCAATTGAAGTTTTAACTAAACTTACAAATAAGCACTTCCCGCTTACAGCTCAACTCGCAAGCAATTTAGGGTAATAAAAAACCCCTGGATCACTAAAGGCTTGCTCGTATCGATAAAACATAAAAACAAAGTTTACGGGCAGTATATCAAAAAGAAATGTCCAATCTTCCTAGCTAATACAAAAAGTACCAAAATAAACTCACGCATATTAAAGAAGCCTCTAAACGAAGTTATTACAGTAGCTTAATTAATGCCAGTAACAGCTCTACTAGCACTTGGAAATGTATCAATAAAATTTTGCGCAAACAAAAACCAACCTCTGCCTTACCTCAATCGCTGAATGTTAACAAAAAATAATTCCCAGAAATCAGTTAGGCGTTTATGTAGTAATACTTCTAATATTTTGTTAATGGATGATAGAATGGATATAGGTCTATAGTTGCCAACTTCAGATTTGCAGCCTTTTTTATGCAATGGTACAACTTTAAAAATATCAGGATAGTAACCTGTTTGTAAGCAGGTATTGAATACTTGAGTTAGGTTGGTGGCAATAAGATGTTTAGCGCGCTTGATTAATCTGACAGGAATATCAAGAAACCCTGGGGATTTACTTTCTTGAAAGTGGGATATTATGCCTACAATCTCGTATTCATCACTAGGTTGCAAGTATATAGAGTTACTTATCTTTTTACCCATATATTGTTTATGATTGGATGTCAGATTTTGCAAATTAGCAAGATTTTTTTTACCAATGCTCACAAAATGTTTATTTAGCTCATTATAAATTTCTTCTGGGTTTGAGGTTAACTCTATTAAGCTCTATTGACCTGGAAAAATCATATAGAATATGTAGTTAATAAACTGTCAGCTGTTGCTGGTATACTAAGCAAACTTAAACATTATGTTCCTTGTGAAGTACTGAAAACTGTTTACTACAGCATAGGATTTCCACACTTGTATGGGGTGCTTAATTGGGGTAATTCGGCAAGCATATATATTCATCAAATACAAGTCCAGCAAAACATACTAAAGAGAATAGCTTTGAAAAAAGCTGTTTTCGCGTTAGGCTTCAAGAAACCCTCTGTCACAACTCTTTGAGAGCTTTGAGAAAAGTTATTTGTTTCAGTAACTCTTTTTGAGTAGCTTTGAAAAAAGCTGTTTGTCCCAGAACTGTGCGTGACTTTCCCGCGCTCGATTGAATTTGTTGATGTAACTACCGCTTCGCTGCCGTCCGAAACTGATATTTATCAATCACCATACCTTGCTTTCTCGTTTCCACTTTGACGCGATTACCCACTGAAGAGTGCGTCACGAAAAGCTTCTGGGACAAACAGCTTTTTTCAAAGCTACTCAAAAAGAGTTACTGGGACAAACAGCTTTTCTCAAAGCTCTCAAAGAGTTATGACAGAGGGTTTCTTGAAGCCTAACGCGAAAACAGCTTTTTTCAAAGCTATTCTCTAGTTCTGTACCGCCAATCAATTATTCAAAAACAAACTAATCAAAATTCTTTCCAAAACGGCAAACTTTGGAATTGGATTGACCCCTATTTACAAGCAAGTTTCTTTACTTAAAAAATATATTGCCAAATATATATGCAACGGAAATCTGTAAATTTTTCTATCGATTTATAAACAAAAAAATGCCCAAATGCTTCGATGACTTTTTTGTTACCCCCTCATATAATCACAGACACGTAACTCGTTATGCTGCGGATAATAACTTTTCTATACTGTACGCTAACAAATCTACAATTAAAAGATTCATTAAAATAGCTGGTGTTAAAGTCTGGAATGGTTTGTCGACAGCGTTAAAGAAACTTTTGTTTGTTTAGTTGCATATTTATCCTCCTATCACGAGAAAGCGATCAAAAAGTTATACGAGCTCGCTTAGGAGTTGCCTGCCATCTGTCTACCACACCAAGATGGGGAAATTCCGCTAAGTGCCTATCCCAACGGCACAACAAGTAAACTTTCCGGCTTGTTCTCCACACTGTCCCTTTAAAGCTAAACGTCAAGCAGGGAAGCTGTGAATACCAATTTTAAAGTCATTGGTCTGACCCGACTCGGAATCAAACCCGAGTCTACAGCTCAAGAGACAAACGCTCCATACCACTCGGCCATCTGAACTTACAAAAAACAGCAAGCACACATTTGATAAGCACATTAAAAACACTTTATAAATCAACAATAAGATGTAACTGTTGTTTGGTTCTAGTGTTTATACATTTTTTCTTTCTTAAACCGTTTGTGTAATATAATGATAATACTGTAGTATATAGTGTAGGCCTATTACTTTCATGTAATGTAACTTTTATTCCTCTCATGTCTACTACCCTTAATTTTTTTTTTTTTTGTAGTTCTATACTGCTGTAATTTTATGTTGATTAACATTCTCGAGGAAATGAGAGGCTGCAGACTCGGCGACCGCGCCAACTTCCTTCGTGAAATTGGACCAAAGGTCTTTCGCAGCCTCTCATTGGAAAGCAATATATATAATTAAATGAGTGTGTACGAGTTATTTTTTATTTATCGCTTTTTTAAAATAAATGCTGTTCTGTGGAGGGTGGAAGAGTGGCTCTTGTCAAGAGTTTGTTGCACAGCTGAAGAGACTAAATTTATCTAAAGTTGCGAGACATTGAATACTGTTCCGAACTTTCAGGTTTTGTAAGTGCAGTTGGTTTGACGAAGATTATTCAATCAGCATATAATGTCGAATGGGAATTCCTACTTCCGTTTTGTAACTATACCAGCTATAAAGTGAGAAAGTGTGGAAATGACAGGCACAGCAGCCCGAAAAATAGAGCGTAGAGTTGTAACGCCTAAATCACAGTAGCCTATGTACAGTGGCGTACGCAGGATTTTTCAATGGGGGGACTTCAGTGACGTCACATCGTGATAACGTAAAAATACTACGTCAACACGATGTGACGTCCTAGTAGTGTCAATTCAGATTTTTAACGTTTATAATAATTTTTTATCAAACCGGACGGTTATAGCGTAGTGTTACAGATGTCGCTATCGATGCGGAAAATTTGGAGTTCAATTCCCAGGCCGGTCAAATCAGACACAGTGTAGCCAATGGCTCGCCACCGCTGCAACGTTTCTTCGGACCTGTGTTGCCCAAGCACTAAGACGCGGGGTCGGACCCCGCCACTCGCTACCATGCTTCGGTACTGCAGTGAGTTTAATGAAAGGAGTACAGTGAAAATTTGATTTGATTTAAAAAAAGAAATTGTGTGCAGTCATAGCTACTGCATAGACACCGTATTTAAGAAAACTCCTGCTTACCAACTGCTTCGCAGCAGCAGCATTAATAACAAAAATGCAATTCAAGCAAAACACATCAGAAAAATCGGACTACCGGTATTGTTGCATATCGCATCACAATGAAAGTTTTTCGAGATCAAATTAGAAAGTTGGACAGAACAGAAAAAACATGATAGCAATTTCGGCAAGCTTTGCACGAAGAAGAGTCGGTTTGTTTCAACATTAAGAAAGAATTCATTTTTCTGCAATCGTCAAGGAGGGGTGACTCCCGGCCCCCTCCCTTGCATACGCCACTGGGGGTCATCTCTGCGACTTAGCGACTGGGAACACAGAAACGTCGCAGCGGTGGCGAACTGTTGGCGACACTGTGCCGATTTGACCGGCCCGGGAATCAAGCCCCAGACCTTCCGCACCGATAGTCTGTGCGCATGACCACGAAGCTAACGGCCGGTACCGGTCCAGAAATTGAACCCAAAACCACCCGCGCCGATAGCGATGTCTTTGGTTAACCCCAACTGGCTGGTTTAATTAACTAAAAGTTATGACATCGCAAGCGGAGCATCCGCCTGCGTTGCAACCATTCTCTTCCAAGAATACCTCCTGCGCTGGAACGTTGTGTTTTCCAGCCTTGATAGCCGTTGAGAACAATCGTTTCATGACATCACAACACCACTCCAGCTTTAACAATACCCATTGACTTTGTCACTAGCGTAGCCAGGATTTTCCAATATGGGGGGGAGGGGTTGAGAATGAAATCACATTTGACCATACGTTGTATACAGGAGCGGATCCAGAAAGTTTTGGTGGGGGGGTATGTAATTTTCAATCAGTTTGAATGTTAACCAAATGCATAGACGTTCAGACCCAATAACGGGCGTAAATAAGCCTTCTGAAAATGTTTTCATGTCAGGGGCGTATTCAGAATTTTTTCAGGGAGGGGGCACCAATTTTTGTTGCTTTTTAAGCGCAGTTTTTTTCGACAGATTTAATTTTAAGCAACTAAAGTAACAAAAACCACACCAGGGGGGTCCGGGGGACTGCTCCCCCGAAAATTTTTTAAAAATTTGCATACCGCAACGGCCATTTTAGTGTTTTTTGAACAATTTTTAAGGAAAGTTTGTCATGTTTTTGGCCCCTAATTGTGAGAGCTTCACCAAATATGATGCATTTTGTTCGCACAGTTTCAATTATGCGTGCTTTAGGCAACTACGGCATATTGCTATGAAGAGGTTCCAAATTATGAAAAAATTTTATTCATTTAAAAGATTGTGGAATATGGTGGGGGAATGCATGATAATATACTGATAATAGGCTATACTGAAAATGATAAGATACTGAAGAAGGCAATGATGATGGAAGTGAAAGGACAGCGAAAGCGAGGACGGCCAAAAATGACATGGGAGAGACAGGTGGAAGAGAGTGTGAAGGAAGTCGAGTTGAAGATCGAAGAAGCTGCAGATCAAACGAGATGAAGGGAAGATGTGAGAACAATCGCTGAGGGGATGAGGTGTATTCGGCCACCTTCGGTGAGAGGAAAAAACCGAATTAAAACTGGATTGATGATGATGAATGCATACGCAACATACCCCACATCCCCCCCAGGATCCGCCCCTGGTAGTATAATAACAAAACATGGTGTCAAATTTTAAGAGAGATGTTTTAAACCAGAAATACCGAAGACAGTTAAGGCACGATTGTTGTGAGGAACTCAAAGGAATGTTTTCTGGTGAAACTGGTAAAATGATATTTAAATGTTAGCGATTTAGTTCTTTTTTGAGCTACAGTACGTAGATCATTTTTGCGTGAAATCGTTTAGCCTTTTTTCTACGGAAAGTCTGAGGGGCCGAGGGCAGTTGCATGTACAGGAGCGGCACTGCCCTGCTAATTAAGCATAACGACAAAGAACAAAATTTAGGAAACAACGCTTAATTGCGTCATTGCTTCATTAAGCATAACGACAAAAAACAAGATTTAGGAAACAACGCTACGTAATTCTTGTTATTATGAAAATTGCAAACCAGATTAGCAATGACAAAGTATCTAGCACTTCGAAATACATATCAGAAAAAGAAGTAAGTATGACGTCATTTGAGGCTCAATGGTGGGATTGTAACCCCCGCCCCCCCGTGGCTACGCCACTGGAGTTTGTCCTGGCTTGCATTTTGCGTTTGTCGCTGGTTCAACCGCAACCCACCAGAAAAGTTTGACTACCGGTATTATTGCATCACAATGAAAGTTTCTCGAGATTAATAAGCAAGTTGGATAGCACAGAAAAACATGACAGCAATTTCGGCGAACTGTGTATGAAAAAAGGCGGATCGTTTCAAAAAGAGAGGTTTTTATTTTTTTAAATTGTCAATGGGGAGGGGGTTGATCCCCAACTCCCCGTGCGTACGCCACTGATTCTGTGGTTTACTGATAGGCTTGCTTGCCAACTGGTGAACTCGAAATTACTTCAGCTTCCAGCACTGGTTTTGCAGTTGCACCAAAAGCATCTTACTGAAATGCAATATAACATATTTGTGGAATGTAGTCTAACGTTGAAAGCTTAGGCATATAGGCTCTACCTCTTATTTCACAATGTCGCGTTCTGTTTTGTTCTGGTTAACAACAAAATAAACTTGATTTGTACTCAATTAACATCACGTGACTCATGTGCGGAAGTGAATGAAGTAATTCTCTTAGAGAACCAGTTATGCTTAGAAGCTCGATGTCTGCCAATGAAAATGCGCTGGATCAATGCGAAAAATTTTAAAGAAATTATTACAAACGATTTCTTTCATGAAATAAACAACGATGTTGACTTTATTGCCCCTTTAAAGTTTCATGTTTATGTATATATTGAATAGCACAAAATAGCGCGGCGAGCATAGCAGTTAAAGCATCAGCATCGGAACTAGTGTGGTAATTCAATCAAACCACAAGTAAATCTGGCCAGCTGCGAGGTGGAATATCATGTAAATTATGATTCAGTGAGTACTGGTAGCAGTGGCGCACGATTTTTCATTGTACGAGAGGTTCAGTGACGGCCTGTTGTGATGACCTATTTGTGGTAAAAGAACTGAAAAAATTTTGGACTTAGAGATCATATTGACGTCATTTTGGGTCCAGGAAAATCACAATCAGGGGCGCACCCATGGGGTAAAAGAGTCACTTGCTTACCCCAAATTTTTCTCAAAAACCGACATTGATATGAACAACGCATGTCCGTATTTTTATTATGCACATATTTTGAATAGGGCAGTTTCTTCCATCATTGTCTGGAGAAGTAACAGGCAGCAAAGCATCACAAAAAATGGCCCTCCCTACCGAAGTATTTTTAAAATCCTAAAGAAATTATGCGCAAGGGAACTCCCTAACCATAAGATTAAGGTCAAAAAGCGTATTAAGTATAATTCATCTAAATCGCAGCGTCAATATCGCAGCACATAGCGTAATCGGGGCGCTTGGGGGGCGAAGCACCTCAGCTGCTGGAACAGGTGCGTAAAAACAATTTCGCTTCCCCTTTGGGCCTCTTGAAATCTTCCGCTAGTCTGGTCTTCCTTGGCAGTATTTCGACTTTTTTTTTGTTTTTTGCACTTGAGGCATCGTCAATTAATTTTTTATATTTTAAAATTCTTTCGACAAGCTTTTGTACTATGACGCTACAGCAAACGCAAATATGCCATCCTAGGAAATTGCTTGTGGCGTAGCAACTAATTTGAAAGGGGGAGCACAAACAACAAAAGCCATCACAATTGTCTGATATATTTCGGTCACTTAACAAAATTTGATATTACTTTACCTAAAGCTAAGTCAAAAGCGGGAGGGGCATGGCTTAATTCCCCTCTTTCCCCAGATACACGGTCCTGGAAGCTCCTACTTATTCCACGTACATAATTCCAAGCTTTGTTGACATTGTTTCGCCATTGCTAGCTGAAGCTTCCGGGGGTTTAAAATGCGGGAAAACATTTTTTGCTTGTGGTTCCAAAAGTAGGAATATAGCACTGCAGAAAATGCTTTCTGCGGAAACGATTCACTGGTGATCAGTGTCGCAAACCGCAGGTTCCTGGACAAAGCGAATTGCAACTATGCTACTGGAGTTTGTCAGTACAGCAATCAGTCACATCAATATAAAATACGAATAAACTAGCTTTCGTAGAAACCGTGACAATTGTGATCAGCACAGTAGACCCGGTGCAGTGAATACTACTTGTTAATTGCTTCACAGCACCATGAATAACAAAAATGCAGTTTAAACAAAACAACCTACAAACACGGGACTACCGGCATTGTTGCATCGCATCGCAATAACAGTTTCTTCAGATTAAATAAGAAAGTTGGACAGAACAGAAAAAACATAATAGCAATTTCGGCAAGCTCCGTACGACGAAACGACGGATTATTTTAACAAAGAGAAGTTTCATTTTCTTTCCAATCGTCGAAGGGGGTTGACCCCTAAACCCTCCACGTGCGTACGGCACTGCATTTTTTTCACTTTATAATCGAAGAATACAATATACTCTGTTTTTCATCAGCTTTTGGTGCAAAAAAATCTTAATTCCTTTCTTGGTTTTATTATTTTTAGTCCAAATCCTATGTCTTTCACCGAGCTCCAAATACGCGGTTATCTGCTATGTATGCATAAAACTAAAAATCTGAGAAAACTGCATAGCACAGTATCAAGCCTAAAACTTAACAACTCCACAAATAAACGGTTTAAAAATCATCAGAACAAACCTGCAAAAAATGCAAGTAAGTCATACAAAATTTGAGATGGTGACATTTTGAGAAAATTCATAATTTTACACAAGCTTCGCACATGACTTGGTCAGGTCCTATCGAGAGATAACTTATTGAACTAATATGTATTGTATCTCCAAAATAATTGTTGTAGCATTTTGTGATAGAGAGAGATATAACTTTGGTACCGCACTTATTTTTTGCATAATCTTATTTGTTATTACCATCAGCAGTCATGACAGTGACACCAAGCACAAAAGATGAAAAAGATCCATATTTCGCTCCAGTCCCATGGCTTCCGGTTCCCATCATTCCAGCGACGGTCTGCCACGCTACCACGGCTTGGTTAGTAAGAGCCATATTGAATTTGGGAAGAATGATGCAGTTTAATTGCTCAATCGTAACTCCTGTCAAAAACAGATAAAATTAATTAATTTGCCGTTCACCCGCTTCTCCTTAGCGGGACGCAGGGGCAACTGCTCGCATTGGATTCTCCAAGCATCTCGATTCTTCACAACCAAGGGTAGATGCTCAGAGGGGATGCCAAGGCAAGACTAAGATCTTCAACGTAATTAGTTCTGGGACGGCCTCTAGACCTTCATGTCAGGGACGAAATATTCCAGTTCTCGATAACTACATCCCAGCAGTTTGGTTCAACTCAAGTACATTATATGTCCGCTGTTTCTGTTTGCCTCCCCGAACGCTTAACAACTGCGTTGGAGGGTTTCCGGTGACAGTCAGCTTGTTGGGGAGACAGTAGCATATTTTTCGAACGAGTCCCTCTACCTAAAACTTGAATGTGGACCTTTTTATCCTGTGCGCCGTCCGATGCAGTGTGGATGTTGTTACTACTTTTCATACATGCAGTGTTGGATTGCTACTTAGTCTGTTTCTCTGCTTCGACCTTACCGCCATGGATAACAACGATGGAAATAATTAAACGCTCCTACGGAATTGCTCGAAGGGCCATTGAAAACTCTAACCTTCCTCACCACGTTGATGTGACATTGGCGATAACATTAGTAAAAGCCAAATTATTCAATTTTTGTATGCCTGTTAGCAGCAGTTGGAGTGGCCAGCAAAAGTTCCAACTTTAAATACCGCTGGCAGGCCCTTTATGGCGTAGTTTTACTCAATGGATACTGCAAGCGCGAAGTTGAACACTTACCAGGGTATATTGAAGTATCAAATTTAACCCATTTATTTAAAAATTCTTAAGAGTGATTTGTGTGGTCTGCAATAACTATTAAGTCCACACTTTTCAACTTTTTTCATTACTCCCAAGTTGAGTAAACTTTTTTTTTAATCGTAACAAGTTCTGCTACTGAAGTTATTTTAAAAAATATCAACCTGCTTGCACAGTGATCTGATTATGATCATCGTCAACTGCTAAAACACGATTGAAATTTTTCATCGAAATCATGTAATCGTTGGTGCAGGCAATATCCGAAGGGGAGATTCCACCACCCACCACTTTCACCTGAATATGATGCAAGGTTAGTAACGAACAAAAACTAATCTCAAATTGTGCTCGACGACAAAATTTGTTTTATTCTGAGAACTTATGAAAGGTTATAAAAATCTTAATTCAGTAAGATTTAGTTCATAAACCTAGACATTCGGAAAAAAACTTCTGATCAAACGTCAACACAGGGTATAAAGAGAAAATTAAAATTGGAAAAAATGAATTAAAGTTGTCAAATAACGTAAAAATTAGTAAGAAAGTTAAAAGCTACCATAGTGCAAAATTGGTGGTAATGTGTATGGCAATATCAATCCAGCTGGTTTTGCCCTGTTTGGGACTGAGATTATTTCTAATTATATTGAACTGAAAATTCAACAGTAATGGAGGGAGACTGCGAAGTGAGCTTGGGCTCTTCGAGTCAGCAGCCACCCGTTATATATGTCAAATGCAATCGGCTCCAGCCGCGAATCGAACCCGTCACGTAATCTCGCTATGGAGTGCTGGGACGTCCTCTTGGCCTTCGACCAACAGGCGCTAAACAGAGCCTTTTTGGGGGACATTCGTGTCACATATCCATACTAACACAGTTGCGATCTTTCTAGTAGGAGAAGCAGAGACTCGATGCATAGAGATTCACTTTTAACCTTGTCCAAAAAGATCAAACCTCTAGTTCTTCGGATGAATCCCACATTGGACTGCTTGTACTCGAGATCTCACTTTTTCATTTGCGACCCAACACTCATAGCCATAAGTTAGAATAGGAACATAGACTGACGTGAAGATGGATAGCTTTGTCTAGGTGCAAACCTCCCGTTTCAGCACCACAGATCTGTGAAGCGGGCGCATAACAGTTCTTTTTGTATGCAGGTATCCAAATTGCTATTTTGTCTGCTATCTACCATCACTTGTGAATGAGACACCGAGGTATTGGAATTTCTGTTACTGTTTCCATAATACTCTTCCAACTCGGAGAGAGCACTGCTTTGGTTGTCTGGACGGGCACATTGTTTCTGTTTTCGTCGTACTAATTTTCATTCCAGCAACAGACTATGCATTCGAAAACCTGTCAACTGTGTCAAGAGCTTGCTGGAGACCATTTTGAGTAAAGTGGAGTGGCACAAGATCATTCGTAAATATCAGACGTTGTACAGTGCAATCACCGATCTTTACTCCGCCACAAGACTCACTTTTCTTAACTATTCTATCCATATCAATAAGGAACAACAGAACAATTGAAAGAAAGGAGCCTTGCCGAAGTCCCACACTGAGCTCGCGCTTGGTTGTCTCACAGTGCAGACGTGCTTTTTAGTGCTGACGTGTTTTTGAAGATGGTCAAAGGAAAAAACAAGCATCGCAGCAGAACTGTTTCCAGCAGTTCTGAATGCAGTAATTCGTGTTTTAAAGAATCGGACAGAAAATTACTGAAAGATATTAACATCTCTGTAAAAGAACTAAGAGAAGAAATCAGCTTTCTGAAATGCGAACTAGAGAAAACAAAAGAAGAAGCGGCGCAAGTTAAAAGTGAGAACGCGCAGCTGAAGAAAGCCATCAACCTGAATATTTGTAGTCATGACGAACTTGAACAATACAGTCGTCGAGAAAACATCCGAATTTACGGAGTCCCAGAGAGTTTCACTGAACATGATGATGGTGAAAACATATTATTTCAAATAGCTGACGAACTTGAAATAGAGCTCGATGAGTATGACATTCAACGATATCACCGACTGGGTAGGAAGCCCAACAGGAAAACCACTAGCGCAAAACCACGCCCAATTATAGCGAAGTTCGTTAGTTACAAAAAACGTAATGAATTCATCTTTGCTAAAGCTGAGCTTAAGAAAAGCTCGAAATTTCCCAAAGCATTCACTACGGAAGATCTAACCCAACTGAGGTACAAGCTTTTAAATTACGTTAAAAACAACTGCGACGATCGATTTACAATGTGCCACAGCTACAATGGGAAAATACGAATGAAGGATTCAGCAAAATGTGATGGGTATACTATCAACGATGACAAGGATGAAGGTAATCAAAATTGGCTGGTTATTTCTTTAGGTAGGTTTCTTTGCCTGTCTGGCTTTTTGTGGTTACTTTATGGTCTCAACGGCGCTTGGTATGGGGTTAGGTTGGGACTATCTGTTCATTCTAGTTGCACTGTGACGACATTGAGTAACCTCGAAATGCCGTACACTGTTATGGTTCCTACCATTGCACTATATCATAGCGGTGTTGGAGCTGTGGTCTCTCCAGTGTCTTTTTATATCTCGCCGTCATATGCTTGCTTTTTGTTCTTTTTTACCCTATTTTAGATTAATCGGGTGTTGCGACCATGCCTACTAATCCCCTCATCTTCAAGTTTCACTCTCGCTAGGATGTTACAACGTTGATCGTTTTGTCGCTTTTTCCCTTTTCTGTTTCCGTTTGTATTTGAAATCCTATATTGCTGTGTTAATTTATTTTGACGGTGCAGAAATAAAAGACACTACTACTACTCCAATCAAATTTATTGACTTCGCACAATTCCACCCGCCGGTTGGCGTAGGCTATTGGCTAAAGTCATTGCTAATGGTGCGGGAAGTCTTGGGTTCAATTCCCGGCCGTGCAAATCGGGGCAGTGTCGCATGACTTTAACAGAAGACATTTAATTCGGATTCATGCTCAACGGATCTTAAAAACCGCATTCAAATTTAAATTCATCAATACTGCAACTTGTGAGCGGATTCAAATTTAAAACTCAAATTCAATATATCCCCAGTAAGGTTACCACTGACCATAAAGCTGAAAAATGAGAATTTCAAAGTCAGAAAACCTTTACAGTTTACACAGGAAAACATCTAGATTTTAATGAAACTTCACATCATTTAATTATTCCACATGATAACGTCACTCTTCATTTCATGAGTGGCGTTTAAAGCACAACATCAAGTATGTGGTCAAGAGCACATCGAGTTCTCCAAAAAAACAGGTCATAGATCTCTACCCCAATGCTAGTCACGGTATGGATTTATGATTCAGCAAGAGATCTCCAATTTATTTAATTAAGATCACCACATTGATAACTAAAATCATCAAACAATAAATTTTTAGCTTCTGAATCAAGATATCTGGGGAGAATCTTCCCATCAAACGTCAACATAGCCTTGGGATATTAGGGAAAATAACAATTGAAAGAAATAAATCTTGAATAAAATTGCCTTCACCACATGCAAAGTTTTAAAAAAATTGAATAGATATTTTGCAGCTATTTTTTTCTTTCAAATTTTTGCCTTGTTCAGCAATTTCATCCAAAATTCCTTTCTCCCAGTTGCTAGTTTTTTCTTGTTTGCTTTGATGACATTCAAGTAGGAGATTCTCCGCAAACACCATCTCTTGCTGAATTATCCATCTATTCCAAGAATTTTCATTTTAAAAACGAAAGGGAACCTAAAAGTGCCGCCAACCTGAAATAAGTAAAGAAAACAAGAATTGTTTTGTTTCTTTTTTAAACCAACGCTTTGAAAGTTGCTCGCTCAATCGATAGTTTGCCTTGAAGGCCAATAGGTCATTGACAACTCCTGCGACATAAGGGGCAGAACCCCCCAAAACTGTAACTTTTTTGAAATTACAATTTGAAACAACAGTCTTAACGTGATAAATTGTGGAGCCAACTGTGCTATGCTTTTTTTACAGCTTGAAACGTTTTCCAGACTTTTAGTATGGGCTTGCTGTTAACGCAAAGCATAACCTAATTAGTAATTACATTTACAGGTAAGTTAATATACGAAGATGCGATATACGAAATTACTCTCCTTTATTCAAATAAATGGTTGAATCTCTGAGTTGATCTGCAAAAACATCGGACTATAATCAGAAGCGTCCTGCAACCAATAAATTTGGAGGGGCCCGAGTAACAACTTAAACAGATATACTGATCGCAGCCTTTGTAAAAGCCGTGTTTAGCATTGAGTAACATCACGAAAAAGAAAAGATGCCAAAATATGTCGTGATACCCCCAATTTTTGGATAAGAAATCAAACATTATTTTGATGACCGCGCCCGCTTTGACATTATGCGCAATCAGTGGGGCTCCCACAATTTAGCTAGAGGGGCATAGTTTTGGTTTTGGAGGCGAATCCCACAGCTGCCAAAGCTAAGGGGGTCTGGGGGCGTAGCCTTCATCCACCAATAGATTTTTACGGATTTCACCTAAAAAACACTTGTTTTAGCACATTTTCTTATCTAAAAAGGACATACCGGTCCCTGCAGTGAGTGCAGTCACTATTATCGTGTCAGACAATACAAAAATATTTTAGTATCCTTTGTCTAAAAGCCGAAGTTTGGCCAAAGGGAGGCTGTAACTTTTATTAGTTTTGGCGCATTTGGTGGGATGACGTGTAAGGTGTGTTCTATAATCTTCAATTTTTTGCTTTGATACATCCTTTCCTTACTTTTAAGTTTAATTTAATTTAAGTTGTATTTTGCTTTGATACATCTTCTCCTTCCTTACGATGTAATATTGTGGGGCGCTTGCAATAAATCGTATTCCACAAAATTACGTTCTTTACAAAATAAAGCTTTAAGAGCGATCGGAAACGCGAAATGGTAGGCTACGCTCCTGTGGGCCCGCTTTATCATAAGTTTAATATTCTTAAACTTAGTGACCTACATCGATTAGAATTGGGTAAATTTATGCGTATGTTTTTTAGTAAATCAATTCCATGTTATCTAATCGATAACGTAGACTAGCAAATAGTGAACTCACAGTCTAGGAGGTGCTTGATACCCTCTCGTCGGAGTTCAACGAAGCCAACTCACACTCGAGCTATGAAACTTATTTCGATCTACGCGCAGATCATTTTCAACCCAGATGCATTGTAACAATAACATAAGGGATAACGTTGGGCTACTACTAGCTACGATGACTGACATTAGACGGTAATTTAAGTGAAACCCAAGAAGCCTGAGAAAGCAACGAGGGTGTACACAACGTAGTGCACAAAAAATGGTTACCGGTAATCACCTTTTTCGTCCTTCCGGACTCATCAGGTGCACAAAAACTTGCCAATGTCAAACTCAATTGCAGCGTTAGTAGTCTAATTAACCATAATGGCAAAATAATTAAACGCAACAGAGCCGCAATGGCGTAGGAAATAGTAACAATTGGCATGGCACCTAAAGCGTAGAGGTGACGGTGGAAGATCGATAAAAATAAAAGTCAAATCTAAACCAAATTTACACACCCATGCACCAGCTTACGGACATGTGCTCCACAGTCAAATGTGGGCCCGTAAGACTAGCACATATAAGTGACTATAAGCAAAGTAGGTTACACCCCCGAAACGCAAGCGGGTCAGTTATCTAATCGATAACGTAGACTAGTATTTTGATAACCATTTTATTGAATTCAAAAACGCTAATAAACACAATACTAGATCATGCACATCTCGTAATCTAAAACTTCCTTTATGTTTCACTAACCCAACTCAAAAGTCAATAAAATTCCAGGGAGCGAAACTTTGGAATGCTCTTTCTTTTTCTCTAAAACAACAATCTGGGAGGAAATTTGTTAAAGAATTCAAAAGCGATGCAATAGCAAATTATTTGTCGTAGTTCATTGTTATTAGTGCTTTCACCATTTATCGAAGATCACTAAATATTATTTCTTGTGTTTAATGTGTGTGTACTATATACTTGTACTGTCTTTGTAATGCTTTTCATAGTATATTCATAATTAAAACCTAAATTTCGTCTTAACCGCTCTGATTTATCCGTCGAAATCGAATAAAATTGCTGATTAATTAGCCCACGTAACCGTTTGACTCGAAAACCTTGCGTCCCTTCACGGTTTCCTGTCGCTCTGACACGTGTTTTTTTTACCATTGCTCGTTATTTTGTTGTTTTTGACGTTATTAGTGTGACGAGATGATAAAATAAAAATATTCTGATTCTGATTGAACAACGCATCCAAAATTCTTACTAACCTGCAGGCAGAGTTGGGCAGTACCGCGGTACTGTAACGCGGTACTTTTTTAGTACCGTTATCGGTAACGTCGATACTTTTTTTAAAATGTACCGTTTTTGGTACCGTCTTTACTTTTTAGACCGTTATATCCGATATTTCGGTAACTTTTCTTTGAGTAAACTTAAGAGAGCAAAAGCGGAAAACTTTCCGGGTTTTTCCACGAAAAGTATCTTCGAAAAGTATCGCGAAACTACGTTGTTGTAGATCAGTGGTCGGCAACCACGGGGCAGCGGCCCCGTGCGAAGTTTGTTACCGGTCCGTATGCGTTTTCAGAATAAATGCTTTGAATTTGAAACATTTTTATAACGTTGGACGCAATTTCAGCCGCCAACGAATTTTTGCGGTTTTCACATAAACAAAACTCATTTTAGCAAACTTATTTATCAAAAAAGGGCATGTAGTGAGTGCAGTCACTATGGACAATGCAAAAATGTTTTCGCAGCTTATGTCTAAAAGCAGAAGCTTGGCTAAAATAAATGAAAAAAGGCTGCAACCATTCTTAATTTGAAAAATTATTGATTAAAAGTTAGGTTTTAGCACCTTATTACAGGGCCAAACTGGGAGGGGCATGGCACCGTAGCCTCCCCCTGCGTTTGCCTGTACCGGCAGTTTTTTTTTATCCCCTAGGGGTGCCGTGATAGACGAATTCTACTGCCAATATTGTTAACAATTGATTTCTGAATAGAAATAAATTCAATAACAATGCGAATCAGTGTTTCTAAAAGTGCTGGATAACTGAGTTCAGTTTGAGCAAATATATGAATTCACTCACCACAGTTTAATAACATCTATTTAAACCCGACAGTCTGTTTTACCCAAAAGAGATCATCAGGGGTATTTTATTCAAATAGAATAGATAAAGTGAAACCGACTGTCGAGTTTTGAATAGATGTTTCTAAACTGTGGTGAGTTTGTAGAAATAAATTCAGATTTATTAGCAACATACCTATTTAATGATCTTTCAAAAACTTATACAAATGTGTTGCAAATAACGAAATTTTATAAAAATCATAAAAAATTCCTCAACGCCTGAGCTGGGCGAACTGCGGGTCGCATGCAGATATTTTTTTTGCTCTTCATCGATTTTCAGTGGAAAAATAGTGAATTTGCGGACGTGTAGACTTTTTTATTTTTACTCATCAATGATTTGTGGGGGCAATTTAGACCCACACTTTCCAAAAAGAAGGATTGTGTAAAAATAGTTGAATACCAGTGGTTTAGACTATGTGGAAAAATTATTTCTCTGTCATTGAATCAAATTAAAACTATAGACCTGCAAATTTTGAGAAAAATGTAGATTTTGATTCATCTAAAAGTTCTGAGTATGCTTCTATTGATACACCAACCTCTACTGAAAGTGGCATTGAAAATGAAAACATTCTCCTTCAACACAATGATGAAATTCACACAGCAAGAACGTTTGCAACATTTTTTTCGCATATAGGCCAAAAACTCTTTTACGTCCTTAGCATTGTTCGAATGTAGTAACGTAGCCAGATAAGCAGGGGTGTGACAAAAGTTTCTGCTCTCCAGGGCGAGTTTCTGATGATGATACTCCTTATACCTAGTCTTGTAACGAATGAAGAAGACCAAGAGATTATTATACATGTAGCCATGCATGAGAATGCTTATTTTAGTAAGCGTGCCGCTGTGGCCTTTGTTGATATAACCGACGTGTTCGCTTGCAGTATTAAGATTCGCGTGAGATTACAACTCAGACCTTACGCTAGCACCAGATGCGACAAAAACCTGATAAGGCTTTAATTTTGTTGTTTTGCAAGACGAAAACTAAAACAAAAACTAATTTTTAAGAAAAAAATTTTCGTTTCAAAAGTACCGAAAATCAGTACCGAGTAACGATATCGTCGATAATTTTTTTTAAATGTACCGTTATCGGTACCGACGGTACTTTTTTAGCAAAGTATCGGTACCGATATCGTCGTTACTTTTAAAGTTCCGAGTGCCCAGCTCTGCCTGCAGATCAAGAAACTAACTTTACTCCTAAGTCGAAGCGATTGATTGAAGCAAAAATTAAAAACAAAAAATGGAATTTGTAGTATAAGAAAGGGAAGCGGTTAGAATGAAAGCAAAATAGCACTAGTAAATTTTTCATTTTTTTAAATTTTCAATTTTTTAAATCATAAACAAAACAAAGTTCAGAGAATTTGGGGGCC
Source organism: Trididemnum miniatum (assembly GCA_964006365.1). Lineage (NCBI taxonomy): Eukaryota > Metazoa > Chordata > Ascidiacea > Aplousobranchia > Didemnidae > Trididemnum > Trididemnum miniatum. Next base: position 5,323,086 of record OZ023249.1, read on the forward strand.
CCGGGCCCCAATGGCACGATGTCTCTGACTACAACTGATCAAATCATGGTGGTAGGCTAGCGGCATTAGGTTAATTATTCCAATTAAAACTTTTTACGAAATGTTTTACGCGCGGCATTCTCAAAATTTCGGGCCCCTCAAAAATTTCGGGCCCGGTACCAAAGGTACCCCCTGGACCCCCCTCTCAACGGCCCTGTCAACCTAAGACATTTCAAATTATAGTTCCCACAAAAAATGAAGATTTCTTTGTCGCTGCGGCCACCAAAACTGTTACCAGGGGCATCTAAAGGCTGCCACACAAATGTAAAAATCCCAAGGATTGCTTAAAGCTCGGGGCTGCAATAGTCGATATAAACCAGAATTCCCGTATAGTCCAATTTACAATCGAGCAATTCTTCATGACACCATCGTCTACAGCAGTGGGCGGCAACTGAAGTTTGTTACCGATCCGTACGCGTTTTCAGATTGATGGCTTTGAATTTGAAACATTTTTATAACAGTTAAATGCAACTTTCGGCCGTTTTCGAATAAAAATGCTTGAAAGCTCGATTCTGGTGACCCATTTTCTTTTGCAGTTTTGGTTTTCAGTTTCAGTTTTAGTTTTCTTGTTTCAGTTTTTTTTTTAGTTTTTTCATTCTGGTGACCCAGTTTTCTAAATATTCAAACACAAAAATTACAACAAAACTTCAGTCAGTTTCATCAATAATGTCAATTTATGAACATGCTGCTAACCAAAATGCAAGTTAGTGGGAAATGCGTTGCTGTTTTAATGCCAATATGAGAGACAGACGAGTCATCAAATAGATTTCTGTGTTTTTTTGATAAAATAATGAAGCCAGAGGTAATAACATTGTTTCACATGATTCATGGAAAGAAGATGTTTTTGGGGCTGGCAAAAACATTTACGCGGACGGCACCTCTGCGCGGACCGGCGGTTGAGAGCCAGTAGGTTATACGATGATTAAAAGTCGCTGAAAAAAATGAAAACAAGCTTTGTGTCTAGTGACTACTCACCTTCATTTTGTTTGATTTCGCTTTTCGTAAAATCAGTTTTAATTCTTTCACATTTTGAGGTTGAAAATATAATTTGGGTTTGCATGAAAAAGTCTTTGCCCAATTCTTAAACACGAAATCTTCTCTTCCTTCCACGGACAACTCCATTTTTGAACCTCAGTTAGCAAAAGTTCAGTAAGTTACAATACAAATTATATTCTGCATTGCCTCCAGTTTAAGGAAGTGAGTTCATACGAATGAGCGCACATTATTTATATCGGCAAATTTTGTTACCCATGCCAATTATGTTGAAGACGTAATATCGCAGTAAACTTTAAGTCTGCGACGTTATTCCACGTAATTAATCACCTTACTTCTGTCTACATATTACGTACACTTGCCATAAAGTTGCCGTCACGAAAATGCAGCCAGCCAGGGTCAACCAAAAACATACTGGCAAGAGGTTTTTTTACCTTGGCAAGCTGTAATCAGAATTTTGTTTATGAGAACAATCTTGTTATTTTGTATCTGCCCACGTACGACATATCCATGCTGGCATTTTTTGTTTCGTATTTTATGTCAAAGCATTGTAGGATGCCCAAATGCCCGATCTTTTTCTTAACACAGCTGCATTTGCAATACAATAGCCTGGTGCTTCATCTGTGTGCCATCATCAGAGGTGGGCACAACGGCGCTGTTGAACAGCGCCGCCACCAGCGCCGCTGTTTTTTCAGCAGCGGTAGCGGAAGCGCCGCTGTTTTTTTCTGTCAACAGCGAAAAGCGGTAGCGCCGCTTTTTTTAAGGAGGAGTAGCGACCAGCGCAGCAGCGCTTCTGTGAAGATAATTGACTTACCGCTGCCGCTGCTGCAAAAAATTTTTTGATTTTGAAGACTGTGTGTTATGCAGCAATCTAATAATAAAATCGCAACTTAAATCTAGACTCGCTCTGCTTGAAATTAATACCATGAAACAAACAAAAACGGAAAGCGAAGTGATAGCGTGAGATCGCAAGCGATGTTCCATTATTTCATTAACACCATTTTGATCGTTTTATCGCCAGACACTAATCCTGATTGACAATTGCTGCTTCACAAACACAGCTGCATCTTGCCATCAGAAATCCAACGTTCAGTAATGCCCCCGCTGGCTTGACTTCTCACTTCTTTGATTCGAGTATTTTGGATTGTTTTACCTCATTAACAGTAGAACCCGTTCAGGGATAAAAAGCGAAAATATTGTCTGTTCGATGAGACAATTAATGTGAAAAAAATCAGTAATCAGTAGAGCGATTCACGGCCAATAAAGTCAATTTTTTTTTGGAAGTAGAAAATAACTCTAACAATGTGGAAACAAAATTTCACGGTCGTAGAATCAGCATTGATAAAGTTATAAAGTCAATAAATGTTAATTTTTTGTTTTTTAGATCAATTTTTGTTATTAGGTCAATTTTTGCTTTCTTGCTTTTTTCGCGCGATTCTACCTTATACTCAAAAAGAGATAACTCAGATAATTTAGAGATGGAAGTTCGTAACTGTTGGTGGTACCAGGGAGGTGTATGCTGTCGCCAGACTGTTATCGGTATTACAGTTTTGCACATGCTAAATTTATTAATATAATGTTTGATGTAATTTCATTGATTTGATTGTGAAGATCCGTTCAGACAGCTTTGCAAGATTGCAATTATGGCAAAATTCGTGTATGATAAAATAAGCTTTTCGTCGTGTTTTCATTTGTTGCATATTTTTGTCGCTACGTATCGGTAATCAAAAACATTAGAATTGAAAAGACAATGCATTAGTTATTTAAACATACTTTGATGTTACAAACATTGCAATACAGTGAATAGCGAAACACTTGATTCTGCGCAATTTCTGGATTCTGCGCAATTACGCAGAGCAGTTAAACTTTCTGCCAGAAAACGTGCGGCATTATAAGTGCGTACATTATAATCTAAGCACTAACTGAAGTGACTTGGGTGGTTTTTTTTTATGGACTGGTTCTTTCATTTCATTGTTTCGTTAGGTCAATAAAGTCAATTTTTTGATAAAATAAAGTCAATTTTTTGAGATTTTTAGGTCAATAAAAAATCGCCTTAGTAATCAGTCTTTGCGGTCATTGTACAAAACTCATTGTTTAGCTCAAGATTTTTGAACAAATTCAGTAAACCTACTAGTAAAATAGTTATTGAAAAATGGTTGTTTATTTTACACCAAAAATGGTAAAGACAGTATGGCATAACAAAGAGCAGTTCCAGTAAAGATAAGTGTGAGAAATAATGATTATTTTTTAAACTGATTCATAACAAATCCGTGGCGTAGCCAGATGAAAATTTCAAGAAGGCCAAATTGATTTTACCTTGTGTACTTACTCCCGATTGTGTGTTTTAAAGTATCTAATGATAGTCCCTTTGATTTGGGTGAAAGTGTTCTCATCACTTTTTATGATGCGAGAATTTGCCATGAGCTTAATTTATTTTGGCTCGTTAAATAATCAAATCGAATGAAATAGCAAAAGTACATTGACTCTTTGTCTCTCCTGCCCCCTTCCCCTCCAGTTAGGCCTCTGATCAGATTCCTGCGAATATGCGTTTTTTATCCCCAGTATTTGTTTTTCATGAAAATATCATTGATTAAAATTGACTCTTTGTTTTTCCTGTCCCCCTCCTCCCTCCCCCCCCCCCCCGGCTACGCCCCTGATCAGATTCCCGTGAATATGCGTTTTTTATCACCAGTAGGCTAATCTCTTTTTCATGAAAATATGATTGACTGAGATTGAGGAAATTCACTTGTGTGTCGTTGTTAATCGCAACTTTTTAGTTTTTACGAAAACTTTCGCAGTTTCATAATTTTAAAGCAGCGGCAGCGCCCGCTGTTTCTGTGTGCACTAGCGGCAGCGGAAGCGCCGCCACTTTTGTAATTCAAGTAGCGGTAGCGCAGCGCCGCTGCTTTTTTCGTCAAATAGCGGCAGCGACAGCGGCGCTACTATTCAACTAGCGGATGCCCAACTATGGCCATCATAGACTACTACGTGATATATTCACGGCCATCTTTAACTGGCCTGTGAAGAATATTAAATTGGTGGCAATAAGAGGCAGAGTCTCTCGATAGCTTTGCAATTACAGCGGTCAGCAGGGCACTTTGTCGTTAATGACGCCGACATAATGAGCCTAGCATGTTAGTCTAGTCGGAAGGGTTCACGAGCACTCAAATGATATTTTTTTTTTCACTTACATTTTCGTATTCCTCGATAACTGAAGTGTCCGAATCGGCTTTGGTTCCACCATAGGTGGCGGAACCGTTGGGGCCGAGGGGGTCCATGGCCCCCCACTTTTTTTTCAGGTGAGCCCAGGAGGGCTCCAGTTTATGCGTTAATTTTTACAATAATATCTCTGCATGAATGTATTTAAAACTTGATAGGCGTACCATCGAAATTGAAACCCAAGAAAAAGCTTAAACCCAGAGATGTTTTCTTTAAAATTTTGTTTGTGGGGTGGGGGAACAAAAAAAGTGTAGCCTAATCATATCATAGTAAAAAAAATTAACTTGTGTCTTGTAAGTATCAAATTGAGCATTTTAACATATAAAAGGCAAACCAGCGATTGGTAACATATAAGCCAGGGATTCTCAACTTGTCAACCGTTTACCTTGACCCCCCCAAAAAAAACACAGAGCACAGAGTGTTCTCTTGGAAGTCACGATGGTAGGAATCATTAATGAATTATGACAGACCGGGACTTTTAAACTTACACACTGTAGGGGCCACGGTTTTTAGAGATACAGTCAAGGGGCCACGGCTCAGAAAAGATTGAGGATAATTGATCGAAGCTTGCGGTAGGGAAACAAATTTTACAGTTCGTTTTGAGACGAGGCGAGGTACAGTAGTTGTGTCGTTTATAGTAAATATAAACAATAGCAACTAAACTCAAAACTAGGCCCCTCCACCAACGCATTGTAGCCTAGTATACCCTACTATATGCACTGACTTTACAGACAGCCACTCAAAAGAAATGTAGCCTACTGTATTTGCAGTGTAATTTGTCGTAATGAGAGGGGCGGGGCTAATTTCTCGGGGAGGTGGAAGCTTAGCTTTATTCAGACTTAACTTTGACGTTAACAACTAACCTTCAAAATCGATAAAATAAGCAGCTGTTATAAAATAAAAGCGGCGGAGTGAGCAAAGTATCTAGAGCCTAGTTTTTAAATTTTTTTCAATGTATTTAAATTTTTTATTTACTTTGTTTTGCTGCGCAGTGCTAACCCTAGCAATTCCTTTTTAAACAAAAATGCTTTTTCTAGTCAGAGAAAACAATTGAAACGTTTCACGAGTAACGATGCGATTTATGAAGTTCTACTATTTCTCTACGCATCACCTTATCGGTGTAGGAAACAACGTTAATTGGAGTTGAGTTATTGATCATCCCAACTTTGATGCTCCAAAAAGGCTTACTGCTCTCGTTTCCGTGACCGTATACGTGACATACCGTAAACAGGGGCGTATTCGCCAGAAGTTCAAGGTGTTCAGTGCACACCCTGCGATATCACAGGCACACACGTTAATTACATTTAACTAAAATATTTGGATTTTCTCGTCTTTGATCTTTGTAATATCAGCGCAATCTGCGTTCTTTTTGCTTTGATGAACGACAAACTGCTTTTTTTTCAACGCTGACCGATGACGCAACATTCTCTTGCATGGTAGGTTCAACAGATACCGTTGAACACAAGCGAGCCAGACCTTCTTCGTTGTATTCTGAATCATATTATATAGCGGATAGTGACTTTCTCTCTTTCCACACAATATAAATGCAAAAAATGTCCTATTTGAAAGTTGAACCCAGACGCGTCACAATACATGCTCAATCACGCCACAGCAAATTGCTTTTTTCATCGCAGAAGAATGATGCAATGGCTCCCTCTTAGGGCAGGTTCAACAGGTATCGTTCAACACAAGCAAGCCAGATTTTTTCCATTGTATTTTGCATCGTATTAGGATGCGGTTGCCTGTAATTGCTTGTGATTTTTGAAAATGTGGCTGTCAATATATACGTTTTAAAGTTGTTGGTCAAATTCAAGTCGTAGGTTAAATTAGTGAAATGGAAGTAAGTGTTGACAGTATGATTGAAAAGCCGTTTTGTAGCAGAGATTACGACGAAAAATTGGAAATAGCAAAAGCTAAAAAGCCGACACCAAAATTAAATATAATAAGTAGCAAATTAGGCTGCTTGAAAAGGCGCTTGATGTTGGTTCGCGTATTTGCATGAAACTTTCGAGAACTTCCACACATTTGTTTAATAAATGGCTGCATGCGGCAGCAAATATTGTAGAGGGGCACACCTCTAAAAAATGCTCACCGTACGCCACTGACTGCGAAACTTCTATTTGAGCGCTAGTACACGACCACAGCATTTTATTTTTCAACCCTTCTCTTTTCCGATTTTGGCGTTCTATTAGAGGTGGTGTTCAGTTCGAGGATGGTGCTATATTTTTTGACTAGCTGGTCAGAATTCTGCGAAGATAAATTTAATTAATAAAAAGAGAAAAGTTAAAACAGAGTTAGCATTTAACCTTTAAAGAAAAAAAAAAACATCTACCGTAACACAGTTACTGATAAGTAATCAAAAATTCAATGCTGAAAATCAGGTGAAACGTCCCTCTGCAAAGTGTGTAGCCGTCCTCGTCATTTTCAACATCTTCCCCTGTAGTGGCATTGCAGGCAGTGGTGAAAGTAGAAAATATTTCTTACCGGTACTGCGCCAGAAGCCCAGAACAGTGTAGTGAAAGTAAAAAAAATTTTCGTAGTTGCTGATGAAAAGAGGCAAATGAGTCTTAGGTATCCACTCATCCAGCCATAGAATCCTAAACGCCTTGATCATACCCAAAACTTTAAATTTTAACGAACTATGAAATATCAGATAATCCGAGCATGGTTAAAACGCAATAACCAATTCGTCTCTGGATTAGAATGAATTGCTAATCTGAGACTCGAAACAATACCCTGTAGTACTGTTGCCTGCATTTTGGAGAGTAAATGGTTTGCCATAAAACTATTTTTGACACCAAATTTGAAAAAGACATTTGAGCGAGGGGGGGGGGAGTAAGTGCAAAATATTCCCAAAATCTATTTTTGACTCATTATTCTAAGATTTTAACCACAAACGTAGCGACACACTTTCAATCAAGAACATAACCACATAATCCACATCAAACACTTAATTATTAAAAAAAATTCCATAAAGGCTCATAGTGGTAGGCAGTGGCGTAGCCAGGGGGAGGGGCACCGGGGCACTGGCCCCCCTTTTTTGACGAAGTTTAATCTGAAGTGTAATTAAAACATTCTTATGAAATACCGTAAACTTAGTTTCAAAAGCTTCCTCATCTTTACCATTTTTTCATTTGCGACTAATTTTTGCGCCATTTGAATTTCGACATTACTTCTCAACGAAAAGCGCTTGTTGAGCAATATTGCATCATAACAGCGCAATGGGATCAAATATTTAAGTGTAAGTACAGAGAAAAAGCAAAACTGCATCGCAAAAAGGCAATAGAATATGGGAGCAAAAGAAAAGAATGTTCAATTAAAAATTATTTTAAGAAGAATAGGGACTTTTTCGTAGTGTTTGTTGCTCTACGTGTGTCTTGTTCGTGCATACCATACGGAGACAAAGTCGTTGGATTTTCTTATATAATGCCGTACAGAAGGCAGTTTGATAAGTATTAGGTAGATATTAGCGAACAAGGATTGCCTGCCTAGGTCTACAGTAAATAATTACCTCCATATTCATCGGTAAATAGTGACGTCGTGCCATTGGGGAAAGCGGTCCTGCGCCCCCCAAATTTTCTGAGATGTGTCGCTTTTTACAATTTAAAAAGTTGAAAATTGAAATATAAAAAATTTAGCCAGTGCCATTTCGTTTTTATCCTTCAAACTAAAGGTGCGTTCACCGATACGCGACACGCGGCAACGCGATACGCGGCACGCGACAAAAATTTTTCGAACCTTGTTTTATTTTACTGTTCACCGATCTCGCGAAAACCTGCGAAATCCTTCTACAGTTACTTACATTATAATGTTACTCGCGTCATCGCGTGTTGCGAATCGGTAAACGCGCCTTAACCCCATTCCCCCCTCTTTCTTATACTACAAATTCCAATTTTTGTTTTTTAACTGTTGCTTCAATCAATCACTTCGACTCCAGAGTAAAGTTAATTTCTTGATCTGTAGTTAGAATTTAGGAAACATTTTACATGCATTGTTAAAGATTATAGCCTATAGAACACACCTATACACGTGATCCCATCAAATGCGTCCAAGCTAATAATGATTGCAGCCTCCTTTCATCTATTTTAGCCCAGCTTCTGCTTTTAGACATGGACTACTAAAACATTTTTGTATTGTCTGACACTACAATAGTGACTGCACTTACTACAGGACACCGGTATGTCCTCCTTCGATAAGAGAGTGTGCTGAAAGAGTGTTTTTTATGTGAAAACCGTAAAAATCCGTTGGCGGCTGGGGGCTCCGCCCCCAGACCCCCCTTTCCTGTAGCGGCTGGGGCTTCGCCCCCCAACCCCCGCAATGTTCTCCCCCTTTGTTAAATCGTGGGGCCACACTGATTGCGCATAAAGTCCATAATTAAGGAGCGGTTTAAGGTACGAAAATACTTTTTGATTTGTTATCCAAAAATTGGGGCATCACGACATATTTTGGTATCTTCTCCCAACTTTCTTTTTTCGTGATGTTACCGGTAATTCAAATTATATTGAACTGAAAATTCAACACTAATTGAGGGAGACTGCGAAATGAGCTTGCGCTCTTCGAGTCAGCAGCCACCCGTTTAATATGTCAAATGCGATCGGCTCCAGCCGCGAATCGAACCCGTCACGTAGGATCTGTCACCTGCGCGCGGTACCGCCAGGCCATGTCGCTGACATAATGCTAAATGCTACTCAATGCTAAGTGCGACTTTTACAAAGTTTGTAAACTTATGATCAGTATCTGTTTAAGTTGTTACATGGGCCCCTACAAATTTTTTGACTGCACGACGCCTCTGTCCCCAAACAAAATAAATACGAATAACTTGAGGCAAAAATCGAAATATGGAAAGACAGCGTGAGCTTAACGCCTTGGCCTGAACAGACCATGTTTTTGAAGTTTTTAGTCTATTATAATTTGCCCCCCCTAAATATTCCGCAGGCTACGCCCCTGGTGGCAGGCCTACTGACTGAGTAAATTTTTCCATCTCTGCTGCCTTAATCCAAATAGGCCTAAATCCTCTCATAAAAATACCAATTTCCACGTGAATGTGGCCAAACTTTTGTATAAGAAAATGCCTAGTCTAGGCGGGTCCTGCAAAACTTTGGGAATTTTTTGGGTTGCAGACGAAACCCTTAAACAAACCCCGTTATTTAGCTTACGGGCACTTTCAACAAAAGGCTGTTCGCATTCAAGAATTTTGATTTTAATGAAAAGTTTTCAAATCAATTCCATACAAAAATAAATTTATTAAATATAAGTGAGCCCACCCTTGAAATTTCTTTTTTTTTTTTTTGATGATTTGACTTGTGGAATGTGCTGTAAGCTGGATTTAGATTTAAAATCTTTTACCGGTGCCGCGTTCCGGCAGCAAATCTTTTACCGGAACGGCGCACCGGACCGTTCCGGCGTACTTTCACCACTGATTGCAGGTGATGTTCAATTAGAGGGTGGCGCTCTATTTTTCACTCCTTCCCCTATAGTGGCGCCCAAATAGAAGCTTTACGGACGGTTAATGGTATTTACAGTAGCTGTTGGGGTTGCTAAAACAATAAACTTTAGCTACGCAATTACCCTGTCCACATATCCAAATTATGTGGGCTTTAGACCCACGGTTCTTGCTTTTAATTTCTGCCTAGCAATTATCAATCAATCAATCATCAATCAATCATATCGTTTTTATTTCCGCACTCCATTACGTTATAAACACACGTTCATAATAAGTATTGGAAAAGCGCGGAAAAGGGCACACGCAGCAAAACGGGCAATCGTTGAAGCATGCCCGTCAAAAAGACTAGGCATGGCTGCGTGACCCTAACAAAAAAAAAAACAAATGGATTTAACAACAAAAACACACGCACAAAACGAACGAACACAGAAACAAAATTAATTAATTAGTTAATTAAGCAACATGCCATAGCAAACAAGATCAATTTTGCAAATAAACTGTATTAGCACTAAGATTTCAACCTGTGACCCCAGCTATTGGGGGGCTAACAGGTTCTAATCCTTGCCCAAGGGTTACCTGGAGGGAGTTGTGAATGGGTACCCTCATTCATCCGCACTTGTTTAAAAGACAAGTTCACAACCGGGTACAGTTTTTACTCATGTCCAGGAGTGTATTGGCATCAGATTAACGATAGATTAGAAATATATGCCAGTTTTTTGATAGGGTATTTGATAGTAGCCTACGAATGACTGCAGTTTTGTGTATAATTTATATATGTAATCACAAAAAGGTATTTTTCAAAAACTGAGTTTTGATAATAATAATTAACCATCTTTTCAGAAATAGGCACTGTTCATCAATCAAATTAAAGTGAAATATTGCTTCTGCATTGTTGTTCTTGATTTAGTATTAGATGGAGTTGCTAGTCGACATCTTTTTGGATTTCCAACTTCATGATTCCATTCGTTCTTTGAGCATCTGCAAATAAAGATCAACAGCAGCACCAGAACAACTCAATTCATAAATTAATTACTGTAAATATACAATGACCCAATAGAGGTAGTGGTAATCGACAGAGCTTGTTAACGACATAATAATTAGTCTGTGCTCAAAAAATGTGCTTTAACTTTGTCTGAAAAAGATTTTAAACTCTTGCTTTCCTTAATCGCATTTGGCAATTTATTCCATATTTTAGGTCCTGAAAATTTCATAGACTGTTGGCACATAGTTAATCTATATGATGGGGAGATATAGACTATTACTTCTAGTTGATACAAGACTTGATTTTAATTGAAATAAGTTTAGTATTGCGACTGGGTGAAGTTTTTTAACGGTTTTATACATGAAAATAGCTAGCTCAACATGATATACTTGTTTAATAGTCAATAATCCATTTTGTTTCAAGACATTTTTTACACTGTCACGTTTCTTTAAGCCAAAAACTAATCTGATAAATTTATTACAGATGCGTTGTAATTGATGAATTCTGGTTTCATTGCCAAAACACCAGTTGGTTATACAATAGCAAACATGGCTAAGTAGCAATGAGTGGTAAAGACAAAGCATAGCTTTAGAAGATAAATACACACGAATGCGCATAACAGCACCAAGAGCAGCTCTCATTTTTTTCTTTATCATATCTACGTGGTTCTTCCATGATAAGTTTTCATCTATTAACACTCCAAGAAATCGAGTTGAAGACACTCTATCTATTGCATTATTTCTTAGTTTCAGCTGAAAAATTTTCACGGTTTTTGTTAATCGGGATTTTGGTGTTTGGAACAAAATATATTTGTTTTATTGGTGTTTATAGACAGTTTATTAGCTATCACCCAGTTATCAATGTTTTCAAGTTCGATATTTCCTTTTTCATGAAGTGCTTGAAGATTTTTATCAACAATAAAAACATTCGTGTCATCAGCGAAAGATATATTTGTGCTATACTGCAGGCAATTTTTAAAGTCGTTTACATAGATGATAAATAATAAAGGTGCGAGGATAGAGCCTTGTGGCACCGAGCAAAAGGTATTCATTTGGTTAGAAGAAGTAACACCAGCATATTCCACGATTTGAGAACGATTGGAGAGGTAACTTTTGCACCAATTCAACGATATACCTCTTACACCATAGTTATTCAATTTATGCAGTAAAATTGCGTGGTCAATTGTGTCAAATGCCTTTGAGATATCAAGAAAAATTCCCATTACCAATAGTTTTTTTTCAAAAGCATCTACAATGTTACTAATAAGCAGAGTTGTTGCATGATTGGTCGAATGTTTATTCCTGAATCCACACTGCTGATGCGAGAGATTATTATCCATGTTAATAAACGAATGCAATCTAGCGTAAACAATTCTTTCCAGAATTTTTGACACAGAAGAGAGCAAGCTAATAGGTCTATAATTCAAAACATTCTTTGGATTTCCTTTTTTGTATACTGCTATAATTTTAGCTAGCTTGAACACAGATATAAATTTTCCTTCGCATAAAGACTGATTGAATATGTAAGTTAGGGCGTGTAGTACATTATCAGGAAGACATCTCAAAACGATTGGAGGGATTTGATCAACACCAGCACTCAGCTTAGGTTTAAGTTCACATATAAATCTCTTGATTTCAACTATATTTGTAGGGGTCATGAACATGGAAGAGGGATTTGGTGGTGGTAAATAATCAGTGAATTTAGAGGCAGACAAAGGTAGTTTATCAGTTAGTTTTTTAGCTATTGTAGAAAAATGATGGTTAAAACAGTTAGCTATTTCGACAGGTTTATTGACGTGAGCACCCTCATAGCTGATAGATGTAGAACTAGACTTATCGCGAACTTTACCAAGAAGATTTTTCATCAGTTGCCAAGTTTTCCGAATATTATTTTGATGCTTTTTAAATTGATTTTGTACATGCTCTTTCTTTTTTTGAGTTATCGCGTGGAAATAAAAATTTCTGAATTTATGATATTTTTCTTTCGCACTTGAAGTTTTCTTTTTGAGATAGATTTTGTACAGTCTGTCTTTTTTTCGAGGGAGAAGTAACAGCTCACGGTTATACCATACACAACGTTGAATATTTCTTTTTGGACTTTTTTTCTTCTTAAAGCAGTCAACTAACAAGGGGTTAATTTCTCTCAAGAACACTTTGAAGCTATCATCCGGGTCAGACATATTATACACTTCACCAAAGTCCATTGCTTTGAGCATTTGACAAAATTTTTGCAGGTTAGGTTGACTAAAGCTCCATTCTCGATTTTCAGACTTTAACAAAGGTGTGCCAATATTAGAAACTTGAATTACTGGAAGATGGTCAGCTATTTCATGAGCAAGAATGGCACTTTTTATTTGAGCTCCAGTAACATTTGTCCAAATGTGATCAATAGCAGAGAATTTATCTTTTACTATACGAATTGGTTTGTTAATCAAGGGGTAGAAATTATAATCAAACATTGTCTCAACATATGTTTCTAAGTTATTATTATTTACATCTAGAAGGTCAATATTAAAGTCCCCCATGATGAAGCTTCTGTTTTTTGACTTATTCAAAATCTTCAAAGCATTTTCAAGGTGATTAAAAAACTGGGTAGAGGCTTCTTAATTAGTCTGGGGTGATCGATAAATTGTCCCACAAGTTATCTCTTTCTTCATGAACTGAATATTTATAAAAATTGATTCAAAAATCTGTTCATTCATTAAAGTCAAATCGTTACACACAAGGAAGTTCAAACTATCTTTAATATATAATCCAACTCCCCCACCTTTTTTTCGCATTCTTCCATTAGATACAAAAATGTATCCTGGTAAGCACTTATACTGTCTAAATGAATTAGGTTGTTCCCATGTTTCAGTTATCCCTATTACATCGGGCTTATAATCTAGCGAAGCGATCAATCCTTCTATTTTGGTGAAATTGACTGGGTTTACTATCGACCGTGCATTTACACATAGAGTTGAGAATCGGTAATTATTGTTTACATTTTCTGCTGGATCTAATAAAAATCTAGTTGCTTCATTTGCAGTAACGTACACATCTTTTAGTATGTTATTACTAATATCATCTTCATTAAGGTTTGCATCACAGTTATTTAGATGCTCAGAGTCACCAAACATATCATTAAGCATTGATGCACTAATTCTAAAAGCAGAAGAAAATTCTTTCAGTAGTTCTTCATTGGTAAGGGAAAAAAAGGGAAAAATTGCCGTAGCACAGTTATGGCACATGTAGTTGCTGTTGGAGACACAAATATTCCCATTTATTGACATATTACTTACAAGGCATTTCTGGTGAAAAACTAAGGAGCAAAGGCTGCAAGCTGTATATCTTTGTTTACCAGTTACTGTTTTTTTGCATTGGCTGCATTTTGACTTAATGCTATTTAGCATGCTGCTTGTGGAAAAAAGAAAAACAAAACAAAACAATTTTCAATTAAAAAACTAAAATAGGTGAAAAACAAAATAAAAAAGCTTAAAATTAGTAATGCCTTATTGGCGACAACAAAGACAAAAAGTTGTCTGTACTTTCAAGTGATAGAGGCAATTAGCCATTTTTGCATTATAATAACATGTTTTTATTTCTCATTATAATAAATTATGATAATAACAATATGCATAATCACTTATTAACTATACTTGAGTTAGATTTTATTATGCTTCAGCCACAAATTTAATATTAGACTAGCTGCTAAGTGAAGAACTTCAAATTTTTTATGCCAAAATCAATTGTTTAATCTTAACAATATCATTAACACAGCGAATCACCTGTTTTCTTCCTGCAGCAAATGCATATATGTCACCATGAAATCACCATACTGACTTCCAGTCAAATACCTCCCGTGCCTCGTTTAATAGTTGAAATCTTCGTTTGGTTAGTGATTCAGTGATGACCATTCGTTTCCCTTTTAGTAATCTTTTTCTTGAATATATGTAATTTCTTTGGCTTCGCCGTAAAAATTTAACGATGACAGGGCAGTAGTTGCTGTTGTTTGAGGGCAAAGGATGGGCAACATCAATATCGTTTAACTGCAAAGGAGGGTTTAGTTGTAAGTTGTCATTTAACACATTACATATGTATTTTTCATGCTCTAAATACTCTCCCTTTTTTGGAACTCCTTCACATTTGTGGACAATCAGACAGTTGGACCTCCCATACTGTTGTAGGTCGTCCAATTTCCTTTCTTGATCTTCCATCCTTTTTTGGAGCGAGTTGATGATTTTCTGCAAGTTGTTGAATGCAGTCCTCATCTCCGTTAACATGTTTCCTTGCTCCTTTTGATCTGCAACAAGATTGGCAGCAGCAACAGCACCAGCATCAGGCCTGCTGCTAGTCTTAGAAGCCTCAACATCAGGCCTGGTGCTAATGCTAGCATATTCAGCCTCATACCTTGCCGATCTATCTCCAAAAGCTTTCATTTCCTGGGTGATTTTGTCAGTGAAATTCTCCATTGATTGAAGCACGGGTATATATCAGTATATTGCAATCAAGAATTACCGTATTTTCCCGTGTATAAAAGACCCTTTTTTGTTCATAATTTTCACTTTAAAAATAGGGGGTCTCTTATACATGGGAGTAAGTCTTTTAGCGCCAGTATGTATTGTAGTTCGGTATGCAGGTATGCACTCTGATATATACCTCTTTCATATATACCATGTATGAGGAGTGGACGAAGTGGATGCAAGATGCCGACTCTAATCTGACACCAACAGGTAAGGTGAGAAAGCCAACCCTTGAAGAAGTCTGTAGCTGGGTCATCAAGGCATGGAATGGTGTAAAGCCAGAGGTCATCATTAAATCCTTTAAGAAGTGTGACATCTCCAATGCCATGGACGGCACAGAGGACGATGCCATTTTTGAACAGAGTGACTCCTCTGATGATAATGACGAAGAACTGCCTGATAAGGAGAGTGATGAGGAATTTAATGATTCCTATGATTAATAAAGTTATTCATTACTAAAAAACTTTTTTCCTGAAAATTTTACCTAAAAATTGAAGGGTCTCTTATACACAAGGGTCTCTTATACACGGGAAAATACGGTAGATAAATTTTTTTCAAGTGCAGCAGCAGTTCACAGTCACTTTTTTTTTTAATAGTAACCTAAATTACACAATATTTACACAAATTTATGGCCTAAATTTTATAACACCCTACTCCATACCGTACACCTTATTCAAATAGAATCTATTAAATTTTTCCCGTGAAAAAGAAGCGCGAACCGCAGGCTCCTGGACAAAGCGAACTGCTAAGATACAACAGGAGGTTGTCAGATCAGTAGTCAGTCACATCAACATATGACGTGTACATAACTGCAGATAGTATACACTATTTCAACTTTTCAAGTCTCATCAGTGCAGTTTGCTGACTGAAACATGTCATGTATCTATATTGATGTAACTGACTAGTGCTTTGACAACCTTTTGTTGTATCTTAGCAGTTCGCTTTGTTCAGGAGCCTGCGGTTCGCGCCTCTTTTTCGCAGGAGAATCGCTTCCGCAGAGAACATTTTCTGCAGTGAGATATTCCAATTTCCAAGTTCGAAACTATAAGCAGAAAATGTTTTCCCCGCTTTTTAAATACATTTTTGATGTCATAACTTAGAAAAGTGATTATGACATCAACAATTTAATTGTTTTGCAAACTAGAGGCAAGAACCGTGGGTTTGAAGCCCACATAAGTTGGACATATCTTATGAGGACAAGCTGAATATGGGTAGAAGGCGAAGAAAATCTTGTCATTGCTTTTGGGCCCCCCACTTTAGAAATGCTTCCGCCATCGCTGGGTTCCTCCTAAAGTACACCCTTTCTCAAGGGAATCCCCGATAAAATTGATGTAAAATTTTTAACTTAGACAGCTTTCTTTTCTTCATAAATGACTAACTAATAGTTGCAGCAGAGTTCTCATTTGGGCTAAAACGAAACAGGAAAAAATGACAAAATATTTTATAAAAAAGTTAGGTTAATTTCGTTATGACGTCATGATATTTGAGCTTGAACTTGATTTGTCTCAATTCTTTTGTATTCGGCCTGCATAACTTTTAACTATAGCGTCTCAGTTAATATCAGTAGATTAATGAAACTAGCTGTAGCAGGAAAGTAGCTTCTTACCAATAAAATAAAACAATTTGGACGTTTTTATGATGTTCACAGACAAAGTAATGCGCTGTACATAAAGACGTATAATAATTTATGCAGACACATGTTCAAACGCTTTTCCACACGACGCCGGTTACACAATCATGACTAATTTTTCTATGAAATTACAAAGCGATTGTGTTGTTTTATGTTGCAATGCGTTTATTTTACCGCTTTCTTCAAGCTAATTGCAAACAATTAATGCGAAGTATAAAGACATAGAGGGCTTTAAATTTTGATATAGAGATATAAAAGGTTTTAATCACAAGCACCCACAAAGTTAACGATTTTTGTGAGTTGAATAGCTTTTACCAAGAACCCACGGATAAGTCAATTAAAAATGTTGGTTTCATCAACCACCTAGTTCAGAGGTGACGAACATGTGGCCGGCGGGCCACATGGTGCCGGCGAAGCATACGGGCGAGACCATGGCACTCTTGAAGTTTTTTTGTTGATGGCCGGATTGAATAACGCGCATATCACGCAGAAATCATACAAGCTATGTCACTGAACAAGCTTTTGCCCAAATTTTATCGTCTTTAAGTATCAAATGAAGAGTTTTCAAACTTAGCTAGCGCTCTCAAATGGTCATATCTGTTTTAGGAAACACTTATCCAGGGGTGCCGGAACGGGAGGGGCAGCTGCCCCCCTGCCCTTTTGACTAGGGGGGCAAGGGGAGCAGTACTGCCCTTAGCATTCCATTGTGATAGTAACAAATTAAAACGTCTGCTCTGTAGTATAGCGAAGGTGTCAGTAGTTTCAGTTTCGCTGCCATTGTCTGCAGTTACTCCAGCTTTAGTAGGATTCGATTCCAGTTATTGAGGACACTTCCGTTAATCGTATTCATCAGAAAAAAGGCACAACACAATTTCATTGTAGAGCAGTGGCGCAACTAAGCCTTTTTGGGGGAGCAAATGCCCAGGGTCTGCCGCGTTCTTCCAGCAGACAAATGCACAAAACTTTCGTGGTGTAAAGGTGATACACGTATGAAGAACAATCTGAGGGCGTGATGACCTTTTATTTTTGCTCTTCGTTTGACTTTGGGAGGAAAACGGACGTGATGATCTTCAAAGAATTAACCTGTCCTCCTTTTGCGCAGTGAAAATATATCCGGCCCTGCTGGCATGGCTTTAAATTGCCCACCCCTTTATAAATTCCGGGGTACGCCTCTTTTGTAAAGCCAATAAAGAGGTTTCATATTTTGGCCAGTAGCATAACCTGACCTTTTTGGGGGGGGGCAAATGCCCAGGGTTTTTTTCAAAATGCCCAGGGTCTTTTCCAAAATGCCCAGGGTCTTTTTCTAGGAGTTCAGAATGTCTTTAAGCCAAGGTATAGTTAAAGCTATTTTGCGGTAATATAACTCAATTCCTTTGTTTTGATGAACTTCAATATAGGCCTACGTAAATAATTTTGCCATTAAATACATAAAAATTGGGAATATTCGTGAAGTTTGGGTATTTTTTTTTTGCTTTTCAGTTTCTTTGGAACTCACTTTAGGAGACTATTGTTTGGACCAAGCGAATAGTTCTAGTCTAAATGATAGTTTTGGGGAAAACCTTTTACATCATAATTCAGTGTTTCTCAACCCTTTTCTTACGCGACCCAAATTCGTTTAAAAACCCTATCTGCAAAAACAGTTACGACCCACCTAAATTGAGCATACTTGTAAATCCAAAAAATTAAACAAATTAACGACATAAAAAAAACAAACCTTTTACCGCAACAAGCTTTTAAAACGTTGCTTGTTGATTTGCTTTGGAATAGCCATTATTTTGAAAATATAACAATTTTGTATATGCATGCAAAAGAACAGAACAAGACCATGATAACGTCATTCTTGTCACATTTCAAACGCAGCTTTCTTGTTACTTTCAAAAATGTTACAAAGAATGTGGAGTTTGTTTCATTTTTTGGCATTTTTACACAAATATTAACTTCACCTGACTTGATTTTCAACGAATTTCCACACCAGCCCAGACAAAATAGGTAATAAACCACGACAATTATTATGACATAATGGACTGGTCAAAACAACCGTACCAACGTCAGGTGACGAGCAGGAACTTTGTTATTGTCGAACTTTCAAGAACACAAAAGTTACAAAATTATACGGATCTATAAATCAAAACTAAGCAATAAACTTTAGCCCTCTACTTGCGTCAGCGACCCATTTGCAAAGCCTTGGCGACCCATATTTGGGTCGCGACTCATGGTTTGAGAAAGACTATCATAATCGATGCATAATAGCAATTCTTTTCTTGAGTTTTGACGTTTTTGTTTGCAACCATAGAGAATAGTGTTTAGAGCAGAAAATGGGAGTTCATTTGCTAATGAAAAAAGATTTTTAGGCGTTCAGTTTCGAGTCCAAGCATATGTGGTAGGTAGCACCAATAATATTGTCAAGTAGACCTAGGCTGATAATACTAGTGCTCGGTCGAATATTGTTTGTGACTTGGTCGAATCATTCGTCGTAAACGGTTGTCGAGAACGGACGTGTTTTTTTTTGAAAAAATTCAAAAGAAAAAGAATACCAAAGAAAAGCCTTGATAATGGCAAAACAACAGGAAAGAATAGTACAGGAGTGTATGGCTAAACTAACTGAAAAATTTGCTGCTAAAATTGAAGCTACAGTTCATAAAGTTTTTGAAGGTATACTGAAATCTCACGATGAAGAAGTAAACGCTTTAAAATATGAAATATCGCAGCTAAAAGAAAGCCAAGATTTTGTTTGCGCAAAATACGAAAACCTGAAGAAAAGTTACGAGATATTGGCTGCTACTAATACAAAGCAAGAAAAGGAAATGAGCGAAATAAAAGTAAACTCAGAGCAACAACTGAAAAAGATCTCTGAAGAAAGTTCAAAACTGGATAACTTAGAAATGTACGGAAGACGACAAAATTTAGAATTTGAAGGTATACCGTTTCTAAAAAACGAAAATGTTAACCAAATTATCATGGACCTTACGAAATCAATTGGAATTGAAATTAAAGAACAAGACATCTCAATTGCTCATCGATTACCTCAAAAACCTAACTACAACCGTAGGAACCTTACCAAGCCAAAACCAGCTACTGTAATTGCGCGCTTCACGAATCGAAGCGTGAGAAACGACATCTACCATCGGCGAACTGCGTTTAAATCAATCAGTAAATTTCCGGTCGAAGGAATGCAGCATTTGTTTATCAATGAAAACCTGACTCAAACTAGAAAAGAACTGTTTTGGCGCACCAAGCAAAAAGCTAAAGAACTTGGATATCGATATATTTGGACAAACAATGGTCAAATTTACCTAAGAAAAGATGTTGACGCTGACGCTATCGCTATACATTATGCAGGTGACTTAGATAAGCTTTAAAGTAACACTATTACAGTGCTCTCTTATTTATGTTTTTATTCAAACGAAATTCTTTAACAACACCGACAAGGGTATACTAAATTCGTTTTGTTCATATATAACTTACGATGCTGTTTCTAATTCGATGTCCGAGTCATCAAATTCGCATTTATTCTTTGTGCACATCAACATTGTAAGTCTTTCAAAAAATTTTGACAAGCTCAACCTGTTTCTGAGCCAGCTCCCAAAAAAAGTTGATGTTATATGTTTAAGCGAAACTCGCCTTAAAACTAATAAAATTAACAGTGTTCAACTACCAGGGTACGACCTCTTCTCCAATAATTCAGACACAGCTGCGGGTGGTTGGGCAATCTTCGTGAATAAGCAACTTCGTGCTAGTGAAATATCTGAACTTAAGCTAAACGTAGTAGATACTGAGGATGTATGGATTAAAATAAGCAGCAAGGAACACAAACACTCTTTAATAATAGGTTCGATTTACCGGCACCCTCGTAATAACCTTTTTAATTTTGAATGCGCATTCGCCAAATCAGTTAAATCATTAAATGACAATCAAAAGTATCTAATTTTCGGTGACTTCAACATTGATTACAAAAAAGTGAACAACACCATCAGTATCTCGAATTACGCAACCCATGTAAACAATCTTGGCTGCACCCAGTTAATTGACAAGCCCACTCGCGTTTGTGAAACCACAAGCACAGTAATAGATCACTTATATGCCAACTCATTGTTTACTAGAGACATACTTGCGGCGGTAGTTCAGCATGATATTTCAGACCACCTCCCGATCTTTGCCAAATATAAATTCACTAACGTCAAAAAAAAGGATGACAAACTTTTCACCAGAAAATTTTCACCCGAGAACGTTGAGCTGTTTTTAGCTAGCCTTAACTCGGAGCTTGCTAACAATCAAGTTAAGTTCGATTACAACCTAAATTATCTTATTGAAATCCTATGTAAATTTACCAACAAGTTTTTTCCGCTCAATTCGCTAACTCGCAAACAATATAGAGTATCAAAAAAACCTTGGATTACAAAAGGTTTACTTACTTCAATTAAGCATAAAAACAAACTTTATGCGCATTATCTCAACAAGAAATGTCCGATCTTGTTTACTAAATATAAGAAATATCGTAACAAACTCTCGCACATTAAGGAAGCCTCCAAACAAAATTATTACAGCGGTCTTCTAAATAATAGTACTAGCTCGAGCGACACCTGGAAAAGCGTTAATATGATACTGAACAAACAGAAACCAACATCCTCCATGTTACAGGCCCTCAAAATTAATGATAACATATCATCGGATCCAGCTGAAATTTGCGAATCTTTAAACAAGCACTTCGTAAGCATTGGAAAGAAATTGTCATCTAGTCTAAACAATCAATCTACTAATCACAAACAGTACATGGGGAAAAGGCTCTTGCATTCTGTTGTGCTGAACCCAACTGATCAATATGAAATTGCTGCAATAATAAGTAACCTCAATGATCGCAAATCGTCAGGGTATATAGATATTCCTGTTACTTTAATCAAGCACGCAAAACATCTTATTGCTCCTTTTATGACCAAAAGTTTCAATATTTGTTTGGACTCTGGTAACTATCCTGACATTCTTAAGATTGCCAAAGTTATACCTTTATTTAAGAAAGGAGACAAAACTGATGTTGGTAACTATAGGCCTATTTCTATCCTTTCTCCCTTAAACAAAGTATTTGAAATACTATTACATAGACGCTTGATAAACTTTTGGGAAAAATCAAAGGTGTTATCTAAATTCCAATTTGGTTTTCGGAAAGACAGATCAACAATTGACGCTATAACCTTATTATACGAAAAAAATTTATGGTACAGAGATAATAATTTTCCTGTATGTAGTATTTTCTTAGATTTTGCTAAAGCATTCGACTCCGTTAACCACCAAATACTACTCAGTAAACTTGAACATTATGGACTTAGAGGAATATCTCTAGACCTAGTTACATCGTATTTGACAAACAGAAAACAATACACCTCCATAAATGGGAGTCATGATTCGCCACTTCTTCCCGTCGACACAGGTGTCCCGCAAGGTAGCGTGTTAGGTCCATTATTTTTTTTAATATATATAAATGATCTGCCAAATAGCGTAAATTCTGACACAATTTTGTATGCAGACGATGCTGTTATAGTATGCAAAGACACTTCTCTCCCACGACTACAAGCATACACAAAACTACAAATTGATAATGTACTTAACTGGGCAGCTAACAACAAACTATGTATAAACTTCAAAAAAACGCAGTGTTTACTGTTTTCTAATCGAACCACCCGTGGCAAGGTAAAAGAATCATTTTACATCAAAGTAGCCAGCTCGTCGCTGGAGGTTAATACTGTGGCCAAATATTTAGGTGTCTTAATCGACAATCAATTGTCCTGGAAAAATCAAATTATTGCCGTAGCAAATAAGTTGTCTATAGTTACAGGTATACTGGGTAAATTGAAACGTTATGTTCCACAAAATGTCCTAAAAACCGTATATTATAGTATTGGCTATCCACACCTACTGTACGGGATCTTAAATTGGGGAAACGCGGCTAAAAAGTACCTGAATGTCATTCAGGTTCAACAAAACAAAATAATTAAGATTCTAACCAAATCGTCTACCCTCAGATTTAGATTAGCTCCGCTGTACAATCAGCTATCCTTGCTGAAAATCCCTTTCATATACAAAGCTGAAGTCTGTAAATTTTTTTATCGCTATACTAACAATGTTTTACCTGTTTGCCTTAAAGATTTGTTCATGTCAGTATCTGATATTCATAGCCATCAGACCCGACACGCATCTAAAAAATATTTCTCAATTCCTCGAAGTAATAAATCATTGACTCAACGTTCTATTACAATTGCTGGTACTAAAAAATGGAATTCCTTACCAAATAATTTACAAATCCTGGTCAATCGTAGTAAAACAAATTTCAATCGGAAAATCAAGAAATATTTCATATTACAACAAAATTGCACTTAGGTTCTAACCATTTTTCTACAATTCCAAATTATTCTTGTTCCTTATCTAGCTTATTTTGTGCATACTAATACTCTTCAGTTAATGAAAGTTGTTTCCTTGACTATTGTGATTACTCATTATTTAATATTGCATGACTTGCGATTAGTTCATTTTGATTTTGATATGTTTTCTTTCTCCGATTTAATTACCTCTCCGTAAACTCTTTCCTGTATTTTTCAAATTATTATTATGCACTTAGATTCAAACCACTTTCCTATTAATTTCATATTATTATTGTCCCTCATTTACCCTGTTTTGTGTTTACAAATACTCTTCAGTTGATGAAAGTTGTATTGTGTTTACTTATTATTAATATTGTTTATCTCGTGATTAGTTCCTTTTCGAGTTGTCCTTTTTTTTTCATATGTTTTTTTCTTTGTTGCTATTATTACCTCTGTTTGTGATTATTACAACTGTTTACGTGAACGTGAATTATAGTTTTCTTATGCTGTAAGAAAACTGTGAGAGGCTGCAGACTAGACGACCGTGCCAATTTCTACTACTGAGATTGGACAATAGGTCATTTCGCAATCTCTCACAGGATGGACCATGCAGATATAAATGAAAATTAAACTGTTGATATATTTTTTATTTTTCTTTGTTGTTGCGTCTATCCAAACAAAAATAAATGCACTTGCACTTGAATCCAAGTAACGAAAATATGGCAAGTATAAGCTTAATACTTGAACTCCATTCGGCATAATTATATAGGCCTACCTCATGTGGTTCTAGGACAGCTCTAGAAATTTGTTCAATCGTTGAATCACTTGTTTCGAAACTATAATTATGTAAGTGTGTTGCAGAATAACAATTATGGACATACGCAATTTTTTGTATTTGCAATAGACCTACCGATAGTAGTGGTAACAATAATAGATCAGATGTAGAAAACCAAGTTACAGAAAAGTAAAACAATCTCTGGAAGTTGCTTAAGGAAGAGGCAACAAAGCAAAATCGTCTGCAGAACCATCGATACCGGTATGTTCTTATTAAAACTTAATTATAGTTCACCTGTATTACCTTACACTTAAGTTACACAGTATATATCTTCGAAGACGAAGTAGTAATTGTTCACCGAGAGCCAGGGCAAGTTTAGTTACCTAGCCCAGTTTAAGTTCACCTAGCTTAAGTTTGTTTGATTATAGAAGCGCAAAGTTTAGTGAAAAATTAGAATTGTAGGTGTTGTGTGATTAGGCGTTTCAGAAGTAGACCTTCCAGTGCCATAAAATATTTGCAATAGAGACACTGCTTCGATTAAGTAATAACTGTACCGGTATACACCTTGCTTTCCGTGCTTTCTGTTAGGCTTAATACTATTCCATGCTACCGCTAAAATGCAGCCTGCGTGGGCGCTCAGGCAGTGTTTTTTCTGTTGCCTTTTAAGTAGTAAGTACAATCACCCGCTTTCAATTTCGCTAGGGGTATGAACAATTTTCCGGAGTTAAGTGATCTTTATCACCCCGACTCAGATATGAGATATCACCAGAGATAGGCATTTATCGAGATAATTTATCGGCGATGGATATCGGCGATAATTTATTACCGATTATCGTTATCGCTCAAAATAGTTTTGATTTATCGAGATCGCTTTCGTAGAATATTTTGTTATCGCCGATAAATTATCGCGATAAACGATTCTTTATGCACGCAGTGTACAAACTTCAAAATTAGTGAGTTGACGCTATGGCCAAATACACGGTGTCCAATAAGACTTGTAACAATTTTAAAAATTCTCTCTTTGTTTTGTTTAATGTCACGGCAGAGTCCGTGAACTGCTTTCTTTTCTTGAAAAATCTACAAAAACATTTTTGCAATTCGACATACAGAAAAAAAACTTCGTCAAACACACAGAAAATATACCGCAACATTTATCAAAAAAATTTATCGGCGATGATTCATCGATTACCGATATCGCTTTAAGAAATTGAAATTTATCGATTACCGGTATCGCCGAAAGCTTTTTTGAAATTATCGATCATCGTTATCCCTGTAGTACAAAAAGGTTTATCGTGCCCATCACACCATTATAGTCCGGGTTACCATTTCGTGCTTAATTTTAAGATTTGTGCTTATTTTCAAGGGTAATGTCTTAGAAAACGTGAATGTGCTTATTTCTGAGAAACGTGCTTATTTTTGAGTCCGTGCTTATTTTTGATTTTTTAGTGGAAAAAACAGGATATTGCGAACGTGAAGATCTTTTTTTTTCTGATCTTCAACAATTTTTAGTGGAAAAACAGAACTTTGTTGACGTGAAGACCTTTTTTTTATGGCTTCCCGAAAAGGGAAGTCATTATGTTTTTACTTGGCCATTTCTGCACTTTTTGACACTTCCAGCGGCTGTAGCTGCTAAGCTACTGTTCCAATTCAAAAGTGACCTATAGTTCAAATGTGTGTCCCACCTAGGTCTACACTTTGGTCGCCCTAACTATCCCCGACAGCCCCCCGTTTTCTAGAAAAAAAATATTTTGTTTCCGATAAATTCTTTTTTTTTTTTTTTCAACACCAAATTTTGTGCAGCCTAAGGATTTTGAACCGCTGATGCTAGAGACTTAAATTTTTCAGGGATAATAAATCTTTATGGGAACTTGTGTCTAACAACTTTTGGGGGGTGGCGGTTATCAGGTTAAAGGTCAAAAGTCAAAAAACCAAATTTACCAAAACCTAATAACTTTTGAATGACGATAGGTAGGACCTTCAAGTTTTCACAGTATATGCATATCAATGTGGGGAGCAAAACTATGCACAACAATGATCTGTTTGTGACGTCACTGAGGGTCAAAGGTCAAATCAACGAATTTTACCTAATTTTTGTGCAGCTTAAGATTTTTGAACCGCTGATGCTACAGACTTGAAATTCTCAGGGATGATAGACCTCTAAATGAACTTGTGCCTAACAACTTTTGGGAGGTGGCGACCAACAGGTTAAAGCTCAAACGTCAATCAAGCAAAATGATACAAATTCTGATCAAACGCTAATAACTTGTGAATGGCAACTGATAGTACCTTCAAGTTTGCGGAGCAGATGCATCTCAACAAGGATACAAAAGGACCAACATTGATTAGTTTTGCGTGACGTCACTTGAGGTCAAAGCTCAAATAAGCAAACATGTTGTTTGGCGTATAACTATTGATTGAAAACACACAAAAACTTGAAAATTACAGGGATGGTGTATCTTAATTTGTTCTTGCAATGTACCAACTATCAACGCTCCATGTCACGTGACTCGGGGTCAAAGGTCAAAAAACCGATAAATGTTGCCAATCTTGCGCAGTCTAGGGCATTTGAACCGTTGATGCTAGATGCTTGAAAGTTTCAGGGATGATAGACCTTGACGTAAACTTGTGTCTCACAAGTTTTGGGGGGTGGCGGTCAAGTGGTTTCGGGTCAAAGGTCAATAATACGAAAATATTCACAAGCTCCTAACTGTTAAATGGCAACAGCTAGGACCTTCAAATTATCGGAGGATATTAACCTCAATGTGGGTAACAAAAATATCAATACAAACAAGGGTTACCCCAGAGCAACCGACTTGGAATCAAACGTAAAAAAACGTGAAATTTCAGGAAACCTCATAAAATTCTAGCAAATTTGTTTAAACTGTTAAAGGGCAGTAGGGTAACATGTTTTTCAGCTATTTTAGCTTACAACTTTTTCATTCGTGAGTGAGCGGTATGAGTTTGTGTTTAAACTGACGTTTTAAGCGGTTGGTGCATTGGACTCATGACTTAGCTTCGCTGATTCCTCGCATTGAAACTGTGTTCGCTTTGCGGCGAAGAGTTTGTGAAGTTAATAGCTAGCATAGTCCGCTATCACATCATCATGCTTGTGGTTTTGCGAAATTGGTTGTAATCAGCACTTGTTTGCTGTATTTCATTCACGCCTTATGTGATTGGGGAACTGGACAAACTCAACATTGTTTGGCTGTACCTTGATGAGTGTCAAAGTTTTGGTTGAAGCAGTCACAGCACTTTTACTTAATGCGAGCAATGTTAGTTTATCAGTCGTTTTACTTTTTAAGTTGCTAAAAAGTTGCCATTCATAAGTAAGTATTAAGTTGGAACTTCTAAGTTTCAACTTATCAACACATGGTCCCGTATTGAATTCAATTGATTAATCTGCAATACCTTGAGCGAAGTCTTATGCGAAATATTGCAGCCTTTAAGCGCAGATTGTTAAGCACTGTAATCGCTGCTTTAAAAGTGAGTTTTATGCCGCGATTTCTTGCCCGTAGAATCGAACACCAGCTCGGTGATTTCGTTTTGTGTGAGTGCAGTCGTCCTTGCAGCCGCACAAATCCTTCAAGAATCAAGGCGGTTTTTGTTCGAATTTACTGCAAGATTTGCCAGCTTGTTTCAAATGTCAGACAAGCGATGTGATTTTGCTGCAGACGTGTGTAGCATGCTACCGCCGATTAGCTCAGTTGCTAAGCCCACCCTATCGGTGCGGGAGGTCTGAGGTTCGATTGCCGGGTCAGTCAAATCGTCACAGTGTCGCCAACGGCTCGCCACCGTTGCGACGTTTGTTCGGAGCTGTGTGGCCCAGGCGCTGCGCCGCGGAGGTGAGCTCCGCCACTCGTTACACGCTAGGGCGTAATACGGCGAGTATAATGAAGATTTGATTTTTTGTGCAGCATTATCACTGTACACGTGAAGAAATTTAAGGATAATAGTTTTATTGAGATTTCCATCACTGCATAACAGAAATGTAAGAATTCGTTACAATAATATTAAGTTTATGGAGCACAGGCTGCAGGAAAATAAACTTACTTCATGTGTAATAATGCCCACCTATAATTTGCACGATTTTATTATTTTTTTCAGTTGTAAAAGCGAAGTCACTCTACTGTTCCTTTAGACGTTTGGGTCCCTAGAAAGCTTGATCGGGAAGCCATCAGCGGGTGCTTGCAGCTGCCATCTAGTTTTTTTCTTTCTTTTTGATGGCTTCCCGAAAAGGGAAGCCATTATGTTTTTACTTGGCCGTTTCTGCACTTTTCGAAACTTCCAGCAGCTATAGCTGCTAAGCTACTGTTCCAATTCAAAAGTGACCTAGAGTTCAAATGTGTGTCCCACCTAGGTCTACACTTTGGTCGCCCTAACTTTCCCCGACAACCCCCCGCTTTCTAGAAAAAAACATTTTGTTTCCGAAAAACTTTTTTTTTGTTTTTCAACACCAAATTTTGTGCAGCCTAAGGCTTTTGAACCGCTGATGCTAGAAACTTGAACTTTTCAGGGATGGTTGATCTCGATGGGAACTTGTGCCTAACAACTTTTGGAAGGTCACGGTCATCAGGTTAAAGATCAAAGGTCAAAAAACCAAATTTACTAAAACCTAATAACTTTTGAATGACATTAGATAGGACCTTCAAATTTTCACAGTATATGCATATCAATGTGGGAAACAAAAATATGCACAACAATTATCTGTTTGTGACGTCACTTAGGGTCAAAAGTCACATGAACGATGTTCAGCAGATTTTTGTGCAATCTAAGGCTTTTGAACCGCTGATGCTAGAGACTTGTGTAGCATAGACGTTTAAGTTCCTAGAAAGCTTGATCGGGAAGCCATAAGCGGGTGCTTGCAGCTGCCATCTAGTTATGGCTTCCCGAAAACGGAAGCCATATTGTTTTGGCCATTTCTGCACTTTTTGACACTTCCAGCAGCTGTAGCTGCTAAACTACTGTTCTAATTCAAAAGTGACTTAAAGTTCAAATGTGTGTCCCACCTAGGTCTACACTTTGGTCGCCCTAACTATCCCCCGACAGCCCCCCGTTTTCTAGAAAAAAAATATTTTGTTTCCGAAAAATTCTTTTTTTTTTTATGGCTTCCCGAAAAGGGAAGCCATATTGTTTTTACTTGGCCATTTGTGCACTTTTTGACACTTCCAGCAGCTGTAGCTGCTAAACTACTGCTCCAATTCAAAAGTGACCTAGAGTTCAAATGTGTGTCCCACCTAGGTCTACACCTTGGTCGCCCTAACTATCCCCGACAGCCCACCACTTTCTAGAAAAAAAATATTTTGTTTCCGAAAAACTTTTTTTTTGTTTTTCTACACCAAATTTTGTGCAGCCTAAGGATTTTGAACCGCTGATGCTAGAGACTTGAAATTTTCAGGGATGGTAGATCTTATTGGGAACTTGTGCCTAACAACTTTTGGGGGGTGGCGGTCTCAGGTTAAAGGTCAAAGGTCAAACAACCAAATTTACCAAAAT
Source organism: Trididemnum miniatum (assembly GCA_964006365.1). Lineage (NCBI taxonomy): Eukaryota > Metazoa > Chordata > Ascidiacea > Aplousobranchia > Didemnidae > Trididemnum > Trididemnum miniatum. The sequence goes on from OZ023249.1 coordinate 5,352,511, forward strand.
TTAATAACTTTTGAATGACGACAGGTAGGACCTTCAAATATTTCACAGCATATGCATATCAATGTGGGGAACAAAACTATGCATAACAATGACCTGTTTCTGACGTCACTTAGGATCAAAGGTCAAATTAACGAATCTCAACAGACTTTTGTGCAGCCTAAGGATTTTGAACCGCTGATGCTAAGAATTTGAAATTGTCAGGGATGATAGACCTTTATGTGAACTTGTGCCTAACAGCTTTTGGGGGGTGGCGGTCATAAGGGTAAAGGTCAAACGTCAATCAAATAAAATGATAAAAATTCTGATCAAACGCTAATAACTTGTGAATGGCAACTGGTAGGACCTTCAAATTTACGGAGCAGATGCATCTCAACCAGGGTACAAAAGCACCAACAGTGATTAGTTTTGCGTGACGTCACTTGGGGTCAAAGGTCAAATACGCAACAATGTCGTTCTGCGTATAACTATTGATGGAAAACACATAGGAACTTGAAATTAATAGAGTTGGTGTGTCTTGATATGTTCTTGCAGTGTACCAACTATAAACGTTCTGCGTCACGTTACTCGAGGTCAAAGGTCAAAAAAGCCGAAAAGTGTTGCCAATCTTGCGCAGCCCAAGGCTTTTGAACCGCTAATGCTAGAGGCTTGAAATGTTCAGGGATGGTAGATCCTATTGGGAACTTGTGCCTAACAACTTTTGGGGGGTGGCGGTTGTCAGGTTAAAGGTCAAAGATCAAAAAACCAAATTTACCAAAGTCTAATAACTTTTGAATGACTGCAGGTAGGACCTTTACATTTTCACAGTATATGCATATCAATGTGGGAAACAAATGTATGCACAATAATGATCTGTTCGTGACGTCACTTAGGGTCAAGGGTCAAATCAACGAACCTCAGCAGTTTTTTTTGCATTTTAAGGCTTTTGAACCGCTAATGCTAGAGACTTGAAATTCCCAGGGATGATAGACCTCCATGTGAACTTGCGCCTAACAGCTTTTGGGGGGTGGCGGTCAACAGGTTAAAGCTCAAACGTCAATCAATTAAATTGACAAATAGTTTGATCAAACCCTAATAACTTGTGAATGGCAGCTGGTAGGACCTTCAAATTTACGGAGCAGATGCATCTCAACCAGGGTACAAAAGGACCAGCAATGATTAGTTTTGCGTGACGTCACTTGGGGTCAAAGGTCAAATAAGCAAACATGTTGTTTGGCGTATAACTATTGATTGAAAACACATAAGAACTTGAAATTGATAGGATTGGTGTGTCTTGATATGTTCTTGCAGTGTACCAACCATGAACGTTCTATGTCATGTGACTCGGGATCAAAGGTCAAAAAACCGATAAATGTTGCCAATCTTGCGCAGTCTAGGGCATTTGAACCGCTGATGCTAGAGGCTTGAAATGTTCAGGGATGATAGACCTCGACGTAAACTTGGGTCTCACAAATTGCGGGGGGTGGCAGTCAAGTGGTTTGGGGTCAAAGGTCAATAATAGGAGAATGTTCACAAGCACATAACTGTTAAATGACAACAGCTATGACCTTCCAATTATCGGAGGATATTAATCTCAATGTGGGTAACAAAAATATCAATATAATGAAGGGTTAATCCAGAGCGCCTGACTTGGAGTCAAAAGCAAAAACGAGAAATTTCAGGAAACCTCATGAAAGTCAAGCAAATTTATGTAATCCGTTAGAGGGCAGTAGGGTAACATGTTTTTCAGCTATTTTCCTTTAAAACTTTTTCATTCGTGAGTGAGCCGTATGAGTTTGTGTTTAAACTGACGTTTTAAGCAGCAATAAGGGGCACATGGGAGTTGGCCAAGTGGTTGGTGCATTGGACTCATGACTTAGCTTTGTGGATTCCTCGCATTGAAACTGTGTTCGCATTGCGGCGAAGAGTTTGTTAAAATAATAGCTAGCATAGTCCGCTATCACATCATCATGCTTGTGGTTTTGCGAAATTGGTTGTAATTAGCACTTGTTTGCCTTATTTCATTCACGCCTTATGCAATTGGGGAACTGGACAAATTTAAAACGGTTTGGCTGTACCTTGATGAGTGTCAAAGTTTTGGTTGAAGCAGTCACAGCACTTTTACTTAATGCGAGCAATGTTGGTCTATCAGGCGTTTTACTTTTTAAGTTGCTAAAAAGTTGCCATTCATAAGTAAGTACTAAGTTGGAACTTCTAAGTTTCAACTTATCAACAAGTGTGACTTCATTTGATTTATCTGTAACACCTTGGGCGAAGTCTTATGCGAAATATTGCAGCCATTAGTTTTTGCGCAGACTGTTAAGCACTGTAATCGCTGCTTTAAAAGTGAGTTTGATGCCGCGATTTCTTGGCCCTTAGAATCGAACACAAGCTCGATGATTTAATTTCGTTTTGTGTGAATGCAGTCGTCCTTGCAGCTGCACAAATCCTTCAAGAATCATGGCGTTTACTGTTTGAATTTACTGCAAGACTTGCCAGCTTGTTTGAAATGTCAGACAAACAAGATGATTTTGCTGCAGACTTGTGTAGCATTGTGCCGGCCGATTAGCTGAGTTGCTAAGCCCACCCTATCGGTGCGGGAGGTCTGAGGTTCGATTGCCTGGTCGGCCAAATCGTCACAGTGTCGCCAACGGCTCGCCACCGTTGCGACGTTTGTTCGGAGCTGTGTGGCCCAAGCGCTGCGCCGCGTAGGTGGGCTCCGCCACTCGTTACACGCTTGGGCGTAATATGGCGAGTATATGAAGTTTTGAGGTTTTGTGCAGCATTATCACTGTACTCGTGAAGAAATTTAAGGATAATAGTTTTATTGAGATTTCGATGACTGTATTACAGAAATGTAAAAAGTCGTTACAATATTATTTAGTTTATGGAGCACAGCCTGCAGGAAATAAACTTACTTCATGTGTGATAATGCCCACCTATACTTTGCAGGGATTTGTTGTTTTTTTAAGTTGTAAAAGCGAAGTCGCTCTGCTGTTCCCTTGGACGTTGGGTCCCTAGTAAGCTTGATCGGGAAACCATAAGCGGGTGCCTGCAGCTGCCATCTAGTTTTTATTCATTTTTTTTTCAACACCAAATTTTGTGCAGCCTAAGGATTTTGAACCGCTGATGCTAGAGACTTGAACTTTTCAGGGATGGTTGATCTCGATGGGAACTTGTGCCTAACAACTTTTGGGGGTCGCGGTCATCAGGTTAAAGATCAAAGGTCAAAAAACCAAATTTACCAAAACCTAATACCTTGTGAATGACATTAGGTAGGATCTTTAAAGTTTCACAGTATATGCATATCAATGTGGGGAGCAAAACTATGCAAACCAATGATTTGTTTGTGACGTCACCTAAGGTCAAAGGTCAAATGAACGAATTTTACCAAATTATTGTGCAACTTAAGGCTTTTGAACCGCTGATGCTACAGACTTGAAATTGTCAGAGTTTATAGTTTGTACAAAACAATTGAAATGTTTTGTACAAACTATAAACGCTCCAGGTCTTGTAACTCGGGGTCAAAGGTCAAAAAACCGATAAATGTTGCCAATCTTGCGCAGTCTAGGGCATTTGAACCGCTGTTGCTAAAAACTTAAAGTGTTCAGGGATGATAGATCTCGATGTAAACTTGTGTCTCACAACTTTTGGGGGGTGGCGGTCAAGTGGTTTCAAGTCAAAGGTCAATAATACGAAAATATTCACAAGCACATAACTGTTAAATGGCAACAGCTAGGACCTTCAAATTATCGGAGGATATTAATCTAAATCTGGGTAACAAAAATATCAATGTAATAAAAGGTTAACCCACAGCACCTGACTTGGAGTCAAACGTAAAAAACGTGAAATTTCAGGAAACCTCATAAAACTCTAGCAAATTTTCTTATGCGTTATAGGGCAGTAGGGTAACATGTTTTTCAGCTATTTTGGCCTCAAACTTTTTCATTCGTGAGTGAGCCGTATGAGTTTGTGTTTAAACTGACGTTTTAAGCAGCAATAAGGGGCACATGGGAATTGGCCAAGCGGTTGGTGCATTGGACTCATGACTTAGCTTCGCGGATTCCTCGCATTGAAACTGTGTTCGCATTGCGGCGAAGAGTTTGTGAAGTTAATAGCTAGCATAGTCCGCTATCACATCATCATGCTTGTGGTTTTGCGAAATTGGTTGTAATCAGCACTTGTTTGCTGTATTTCATTCACGCCTTATGTGATTGGGGAACTGGACAAACTCAACATTGTTTGGCTGTACCTTGATGAGTGTCAAAGTTTTGGTTGAAGCAGTCACAGCACTTTTACTTAATGCGAGCAATGTTAGTTTATCAGTGGCTTTACTTTTTAAGTCGCTAAAAAGTTGCCATTCATAAGTAAGTACTAAGTTGGAACTTCTAAGTTTCAACTTATCAACAAATGGTCCCGTATTGAATTCAATTGATTGATCTGCAATACCTTGAGCGAAGTCTTACGCGAAATATTGCAGCCTTTAAGCGCAGATTGTTAAGCACTGTAAACGCTGCTTTAAAAGTGAGTTTTATGCCGCGATTTCTTGCCCGTAGAATCGAACACAAGCTCGATGATTTAATTTGGTTTTGTGTGAATGCAGTCGTCCTTGCAGCCGCACAAATCCTTCAAGAATCATGGCGGTTTTTGTTCGAATTTACTGCAAGATTTGCCAGCTTGTTTGAAATGTCAGACAAACAAAATAATTTTGCTGCAGACTTGTGTAGCATTGTGCCGGCCGATAAGCTTAATTGCTATTACTGCGAGTATAATGAAGATTTGATTTTTTGTGCAGCATTATCACTGTACACGTGAAGAAATTTAAGGATAATAGTTTTATTGAGATTTCCATCACTGCATTACAGAAATGTCAGAATTCGTTACAATATTATTAAGTCAAGGGAGCACAGGCTGCAGAAAAATAAACTTACTTCATGTGTGATATTCCCCATCTCCCATCTATAATTTGCACGATTTTATTATTTTTATGGCTTCCTGAAAACGGAAGCCATATTGTTTTTACTTGGCCATTTCTGCACTTTTTGTCACTTACAGCAGCTGTAATTGCTAAACTACTGTTCTAATTGAAAAGTGACCTAGAGTTCAAATGTGTGTCCCACCTAGGTCTACACCTTGGTCGCCCTAACTATCCTCGACAGCCCCCCGCTTTCTAGAAAAAAAATATTTTGTTTCCGAAAAATTCTTTTTTTTTTTTCAACACCAAATTTTGTGCAGCCTAAGGATTTTGAACCGCTGATGCTAGAGACTTGAACTTTTCAGGGATGGTGGATCTTATTGAGATATTGTGCCTAACAACTTTTGACGGTTAGAGATCATCAGGTTAAAGGTCAAAGGTCAAAAAACCAAATTTACCAAAACCTAATAACTTTTGAATGACGATAGGTAGGACCTTCAAGTTTTCACAGTATATGCATATCAATGTGGGGAACAAAACTGTGCACAACAAAGATTTGCTTGTGACGTCACTTAGGATCAAAGGTCAAATCAACGAATCTCAACAGACTTTTGTGCAGCCTAAGGCTTTTGAACCGCTAATGCTAGAGACTTGAAATTCTCAGGGATGATAGACCTACATGTGAACTTGTGCCTAACAACTTTTGGGAGGTGGCAATCAACAGGTTCAAGGTGAAACGTCAATCAAGCAAAATGATACAAATTCTGATCAAACGCTAATAACTTGTGAATGGCAACTGGTAGGACCTTCAAATTTACGGAGCAGATGCATCTCAACAGAGTATAAAAGGACTAACAATGATTAGTTTTGCGTGACGTCACTTGAGGTCAAAAGTCAAATTAGGAAGTATGTTGTTTGGCGTATAACTATTGATTGAAAACACATAAGAACTTGAGATTAATAGAGTTGGTGTGTTTTGGTATGCTCTTGCAGTGTTCCGACTATCAACGCGCCATGTCACGTGACTCGGGGTCAAAGGTCAAAAAACCGAAAAGTGTTGCCAATCTTGCGCAGTCTAGGGCATTTGAACCGTTGATGCTAGATGCTTGAAGTGTTCAGGGATGATAGACCTCGACGTAAACTTGTGTCTCACAAGTTTTGGGGGGTGGCGGTCAAGTGGTTTCGGCTTAAAGGTCAAAAATACGAAAATATTCACAAGCTCATAACTGTTAAATGGCAACAGCTAGGACCTTCAAATTATTGGAGGATATTAACCTCAATGTGGGTAACAAAAATATCCATATAATGAAGGGTTAACCCAAAGCACCTGACTTGGAGTCAAACACAAAAAAAAATCAAACGTAAAAAAATGAAAGTGAAAAAGAGTCAAAGTGAAATTTCAGGAAACCTCATAAAACTCTAGCAAATTTTCTTATGCGTTATAGGGCAGTAGGGTAACATGTTTTTCAGCTATTTTGGCCTCAAACTTTTTCATTTGTGAGTGAGCCGTATGAGTTTGTGTTTAAACTGACGTTTTAAGCAGCAATAAGGGGCACATGGGAATTGGCCAAGCGGTTGGTGCATTGGACTCATGACTTAGCTTCGCGGATTCCTCGCATTGAAACTGTGTTCGCATTGCAGCGATGAGTTTGTTAAAGTAATAGCTGGCATAGTCCGCTCTCAAACCATCAGGCTTGTGGTTTTGCGAAATTGGTTGTAATCAGCACTTGTTTGCTGTATTTCATTCACGCTTTATGCAATTGGGGAACTGGACAAACTCAATATTGTTTGGCTGTACCTTGATGAGTGTCAAAGTTTTGGTTGAAGTAGTCACAGCACTTTTACTTATAGCGAGCAATGTTGGTTTATCAGTGGCTTTACTTTTTAAGTTGCTAGAGAGTAGCCATTCATAAGTAAGTATTAAGTTGTAACTTTTAAGTTTCAACTTATTAACAAGTGGTCCCTTATTGACGTCAATTGATTGATCTGCAATACCTTGAGCGAAGTCTTATACGAAATATTGCAGCCTTTAAGCGCAGATTGTTAAGCACTGTAATCGCTGCTTTAAAAGTGAGTTTGATGCCGCGATTTCGTGCCCGTAGAATCGAACACAAGCTCGATGATTTAATTTGGTTTTGTGTGAATGCAGTCGTCCTTGCAGCTGCACAAATCCTTCAAGATTCATGGCGGTTTTTGTTCGAATTTACTGCAAGATTTGCCAGCTTGCTTGAAATGTCAGACAAGCGATGTGATTTTGCTGCAGACTTGTGTAGCATTGTGCCGGCCAATTAGCTCAGTTGCTTAGCCCACCCTATCGGTGCGGGAGGTCTGAGGTTCGATTACCGGGTAGGCCAAATCGTCACAGTGTCGCCAACGGCTCGCCACCGTTGCGACGTTTGTTCGGAGCTGTGTGGCCCAAGCGCTGCGCCGCGGAGGTGGGCCCCGCCACTCGTTACACGCTTGGGCGTAATATGGCAAGTATAACGAAGTTTTGAGGTTTTGTGCAGCATCATCACTCTACACGTGAAGAAATTTAAGGATAATAGTTTTGAGATTTCCATCACTGTATTACAGAAATGTAAGAATTCGTTACAATATTACTAAGTTTATGGAGCACAGGCTGCAGGAATTTAAACTTACTTCATGTGAGATAATGCCCATCTATAATTTGCACGATTTTATTGTTTTTTTAGTTGTAAAAGCGAAGTCACTGTGCTGTTCCCTTAGACGTTTGGGTCCCTAGAAAGCTTGATCGGGAAACCATAAGCGGGTGCTTGCAGCTGCCATCTAGCTTTTGTTTTGTTTTTTTCAACACCAATTTTGTGCAACCTAAGGCATTTGAACGGCTGCTGCTAGAGACTTGAAATTTTCAGGGATGGTAGTTCTCAATGAGAGCTTGTGCCTAACAGTTTTTGGGGGTTGGCGGTCAACAGGTTAAAGATCAGAGGTCAAAAAACCAAATTTACTAAAACCTAATACCTTGTGAATGACATTAGGTAGGACCTTCAAGTTTCCACAGTATATGCATATAAATGTGGGGAATAAAACTATGCACAACAATTATTTTTATGTGACGTTACTTAGGGTCAAAGATCAAATGAACGAATCTCAACAGACTTTTGTGAAGCCTAAGGCTTTTGAACCGCTGATGCTAGAGACTTGAAATGTTCAGGAATAATAGACCACCATGTGAACTTGTGCCTAACAACTTTTGAAGAGTGGCGGTTATAAGGTTCAAAGTTAAACGTCTATCAAGTGAAATGAAAAGAAAATCGATCAAACGCTAATAACTTTTGAATGGCAACTGGTAAGACCTGCCAATTTGCGGAAGAAGAGCATCTCAATCTAGGTAAAATAGGACAGACAATGAGTAGTTTTGTGTGACGTCACTTGGGGTCAAAAGTCAGTTAAGCAAACATGTTGTTTGGCGTATAACTATTGATTGAAAACACATAAGAACTTGATATTTATAAGTTTGGTGTGTCTTGGTATGATCTTGCAGTGTATCAACTATAAACGCTTCATGTCACGTGACTCGGGGTCAAAGGTCAAAAAACCGATAAATGTTGCCAATGTTACACTGTCTAAAATTTTTGAACTGCTGATGCAGGAAGCTTGAAGTGTTCAGGGATGATAGACCTCGACGTAAACTTGTGTCTCACGCATTTTGGGGGGTGGCGGTCATGTGGTTTCGGCTCAAAAGTCAATAATACGAAAATATTCACAAGCTCATAACTGTTAAATGGCAACAGCTAGGACCTTCAAGTTATCGGAGGATATTAACCTTAATGCGGGTAACAAAAATATCAATATAATGAAAGGTTAACCCACAGCACCTGACTTGAAGTCGAAGGTAAAAAACGTGAAATTTCAGGAAACCTCATAAAATTCAAGCAATTTGTTTAATCCGTTAAAGGGCAGTAGGGTAACATGTTTTCAGCTGTTTTGGCTTAAAATTCTTTCATTCGTGAGTGAGCCGTATGAGTTTGTGTTTAAACTGACGTTTTAAGCAGCAATAAAGGGCACATGGGAGTTGGCCAATTGGTTGGTGCATTGGACTCATGACTTAGCTTCGCGGATTCCTCGCATTGAAACTGTGTTCGCATTGCGGCGATGAGTTTGTTGAATTAAGTGCTCGCATAGTCCGCTATGAGATCATCAGGCTTGTGGTTTTGCGAAATTGGTTGTAATCAGCACTTGTTTGTTTTATTTCCTTCGCGCCTTATGTAATTGGGTAACTGGACAAATTCAAAACTGTTTGGCTGCAACTTGATCAATGTCAAAGTTTTAGTTGAAGTAGTCACAGCACTTTTACTTAATGCGAGCAATGTTGGTTTATCAGTCGTTTTACTTTTTAAGTTGCTAAAAAATTGCCATTAATAATTATGTTTTGAGAGTACTAAGTATCTATTTTGCTAAACCATTTCGGTCACTCTTTTACAGAAATGTATGAAGTCGTTACAATATTAATGAGTTTATGGAACACAGGCTACGGCAATTTAAACTTACTTTATGTGTGCTAATGCCCACCTATACTTTGCTACGATTTTGTTTTATTTTTTTAGGTTGAAAAAGCGAAGTCACTCTACTGTTCCCTTAGACGTTTCGGTCCTAGGTTTATTGAAATTTCGATCACTGTATTACAGAAATGTAAGAAGTCGTCACAATGATAAGTTTATGGAGCACAGGCTACAGGAATTTAAACTTACTTCATGCGTGATAATGCCCACCTATAATTTGCACGAGTTTGTTATTTTTTAAGTTGTAAAAGCGAAATCACTCTATTGTTCCCTCAAACGTTTGGGTCCCTAAAAAGCTTGATCGGGAAGCAATAAGCGGGTGCTTGCTTTTATGACTTCCCGAAAAGGGAAACCAAATTGTTTTTACTTGGCCGTTTCCGCACTTTTTGACGCTTCTAACAGCTGTAGCTGCTAAACTACAGTACCAATTCAAAAGTGACCTAAAGTTCGAAGGTGTGTCCCACCTAGGTCTACACCTTCGTCACACTAACTTTCCCCGACAGCCTCCCACTTTCTAGAAAAAAAAATTTTTGTCTCGCAAAAATTCTTTTTTCTTTTTTTTTTCAACACCAAATTTTGTGCAGCCTAAGGCTTTTGAACCGCTGATGCTAGTGACTTGAAAGTTTCAGGGATGATAGACATGCATGTGAACTTGTGCCTAACCACTTTTGGGTGGTGGCGGTCAACAGGTTCAAGGTCAAACGTTAATCAAATGAAATGAAAAGAAAATCGATCAAACGCCAATATCTTGTGAATGGCAACTGGTAGGACCTTCAAGTTTACGGAGGAGATGCATCGCAATCAAGGTAGAATAGGACCAACATGGATTGGTTTTGTGTGACGTCACTCGGGGTCAAAAGTCAATTAAGCAAACATGTTGTTTGGCTTATAACTATTGATCGAAAACACATAAAAACCTGAAATCTATAAGGTTGATGTGTCTTGGTATGTTCTTGCACTGTATCAACTATAAACGCTTTATGTCATGTGACTCGGGGTCAAAGGTCAAAAAACCGATAAATGTTGCCAATATTGCGCAGTTTAAGGTTTTTGAAACGCTGATGCTAGAGGTCTGAAAGTTTCAGGGATGATAGATCTCGACGTAAACTTGTGTCTCATAAGTTTTGGGGGGTGGCAGTCAAGTGGTTTCAGGTCAAAGGTTAACAAATGGAAAATACTCACAAGCTTGTAACTGTTAAATGGCTACAGCTAGGACCTTCAAATTATCGGAGGATATTAACCTTAATGTGGGTAACAAAAATATCAATATAATGAAAGGTCACCCCAAAGCACCTTACTTGGAGTCGAAGGTAAAAAACGTGAAATTTCAGGAAACCTCATAAAATTCAAGCAAATTTTTTTATTCAGTTAGAGGGCAGTAGGGTAACATGTTTTTCAGCTATTTTGGCTTCAAACTTTTTCATTCGTGAGTGAGCCGTATGAGTTTGTGCTTAAACTGACAATTCAAGCAACAATAAAGGGCACATGGGAATTGGCCAAGTGGTTGGTGCATTGGACTCATGACTTAGCTTCGCGGATTCTTCGCATTGAAACTGTGTTCGCATTGCGGCGATGAGTTTGTTGAATTAAGTGCTAGCATAGTCCGCTATCAGATCATCAGGCTTGTGGTTTTGCGAAGTTCGTTGCTATTAACACTTGTTTGCTTTGCTTCACTCACGCCTTATGTAATTGGGTAACTGGACAAACTCAACATTGTTTGGCTGTACCTTGATGAGTGTCAAAGTTTTGGTAGAAGTAGTCACAGCACTTTTACTTAATGCGAGCAATGTTGGTTTATCAGTCGCTTTAGGTTTTAACTTGCTAGAAAATTGCCATTAAGAAATATGCATCGAGTTTAGTAAGTATCTAATTTGCTAAACCATTTCGATCACTCTTTTACACAAATGTATGAAGTCGTTACAATATTATCACGTTTATGGAACACAGGCTACGGGAATTTAAACTTACTTTATGTGTGCTAATGCCCACCTATACTTTGCTACGATTTTGTTTTATATTTTTAACTTGAAAAAATGAAGTCACTCTACTGTTCCCTTAAACGTTTCGGTCCTAGTTATATTGAGATTTCGATCACTGCATTACAGAAATGCAAGAAGTCGTCACAAGGATAAGTTTACGGAGCACAGGCTGCAGGAATTTAAACTTACTTCATGCGTGATAATGCTCACCTATAATTTGCACGAGTTTGTTATTTTTTTAGTTGTAAAAGCGAAGTCACTCTACTGTTCCCTCAGACGTTTGGGTCCCTAGAAAGCTTGATCGGGAAGCCATAAGCGGGTGCTTGCAGCTGCCATTTATTTTATTTTTGTTTTTTTCAACACTAATTTTGTGCAATCTAAGGCTTTTGAACCGCTGATGCTAGAGACTTGAAACTCTCAGGGATGATAGACCTACATGTGAACTTGTGCCTAACAACTTTTGGGGGGTTGCGGTCAACAGGTTAAAAGTCAAACGTCAATCAAGCAAAATGATACAAAATCTGATCAAACGCTAATAACTTGTGAATGGCAACTGGTAGGACCTTCAAGTTTACGGAGCAGATGCATCTCAACCAGGGTACAAAATGACCAACAATGATTAGTTTTGCGTGACGTCACTTGGGGTCAAAGATCAAATAAGCAAACATGTTGTTTGGCGTATAACTATTGATTGAAAACACATAAGAACTTGAAATTAGTAGAGTTGGTGTGTTTTGGTATGATCTTGCAGTGAAACAACTATAAACGCTCCATGTCACGTGACTCGAGGTCAAAGGTCAAAAACCGAAAAGTGTTGCCAATATTGCGCAGTCTAAAGTTTTTGAACCGCTGATGCTAGAAGCTTGAAATGTTCAGGGATGACAGACCTCGACGTTAGCTTGTGTCTCACGCATTTTGGGGGGTGGCGGTCAAGTGGTTTGGGGTCAAAGGTCAATACTAGCAAAACATTCACAAGCTCATAACTGTTAAATGGCAACAGCTAGGATCGTTGTAATTAGCACTTGTTTGCTGTATTTCATTCACGCCTTATGCAATTGGGGAACTGGACAAAATCAAATTTGTTTGGCTGTACCTTGATCAGTGTCAGAGTTTTCGTGGAAGTAGTCACAGCACTTTTACTTATAGCGAGCAATGTTGGTTTATCAGTGGCTTTACTTTTTAAGTTGCTAAAAAATTGCCATTCATAAGTAAGTATTAAGTTGTAACTTCTAAGTTTCAACTTATCACAAAGTGTTACTTCATTTGATTTATCTGCAATACCTCGGGTGAAGTGTTATGCGAAATATTGCAGCCTTTAATTTTGCGCAGATTGTTAAGCACTGTAATTGCCGTTTTAAAAGTGAGTTTTATGCCGCGATTTCGTGCCCGTAGAATCGAACACAAGCTCGATGATTTAATTTCGTTTTGTGTGAATGCAGTCGTCCTTGCAGCTGCACAAATCCTTCAAGAATCATGGCGGTTTTTGTTCGAATTTACTGCAAGATTTGCCAGCTTGCTTGAAATGTCAGACAAGCGATGTGATTTTGCTGCAGACTTGTGTAGCATTGTGCCGGCCGAGTAACTCAGTTGCTTAGCCCACCCTATCGGTGCGGGAGGTCTGAGGTTCGATTACCGGGTCGGTCAAATCGTCACAGTGTCGCCAACGGCTCGCCACCGTTGCGACGTTTGTTCGGAGCTGCGTGGTCCAGGCGCTGCGCCGCGTAGGTGGGCCCCGCCACTCGTTACACGCTAGGGCGTATTACGGCGAGTATAATGAAGATTTGATTTTTTGTGCAGCATTATCACTGTACGCGTGAAGAAATTTAAGGATAATAGTTTTATTGAGATTTCGATCACGGTATTACAGAAATGTAAGAAGCCACTACATGTGTATTAAGTTTATGGAGCACAGGCTGCAGGAAATTAAACTTACTTCATGTGTGATAATGCCCACCTATACTTTGCAGGGATTTGTTGTATTTTTAAGTTGTAAAAGCGAAGTCATTGTGCTGTTTCCTTAGACGTTTGGGTCCCTAGTAAGCTTGATCGGGAAGCCATAAGCGGGTGCTTGCAGCTGCCATCTAGTTTTTATGGCTTCCCGAAAAGGGAAGCCATATTGTTTTTACTTGGCCATTTCTGCACTTATTGACACTTCCAGCAGCTGTAGCTGCTAAACTACTGTTCCAATTCAAAAGTGACCTAAAGTTCAAATGTGTGTCCCACCTAGGTCTACACCTTGGTCGCCCTAACTTTCCCCGACAGTCCCCCACTTTCTAGAAAGAAAATATTTTGTTTCCGAAAAACTTTTTTTTTGTTTTTCAGCACCAAATTTTGTGCAGCCTAAGGCTTTTGAACCGCTGATGCTAGAGACTTGATATTTCCAGGGATGGTAGATCTTATTGGAAACTTAAGCCTAACAATTTTTGGGGGATGGCAGACGTCAGGTTAAAGGTCAAAGGTCAAAAAACCAAATTTACCAAAACCTAATAACTTTTGCATGACAGCAGGTAGGACCTTCAAATTTTTTACAGTATATGCATATCAACGTGGGGAACAAAACTATGCACAACAATGACCTGTTTGTGACGTCACCTAAGGTTAAAGGTCAAATCAACGAATCTCAACAAACTTTTGTGCAACCTAAGGCTTTTGATCCGCTGATGCTAGTAACTTGAAATTCTCAGGGATGATAGACCTTTATGTGAACTTGTGCCCAACAACTTTTCGGGGGTGGCGGTCAACAGGTTAAAAGTCAAACATCAATTAAGTAAAATGATACAAAATCTGATCAACCGCTAATAACTTGTGAATGGCAACTGGTAGAACCTTCAAATTTACGGAGCAGATGCATCTCAACCAGGGTGCAAAAGGACCAACAATGATTAGTTTTGCGTGACGTCACTTAGGGTCAAAGGTCAAATAAGCAAACATGTTGTTTGGCGTATAACTATTGATTGAAAACACATAAGAACTTGAAATTAGTAGGGTTGGTGTGTTTTGGTATGCTCTTGCAGTGAAACAACTATAAACGTTCTATGTCACGTCACTCGGAGTCAAAGGTCAAAAAACCGAAAAGTGTTGCCAATATTGCGCAGTCTGAAGTTTTTGAACCGCTGATGCTGGAGGGTTGAAGTGTTCAGGGATGGTAGATATCAATGTGAACTTGTGCTTAACAACTTTTGGGGGGTGGCGGTTGTCAGGTTAAACGTCAAAGATCAAAAAACCAAATTTACCAAAATCTAATAACTTTTGAATGACATTAAGTAGGACCTTCCAAATTTGACAGTATATGCATATCAACGTGGGGAACAAAACTGTGCAAACCAATGACCTGTTTGTGATGTCATTTAGGGTCAAAGGTCAATTGAACAAACTTTAACTGATTTTTGTGCAGCCTAAGGCTTTTGAACCGCTGATGCTAGAGACTTGAAAGTCTCAGGGATGATAGACCTACATGTGAACTTGTGCCTAACCACTTTTGGGGGTGGCGGTCAACAGGTTAAAGTTCAAACGTCAATCAAGCAAAATGATACAAAATCTGATCAAACGCTAATAACTTGTGAATGGCAACAGGTAGGACCTTCAAGTTTATGGAGCAGATGCATCTCAACCACGGTGCATAAAGACTAACAATGATTAGTTTTGCGTGACGTAACTTGGTGTCAAAGGTCAATTAGCAAACATGTTGTTTGGCGTATAACTATTGATTGAAAACACATAAGAACTTGAGATTAATAGAGTTGGTGTGTCTTGGTATGATCTTGCAGTGTACCAACTATAAACGCTCCATGTCACGTGACTCGAGGTCAAAGGTCAAAAAACCTAAAAGTGTCGCCAATAATGCGCAGTCTAGGGCATTTGAACCGCTGATGCTGGAGGGTTAAAGTGTTCAGGGATGATAGACCTCGACGTAAACTTGTGTCTCACAACTTTCGGGGGGGTGGCAGTCGAGTGGTTTGGGGTCAAAGGTCAAAAATACGAAAATATTCACAAGCTCATAACTGTTAAATGGCAACAGCTAGGACCTTCAAATTATCGGAGGGTATTAATCTCAATCTGGATAACAAAAATATCAATATAATGAAGGGTTACTCCAGAGCACCTGACTTGGAGTCAAAGGTAGAAAACGTGAAATTTCAGGAAACCTCATAAAATTCAAGCAATTTGTTTAATTCGTTAGAGGGCAGTAGGGTAACATGTTTTTGAGCTATTTTAGCTTACAACTTTTTCATTCGTGAGTGAGCCGTATGAGTTTGTGTTTAAACTGACATTTTAAGCAGCAATAAGGGGCACATGGGAATTGGCCAAGTGGTTGGTGCATTGGACTCATGACCTAGCTTCGCGGATTCCTCGCATTGAAACTGTGTTCGCATTGCGGCGAAGAGTTTGTTAAAGTAATAGCTAGCATAGTCCGCTATCACATCATCAAGCTTATGGTTTTGCGAAGTTCGTTGTAATGAGCACTTGTTTGCTTTATTTCATTCACGCTTTATGTAATTGGGGAACTGGACAAAATCGAAACTCTTTGGCTGTAAACCAACTAACGACTGATAAACCAAGATTGCTCGCATTAAATAAAATTGCTGTGACTTATTCAACCAAAATTTTGACACTCATCATGTTACAGCCAAACATTTTTGATTTTGTCCAGTTACCCAGCCACATAGGGCGTGAATGAAATAAAGGAAACAAGTGCTGATTACAACGAACTTCGCAAAGTTACAAGCCTGATGATGTGATGGCGGACTATCCGAGCAATTAAATCAACAAAAAACCTTAAATTTCTTCACAAGTACTGTGATACTGCTGCACAAAAAATCAAATCTTCATTATATTCGCCGTATTATGCCGAAGCGTGAAACGAGTTGCGGGACCCATCTCCACGGCTCAGTGCCTGGGCTACACAGCTCCGAACAAACGTCGCAACGGTGGCGAACTCACTTTTAAAGCAGCGATTACAGTGCTTAACAATCTGCGCTACAATTAAAGGCTGCAACTTTTCGCATAAGACTTCGCTTAAGGTATTGCACATAGATCAATTGAAGTCACACTTTGTGATAAGTTGAAACTTAGAAGTTCCAACTTAGTACTACTTTATGAATGGCAATTTTTTAGCAACTTAAAAAGTAAAGCGACTGATAGACCAACATTGCTCGCATTAAATAAAAGGGCTGTGACTACTTCAACCAAAAGTTTGACATTGATCAAGGTACAGCCAAACAAATTTGATTTTGTCCAGTTCCCCAATTGCATAAGGCGTGAATGAAATAAAGCAAACAAGTGCTCACTACAACGAACGTCGCAAAACCACACGCTTGATGACTTCAGAGCGGACTATGCTAGCTATTACTTTAACAAACTCTTCGCCGCAATGCGAACACAGTTTCAATGCGAGGAATCCGCAAAACTAAGTCATGAGTCCAATGCACCAACCACTTGGCCAACTCCCATGTGCCCCTTATTGCTGCTTAAAACGTCAGTTTAAACACAAACTAATACCGCTCACTCACGAATAAAAAAGTTGTAAGCTAAAATAGCTCAAAAACATGTTACCCTACTGCCCTCTAACGGATTAAGAAAATTTGATTCAATTTTATAAGGTTTCCTGAAATTGAACGTGTTTTACCTTTGACTTCAAGTCAGTTGCTCTGGGGCAACCTTTCCTTTTATTGATATTTTTGTTACCCAGATTGAGATTAATATCCTCCGATAATTGGAAGGTCCTAGCTGTTGCCATTTAACAGTTATGAGCTTGTGAATGTTTTCCTATTATTGACCTTTGACCCCAAACCACATGACTGCCACCCCCCAAAAATTGTGAGACACAAGTTTACGTCGAGGTCTATCATCCCTGAACATTTCAAGCCTGTAGCATCAGCGGTTCAAAAACCTTAGACTGCGCAATATTGGCAACATTTATCGGTTTTTTGACCTTTGACCCCGAGTCACGTGACATAGAGCGTTTATAGTTGGTACACTGCAAGAGCATACCAAGACACACCAACCCTATTAATCTCAAGTTCTTATGTGTTTTCAATCAATAGTTATACGCCAAACAACATGTTTGCTTATTTGATCTTTGACCTTAAGTGACGTCACGCAAAACTAATCATTGTTGGTCTCCTTGTACCTTCGTTGAGATGCATCTGCTACATAAATTTGAAGGTCCTACCAGTTGCCATTCACAAGTTATTAGCGTTTGATCAGATTTTGTATCATTTTGCTTGATTGACGTTTGACCATTAATTTGTTGACCGCCACCCCCCAAAAGTGGTTAGGCACAAGCTCACATGGAGGTCTATCATCCCTGAGAGTTTCAAGTCTCTAGCATCAGCGGTTCAAAAGCCTTAGGCTGCACAAAAGTCTGTTGAGATTCGTTGATTTGACCTTTGATCCTAAGTGACGTCACAAACAGGTCATTGGTTTGCATAGTTTTGTTCCCCACGTTGATATGCATATACTGTGAAAATTTGAAGGTCCTACCTATCGTCATTCAAAAGTAATTAGGTTTTGGTAAATTTGGTTTTTTTGACTTTTGACCTTTAACCTGACGACCGCCACCCCCCAAAAGTTGTTAGGCACAAGTTCCCATTGACATCTACCATCCCTGAGAATTTCTAGTCTCTAGCATCAGCGGTTCAAAAGCCTTAGCCTGCACAAAATTTGGTGTTGAAATAAACAAAAAAAGAAACAAACTAGATGGCAGCTGGAAGCACCCGCTTATGGCTTCCCGATCAAGCTTACTAGGGACCCAAACGTCTAAGGGAACAGCACAGTGACTTCGCTTTTACAACTTAAAAATACAACAAATCCGTGCAAAGTATAGGTGGGCATTATCACGCATGAAGTAAGTTTATTTTCCTGCCGCCTGTGCTCCATAAGCTTAATAATATTGTAACGGCTTCTTACTTTTCTGTAATACAGTCATCGAAATCTCAATAAAACTATTATCCTTAAATTTCTTCACGTGTACAGTGATGATGCTGCACAAAAACTCAAATCTTCATTATATTCGCCGTGTTACGCCCAAGTGTGTAACGAGTGGCGGAGCGCACCACCGCGGCGCAGTGCTTGGGCCACACAGCTCGAAACAAACGTCGCAACGGTGGTCGCATTAAGTAAAAGTGCTGTGACTGCTTCAACCAAAACTTTGACACTGATCAAGGTACTGCCAAATTTTTTTAAATTTTTCCAGTTACCCAATTGCATAAGGCGTGAATGAAATAAAGCAAACAAGTGCTAATTACAACCAATTTCGCGAAACCACAAGCATGATGATGTGATAGCGGACTATGCTAGCTATTGCTTTAACAAACTCTTCGCCGCAATGAGAACACAGTTTCAATGCGAGGAATCCACAAAGTTAAATCATGAGTCCAATGCACCAACCACTTGGCCAACTCCCATGTGCCTCTTCTTGCTGCTTAAAACGTCAGTTTAAACACAAACTCATATGGCTCACTCACGAATGAAAAAGTTTTAAAGGAAAATAGCTCAAAAATATGTTACCCTACTGCCCTCTAACGGATTACATAAGTTTACTTGACTTTCATGAGGTTTCCTGAAATTTCACGTTTTTTGCTTTTGACTCCAAGTCAGGCGCTCTGAGTAACTTTTCATTTTATTGATAATTTTGTTACCCACATTGAGATTAATATCCTCCGATAATTGGAAGGTCATAGCTGTTGTCATTTAACAGTTATGAATTTGTGAACATTTTCGTATTATTGACCTTTGACCCCAAACCACTTGACTGCCACCCCCCGCAAGTTGTGAGACACAAGTTTACGTCGAAGTCTATGATCCCTGAACATTTCAAGCCTCTAGCATCAGCGGTTCAAATGCCCTAGACTGCGCAAGATTGGCAACATTTATCGGTTTTTTTACCTTTGACCCCGAGTCACGTGACATTGAGCGTTCATAGATGGTACAGTGCAAGAAGATATCAAGACACACCAACCTTATAAGTTTCAAGTTCTTATGTGTTTTCAATCAATAGTTATATGCCAAACGACATATTTGCTTATTTGACTTTTGACCCCAAGTGACGTCACAAACAGATCATTATTGTGCATAGTTTTGTTCCCCACATTGATATGCATATACTGTGAAAAGGTAAAAGTCCTACTTGTAATCATTCAAAAGTTATTAGGTTTTGGTAAACTTGGTTTTTTGACTTTTGACCTTTAACCTGACGACCGCCACCCCCCGCAAGTTGTTAAGCACAAGTTCCCAAAAAGATCTACCATCTCTGAGAGTTTCAACTCTCTAGCATCAGCGGTTCAAAAACCTTAGACTGCACAATAATGGCAACACTTTTCGGTTTTTTTGATCTTTGACCTTGAGTCACGTGACATAGAACGTTCATAGTTGGTACACTGCAAAGACATATTAAGACACACCAACCCTATAAGTTTTAAGTTCTTATGTGTTTTCAATCAATAGTTATACCCCAAACAACATGTTTGCTTATTTGACCTTTGACCTCAAGTGACGTCACACAAAACTAATCACTGTTGTTCCTTTTGTACCCTTGTTGAGATGCATCTGCTCCGTAAACTTGAAGGTTCTACTTGTTGCCATTCACAAGTTAATAGCGTTTGATCACATTTTTGATCTTTTTTTTTATTGACGTTTGACCATTAACCTGTTGACCGCCACCCCCCAAAAGTTGTTAGGCACAAGCTCACATAGAGGTCTATCATCCCTGAGAGTTTCAAGTCTCTAGCATCAGCGGTTCAAAAACCTTAGACTGCACAAAAATCTGTTAAGGTTTGTTCAATTGACCTTTGACTCTCAGTGACGTCACAAACGGATCACTGTTGTGCATAGTTTTGTTCCCCACGTTGATATGCATTAACTGTGAAATTTTGAAGGTCCTACCTGATGTCATTCACAAGGTATTAGGTTTTGGTAAATTTGGTTTTTTGACCTTTGACCTTTAACCTGACGACCGCCACCCCCCAAAAGTTGTTAGGCACAAGTTCCTAATAAAATCTACCATCCCTAAAAATTTCAAGTTTGTAGCATCAACGGTTCGAAAGGCTGCACAAAATATGGTGTTGAAAAAAAAAGAAAGAAAAAAAAAAAACAAAAAGAATTTTTCAAAAAAAAAAATTTTTTTATCTAGAAACTGGGGGGCTGTCGGGGGGAAAGTTAGGGCGACCAAGGTGTAGACCTAGGTGGGACACACATTTGAACTCTAGGTCACTTTTGAATTGGAACAGTAGTTTAGCAGCTACAGCTGCTGGAAGTGTCAAAAAGTGCACAAATGGTCAAGTAAAAACAATATGGCTTCCGTTTTCGGGAAGCCATAACTAGATGGCAGCTGCAGGCACCCGCTTATGGCTTCCCGATCAAGCTTACTAGGGACCCAAACGTCGAAGGGAACAGCACAGTGACTTCGCTTTTACAAATTAAAAATGCAACAAATCCGTACAAAGTATAGGTGGGCATTATCACATATGAACTAAGTTTAATTTCCTGCAGCCTGTGCTCCATAAACTTAATAATATTGTAACGACTTTTAACATTTCTGTAATACAATCATCGAAATCTCAATAAAACTATTATCTCGGAAACAAAATGTTTTTTATCTTAACAGTTATGAGCTTGTGAATGTTTTCCTATTTTTGACCTTTGACTTGAAACCACTTGACTGCCACCCCCGAAATTGTGAAACACAAGTTTACGTTGAGGTCTATCATCTCTGAACACTTCAAGCTTTTAGCATCAGCAGTTCAAAAGCCTTAGGCTGCACAAAAGTCTGTTGAGATTCGTTGATTTGACCTTTGACCCTAAGTGACGTCACAAACAGGTCATTGGTTTGCATAGTTTTGTTCCCCACGTTGATATGCATATACTGTGAAAATTTGAAGGTCCTACCTATCGACATTCAAAAGTTATTAGGTTTTGGTAAATTTGGTTTTTTGACTTTTGACGTTTAACCTAACAACCGCCACCCCCCAAAAGTTGTTAAGCACAAGTTTACATTGATATCTACCATCCCTGAACATTTCAAGCCTTTAGCATCAGCGATTCAAAAACCTTAACCTGCGCATTATTGGCAACATTTTTCGGTTTTTTGATCTTTGACCTCGAGTCACGTGACATAGAACGTTTATAGTTGTTACACTGCAAGAGCATACCAAAACACACCAACTCTATTAATTTCATGTTTTCATGTGTTTTCAATCAATAGTTATATGCCAAACAACATGTTTGCTTATTTGATCTTTGACCCCAAGTGACGTCACGCAAAACTAGTTCCTGTTGGTCCTTTTGCACCCTCGTTGAGATGCATCTGCTCCATAAACTTGAAGGTTCTACCAGTTGCCATTCACAAGTTATTAGCGTTTGATCAGATTTTGTATCATTTTACTTGATTTAGGTTTGACCTTTAACCTATTGACCACCACCCCCCAAAAGTTGTTAGGCACAAGCTCACATGGAGGTCTATCATCCTTGAGAATTTCAAATTCTTAGCATCAGCGGTTCAAAAACCTTAGACTGCACAAAAGTCTGTCGAGATTCGTTGATTTGACTTTTGACCCTCAGTGACGTCACAAACAGGTCATTGGTTTGCATAGTTTTGTTCCCCACATTGATATGCATATACTATGAAAATTTGAAAGTCCTACCTATCGTCATTCACAAGGTATTAGATTTTGGTAAATTTGGTTTTTTGACTTTTGACCTTTAACCTGACGACCGCCACCCCCCAAAAGTTGTTAGGCACAAATTCCCATTGACATCTACCATACCTGAGAATTTCTAGTCTCTAGCATCAGCGCTTCAAAACCCTTAGGCTGCACAAAATTTGGTGTTGAAATAAACAAAAAAAGAAACAAACTAGATGGCAGCTGCAGGCACCCGCTTATGGCTTCCCGATCAAGCTTACTAGGGACCCAAACCCAAACGTCTAAGGGAACGGAGTGACTTCGCTTTTGCAATATTAAAAAACAACAAATCCGTGCAAAGTATAGGTGGGCATTATCGCACATGAAGTAAGTTTAATTTCTTGCAGCCTGTGCTCCAGAAACTAAATAATATTGTGACGACTTTTTACATTTCTGTAATACAGTCATCGAAATCTCAATAAAACTATTATCCTTAAATTTCTTCACGTGTACAGTGATAATGCTGCACAAAAACTCAAATCTTCATTGTACTCGCCATATTACGCCCTAGGGTGTAATGAGTGGCGGAGCCCTCCTTCTCGGCGCAGCGCTTGGGCTACACAGCTCCGAACAAACGTCGCAACGGTGGCGAGCCGTTGGCGACACTGTGACGAGTTGGCCGACCCGGCAATCGAAGCTAACACCTCCCGCACCGATAGGGTGGGCTTAGCAACTGAGTTACTCGGCCGGCACAATGCTACACAAGTCTGCAGCAAAATCGTTTTGTTTCTCTGACATTTCAAACAAGCTGGCAAATCTTGCAGTAAATTCAAACAAAAACCGCCATGATTCTTGAAGGATTTGTGCAGCTGCAAGGACGACTGCATTTACTAAAAACGAAATTAAATCATCGAGCTTGTGATCGATTTTAAGCGCAAGAAATCGCGGCATAAAACTCACTTTTAAAGCAGCGATTACAGTGCTTAACAATCTGCGCTAAAATTAAAGGCTGCATTATTTCGCATAACATTTCACCCAAGGTATTGCAGATAAATCAATTGAAGTCACACTTGTTCATAAGTTGAAACTTAGAAGTTCCAACTTAGTACTACTTTATGAATGGCAGCTTTTTAGCAACTTAAAAAGTAAAACGACTGATAGACCAACATTGCTCGCATTAAATAAAAGTGCTGTGACTGCTTCAACGAAAATTTTGACACTGATCAAGGTACAGTCAAACAGTTTTGAATTTGTCCAGTTACCCAATTGCATAAGGCGTGAATGAAGTACAGCAAACAAGTGCTAATTACAACCAATTTCACAAAACCACAAGCATGATGATGTGATAGCGGACTATGCTAGCTATTACTTTAACAAACTCTTCGCCGCAATGCGAACACAGTTTCAATGCGAGGAATCAGCGAAGCTAAGTCATGAGTCCAATGCACCAACCACTCGGCCAACTCCCATGTGCCCCTTATTGCTGCTTAAAATGTCAGTTTAAACACAAACTCATACGGCTCACTCACGAATGAAAAAGTTGTAAGCTAAAATAGCTCAAAAACATGTTACCCTACTGCCCTCTAACGGATTAAGAAAATTCGCTCGAATTTTATGAGGTTTCCTGAAATTTCACGTTTTTTACGTTTGATTCCAAGTCGGGTGCTCCGGAGTAACCCTTTAATATATTGATATTTTTGTTACCCAGATTGAGATTAATATCCTCTGATAATTGGAAGGTCCTAGCTGTTGCCATTTAACAGTTATGAGCTTGTGCATGTTTTCCTATTATTGACCTTTGACCCCAAACCACTTGACTGCCACCCCCCAAAATGCATGAGACACAAGTTTACGTCGAGGTCTATCATCCCTAAACATTTCAAGCCTGTAGCATCAGCGGTTGAAAAGCCCTAAACTGCGCAAGATTGGCAACACTTTTAGGTTTTTTGACCTTTGACCTCGAGTCACGTGACATGGAGCGTTTATAGTTAGTACATTGCAAGGACATACCAAGACACACCAACCTTCTTATTATATTCAAGTTCTTATGTTTTTTCAATTAATATTTATACGCCAAACAACATGTTTGCTTATTTGACCTTTGACCTCAAGTGACGTCACGCAAAACTAATCATTGTTGGTCCTTTTGTACCCTGATTGAGATGCATCTCCTCCGTAAACTTGAAGGTCCTACCAGTTGCCATTCACAAGTTATTAGCGTTTGATCAGAATTTGTATCATTTTGCTTGATTGACGTTTGACCATTAACCTGTTGACCGCCACCCTCCAAAAGTGGTTAGGCACAAGCTCACATGGAGGTCTATCATCCCTGAGACTTTCAAGTCTCTAGCATTAGCGGTTAGGCTGCACAAAAGTTTGTTAAGATTCGTTGATTTGACCTTGATTCTAAGTGACGTCACAAACAGGTCATTGTTGTGCATAGTTTTGTTCCTCACCTTGATATGCATATACTGTGAAATTTTGAAAGTTCTACCTGTAATCATTCAAAAGTTATCAGGTTTTGGTAAATTTGGTTTTTTGACCTTTGACCTTTTACCTGACGACCACCACCCCTCAAAAGTTGTTAGGCACAAGTTCCCAATAAGATCTACCATCCCTGAAAATATCAAGTCTCTAGCATCAGCGGTTCAAAAGCCTTAGAGTGCGCAAAATTTGGTGTTGAAAAAAGAAAAAAAGAATTTTTCGGAAACAAAATATTTTTTTTCTAGAAAGTGAGGGGCTGTCGGGGATAGTTAGGGCGACCAAGGTGTAGACCTAGATGGGACACACATTTGAACTCTAGGTCACTTTTGAATTGGAACAGTAGTTTAGCAGCTACGGCTGCTGGAAGTGTCAAAAAGTGCAGAAATGGCCAAGTAAAAACAAAATGGCTTCCCTTTTCGGGAAGCCATAATAATAATAAGTATTTGTTTCGCTAAACCATTTCGATCACTGTATTACAGAAATGTAAAAAGTCGTTGCATAATTATTAAGTTTATGGAACACAGGTTACGGGAATTGAAACTTATTTTGTGTGTGCTAATGCCCACCTATATTTTGCTACGATTTTTTTTTTTTAAGTTGAGAAAGCGAAGTCACTCTATTGTTCCCTTAGACGTGTTGGTCTCTAGTTTTATTGAGGTTTCGATCACTGTATTACAGAAATGTAAGTAGTCGTCACAATGTTAAGTTTATGGAGCACAGGCTACAGGAAATTAAACTTATTCTATGCAGGATATTGCCCACTTATATTTTGCACGATTTTGTCATTTTTTTAGTTGTAAAAGCGAAGTCACTCTACTGTTCCCTCAGACGTTTGGGTCCCTAAAAAGCTTGATCGGGAAGCCATAAGCGGGTGCTTGCAGCTGCCATCTAGTTTTTTTTTGTTTTAGTCTTCATCGGTTTTTAGTGAATTTACAATAAATAGCTATTGACCTTTTGGTAACCTAACTGCAGCGTGCTTGTTTTTTGGTGTGGTCCGGTGGTAACCCTGGTTAGTGGTTATAGTCATTCTTTAGGCTTATGAACATGACATATGCTATCCCACAGAAATTCTTGAACAGGAGTCACCACAGACGTGCTTGTCAGATTGATATTTTTCTGGCTCTGATTTTCGCTGCATCTGGTAGCGAACGTTTTGGATCATCTATTCTTTTTATTAGGCCTACTTAACTAAAGTTACACTCAGCCACTCATAGTGGTCAATAGGTTAAGGTGTGCAGAGTTTCCTTGTTTCACTTTTTTACGAAACTCGGACGTTAAATTGTGTCAATCGACCACGGTCTCTATAATACCTAGTCTAAAGGCTTAATGAAATTTCGGCGCGAGGCAGTGTCGGAGCATCTTTAATTGCGCCATCTGGCGATAGCCAAACATTTTTTATGGCTTCCCGAAAGGGGAAGCCATATTGTTTTTACTTGGCCATTTCTGCACTTTTTGACGCTTTGAACAATTGTAGCTGCTAAACTACTGTTCCAATTCAGAAGTGACCTAGAGTTCAAATGTGTGTTCCACCTAGGTCTACACCTTGGTCGTCCTAACTTTCCCCGACAGCCCCCCACTTTCTAGAAAAAAAAACATTTTGTTTTCGAAAAAAATATTTATGACTTCCCGAAAAGGGAAGCCATATTGTTTTTACTTGGCCATTTCTGCACTTTTTGACACTTCCAGCAGCTGTAGCTGCTAAACTACTGTTCCAATTCAAAAGTGACCTAGAGTTCAAATGTGTGTCCCACCTAGGTCTACACCTTGGTCGCCCTAACTATCCCCGACAGCCCACCACTTTCTAGAAAAAAAATATTTTGTTTCCGAAAAATTCTTTTTTTCTTTTTTCAACACCAAATTTTGTGCATTCTGAGGCTTTTGAACCACTGATGCTAGAGACTTGATATTTTTAGGGATGGTAGATCATAATGGGAACTTGTGCCTAACAACTTTTGGGGGGTGGCGGTCGTCAGGTTAAAAGTCAAAGGTAAAAAATCAAATTCATCAAAACCTAATACCTTGTGAATGACGTTAGGTAGGACCTTCAAATTTCCGCAGTATATGCGTGTCAACGTGGGGAGCAAAACTATGCACAACAATTGTCATTTTGTGACGTCACTTAGGGTCAAAGGTCAAATCAACGAACCTCGACAGACTTTTGTGCAGCCGAAAGCTTTTGAACCGCTGATGCTAGAGACTTGAAATTCTCAGGGATGATAGACCTCCATGTGAGCTTGTGCCTAACAACTTTTGGAGGGTGGCGGTCAACAGGTTAATGGTCAAACGTAAATCAAGTAAAATGATACAAATTCTGATCAAACGCTAATAACTTGTGAATGGCAACTGGTAGGACCTTCAAGTTTACGGAGCAGATTCATCTCAATCAGGGTACAAAAGGACCAACAGTGATTAGTTTTGTGTGACGTCACTTGGGGTCAAAGCTCAAATAAGCAAACATGTTGTTTGGCGTATAACTATTGATTGAAAACACATGGGAACTTGAAATTAATAGAGTTGGTGTGTCTTGGTATGTCCTTGCAGTGTACCAACTATAGACGTTCTATGTCACGTGACTTGGGGTCAAAGGTCAAAAAACCGATAAATGTTGCCACTCTTGCGCAGTCTAGGGCTTTTCAACCGCTGATGCTGGATGCTTGAAGTGTTCAGGGATGATAGACCTTGACATAAACTTGTGTGTCACGCATTTTGGGGGGTGGCAGTCAAGTGGTTTGGGGTCAAAGGCCAATAATAGGAAAACATTCACAAATTCATAACTGTTAAATGGCAACAGCTAGTACCTTTAAATTATCGGAGGGTATTAATCTCAATCTGGTAACAAAAATATCAATATATTGAAGGTTAACCCAGAGCACCCGACTTGGAATCAAAGGTAAAAAACGTAAAATTTCAGGAAACCTCATAAAATTCCAGCAATTTGTTTAATACGTTAGAGGGCAGTAGGGTAACATGTTTTTGAGCTATTTTAGCTTCAAACTTTTTTATTCGTGAGTGAGCGGTATTAGTTTGTGTTTAAACTGACGTTTTAAGCAGCATTAAGGGGCACATGGGAGTTGGCCAAGTGGTTGGTGCATTGGACTCATGACCAGTGTTCCCTTTAAGCTGCACGGTTTTCAGAGACTGCGCACACGCGTGGATATACTGCGCACAGACGCACAGTATCATGATGAAGCGATGTTCTAGGTTGGCAAGTTGAGGAAAATTGCTCCTTAATCTGCTAAAAGGACGCATTTCTTCGCAAATTGTACCGTGCAATGGCTTCGTGTCATTGGGGCACGGGGGGAGGGGGGGCGGTGCCCCCCAAATTTTTTATAGTGTATTACTTTTATTTATTTTTATAATTTAAAAAATTAAATTAAAAATATAAAAAATTTAGCCAGTGCCATTTCGCTTTCATCCTTTATACTAACCCCATACCCCGCTTTCTTATACTATAAATTCCATTGCTTTCTTTTTTAATTTTTGCTTCAATCAGTCGCTTCGACTCAGGAGTTAAGTCAGTTTCTTGATCTGTAGTTAGAATTTAGAAAACATTTAGCATGCGTTGTTAAAGACACACCTATACACGTCATTCCATCATATGCGTCAAAACTAATAATAATTGCAGCCTACTTTTATTTATTTTAGCCCAGCTTCTGCTTTTAGACATGAACTACTAAAATATTTTTGCATTGTCGGATATATAGTATATGCCTAATAGTGACTGTACTCACTGCAAGTACCGAAATGTCCTTTTTCGATAAGACAGTTTTTTTATGTGAAAACCGTAAAAATCCGTTTTCTGCTGGGGACTCCGCCCCCAGACTTCCCTTGCCACCGGCGGCTGGGACTTCGCCCCCAGCGATGTCCTCCTCCTTTGTAAAATCGTGGGGCCACACTGATTGCGCATAATGTCCATAATTAAGGAGCGGTTGGAGGTATCAAAATAAATTTCGATTTATTATTCAAAATTTGGGGTATTGCGGCATATTTTGGTATCTTTTCCTAACTTCCTTTTTTCTTAAAGTTACTCAATGCTAAATACGGCTTTTACAAAGATTGTGATTAGTAATTGTTTAAGTTATTACTCAGGCCCCTCCAAATTTTTTGGCTGCACGACACCTCTGGTACCGTGAGCGAAAAATGTACCAGCAGTAACATAACCAAGAGAAGTTGCGGCGCTACTTGTTTTCGATAGCTGCCATATTCAATTCATTCATGGGTTGTTGCACAAACGTCAGTCCTTTCTAAAAAAGTGCGCACTCGCCGAAGTTTCTGCGCACACAGACTACAAAAAATTAGAGGGAACATTGCTCATGACTTAGGTTTGCGGATTCCTCGCATTGAAACTGTGTTCGCATTGCGGCGAAGAGTTTGTTGAATTAATTGCTAGCATAGTCTGCTATCAGATCATCAGGCGTGTGGTTTTGCGAAATTGGTTGTAATCAGCACTTGTTTGCTGTATTTCATTCACGCCTTATGCAATTGGGTAACTGGACAAATTCAAAACTGTTTGGCTGTAACTTGATGAGTGTCAAAGTTTTGGTTGAAGCAGTCACAGCACTTTTACTTAATGCGAGCAATGTTGGTTTATCAGTCGTTTTACTTGTTAAGTTGCCTAAAAGTTGCCATTCATAAGTAAGTACTAAGTTGGAACTTCTAAGTTTCAACTTATTAACAAGTGGTCCCTTATTGACTTCAATTGATTGATCTGCAATACCTTGGGCGAAGTCTTATGCGAAATATTGCAGCCTTTACATTTAGCGCAGATTGTTAAGCACTGTAATCGCTGTTTTAAAAGTGAGTTTTACGCCGCGATTTCTTGTCCGTAGAATCGAACACAAGCTCGATGATTTAATTTCGTTTTGTGTGAGTGCAGTCGTTCTTGCAGCTGCACAAATCGTTCAAGAATCATGGCGTTTACTGTTCGAATTTACTGCAAGATTTGCCAGCTTGTTTGAGATGTCAGACAAGCAAGATGATTTTGCTGCAGACTTGTGTAGCATTGTACCGGTCGATTAGCTCAGTTGCTAAGCCCACCCTATCGGTGCGGGAGGTCTGAGGTTCGATTGCCGGGTCGGTCAAATCGTCACAGTGTCGCCAACGGCTCGCCACCGTTGCGACGTTTGTTCGAAGCTGTGTAGCCCAGGCGCTGCGCCGCGGAGGTGGGCCCCGCCACTCGTTACTCGCTTGGGCGTATTACGGCGAGTGTAATGAAGTTTTGATTTTTTGTGCAGCATTATCACCGTACACGTGAAGAAATTTAAAGATAATAGTTTTATTGAGATTTCCATCACTGCATAACAGAAATGTAAGAAGCCGTTACAATATTATTAAGTTTATGGAGCACAGGCTGCAGGAAATTAAACTTACTTCATGTGTGATAATGCCCACCTATACTTTGCACGATTTTAATTTATTTTTTTAGTTGTAAAAGCGAAGTCGCTCTGCTGTTCCCTTAGACGTTTGGGTCCCTAGTAAGCTTGATCGGGAAGCCATAAGCGGGTGCCTGCAGCTGCCATCTAGTTATGGCTTCCCGAAAACGGAAGCCATATTGTTTTACTTGGCCATTTGTGCACTTTTTGACACTTCCAGCAGCTGTAGCTGCTAAACTACTGTTCCAATTCAAAAGTGACCTAGAGTTCAAATGTGTGTCCCACCTAGGTCTACACCTTGGTCGCCCTAACTTTCCCCGACAGCCCCCCACTTTCTAGATAAAAAATATTTTGTTTCCGAAAAATTCTTTTTTTTTTTATGGCTTCCCGAAAAGGGGAAGCCATTTTGTTTTTACTTGGCCATTTGTGCACTTTTTGACACTTCCAGCAGCTGTAGCTGCTAAACTACTGTTCCAATTCAAAAGTGACCTAGAGTTCAAATGTGTGTCCCACCTTGGTCTACACCTTGGTCGCCCTAACTATCCCCGACAGCCCCCCACTTTCTAGATAAAAATCATTTTGTTTCCGAAAATTTTTTTTTTTTTTTTTTTTTTTCAACACCAAATTTTGTGCAGCCTAAGGCTTTTGAACCGCTGATGCTAGAGACTTGATATTTTCAGGGATGGTAGATCTTATTGGGAACTTGTGCCTAACAACTTTTGGGGGGTGGCGGTCGTCAGGTTAAAGGTCAAAGGTCAAAAAACCAAATTTACCAAAACCTAATATCTTTTGAATGACATTAGGTAGGACCTTCAAATTTCCACAGTATATGCATATCAATGTGGGGAACAATTATATGCATAACAATGACCTGTTTGTGACGTCACTTAGGGTCAAGGGTCAAATCAACGAATCTCAACAGATTTTTGTGCAGTCTAGGGCTTTTGAACCGCTGATGCTAGAGACTTGAAATTCCCAGGGATGATAGACCTCCATGTGAGCTTGTGCCTAACAACTTTTTGGGGGTGGTGATCAACAGGTTAATGGTCAAACGTCAATCAAATAAAATGATAAAAATTTTGATTAAATGCTAATTACTTGTGAATGGCAACTGGTAGGACCTTCAAATTTGCGGAGCAGATGCATCTCAACGAGGGTACAAAAGGAACAACAGTGATTAGTTTTGCGTGACGTTACTTGGGGTCAAAGGTCAAATACGCAAATATGTTGTTTGGCGTATAACTATTAATGGAAAACACATAGGAACTTGAAATTTATAGGGTTGGTGTGTCTTGATATGTCCTTGCACTGTACCAACTATAAACGTTCTATGTTACGTGACTCGAGGTCAAAGGTCAAAAAAACCGATAAATGTTGCCAATCTTGCGCAGCCTAAGGTTTTTGAACCGCTAATGCTAGAGGCTTGAAATGTTCAGGAATGGTAGATCTTATTGGGAACTTGTGTCTAACAACTTTTGGGGGGTGGCGGTTGTCAGGTTAAAGATCAAAGGTCAAAAAACCAAGTTTACCAAAACCTAATAACTTTTGAATGACTGCAGGTAGGACCTTTACCTTTTCACAGTATATGCATATCATGTGGGAAACAAAAATATGCACAATAATGATCTGTTTGTGACGTCACTTAGGGTCAAAGGTCAATTGAACCAACCTCAGCAGTTTTTTTGTGCAGCCTAAGGCTTTTGAACCGCTGATGCTAGAGACTTGAAATTCCCAGGGATGATAGACCTCCATGTGAACTTGTGCCTAACAACTTTTGGGGGGTGGCGATCAACAGGTTAATGGTCAAACGTCAATCAAATAAAATGATAAAAATTTTGATTAAATGCTAATTACTTGTGAATGGCAACTGGTAGGACCTTCAAATTTGCGGAGCAGATGCATCTCAACGAGGGTACAAAAGCACCAACAACGATTAGTTTTGCGTGACGTCACTTGGGGTCAAAGGTCAAATACGCAAATATGTCGTTTGGCGTATAACTATTAATGGAAAACACATAGGAACTTGAAATTTATAGGGTTGGTGTGTTTTGATATGTCCTTGCACTGTACCAACTATAAACGTTCTATGTTACGTGACTCGAGGTCAAAGGTCAAAAAAACCGATAAATGTTGCCAATCTTGCGCAGCCTAAGGTTTTTGAACCGCTAATGTTAGAGGCTTGAAATGTTCAGGAATGGTAGATCTTATTGGGAACTTGTGTCTAACAACTTTTGGGGGGTGGCGGTTGTCAGGTTAAAGATCAAAGGTCAAAAAACCAAGTTTACCAAAACCTAATAACTTTTGAATGACTGCAGGTAGGACCTTTACCTTTTCACAGTATATGCATATCATGTGGGAAACAAAAATATGCACAATAATGATCTGTTTGTGACGTCACTTAGGGTCAAAGGTCAATTGAACCAACCTCAGCAGTTTTTTTGTGCAGCCTAAGGCTTTTGAACCGCTGATGCTAGAGACTTGAAATTCCCAGGGATGATAGACCTCCATGTGAACTTGTGCCTAACAACTTTTGGGGGGTGGCGATCAACAGGTTAATGGTCAAACGTCAATCCATTAAATTGACAAAAAGTTTGATCAAACCCTAATAACTTGTGAATGGCAGCTGGTAGGACCTTCAAATTTACAGAGCAGATGCATCTCAACCAGGGTACAAAAGCACCAACAACGATTGGTTTTGCGTGACGTCACTTGGGATCAAAGGTCAAATAAGCAAATATGTCGTTTGGCCTATAACTATTGAGTCAAAACGCATAAGAACTTGAAAATAATAAGGTTGGTGTGTCTTGATATGTTCTTGCAGTGTACCAACCATGAACGCTCTATGTCACGTGACTCGGGATCAAAGGTCAAAAAACCGATAAATGTTGCCAATCTTGCGCAGTCTAGGGCATTTGAACCGCTGATGCTAGAGGCTTGAAGTGTTCAGAGATGATAGACCTCGACGTAAACTTGTGTTACACAACTTGCGGGGGGTGGCAGTCAAGTGGTTTGAGATCAAAGGTCAATAATAGGAGAATGTTCACAAGCTCATAACTGTTAAATGGCAACAGCTAGGACCTTCAAATTGTCAGAGAATATTAATCTCAATGTGGGTAACAAAAATATGAATATAATGAAGGGTTACTCCAAAGCGCCTGACTTGGAGTCAAACGTAAAAAACGTGAAATTTCAGGAAACCTCATGAAAGTCAAGCAAATTTATGTAATCCGTTAGAGGGCAGTAGGGTAACATGTTTTTCAGCTATTTTCCTTTAAAACTTTTTCATTTGTGAGTGAGCCGTATGAGTTTGTGTTTAAACTGACGTTTTAAGCAGCAATAAGGAACATATGGGAGTTGGCCAAGTGGTTGGTGCATTGTACTCATGACTTAGCTTCGCGGATTCCTCGCATTGAAACTGTCTTTGCATTGCGGCGAAGAGTTTGTTAAAATAATAGCTAGCATAGTCCGCTATCACATCATCATGCTTGTGGTTTCGCGAAATTGGTTGTAATTAGCACTTGCTTGCCTTATTTCATTCACGCCTTGCGCAATTGGGTAACTGGACAAATTTAAAACGGTTTGGCTGTACCTTGATCAGTGTCAAAGTTTTTGTTGAAGTAGTCACAGCCCTTTTATTTAATGCGAGCAATGTTGGTCTATCAGTCGTTTTACTTTTTGAGTTGCTAAAAAGCTGCCATTTATAAGTAAGTACTAAGTTGTAACTTCTAAGTTTCAACTTATCAACAAGTGTGACTTCAATTGATTTATCTGCAATACTTTGGGCGAAGTGTTATGCGAAATATTGCAGCCATTAGTTTTTGCGCAGATTGTTAAGCACTGAAATCGCTGCTTTAAAAGTGAGTTTGATGCCGCGATTTCTTGGCCCTTAGAATCGAACACAAGCTCCATGATTTAATTTCGTTTCGTGTGAATGCAGTCGTCCTTGCAGCTGCACAAATCCTTCAAGAATCATGGCGTTTATTGTTTGAATTTACTGCAAGATTTGCCAGCTTGTTTGAAAAGTCAGACAAACCAGATGATTTTGCTGCAGACTTGTGTAGCATTGCGCCGGCCGATTAGCTCAGTTGCTAAGCCCACCCTATCGGTGCGGGAGGTGTGAGGTTCAATTGCCTGGTCGGCCAACTCGTCACAGTGTCGCCAACGGTTGCGTTGTGTTGCGTTGCGACGTTTGTTCGGAGCTGTGTAGCCCAAGCGCTGCGCCGCGTAGGTGGGCTCCGCCACTCGTTACACGCTTGGGCGTAATATGGCGAGTATAATGAAGTTTTGAGTTTTTGTGCAGCATCATCACTGTACACGTGAAGAAATTTAAGGATAATAGTTTTATTGAGATTTCGATGACTGTATTACAGAAATGTAAAAAGTCGTTACAATATTATTTAGTTTATGGAGCACAGGCGGCAAGAAATTAAACTTAGTTCATTCGTTATATTGCCCACCTATACTTTGCAGGGATTTGTTGTTGTTTTAAGTTGTAAAAGCGAAGTCGCTCTGCTGTTCCCTTAGACGTTTGGGTCCCTAGTAAGCTTGATCGGGAAGCCATAAGCGGGTGCTTGCAACTGCCATCTAGTTTTTATTCATTTTTTTTTCAACACCAAATTTTGTGCAGCCTAAGGCTTTTGAACCGCTGATGCTAGAGACTTGAACTTTTCAGGGATGGTAGATGTCAATGAGAACTTGTGCCTAACAACTTTTGGGGGGTGGCGGTCGTCAGGTTAAAGGTCAAAGGTCAAAAAACCAAATTTACCAAAACCTAATACCTTGTGAATGACGATAGGTAGGACCTTCAAGTTTTCACTGTATGTGCATATCAATGTGAGGAACAGATATATGCATAACAATGACCTGTGTGTGACGTCACTTAGGATCAAAGGTCAAATCAACGAATCTTAACAGATTTTTGTGCAGCCTAAGGCTTTTGAACCGCTGATGCTAGAGACTTGAAACTCTCAGGGATGATAGACCTCCATGTGAGCTTGTGCCTAACAACGTTTGGGGGGTGGCGGTCAACAGGTTAATGGTCAAACGTCAATCAAATAAAGTGATCAAAAATCTGATCAAACGCTAATAACTTGTGAATGGCAACTGGTAGGACCTTCAAGTTTACGGAGCAGATGCATCTCAACCAGGGTACAAAAGGAACAACAGTGATTAGTTTTGCGTGACGTCACTTGGGGTCAAAGGTCAAATAAGCAAACATGTTGTTTGGCGTATAACTATTGATTGAAAACACATAGGAACTTGAAATTTATAGGGTTGGTGTGTCTTGATATGTCTTTGCAGTGTACGAACTATAAACGTTCTATCTCACGTGACTCGGGGTCAAAGGTCAAAAAAACCAAAAAGAGTTGCCAATCTTGCGCAGGTTAAGGTTTTTGAACCGCTGATGCTAGAGGCTTGAAATGTTCAGGAATGGTAGATCTTATTGGGAACTTGTGCCTAACAACTTTTGGGGGGTGGCGGTTGTCAGGTTAAAGATCAAAGGTCAAAAAACCAAGTTTACCAAAACCTAATAACTTTTGAATGACTGCAGGTAGGACCTTTACATTTTTACAGTATATGCATATCAATGTGGGGAACAAAACTATGCACAACAATGATCTGTTTGTGACGTCACTTCGGATCAAAGGTCAAATCAACGAACCGTAGCAGTTTTTTTTGCATTTTAAGGCTTTTGAACTGCTGATGCTGGAGACTTGAAATTCCCAGGGATAACGGACCTCCATGTGAGCTTGTGCCTAACAACTTTTGGGGGGTGGCGATCAACAGGTTAATGGTCAAACGTCAATCAATTAAATTGACAAATAGTTTGATCAAACGCTAATAACTTGTGAATGGCAGCTGGTAGGACCTTCAAGTTTACGGAGCAGATGCATCTCAAGGAGAGTACAAAAGGACCAGCAATGATTAGTTTTGCGTGACGTCACTTGGGGTCAAAGATTAAATAAGCAAATATGTCGTTTGGCGTATAACGATTGATTGAAAACACATAAGAACTTGAAATTGATAGGATTGGTGTGTCTTGATATGTTCTTGCAGTGTATCAACCATGAACGCTCTATGTCACGTGACTCGGGATCAAAGGTCAAAAAACCGATAAATGTTGCCAATCTTGCGCAGTCTAGGGCATTTGAACCGCTGATGCTAGAGGCTTGAAGTGTTCAGGGATGATAGACCTCGACGTAAACTTGTGTTACACAACTTGCGGGGGGTGGCAGTCATGTGGTTTGGGGTCAAAAGTTAATAATAAGAAAATGTTCACAAGCACATAACTGTTAAATGACAACAGCTAGGACCCTCAAATTATTGGAGGATATTAATCTCAATGTGGGTAACAAAAATATCAATACAATGAAGGGTTACTCCAGAGCGCCTGACTTGGATTCAAAAGCAAAAACGTGAAATTTCAGGAAACCTCATGAAAGTCAAGCAAATTTATGTAATCCGTTAGAGGGCAGGAGGGTAACATGTTTTTCAGCTATTTTCCTTTAAAACTTTTTCATTCGTGAGTGAGCTGTATGAGTTTGTGTTAAACTGACGTTTTAAGCAGCAATAAGGGGCACATGGGAGTTGGCCAAGTGGTTGGTGCATTGTACTCATGACTTAGCTTTGTGGATTCCTCGCATTGAAACTGTGTTCGCATTGCGGCGAAGAGTTTGTTAAAGTAATAGCTAGCATAGTCCGCTATCACATCATCATGCTTGTGGTTTCGCGAAATTGGTTGTAATTAGCACTTGTTTGCCTTATTTCATTCACGCCTTATGCAATTGGGTAACTGGACAAATTTAAAACGGTTTGGCTGTACCTTGATCAGTGTCAAAGTTTTTGTTGAAGCAGTCACAGCACTTTTACTTAATGCGAGCAATGTTGGTCTATCAGTCGTTTTACTTTTTAAGTTGCTAAAAAGCTGCCATTCATAAGTAAGTACTAAGTTGGAACTTCTAAGTTTCAACTTATCAACAAGTGTGACTTCAATTGATTTATCTGCAATACCTTGGGCGAAGTCTTATGCGAAATATTGCAGCCTTTAGTTTTTGCGCAGATTGTTAAGCACTGTAATCGCTGTTTTAAAAGTGAGTTTGATGCCGCGATTTCTTGGCCCTTAGAATCGAACACAAGCTCCATGATTTAATTTCGTTTTGTGTGAATGCAGTCGTTCTTGCAGCTGCACAAATCCTTCAAGAATCATGGCGTTTACTGTTTGAATTTACTGCAAGATTTGCCAGCTTGTTTGAAAAGTCAGACAAACCAGATGATTTTGCTGCAGACTTGTGTAGCATTGCGCCGGCCGATTAGCTCAGTTGCTAAGCCCACCCTATCGGTGCGGGAGGTGTGAGGTTCAATTGCCTGGTCGGCCAAATCGTCACAGTGTCGCCAACGGCTCGCCACCGTTGCGACGTTTGTTCGGAGCTGCGTAGCCCAAGCGCTGCGCCGCGTAGGTGGGCTCCGCCACTCGTTACACGCTTGGGCGTAATATGGCGAGTATAATGAAGTTTTGAGTTTTTGTGCAGCATCATCACTGTACACGTGAAGAAATTTAAGGATAATAGTTTTATTGAGATTTCGATGACTGTATTACAGAAATGTAAAAAGTCGTTACAATATTATTTAGTTTATGGAGCACAGGCTGCAGGAAATTAAACTTACTTCATGTGTGATAATGCCCACCTATACTTTGCAGGGATTTGTTGTTTTTTTAAGTTGTAAAAGCGAAGTCGCTCTGCTGTTCCCTTAGACGTTTGGGTCCCTAGTAAGCTTGATCGGGAAGCCATAAGCGGGTGCTTGCAGCTGCCATCTAGTTTTTATTCATTTTTTTTTCAACACCAAATTTTGTGCAGCCTAAGGCTTTTGAACCGCTGATGCTAGAGACTTGAACTTTTCAGGGATGGTAGATGTCAATGAGAACTTGTGCCTACAACTTTTGGGGGTTGGCGGTCAACAGGTTAAAGGTCAAAGGTCAAAAAACCAAATTTACCAAAACCTAATACCTTGTGAATGACGATAGGTAGGACCTTCAAGTTTCCACAGTATATGCCTATCAATGTGGGGAACAAAAATAACAAAAGTAGTTAATTTGTTGAACGATTTAGTGAAAGTGCTTACACGTTTTCGAACGGGACGTTATGCGTGCATGGCTGACCTAAGGAAATGCGTTTTTCAGGTGTCAGTACCGGAAAATCAGCGAGACTTGCTGCGTTTAGTATGGTACAAGAATAACGACCTTGATGAGGGTAAAACTCAGGTTTTCCAGTTTACAAGGCACGTATGGAGCATTAACTCCAGTCCTTACATTGCCTTGTTCGCTATCGAGCGTCTGGTGTCGGAAAATTGCACTAACGCTAGTCACGTGACTTTAGAAGCCGTGGAGAATAACCGCTACATGGATGACTTGGTATTGTCAGCTGACTTGATTGATGAACTCACGATCATCTCCCGAGAAGCAAAGTCCTTGTTTCAGAGCCGTGGGTTCGAGCTGCGTAAGTGGGTCGCTAATAGCTGTTCTAAGTCTGTTCTGTCTGGTGTGCCTCCTTCTGACTTGGGTTCCAGCCTCGGGGAAGTCGATCTTGGGACGCAGCCCATGCCAGACTCCAAAGCTTTGGGTTTGGTTTGGGATGTGGAAGACGATAAGTTGATGGTGTCTTCAAGACAACCACTAGACAGTGTTTCCACCAGACGAAAAATGTTGCGGGCACTTGCAAGTCAATTTGACCCTTTGGGTTTTCTTGCGCCTTTGCTATTGGGAGGAAAGTTGATTCTTCATAATGCAACTAAACTTGGTTGCGACTGGGACGATAAACTACCTGAAAACATTTTGAAAGACTGGAATGCGTGGGTGGATTTAATGAAACCTGTTGCTAAATTTTCAATGAACCGATGTTTTTTCCCTTTAAGCTGTGTACCAGATACTAATGCGGTGTATCAGCTTCAGGGGTTTTGCGATGCATCCAACAGTGCGATTTCTTGTGTGGTCTATCTACGTCGGACATCTAGAGGAAGCTCAAACGTGGCGTTTGTGCAAGGAAAATCTAAAATTATCACGGTTAACCAGGTTAGTTGGGTAATTTCTCGAAAGGAATTAGAGGCCGCCAGAATGTGTGCCATGTTGATGGTTGCTGTTCGCGACTCACTGCGACATCTTGGTTGCAGCATACATTTTTGGTCGGATTCTCAAGTTGTTTTAAAATGGATTATTAACCCCGACCTTCACTTACCTGGCTTTGTAAAAAGGCGCGTGGATAAGATTTGTCTCGTGGCGCCTCCTGAGACATGGAACTATGTTAACACTGGCATATATCCGGCTGATGTGAGCACTCGCGAGAGTTGTGTTAAAAAGTCTGACAGTCAATCACTTCGGTTTTGTGGACCGGAGTTTTTGTTAAGTGACGAATTAGAGGCTAATTCTGCCTCGGTAGTTGTGCGGAGAGTGAGTGCGAATGATGAACTGTTGAGTGATGAATGCACTGGTCTGAATGACTTAATTTAAGCTTCGCCTGATTTGTATGTGCTTAAAAAACGTGTGGCATATCTAAAGTTATTTAAATCTTTTTTCATTGCCAAGGTAAAAAATAATTCTTGTAGTAAAACTGCCATTGATGCTATTTTTTTGGAAGCTGCTTTTGTTGACATTATTAGGTATGTTCAATCTTTTTCTTTTGGGGCCGCAGTCAAACTGCTACAAGAGAAGTCCCCTGACGCCTTTGAATTGATATTGAAAAAGCTAAATGAAAAGGCCGTCAGTGCTGAAGACTTTCGACGGATAGCACAACTAAAAACGCTGCGCCGGCTTCGCCCTTGCGTAGACTCTGATTCTTTGCTGCGAATAGACGGCCGCTTAGAGAATGTCGAGCTTCCTGTTGAAGCAAAGCACCCTCTCATTCTGCCAAGTCGACACGCGCTCACAAGATTGATTATTCTTTTTGAGCACGTTGAAGCTGGACATGCTGGGCCTGCATACACGCTTATGAGAACTCGCCAGCGATTTTGGATAGTCAATGGTGTTTCAAGCGTAAAACACTACTTATCCGATTGCAGTGTTTGTGCTCGTTGTAGGGCGTCGCCTGTCCGCCAGTTAATGGCAGACTTGCCGGCTTGCCGCGTCACGGCTACGAACAAGCCCTTTAAGTTCTGTGGAGTCGACTATTTTGGTCCCTTTTTGTTTCGGCAGAATCGGAGCGAGTGCAAGGCTGGGGGCATTTTGTTTGTTTGCCTTTGCACTCGCTGCATTGCAGTTGAACTGGTGACTAGTTTAGACTTGGACAGTTTTTTACTTGCCTTTACACGATTCACAGATTTGCGAGGATCAGTTGACACAATGTTTTCAGATAATGCTTCGACATTTAAAGCAACTGCTAACCTGCTCCCCCAGCTATTAAACTCTAATGAATTTGTGAATTCCCTTCGGAAAAAGAATATAAATTGGGTAAATATTTCACCCTATGCCCCGAGTCAAGGTGGAAGCTGGGAATCACTTGTCAAACTCTTCAAAGCGGTTCTGAACCGGGTTATGGGTGAGATACGGCGTCGACCTAATTTAATTCAATTACAAACTTTTTTCTCAGACGCTGTCCGAATTGTCAATGAACGCCCTCTGACGTCGGTAAGCAGTGAACCTAATGATTTGGCACCTTTGACACCGTCATGTTTTTTGGGGCAGCAGCTTTCGCCTTACACGCCCATTAGCGCATTTCACGACAGGGGAGATTTAAGACAAAGTTATTTGTATAACTCCACGTTGGCACATAAGTTCTGGCTGTTGTGGATGCAGGGTTATCTTCCTACTTTGCAGGGCCGTAGCAAATGGCGTGTTCATCGGGACAATTTAGAGCCGGGTCAACTGGTTTTGATGGGAGACGCTGAAGATCTTGCTAAACGTGGCGTCTATCGCCTGGGGAGAATTCATGTTGTCCACCCACAGTTTAGGCAGGGAAAGAAAATCGTTCGCCGGGCCACTATTGCAGTATTTAAAAATACGGGTTCTGGTGAAATCGAATATGTTTTACGAGATGTTGCCAAAATAGCACCTATTTAGACTGTGTTTGTTTCTTTCAAGTGTTTATTTTTCATGTTTTACGTTATTAAAAGTTTTTCGCAGGACAATATGAAATACACCGAGGGAGATCGCGCAACTGTTCTCATTATTTAATGTTATTGCCGATTACGAATCACCACTTCATATTTTATGTCGCCGCACTGTCTCATATTTTGTGTTTCTTTGTTCAAAACGTCACTTTGTGTTTTGTTTTAAAGGGGCCGCTTTATGTTCCAGCACGGCGTTGCTATAAATTTGATATCAAGTTTAACTTCAGTGGGTTTCGATCTCGCACTTTTATATTATTCGACTTCACCCTACACAGGCAATTAGTTTGTTAAGTTTTCATCGAAGACGCCGAATGCACTGCGACGCGGTGTAATTTCGCAACTTTGTTTGCGTTTTAAACCTTTGGCAGCAAATCACTAATTAAACAGGTACACCGGTTGTTGGGATTAGCAACGATTTGAAATCGAATTACACGTGCACTTCGTTTACTGTTTCAGTCTTGATTTGTATGAGTAGGTGAAAACACTTTGCTTTTAAGTTGAGTTCCGTTACAGTTTGATTTTATTGGAAGTTTTATATCGAAGTCAACCTCGGTGAATTTTTGCTAATTATCCCTATTTTATGCATTAAACCCGGTTATATTTTACTTTCAAGAAGTGGTTATTTGATTTGACGGAAAGCTAGTGAAGGCTTTGGAGTTCCCCCTGAGCAACGATTTCTTTTTCTGTGACGAAGCTCGATTCTACCCGCGATAACACCAGTCACGGACGTAAGGGCGGTTTCGTAACTGATTCTAGAAACTTGAAATTTTCAGGGATGGTAGATCTCAATGAAAACTTGTGCCTAACAACTTTTGGGGGGTGGCGGTCAACAGGTTAAAGGTCAAAAAACCAAATTTACCAAAACCTAATACCTTGTGAATGACAATAGGTAGGACCTTCAAGTTTCCACAGTATATGCATATCAATGTGGGGAACAAATCTATGCACAACAATTATTTTTTTGTGACGTCACTTAGGGTCAAAGGTCAAATGAACGAACCTCAACAGATTTTTGTGCAGCCGAAGGCTTTTGAACTGCTGATGCTAAAGACTTGAAAGTTTCAGCGATGACAGACCACCATGTGAACTAGTGCCTAACAACTTTTGGGGGGTGGCGATCAACAAGTTTAAGTTTAAGGTTAAACGTCACTCAAATGAAATGAAAAAAAATCGATCAAACGCCAATAACTTGTAAACGACAACTGGTAAAACCTTCAAGTTTGCGGAGGAGATGCATTTCAATAAGGGTATAAAAGGACCAACAATGGTTGGTTTTGCGTGACGTCACTTGGGGTCAAAGGTCAAATAAGCAAACATGTTGTTTGGCGTATAACTATTGATTGAAAACACATGGGAACTTGAAACGTATAGGGTTGGTGTGTCTTGGTATGTTCTTGTAGTGTACTAACTATAAACGCTCTATGTCACGTGACTCGGGGTCAAAGGTCAAAAAACCGATAATTGTTGCCAATCTTGCGCAGTCTAGGGCTTTCGAACCACTGATGCTAGAGACTTGAAGTGTTCAGGGATGATAGACCTCGACGTAAACTTGTGTCTCACAACTTGCGGGGGTGGCGGTCAAGTGGTTTGGGGTCAAAGGTCAATAATAGGAAAACATTCACAAGCTCATAACTGTTAAATGGCAACAGCTAGGACCTTCAAATTATCGGAAAATATTATTCTCAATCTGGGTAACAAAAATATCAACATATTGAAGGGTTACCCCAGAGCACCTGACTTGGAGTCGAAGGTAAAAAACGTGAAATTTCAGGAAACCTCATAAAATTCAAGCAATATTTTTAATGCGTTAGAGGGCAGTAGGGTAACATGTTTTTCAGTTATTTTGGCTTCAAACTTTTCAATTCGTAAGTAAGCGGTATGAGTTTGTGTTAAAACTGACATTTTAAGCAGGAATAAGGGGCACATGGGAGTTGGCCAAGTGGTTGGTGCATTGGACTCATGACCTAGCTTCGCGGATTCCTCGCATTGAAACTGTGTTCGCATTGCGGCGAAGAGTTTGTTAGATTAATAGCTAGCTAGCATAGATCATTAGGCTTGTGGTTTTTCAAAGTTCGTTGTAATCAGTACTTGTTTGCTATATTTCTGTCACGCCTTATGTGATTGAGTAATTGGACAAATTCAACACTGTTTGGCTGTAACTTGATGAGTGTCAAAGTTTTAGTTGAAGTAGTCGCAGCACTTTTATGTAATGCGAGCAATGTTGGTTTATCAGTCGTTTTACTTTTTAAGTTGCCTAAAAGTTGCCATTCATAAGTACTGTATGTATTAAGTTGTAACTTTTAAGTTTCAACTTATCAACAAGTCGTCCCTTACTGATAACAGTTGATTTATGTGCAATACCTTGAGCGAAGTCTTATGCGAAATAATGCAGGCTTTAATTTTTGCGCAGATTGTTAAGCAGTGTAACCGCTGCTTTAAAAGTGAGTTTTATGCCGCGATTTCGTGCCCGTAGAATCGAACACCAGCTCGGTGATTTCGTTTTGTGTGAGTGCAGTCATCCTTGCAGCTGCACAAATCCTTCAAGAATCATGGCGTTTTTTGTTTGAATTTACTGCAAGATTTGCCAGCTTGCTTGAGATGTCAGACAAGCAAGATGATTTTGCTGCAGACGTGTGTAGCAATTGTACCGGCCGGTTAGCTCAGTTGCTAAGCCCACGCTCTCGGTGCGGGAGGTCTGGGGTTCGTTTCCGGGCCGATCAAATCGTCACAGTGTCGCCAACGGCTTGCTACCGTTGCGACGTTTGTTCGGAGCTGTGTAGCCCAGGCGCTGCGCCGCGGAGATGGGCACCGCCACTCGTTACACGCTTGGGCGTAATATGGCGAGTATAATGAAGATTTGATTTTTTGTGCAGCATTATCACCGTACACGGGAAGAAATTCAAGAATAATAGTTTTATTGAGATTTCGATGACTGTATTACAGAAATGTAAGAAGTCGTCACAATATTAAGTTTATGGAGCACAGGCTGCAGGAAATTAAACTTACTTCATGCGTGATAATGCCCACCTATATTTTGCACGATTGTAATATTTTTTTAAGTGGAAAAAGCGAAGTCACTCTACTGTTCCCTTAGACGTTTGGGTCCCTAGAAAGCTTGATCGGGAAGCCATAAGCGGGTGCTTGCAGCTGCCATTTAGTTATGGCTTCCCGAAAAGGGAAGCCATTATGTTTTTACTTGGCCATTTGTGCACTTTTTGACACTTCCAGCAGCTGTAGCTGCTAAACTACTGTTCCAATTCAAAAGTGACCTAGAGTTCAAATGTGTGTCCCACCTAGGTCTACACCTTGGTCGCCCTAACTTTCCCCGACAGCCCCCCACTTTCCAGAAAAAAAATATTTTGTTTCCAAAAAAATTCTTTTTATTTTTTTTCAACATCAAATTTTGTGCAGCCTAAGGCTTTTGAACCGCTGATGCTAGAGACTTAAATTTTTCAGGGATGGTAGATCTCAATGAAAACTTGTGCCTAACAACTTTTGGGGGGTGGCGATCAACTCGTTTAAGGTCAAAGGTCA
The DNA here is from genome assembly GCA_964006365.1 of Trididemnum miniatum. Taxonomy (NCBI): domain Eukaryota; kingdom Metazoa; phylum Chordata; class Ascidiacea; order Aplousobranchia; family Didemnidae; genus Trididemnum; species Trididemnum miniatum. Next base: position 5,397,007 of record OZ023249.1, read on the forward strand.
AAAAACCAATTTCATCAAAACCTAATACCTTGTGAATGACAATAGATAGGACCTTCAAGTTTTTGCAGTATATGCATATGAATGTGTGAAACAAAAATATGCACAACAATTATCTTTATGTGTCGTCACTTAGAGTCAAAAGTCAAATCAACGAATCTCTGCAGATTTTTGTGCAGCCTAAGGCTTTTGAACCGCTGATGCTAGGGACTTGAAAATTCTAGGAATGATAGACCTCCATGTGAACTTGTGCCTAACAACTTTTGGGGGGTGGCGGTGAACAAGTTAAACGTCAACCAAATAAAATGATAAGAAATCTGATCAAACGCTAATAACTTGTGAATGGCAACTGGTAGGACCTTCAAGTTTACGGAGCAGATGCATTTCAACAAGGGTACAAAAGGACCAACATTGATTAGTTTTGCGTCACGTCACTTGGGGTCGAAGGTCAAATAAGCAAATATGTTGTTTGGTCTATAACTAGTACTTCAAAACACATGGGAACTTGAAATTTATAGGGTTGGTGTGTCTTGATATGTTCTTGCACTGTATCAACTATAAACGCTCTATGTCACGTGACTCGGGGTCAAAGGTCAAAAAGCCGATAAATGTTGCCAATATTGCACAGTCTAGGGCATTTGAACCGCTGATGCTGGAGGGTTGAAAGTTTCAGGGATGATAGACCTCGACATAAATTTTGTCTCACAAGTTTTGGGGGGTGGCGGTCAAGTGGTTTGGGGTCAAAGGTCAAAAATAGAAAAATATTTACATGCTCATAACTAAGTATAGTGATTTCATGCGGAAGCTTTTCGTTTGACACTCATCGGGAAAAGATCGTCAGAAATCAGGAAACTAAAATGCAAGTCTTATGTATCAAGAGAGAGAAAGAAAGAGAAAAAGAAAAGAAAAAAGAAAAAAGGGTGCTGTGATTCGGACTTGTGATTCGGCAATTGGGCTCCATCTCCTTTTAAATGCTTCATGTGCTAAACATTATCAACAAGACAGATTCCGCGTTCTCGCCAGAGGTCGCTCTTCCTTCCATCTTTCTGTTTTGGAATCCACTTTTATTAAAACATCAAATCCCGACCTTTGCAGGCAAAAAGAATTTGTTTACTGTCTTAAGATCTATCGCTGATTGACGCGTCGAAACAGCTGATCAGACTGGCCGATCAGTGCATTTCCGCCACCTTTTTTCCTTTTTTCTTTTCTTTTTGTCTTTCTTTCTCTCTCTTGATACATAAGACTTGCATTTTAGTCTCCTGATTTCTGACGATCTTCTCCCGATGAGTGTCAGACGAAAAGCTTCGAGATGAAATCACTATATTTTGCTACACTAAAATTCTGTACCACCAACCAATTGTTTAAGCTCATAACTGTTAAATGGCAACAGCTAGGACTTTCAAATATCGGAGGATATTAATCTCAATCTGGGTAACAAAAATATCAATATAAGGAAAGGTTACTCCAGAGCACCTGACTTGGAGTGAAAACGAAAAAAAGTGAAATTTCAGGAAACCTCATAAAATTGAATCAAATTTGTTTAATCCGTTAGAGGGCAGTAGGGTTACATGTTTTTCAGCTATTTTGGCTTCAAACTTTTTTATTCGTGAGTGAGCGGTATGAGTTTGTGTTTAAACTGACATTTTAAGCAGCAAGAAGGGGCACATGGGAGTTGGCCAAGTGGTTGGTGCATTGGACTCTTGACCTAGCTTCGCGGATTCTTCGCTTTGAAACTGTGTTCGCATTGCGGAGATGAGTTTGTTGAATTAATAGCTAGCATAGTCCGCTATCAGATCATCAGGCTTATGGTTTTGCGAAATTGGTTGTAATCAGCACTTGTTTCCTATATTTCATTCACGCCTTATGTAATTGGGTGAGTGGACAAAATCAAAACTGTTTGGCTGTCACTTGATGAGTGTCAAAGTTTTGGTTGAAGTAGTCACAGCACTTTTACTTAATGCGAGCAATGTTGGTTTATCAGTCGTTTTACTTTTTAAGTTGCTAGAAAATTGCCATTAATACGTATATATTGAGTTTAATAAGTATCTACTTTGCTAAACCATTTCGATCACTGTATTACAGAAATGCAAGAAGTCGTTACAATATTATTAAGTTTATGGAACACAGGTTACGGGAATTTAAACTTACTTTATGTGTGCTAATGCCCACCTACACTTTGCTACGACTTTATTATTTTTTTTAAGTTGAAAAAGCAAAGTCACTCTACTGTTCCCTTAGACGTGTTGGTTTCTAGTTTTATTGAGATTTCGATCACTGTATTACAGAAATGTAAAAAGTCGTCACAATATTAAGTTTATGGAGCACAGGCTGCAGGAATTTAAACTTACTCTATGCGTGATAGTGCCCACCTATATTTTGCACGATTTTGTTATTTTTTTTTTAGTTGTAAAAGCGAAGTCACTCTACTGTTCCCTTAGACGTTTGGGTCCCTAGAAAGATTGATCGGGAAGCCATAAGCGGGTGCTTGCAGCTGCCATCTAGCTTATTTATTTATTTATTTTTTTTTCAACACAAAATTTTGTGCAGCCTAAGGTTTTTGAACCGCTGACGCTAGAAACTTGAAATTTTCAAGGATGGTAGATCTCAAAGAGAGCTTTTGCCCAACAACTTTTGGGGGGGGTGGTCAACGCGTTAAAGGTCAAAAAACCAAATTTATCAAAACCTAATAACTTTTGAATGGCAATAGGTAGGACCTTAAACTTTCCAGAGTATATGCATGTTATTGTGGGAAACAAAATAATGCATAACAATTGTGTTTTTGTGACGTCACTTAGGGTCAAAAGTCATATTAACAAATCTTAACAGTTTTTGTGCAGCTTAAGGCTTTTGAACCGCTGATGCTAGAGACTTAAAATTTTCAGGGATTGTAGATCTCAATGTGAACTTGTGCCTAACAACTTTTGGGGGGTGGCGGTCACCAGGTTAAAGGTCAAGGGTTAATTAAAAAACTTGAACAAAAATTCTTCCAAACGCCAATAACTCGTGAACGAAAACAGGTAAGACCCTCAAAGTTGTCAAGTATATGCACCTCAACAAGGGTAAAAAAACATTTGCATTGAATATCTGCATGTGACGTCACTTGGGGTCAAAGGTCAAACAAGCAAATATGTTGTTTGGCCTATAACTATTGACTAAAAACAGATGGGAACTTGAAATTTACAGAAATAGTGTACGTTACCAGGTACTTGCATTGTACCAATCATAAACGCTCTATGCTATGTGATTCGGGGTCAAAGGTCAAAAAACAGATAAAATTTGCCAATATTGTGCAGCCTAAGGCTCTTGAATTGCTGATGCTAGAAATTTGAAATTTTCAGGGACGGTAAATCTCAATGAGAACTTGTGTCTCACAAATTTTAGGGGGGGCGGTCAACAGGTTAAAGGTCAAAAACCAAATTTATCCAAATCTAATAACTTTTGATTGGCAGTAGGTAAGACCTTCAAATTTTCAGAGTGCATGCATATCAATGTGGAAAACAAAAATATACACAATAAATATCTTTTTGTGACGCCATTTAGGGTCAAAGGTCAAATTATCAAAATTCAACAGTTTTTTTTGCAGCCTGAGGTTTTTGAATCGCTGATGCTAGACACTTGAAATGTTCAGGGATGATAGACCTTAGAGTGAACTTGTGTCTAACAACTTTTGGATTGTAGCAATCAACAGGTTTAAGGTCAAAGGTTAATTAAAGAAACTGAAACGAAATCTGTTCAAACGCTAGTAACTCGTGAATGAAAACACGTAGGACCTTCAAATTCATCAAGTGTATGCATCTCGAAGAGAGTAAAAATAATTTTTGCAGGGAATTTTTGCATGTGACGTCATTTGAGGTCAAAAGTCAAATAAGCAAATACGTTCTTGCAAACACATGAAAGCTTACAAAAATAAGCAAACACATGGGAACTTGAAATTTACAGGAATGGTGTGTCTTACCAGGTACTTGCATTGTACCAACTATAAACGCTTCCTGTTCGGTGACTCGGGTTCAAAGGTCAAAAAACTGATAAATGTTGTCAATATTGTGCAGTCTAAGGCTTTTGAACCGCTCATGCTAGAGAGTTGAAAGTTTCAAGAATTGCAGAACTCAATGGGAACTTGTGTCTCACAACTTTTGGGGGGTGGCAGTCATCAGGTTAAAGGTCAAAAAACAAAATTTAGCAATTGCCAATAACTTTTGAATGGCAATAAGTAGGACCTTCAAATTATCGGAGGATATTAACCTCAATGTGGGTAGCAAAAAGGTTAAAATAATGAAGGGTTATCTCAGAGCACCTAACTTGAAGTCAAAGGTAAAAAACGTGAAATTTCAGGAAACCTCAAAAATTCAAGCACATTTTCTTATCCGTTAGAGAGCAGTAGGGAAATATTGCACCAGTTAATTTTTGGGCAGATTGTTAAGCAGTGTAATCGCTGTTTTAAAAGTGAGTTTTATGCCGCGATTTCGTGCCCTTAGAATCGAACACCAGCTCGGTGATTTCTTTTTGTGTGAGTGCAGTCGTCCTTGCAGCTGCACAAATCCTTCAAGAATCATGGCGGTTTTGTTCAAATTTACTGCAAGATTTGCCAGCTTGTTTGAGATGTCAGACAAGCAAGATGATTTTGCTGCAGACGTGTGTAGCAATTGTACCGGCCGGTTAGCTCAGTTGCTAAGCCCACGCTATCGGTGCGGGAGGTCTGGGGTTCGATTACCAGGCCGATCAAATCGTCACAGTGTCGCCAACGACTCGCCATCGTTGCGACGTTTGTTCGGAGCTGTGTAGCCCAGACGCTGCGCCGCGGAGATGGGCACCGCCACTCGTTACACGCTTGGGCATAATACGGCGAGTATAATGAAGATTTGATTTTTTGTGCAGCATTATCACTGTACGCGTGAAGAAATTTAAGGATAATAGTTTTATTGAGATTTCGATGACTGTATTACAGAAATGTAAGAAGTCGTCACAATATTAAGTTTATGGAGCACAGGCTGCAGGAAATTAAACTTACTTCATGTGTGATAATGCCCACCTATAATTTGCACGATTGTAATATTTTTTTAAGTGGAAAAAGCGAAGTCACTCTACTGTTCCCTTAGACGTTTGGGTCCCTAGAAAGCTTGATCGGGAAGCGATAAGCGGGTGCCTGCAGCTGCCATCTAGTTGCTTTTGGATCTGTGAAAGCAATGCAAATAATTGCAGGTTAAACGATTCTTGAACAAATGGGTCCCAGAAAAATGGGTCCCGGACAACTGGGTTCCGGAAAACTGAGTCTCAGACAAATGGATCTCGGACAAATGGGTACCAGGACAAATGGGTCCCAGACAAATGAAGGCTGGGCCAATAAATGGGGGCTAGGAGCAAATTGGCATTTGGGGAAAATGAATACTTGGGGCAAATGGATATCTGGGGAAATGGGTATTTGGGGAAAATATATATTAGGGGAATTAGGCACAGAGGGAAATGGGCACTGGAGCAAATAGACACCAAGGCAAATGGACATTTGGGAAAAAGGGGTATCCCAAATGCCCTAAAGGGGTACTCCAAGTACCCTCTGCCCATTTTCCCCAAATGTTTACAAATGGGCGCTGGGGCGAATGGGCACTTAGGGAAAATGGACATTTGGGGGAAAAGGGAACCCCAAGTGTCCTAAAGGGGTACCCCAAGTGCCCTCTACCCATTTTCCGAAAATGTATGCAAATGGGCAGTGAGGCAAATGGGCACTTGGGGCAAATAGACATTTGGGGGAAAAAGGTACCCCAAGTACCTACAAGTGCCCTGTGCCCATTTTCTCCAAATGCTTACAAATGGGCACTGGGACAAATGAACATTTGCAGGAAAGGGGTACCACAAGTGCCCGAAGGAGTACCCCCAAGTGCCCATTTTCTCCAAATGTTTTCAAATGAGCACTGGGGCAAATGGGCACTTGGGGCAAATGGACATTTGGGGGTAAGGGGCACCCCAAGTGTCCTGTACCCATTTCCCCCAAATTTTTTCCCAAGTGCCCATTTTTCCCGCTGCCCATTTGAAAAAATTTGGGGAAAATGGGCACAGGGCACTTGTGATATCTCGTTAGGGCACTTAAGGTATCCCTTTCCCTCAAACGTCCAAGTGGCCATTTTCCCTAGTACCCATATGCAAACATTTGCGGAAATGACACAGGGCACTTGGGATACCCCTTTAGGTAACTTGGGGTAGGCTACCCCATTTCCCCAACCAAATGTTTATTTTCCCCAAGTGTCCATTTGCCCTGGTGCCCATTTCCCCAAGTGCCCATTTGCCGCAAATATTCTTTTTTCCCAAGAGCCAATTTGCCCCAAGTCCCCATTTACTTCGGTGCTCATTTGGCAATAGTAAAGGCAAGGAGTGGAAGCTTTTTCAAAGGGCACTTTTAATACCACCGTACAGTCAGTTGTCATCAACGTAGTCTTTTAATACCCTCAAACAAAAACTAATTTTCAACAGAGCCAGAGTAGTAAGTACGTCGCATACATAGACCTATTAAAATAAATGGTTAACCGGATAATCTCTAATTGCTAAAGCAGTGTTGGCAGTGGCGTAGCAAGAAATTTTAAAAGGAGGGGCCATAATTTTAACATTTTTTTCAAGCGTATTTTTTTTGGAAGAATTAATTGAAGCTAATTGAGAAACAAGAAAAGCTGCAGAACAGCCTTTTCACTACTTGCACAGAAGTTAGCAAGTCGTTCACATAGAAGTTTCGTTCAACAGTAGAAGTAGCATGAACGGAAGCGTTTGTGCGATTCTCTCTGGCCGTGCAGCGTAAGGCATATCCCGTAACACTGGGTGATCACGTAAGGCCGAAGCTGTGGACAGTCAGCTGATAAGCCTTAACCGCTAGGTCAAGGTTGCCATCAGTCCACCAAAGAAACCCGAGTGCTGTCTGGTCCATGGGATCTACGTTGACCCGATGAAACATATTTCGCACATCACCAATCAGAGCAACAGCATGGGGTATAAAATGGAAAAGCACTCCGAGAAGCGCATTTGTGTTATCAGGGCCTTGAAGCAGTTGTCGATTGAGAGATGTGCTCTCAACAGCAGCAGAGCAATCAAAGACTACTCTGAATTTTCCTCCAGTACAGTGGTGTGGGATGTACCAAGTCCTTCCTTTGCAGTCCTCCTGATTTGGTGACGGAACCTCGACAGCGTGACCGAGTTGTATCATTTCATTTATTTTATTCCTGTACTTCACAATTGCATCCTGGTCCCGTCTCAGCCTGCGACCCAAGCTTGTCAAACGGGACAATGCCATGTTGTAGTTGCTGGGAAGACTAGAAAGGCTCATGCAGTAGTACCCTCCCTTGAATATACAAGAACTTTGCATTAACTTTGCATTACACTGAGTGCATCTTTATCATCCAGTGAAGGTAGTTAGTTAGTTGCATATTTATCCTCCTATCACGAGAAAGCGATGAATGCGCTATACGAGCTCGCTTAGGAGTTGCCAGCCATCTATCTACCACACCAAGATGGAGGAATCCCGCTAAGTGCCTTTCCCAACGGCACAACAAGTAAACTTGCCGGCTTGTTCTTCACACTGTCCCTTTAATGCTGAACGTCAAGCAGGAAAGCTGTGAATACCAATTTAAAAGTCATTGGTTTGACCCGACTCGGAATCAAACCCGAGTCTACAGCTCAAGAGACAGACGCTCCATACCACTCGGCCATCTGAGCTGTTACAAGTATCGTCATCCTGTGCCAAATCCACAAAGTCGAACTGACAGGGACAGATAGCCTCAGCAGTAGAATCTAAGTTGGAGGTAGCTACTAAACTCACATAAGCAGAAGTTGCAAGCTTTCGGCGATCTTCATCCTCAGAATTTCTTCCAAACAGGACCCAACCGAGAGGGGATTTCCCAGCCCACAATAGCCCCTCACCATCCTGACGTACTTCAGAAAACACATGCAAATTTGGCAAATCCATGCTGATTAACAAATCAATACCATCTGAATCGATTTCGGGAATCTTAACATCAGCCAAGTGTTGGTAATCTCCAAGGTCAGTTTTAGCAGATGCATGTCCGACAAGATCAGACAGACGTTCCATGACACGGATGTCCTCCAAAACGAAGGTACTTTCTTCTCTTACCCCACGAACCGATAGTTTCGTCTCAAACGTGTCTTCAGTTTTGATAGTTCCATCGGCTAACTGTAGCTTGGATTTAAGGGGTTTTCCAGCTAGATTTAGTTCTGAATACAGTCGTCGTGTCATAAAATGCGTGTGCGCACCACTATCCAAAAGTGCCCAAACTTGCTTGGTTTCGCCGGTTACCATATTGATCACACACACAGGCAGCACTTGCAGTTGCTTGGTGACCCTTCCAGAATGACACGCATTTATCTTTAGATCTGACGGTTTGTCGTCTTCTTGTGCCGTCTACATGTTAATAGCAGATGCGACGGAGGAGTCCTGGTTAGGGGGCTGACTATCAGGTTTATCAATGACCTCAGGATGAAGCAGAGTATGGTGAGTTTGTGAGCAAGCCCGACAACGACCTTTGCTCGGGCACGTTTTTTCTCCACGCCCGGTCCCAAGGCCATTGAAGCAAAGATGCCTTTGCCGAACGAGTGCCTTACGGTCAGAAAGTGGCATGTTAACAAATTTTTCGCATCTCCAAACGAAGTGAGCAGACGACTCGCAGGCAGTGCATTGTCGTACTTTTGAAGGGATTTGCTGAGTGTCTTTCTGTGCGGGACTTGGCATGGAATTCATCTGAACGAAATGGGCTCGGCCAGGCTTATCAGTACCTTTAGTCCATCCACCACCAGGCGTACTAGATTTTCTCTTTTGGGCGGTCATGAGACGTCCGAGCCGTGATGCAGCAAGCTGCTGAGTTTGGTCGATATATTCGGTTATTAAGTCAAATGGAACCATGTCTATGCTATATCCTCTTCATAGTGCCAATTCAGCGAAACGCTCTCAGTTGTGTCTGGGTCAGAGCTGGATGTCTCGAGACGTGTCTCGGTCTCCAGATGCCAATGTCTCGCCTCGGTCTCGGACCTTGAAAGTCTCGGAAAATGGTCATGTCTCGATCGAGACATGAAAAAATTTTGGATTTGAAACAGCATTCAGGTCTTTGACACGGAAGCAACAATGCTACTTACCCGATGTATTCAAAGTAAAACATTGTGCTTGATTTCGCACTTTGCAAAAACATTTGGCCACATTTTGTTTAAACCATTTTGCTTTGTTGTTCAGGCCTGCAGAATTGCAGGCTTTTGCTTTCTTTTTGTGCGCAGCATGTATGAAAACTGGTCTATTTCAACCACTAAGCACATGCATTCGATGGTAATTTACTCTAGACCAGGGATGTCTAACCTTTTAATTTATTAGGGACCCATTGCAAAATTAAATATTTAACTGGGCCGCAAAGCCACCAGAATTCCAATATTTCATATTATAGTTCTAAGAAAAAAAAATTTACCATTGATAGGTAGGCCTTGTACTGAGCCGCATTTTGCTGAAAATGCATCTTTTTTAACAACAAAGAAAATTAAAAAATCCATTAATATAATTAATTAATGTAGTAATTAATCCAATAATGTTAATTTAGTTTTAACTTTTAACAATATCGCCTTCACTCTAAGACATAACGACCGCTAGCCACGTCTAAAAAATTAATATATTTTTTATGGGCAAACGGTGTGTCAAATCAAAACATTTTCAAGAGAGTAACGTGCCATATGTCATAAAATTAAGATAATCGTCTGCGAGAGGTATTGCTTGCCTTGCAAGCAACAAGGACTTAAATCTTCTGTGATAATAAGCTGTTTCGTTGTTATTATGACGAACTCGTTAAATTATTAATTGTAATCGTTAAAAGGATACGACCAATAGCACATTTATAATAGGCTACATCAGTTCATAACCGCGACGGCTTCATTGCTTCATTTGTTTCTGCTAATGTCATTTTGCTATAAAGTTATTTCAATAACTTGGCTTAGTAGAGCCCATACTCCAGAGTATTACTATCGTTTTATTATTTTCTAATTTTTGGCTTATGAAGTCTCGTGTCTCGTCTCGAGTCTCGTAACTTCAAAGTCTCGTCTCGGTCTCGAAGCTATGATGTCTCGTCTTGGTCTCGGTAGGTTCGGTCCTCGTTTCAGCTCTGGTCTGGGTAGCCTACCAAACACACCTTCTAAAGTGGCAGCAGCGTTCAGTTGTTGAAAGGCACCAGCAGACTCCAAAACATATTTGCAATTTACTAAGTCAGAGTAGAAATCTTGCAAGCTTCGTTTATCAATGCAAATAGTAGGTCCTTCTGTTACTGACTTAAAGTGTGCTTTAACAGTGACATCTGGGGAACCAAAAGCCTTGTACAGCAGCAGTAGAGCATTTGCAAGAGCTGCATCAGGTTGCAGCGTGATGCATCCAGCTTGAGCATCGTTAGGTGTCCCGCCGTTAAGGCAGATTCGGTTTCTGTCAGCCAGATTTAAATAGCGCAGACAAAGTAACGCTCCGGGCTACGGGAAATCATCTGCCATCCGAAGCAGGTTAGAGTTAGGGTGAATGGTCTTAACGGTAGAGGTGTAAACAGGTGAAGTTTGGGAGGTAGTAACAAGTCGGTTCACTGTAGTACCAAGAGTGTTGACTTGAGATGGGCTAATTTGACATTGGGTAGGAAAGCAAGAAGACGGAAGTAACTCAGTAGGGGGAGCTTCGGAACGAATTATGGCTTGAGAATAGCAGGGTGCAAAGTAGTGGGAGGCTGAGTTCGGGAGAAAGGATACTGGAATTCAGTCGTAGCCGGCCCTTGAAATACAAAGCTACTTGGGCGAACCATATTGGCAGGGGTGGATAAACCAAATGTTGCGTTGGGCTGAGAAGGGGTCGTAGGACCCATGGTTAATGAATCCGAACCAGGAAGAAGAGTGTGATTTACTGGGACAGTTGGCGGATTATGTTTCAGGTCAACAGTAGTGTGACCTACCAAGCCATATGATCTATCAACCAAAGAAATGGAGGTAGACTGAGACACTCTTTGAGGAGCGGGCAGTTTAATTGCCTGATAAGCCGGCAGTGGTGTAAAAAGTATTTTGAAACTGTACTTAAGTAAGATTATTGTTACTGACGGCAAAACTACTCGAAGTAAAGTAGAAAGTATTGATTAGAAAGAGCACTTAAGTAAAAGTAAAAAAGTAGTCATTTAAAAACTACTCAAGTAAAAGTACTCGTATGGCGTTTTCAAACGTTCGTTAAAGTGTCAACAACAGACTTGCCGATGCGGCAATGATGGACTTGCTTTGAAGGTGGCAAAATGGTGAACCAAAAGAAATGATTACCGTCCAGATGGCCGATTAGATAGAGCGTCTGCTTCTGGAACGGTAGACTCGGGGTTCGATTCAGAGTTGGGTTAAACCAATGACTTAAGAATTGGTATTTATAGCTTCCCTGCATGACGTTTAGTATCAAAGGCGACAGCGTAATTCTTATCGCATGGAGTGAAGTTTACATGGCGATGACGAGATCGAGTGTTATGGAGTTGAATAATGGAGAATTGGAGTGTAAATGCAGATTTTAGGCGCAACGAAGGATTTCAAGGCGAGACTGTAACTCAAATGCCGCAATAGTAAACTACTTCTACTCTTCTAAAATAAAAACTATCCAAGTAGTGTTACTCTATACTAAAAGTACTTAAGTAAACGTAAAAGTAGCCAAAAAAAAACTACTCAAAAAAGTACTCGTTACCGAAAAAAACTGCTCAAGTAAAAGTATTTCGTTACTTTACACCACTGTAAGCCGGAGCGTCGACAACAACAGGCATCTGTAAATGAGGTGTAGAAACCTGAGCAGGGTTAGGAAGAGACCCTGGAACATGCAAAGAGAGTGAGCTTGTAGGGGCTGTTGGGACAGACTTGGCGCTGCAGTTGCCGGCCCGTGAAAAGCTGGAGCTTTAGTATCAATTACGCAAGATGACTTGGAAGCATGCAGTACAGCTTGGTCATGAAAATTGATCGCTTCAGAATCAGAGACGGAATAGGCGCTTCAGGAAAGGGTGCAGGGAATTGAGGAGAGGGATCAGAAAGTGGGACATGTGTGTCAGGAACAGCAATATCGGGCACTGGGTGTGGAGATGGAGAATAATCTTCAACCGGCGAGGCCTGCAACGATCGCAAGTACTCATCCACCTTATCATGTGGAGGCATCACTGGATCAACACCAAGAGGCTCTTCCAAAACTTGATCATCTATGGCTTCGGCACGTGTTCGTGCTTCTAGAACAGCAGTCTCAGCTTGAAGTATCACCTTCTCTGACCGAATCCGTTCTTGTCTAGCCTCAAGTATCGCCTTCTACGACCGAATCCGTTCCTTTTTAGCCTCAAGTTCCTGTTCACAACGCGCTTGCTGCAAGCGAACTTCTGCAAGTTTAACTCCATCCTACGCTTATAGCTGATGAAAGAGTGATGGTTGTTCTTTCGGTACCGCCGCACTACGGTGGCCCTTTGTTAGAGGAACTCATTATTCTAAACTTACTGGAACGAGCAGCAGAGCGTTCCTCAATACCCTCAAGGAGGTATTCTGCAATGCGTGCATTTAGATTTACCAACTCCTCATTTCTAGAATGAAGCTGAGTCACATATTCTTGGTAACGGACACTGCCTGAATCGAGGGATTTGCAAAACTCCTCTGCCGAAGCTACGTAGTTCTTGTGAGACTCATTAAGTTGAGCTTTCAATTCAGACACTTCCCTGGCTCGTGAGAATTCTTTAGCATCAATTATTACGAGAATTTGTTGCATCAGCTTTGTACCATGACCTCGCTGTCCACCAACTCTTCGAGTTATGTTTGGTGGAGCATTTGACACGGACGACCCTTCTGCTTTTCTAACGTTACCATCATCCTCTTCAGCGTGCATCTGCGCAGTCTTTGAAGCAGATGAAGAAGCAAAAATGACGTGGTCACAAAGGTGGCGAACCGGAAGGGCCGAGGGGGCCCTGGCCCCACTTTTTTTCAGGGGGGGGACCTAATTTACGCGTTTATTTCTACAATGTTGCCGCTGCATGAATGTATTTGAAACTAGGCCTACCATCGAAATTAATACCCACGAAAGAGCTTAAATCCAGAGATGTCTTCTTTAAAATTTTGTTTGTGCGAGGGGGTAACAGAAACTAGAAGCAAGAACCGTGGGTCTGAAGCCCACATAAATTGGACATGTCACATGTGGACAGACTAAATATGGGTTGTAAGCATAGGGCCGGATTTACGTATAGGCTAAGCAAGCTGAAACCTAGGGCCTCGGAGAAAATAGGGAGCCTCATCACGAACAATCAAGACCTTTTTTTGTTCTCTTCACTGATACTTCCACGGGAAAACAGAACATCTGAGTACGTGCATACCTTTTTTTGCTCTTCACTATACCGATATTTTCAGTGAAAACAGGACATCTGAGGGCGTGAAGACCTTTTTCGCTCTTCCAATCAGTGTGATCAAATAGCCTAGGGCCTCTCATTGCCTAAATCCGGTGCACAGGAGCGTATTTAGGAGCGGGGCAATTGTGCCATGCTCCCTCCCCCCTTTTGACTTTGCCTTTTAGCAAAAAAGAACATTACTAATGGTGCCAAGTGACAAAAATATGCCAGATTCTTTTGATGGTTTCTGTAGCTTATGGCCAGGGGCGAATCCAGAGGAGTAGGATAAGGGATATGCATCGTCCCACCATCCTCCCACCAGCCATTTTCAAGAATGATTTTGATGCATACAATTTTTCTATATTTCGAACCCCTTCGGTAACTATAAGCCTTACGCCTAAAGCGCGCATTATTAAAAATGTGCGAACAAAATGCTTCATATTTGGCGAAGCACCCAGAATTAGAGTCAAAAAATTTTAACACAATTTGCCTGAAAATTATTCAAAATGCACTAAAATAGCCGTTACAGCATGTAAATATTCAAAAATTTTTCGGGGGAGCATGCCCCCGGACTCCCCTAGAACTTTCCTGGTTTCTTAATCAGCTTCAAATTAGTTCTGCCGAAAAAAATACGCTGGAAAAAACGTGGAAATTATGCCCCCCCCCTTTTTAAATTTCTCGCTACGCCACTGCCGTCTTTGGTTGTAGATGAAGAAAATCTGGTCATTGGTTTTGGCCCCCCCACTTTAGAAATACTTCCGCCATCGCTGCGAGGTCATCCTTCTCTGACATTACCTTGTGACAATCGAGCAAGACTATGAACAATCTCGACACGTTATCCTTAAATGGTGACATCAGTCCCCAGGAATGTTCCGAGGACTGACACGGACAAAACTATGGATTCTATTTTAAACAAGATTAGCTCGACCTCAAACGTCTGTCGGCCTTGAACCTGGCGAAGCTCAAGTTCGTACTGCTCACAATCACGTATATGGAACGAAATACGATGTATTGCAATTGTAACAGCTCAGATTCAAAGGGGCAGTAAATCAAAGATGTTTCACAACAGATTCAACATCTTGTGAACCGTTAAGAATAACTTACACCTTATCAGTGGCGGTTCCAGCAAAGTCCGGTGGGGGGGATGAAATGGCAGATAAAAATGTTGTGACGGCACAAATTGCATTAGTGGGAGTGCCGAAGGCATGACCTCTTTTAGGGGTTCCGGGGACATGCTTCCCCGGGAAAATTTTGCAAAAGAACACTTAAAAATATGCATTTTGGTGCAATATAGATACAATTTTTACACTAACTTTTGATAAAATTGATTATCCTCTAAGACTAAGATGGAAAAACCGATTCGTTAACTTAACCGTTGAGACTTATAAATCGACGAAATTTTATGAAAATATCGTAATTCTTGAGTACTGTATCTAGGCGACGAGGTGCATTTTTGACAGTAAAAATTGAAATCCTAGGTGTAACCTTGAATACATACGAATACATACTATATACGAATGCATACGAATACATAATATATACGAATATATATATAATATAATAATAATATATACGAATACATAATATAATAATACATAACCTTGAATACATACGAAGTCAGTTTTTCACCGAAGCTGTCGTTTTGCGTGAGAAATGGTCTGCCTTAACTTTTCCATTTTTAGAACTTGAGAGGCGATGGCACAATGGCCCCCTATGTACAAAATTGCCTATTGGGGGTTTCGGGAATGCTATAAAACCGATCGGATACTTTATCCTTTCAAAAACTTAAAATTATACCAAGACCAAGAGTCACAAAACTTTGGAAATGGAAATAACGTTGTTGAAAGATTTTCGGAGTCGATATTAAGGACAAACCAAACGCATTACAGAAATATGTGTTTGAAAATTAACGCTACATGCTGCGACAATGGGACACAGTACGATGAGCATTAGGCAAGCAATCCAACGCGATATAACATGTTATCAAATGACACCAAAAAGTACGTGCGAGTGTCTCTGAAAGCAAAAATTCTACTTTTCGCTTTTTTGAAAGGCAACGTGCAAAGTTGTCTATAACCGCTTCTAGGTCAAAATCTATGTCTTTGTGAATGTGCATAAAAGCAAGTCCGTTTAGTTTTTTGTCAACCACAGTAGATTGCAGACGATTTTTCAAAATTTTCATAGCGCTGAAAGACTTTTCAGCTTCACAGAATGTAACTGGTAACGTAAGAGCGATCTGCAACAGCTTTCTGACACTCTCGAATCGTGCAGGTGTGTCTAGCAATGGTTTTGTGAGTTTTTGCTCATTAGGAAAGTTTTTGCTCTGTACTGTGAGAACGCTTTTAACTCTTCAAAGTGCGCTTGCTCTTGGCTATGGATTAATCGTCCATACATTTTGAAGACAGTCAAACAATCAGAGACATCCACATTGGAATTAAGCAAAACAGATATTAGCTTATGTGCTGACTACGATTCTTTGGAAAACTTTGTAGCAAACTCGGCAATAATGCTATCCAAATAGGGATACCAAACTGAGTATCTGAAGTAATCTTTCACCGTACAGTCCTTGAAAGAGGACCGGTAAACTAGGCGTGACGGACAACATGACTTTTTGATCTCGATGCCGGCAATATCTGCGTAACGTTGAACTGTGTTCAAAACAGAAAAGTAGTTGCCTTCCCACTCGTTGCCATCGGACCGCCACAAAGACAGTGTGTTCCTTACTTCTTCCACGCAGTCTGTAGCTTCAGCATAACACAGCTGCACTTTCTGTAATATTTTTGAAAGTGGCTGTGTCACTGCCATTACCTTTACAGCTGCAGCCGTCGCTACTAAAAACGATGACGAACATACTGCTTCCAACAAAGACAGTACCCGACTTCTCGCATCTGTATCGAAGCTTGCATCTATCAGGATTTCGCCAAGCCCTTCCGTTATTTTCTGAAAGTTTTCTCCAAACTTTAAAATTGAGTCGTGGCGTTGAACGAATCTTGTTTTACACATTTTTGTCATGTTTGTATCAAACAGGGCTCGTCGTTTGGGCGAATCATGTACGAAGTTGATAGTATCGGACACGATTTTGAACATGTTTCGGATCTCAATAACATCCGAGCCATGGTTTAACACGAGGTTAAGCGCATGGCTGGCGCAATGCACGTAAATAGCAGAAGGAGCTTTTTCATGGATGAAAGCTTGAACTCCTCCTTTGTAACCGGCCATAACAGACGCACCATCGTAACCTTGTTCCGCGCAATTTTCGATTGGCAGCCCCAAATGACGAGTCTCGCTAAAATTTCGTTGGAAATTCCTTGAGCAGTGCAGTTTTCTATGCCACCAAAGCTAATAAATTGCTCCTTTACAACGCAATCTTCTGAAACGTATCGTAGACACAGGCAAAGTTGTTCGACGTGTGAACTGTCGCTTGTTTCGTCTGCAATAACGGAAAAGAAAGTTACAGCATGGATTTCTCGAATTATTTTTTGCAATATTTCCTGCCCACAAAGTTCGATTAACTCATTTTGTATCTCTTTGAAAATGTAGTTAGCTTTTTTTGAAGCTGTTTTAAGATGCTCTGATAATTCTGCAGTTCCACTCTCTACTCGGAACGAGAGTAATTAAGGCCCGGAAATTTCCTTCCGAGCCGTTTACAGCTTTAGTGGTTCCAAATTGCCATTGTCCCTGTGCCCTCGTAATGACAGCCTGAGCCGTCCGCACAGTATTACCGTTTGGAGAATCGGTAGCAATCTCTTTCTATTTTCAATTACAGTTTCTTTTCTGTTGGCATCCAATTGGTTGAGGATATCATCTTGAGTTTTTGCAACCTGGCACTTCAAAAAAGCATCCGCTTGCGTCTGGCATATGTCATGATACTTGGTACAAAGATGAGCTTTAAGTTTGTCGTGAATTTTCTTGTAGTTTACGAAAGGACTGGTGACAAAACTTTGCAAGGCTGTATAACTTTTTCTCGATCGTTGGATGATTCCTCGCTACTAAACAGGGCACAAGGAATGCAAACTACTCCTTTCATTACCATCGAAAATTTGAAAGCGGAGTTTTTACCAGATAGATGAGTTTCAGACAAACAAACTTTTTAATTTTTCTTCACGCCAAAAGGCCAGTTATAATTTTTTGGTGGGGCCACATAATTGGATAGCAAATTAACTTTATCTTGGTCGTTCAAAATCTTTTGTCTATTCAATTTCCATTCGGACGCTCCAGGTAATTTTGCAAAAGCAATCAAAATGTCATGTGTTGAGTCTAAGGGTGGAAACTCAAACCTAAACTTAAACCTGAAAACCCGGTTTTAAAGGAAATTTTGGAAACCCAAACTGAAACTGACACCTACTTAGCCAAATTTATGAAAACCTAAAGTTGAACCAAAAACACTTTTTCTTGAAACGTTAAAACCGAAACTGAAACTAAAACCTGTTCAAAATTTTCTAAGGTTTTGGGTTTGAAAAACTGTCATTACCATCGTTACCAATACAGTTCCTTCAATGCTGAGCGTCAAATAGAGAAGCTGTGAATACTAATTTTTGAGTCTTTGGTTTCACTGGACTCGGAATTAAATCCAAGTCGACAACTTCTGAAGCAATTGCTCTCCTCGCTCGGCCATCTGAGCTCTGCTACTTATCATCGTAATAAAACAAAAACGCCAAAAAGTGAAGCATTTGAGTAATCCGTATTCAAAATAAAATAGCTTTCTTGGATGAAACTTAAACTGAAACTGAAACCCAGAAACCGAAGCTGTGCGTAAGCAAAACTGAAACCGAAACTGTAACCTATTTTCTAACAGAAGTAAAACCAAACCAAAACTGAAACCTGACATCTGGATTTGATCACACCGAAACTGAAACTGATACCCTAACGCCAAGTAGCCAGGTTTCCACCCTTGGTTGAGTCTGATGGCAAATCTTGCGATGAATTTGGAAAATCGCCCATTGGTACCGCATCTGTTGTTGATGAAGATGCTTCACTAGTAGAATCCTCTTGACCTTGACACTCTCTCTCCACAGCAACTACTGTCGAATTAGACACTGATTGTATGGTTACGTTTTCTGAAACTGCATTACTTTTCTTTGCTGAAGAAACTGAAAAATAATCGGTTATCGATTTTCGCTTTCTCGACAAGTTTGAGCTACTAGCCATACTATTCGCAAACCAACGAAACTAAGAATGAAAGCACACTGCCACGCTTTCTGTACTAATGCAACTTTACTTTGTGAAACAACACTGTTGAAATGTTGATGTATTAATTTAATAAACCGCCTCCTGCGTTGCGCTTACTGCTACACTCTACTACGAAAGTTTCAATGTATATTTTTGACAACAACGTCGAAGATCGCTCTTGGTATGCTCGTAATGCCTCGTAACATTTCCCTTCTACTACATTTTCCATCAAAGAAGCACATTAACTCATTAAATGATTATATTTTAGAAATAAATGAAAAATGTTACAAGTTTTTTTTAATCTTCTAAGGTCTGGTGGGGGGGATGCATCCCCCACATCCCCCCCCCCAAAACCGCCACTGCACCTTACTCTTATTTAAATAGAAAAAACAACGTTAAATCACTCTAGCCCACCCAGTTACGCCAGGTCGGAGAAAGTATCATCAAAAGCTATCAGAATGCAACAGAACTAGGCCTATTACACTAACAGTCTCGCGGATGGCTAAAAAGGAAATACGTCTACCATTAAGCTACTGCAGAACCACGTGCACGGAATATCAACAATTAAGAGCTAACTATCTACAGTAATGAACCAAAACATACCTGACAAGATACTGAACATTTACGTAATTATCACCGGCAATTATGCACATAAAACAGGCTACACTTTACTTGCTGACACTGCCTAGGAGATTAACACAACCACACGCTCACTTAGAACTATCTACCAAACAGTCATTTAACCCAACGTCACTGAAAAACACAAGTTACGCAGCGCATTGGTCACGTTGTTGCGTCACAAGGCCGCTATTTTCGTGCCCAATTGCAATATCGCCGACTGTATTAAACTACCAAGTAATGCAGTTTTCGCATATTTAAGGTATCATTAAACCCTATTTGTGGGTTCAATAGATAAAGAGTCACAAAAAAACAATTGCGCGTAAGTAAAAAAAGATATGACTAAATAATTAAAACTAATTCACGGCCGCCAAGCACTGATTTAATGCATTTTTTAACTCCTTCAATCATGACCGCAGAATCTCTGAATTGCTAAGGAGAGCGTATCTCTCAGAGTAGTCGCTATGCTTTTCGGAATCTTTTCATGTTCTCCATAATACGCCTTATCGGCTTATAATATTCCATTCTACCCTGCATAACCTATCTGTGCAAAAGGAACCAGAAAATGCATCTGTACTTGCGTGGTTAAAACTGGAAAAACTTTGCACCGATATGTTTATTATAATTAGTTGTATATTTATCCTCTTTGCAAGAAAGTGACGGAGGCGCAATACGAGCGTGCTTAGGAGATATCAGAGCCACACGAAAAGGAAATCCCGCTTAGTGCCCTTCCCAACGTTAAATGCTAAGCAGGGAATATCAATTTTAAAGTCATGGGTTTGACCCAGCTCGGAATCAAATTCCGAGGTAACAGCTTTAACAAGGTAAGAAACATTTATCTTCCAGGAGGAATGATCTTGCCAGGATCACTCATCCCTTCGGATAAATATTTCTTAAAGAATTTAACTTTTGTGGTACGCATATCCACTCGTGTGGCTACGTCACCATTCCAGTCAAACTCTTTACGTGGCCAGGGTGAAGAGCAAACAACTAAAAAGCAGTGTCCTTCCTGGCCTACCGGACGGGGAATCATGACAACTTCCTCTTGTTGGGTCAGAGGCTATAACAGCACTCCATCACCAACAGTGCAAAGCACTCCAGTAAATCGTACCGTAGAGCGAGACAGCGCTGATTCTGGCTATTAGCCTTCATCAGCCGCCCTCATCATTAAAAAGACAGCGCTGTCTTCATCATTAAAAAGATCTCATCATTAAAAAGACAGCGCTGTATTGCCTTCATCATTAAAAAGACAACGCTGTCTCGCTCTACGGTACGATTTACTGGAGTGCTTTGCACTGTTGGTGATGGAGTGCTGTTATAGCCTCTGACCCAACAAGAGGAAGTTGTCATGACTCCCCGTCCGGTAGGCCAGGAAGGACACTGCTTTTTAGTTGTTAGCTTTAAGAAGCATACGTTCTACCCACTCGACCATCTAAAAAATCGTTATCGTAGTAACTTAAGTCAAATTTTTTAAACGTAGGCTAACTCCTTTGACACAAGAGACCATAAGAAAGGGCCATGCCGACTATCGAGGCGGCATCTTTCAAAAAAAGCGATTCGTATCAGTGGCGTAGCATGAGGGGGGGGGGGGGGGGGGGCGCTATTACTTGGCTATATCGCTTATTTGCTGATCGTAAATGATCTTACTATGTTGCCCAGTGCCCAGGCGCAAAGTTACGGAAGCGGGCCCCGCCATCTCGTTTATGCTTTGGTGTATTCCTGCGAGTTTAAAAAAGATTTGATTTTAATGTGTATTATGTCACAATTGCGCACTGTTTTCTTCTTCGTATTTGCATCATTTGAATCGCTCACACTCAGCGTGCGAATGCAGTATTGGCACTGGGCAGTACTACGCAAGTGACATGGGCGCACGCAGGGGAGGCCACGGTGCCATTCAGTCTATAATTTCTCAAACTAATAACGGTTGCAGCCTCCTTTCACTTATTGTAGCCAAGCTTCTGCTTTCAGACATAAACTCCAAAAATGTTTTTGCATTGTCTATAGTGACTGCCAGTGGCGTAGCCACGGAGGGGGGGGCGGGGGTTACAACCTCTTCCTCATTGAGCCTCAAATGACGTCATACATAATCGAAACTGTGCGAACAAAATGCATCATTGGTAAAGCACTCAAAGTTAGGGGCCAAAAATATGACAAACTTTCCTTAAAAATTGTTCAAAAAGCACTAAAATGGCCGTTGCAGTATGCAGATTTTCAGAAGTTTTTCAGGGGAGTATGCCCCCGGACCCCCCTAGAGTCATTTTTGGCACTTAAGATGCTTAAAAATAACTCTTCCGGAAAAAATACGCTTTAAAAAAGTGACGAAAATTGATGCCCCCTCCCTCAAAAAATTTCTGAATACGCCCCTGACATGAAACATTTTCAAAAGGCCTATTTACGCCCGTTTCCGAGTTCAAACGTCTTTGCATTTAGTTAACATTCAACCTAATTCAAAATTACATGTACCTCACCAAAACGTTCTAAATCTACTCCTGTAAACAACGTATAATCAAATGCAATGTCATTCTCAACTCCCCCCCATTGCCCCATTGCAAAATCCTGGCTACGCTAGTGGGGACTGCACTCACTGCATGCCTTTTCTCGATATAAGAGTGTGTTAAAAAGAGTGTTTTTTTATGTGAAAACCGAAAAAATTCGTTGGCGGCTGGGGGCTACCCCCCAGACCCCCTTAGCCTCCGGCAGCTGGGGGGTTCGCCCCCAGTTCCCCGGCTACGTTCCCCCCCTTTGGCCGAATCCTAGGTACACCACTGCATTTGGGGGCGGCAATTTTTTGAACCGCCCCGGGCGGCAGAACCTCCAGCTACGCCACTGATTCGTATAGGCGTAGTCGCCATTGCCCTAATTAAGCTGTTTGCGTGCTTCTTGTTTATTTCATTAGAGCTTGCGATGGTACACACATCTTTTCATTTGTAGGGGTGGCTCTGAGAAGAACCGTTATAATTCCAGAAATAAATTCATTTCTTTTTTCCGAAAATCTTCAGAAGTTCTGTCAACCAAGACTCTAAACTGAACTGATTATTTTCCCTGTATTTTTTTACTTCACCAACATTTCTATTTATTTATCAAACATCGCCCACCCCATAACAATCTAAGACTTTGCTCTACCTTGTTGTTTATCTAACCTATGATTCTAGCAACAAATTCAGTTGAATTGGAGAAATGACATCCATTTTATTCTTTGCAAACTTAAATTTTTGAATAAACTTCACTGCATAACATTTTTTAATCCATATAGAAACAGTCTAATAAAAAAAATTCAAATCTTTCTTGACTTAGTTTATACTAAATAAAACTGCGCTGTAAACAAAGCCCATATACTCCTAGTTTAAGCATTGAATAAGCCTAGTCGGTAAATTTCTGGTTTTACCAGCATATAGAACTTTGCTCTAATCTGCTGTCTCTATTATGCCAGCATAGCTACAAATTGGACAAATAAAATATATTTTAATCCTTTGCAAACTTAATTTTTGAATGAATTTCACTGCATACCACTATTTAGACCACATAAACACAGTCTAAAACTGCTAGCCCAGTGCTGGCGCTAGGCCAGCTGAGGCCCCCCCGAAAACTATTCGTGGGCCCCTTTATCCGCAAACAAAGTGAACCGTAAAAATTATGCAAAATGCGATTGCGTCCAATTTTGCGTCTTCGTACCCTAGTTTGAAATCTACGTACGTAATTTGATACGACATTTTCGAACGTAAATCGCATCGTATTCTGTGTAAAGCCTCCTTAAGTCCTTAAGGCAATCGCTGGTCGATGAAGAAACTGACTCTGACTCGTCTAATGAAAATAAATTTCTGTGCAATTGATTCTTAACATTAACCTACAACACAAAGAAGATAACGTATATTTAATACAGGTTTCAAAATGTTTTTCGGCGAGCCTTTTCAGCAGCAAACACATCAATTATGCGGTCGAGATCTAAATCTCGTACGCAAGAGCTTTCTATCGAAATTGTAGCCAGAGATGTTAGCCTTTCGTCCATCATGGTGGATCGATGGAAGGTTTTGATTAGCTTCAGTTCGCTGAAACTTCTCTCAGCGCCAGCTACTGAGACCGGGCAGGTCAACAAAACTCGAAGAGCTATGGACAAATTTGGATATACTTCCAGCATATGCTTTCGATAGATATAGCTCAGAAAATCGTCGGCTGTTTTGAGATCTTCTTTATTTTCTTTCACGATGACCACGAACCGTTCCAACTCCTCATTTATTTCCACAGGGTCAATATCGCCCATTGTTTCATAAAATTTTTGGCAAGCATTAAGTAAACGATTGTGCCCGTATACTTGCAATAAACTTTCTTAAGTATAAAGAAAATTAAAAATTGCACCCACAGTGTGCATTTGCTCGAAGCGTTCTTTTAAAGAAGATAGAGCATGTATCATTAGTGGCAAAAAAAAATTTGCTTTGAATTTTTCTTCTGGTGACATCTCGCTACCTTCATCTTCTGCTTCGTATTCGAACAGCCTCCTTCTTCTTCTGGTTCTACTCTCAGCGAAACTCCTCTCAATTTGCAAACCTTCAGCAATTTCACGTGCCGTGGCTACCGCGCCGCTGTACCAGTCTTCGCGATATTTCTTTAAAACTTGCTCATTTGCTTTGATTTCTTTTTCAACTACTTCCATAGAAACACCAGTGGTTTGCATAAGTTTGCTCGTCTTGTTGATGTGAAAAAGAATATCATGCCAAACTACAATTGACAAAATGAAGCTCTATGTTTCAATTCGAAGTATCAATGAACGAACATCATTGATTGTTTGACCATCTTTTTGTTCGAAGCAGTAGTTTTCCAATTCCTTCAATGCTTTTATCACTTCAGCCAAGTGGTATCGTAAAGGTGAGATGCAATTGATGCGACTCTCCCAGCGAGTAGCTGATTGAGATTTGAGTGAGAGCGGAATATTCTTTTTTAGTATCGTCCAGCGTTGCGTTGAAGAGGAAAACAGTGAATACAATTGCGTTAACTCACCAAAAATTGCCAATGCTTCAGTAGAAGATTTCACACTGTCGACTACAACTAAATTAAGCGAATGATTAGCACACGGAACATACAGCGCTTTTGGATTGATTTTCAGGAATCTCGCTTGAAAACCAGCTTCTTTTCCTTTCATGTTCGCCCCATTATCGTAGCACTGGCCTCGACAGTCAGCAAGATCTAGTCTTAATTCTTCGGAGCGCTTTAAAAAGACATTGAGCAAACCTTCGCCAGTGCTGTTATTGACACTCAAATAGCCAAAAAATGCCTCTTTTACTCTTGCACCGTGTTCATCATCACATTGCACGAAACGAAAAATGACGGTCATTTGTTCTTGATGTGATATATCCGGACTACAATCAAGAATTATAGAGTAATATTTGGCTTGTTTCAGCTGCGTGAGAAGCGCGTTTTCAGTTTCTTTTGCAACTAAATTTATCAGCTCATTCTGAATACTTTTGCTCAAATAGTGTTGCTTAGTTTTGTGCCGGATAATCCTATTTTGCAACTCATTCAAGACGGGATCACTCTTCGCCAGAAGTTCAAACAAACCCAAAAAATTTCCATTTTGCGGTGATCCCAGTGTTTCGTCGGATCCTCTAAAAGCCAAATTTCTTTCACCCAAAAATATTACGATGTCTATTACACGCTCCAAAACATTCCTCCAAAATGTTCTCTCTGCAAGAAAAATCTTCATTGCTTGTTTATCCACCGTAGATTGAGTGTTAATACCCTCCTTAAGTAAAAGCCATTGGTTAAAACTTTTTTTATGAGAAGCACCGTTTTCATGATCCTTTAACTTCTTGGAAAACCCTTCCCATGTATTGATGCCCCTACTAAACGGACTAGCTAAGTTGCCAAAAAGTTTGCAGCTGAAGCAGAATGCTTTGTCAGAATCTTCAGAGTACATCAGCCATGACCGAGGAACAGCCTCGCCACTATTCAAAATGCGTTTGTAATGAATAGAAGGAAATCGTCTTCTAGCTGCGTTGTATGGAAAATTTGTTACAACTTGCTGAGGTCCTCTTCTGATGATGTCAACCCGTTGCGGATCTGATATGACGTCAGGCCACTTCGCTGGGTCTTTATGGAGAGGGTCAAACGAACTGTGCGGAAGTGACGATGAAGTATCGATGGCCGCATTTTTTGCCCCCATAGACGTACATGTCACTGATGGTAGATTTATTTCAACCGATTCACACAAGACATTTTCTGATTCTGCAGTTGACGCTGCTGCTGCTGAAACTGAGCTCAAAGTATCGCTGATAGGGACGGCTGGCAAAGTAGCACTATCTGTCTCAGTTTCTGCTCTGCTAACGGAAAAAAACTGTGTTAATTTGGTAAGCTTTTTAACTGATTCCTGAGCAGCAGCTGCTTCTTTTCTTTTCTGTGCTCCACTTTTATGGCGTTTCATGTTTCCGATAGACTATTTTTAAAAGATAGCTTCTAAATTGTATATGCACGTAATTGGCTATTTTCAACTTCGAATTAACTCTAAAATCGATTAATATATTTTAAATAATCCCATATCATCTCAGTTATTATTCCGGTATTGATCACCTGGTGATCAACATCCGAAGGAAAAACACCGATGGAATTTTCTTGTGCATGGCCATAACGGTATGGTTTGAAGTCGTAACCATGATTGCATAAAATAGCTCAGCCACAGAAAACCCTAGACAAGTCATTGCAGGTATTCAGCATGTCAAAAACATACTATAGGCCTATAGCCTATTGCGCAGATCGAAGTAAAGCATTGTCACAATTAAACTACAATAAAGGCCCACGCTAATAATTATAGTAGGCTAAAACCGATGACAGGCGTGGGGATTGGCAAAGATTGCAGATCAGTTACTGAAATCTCGCCAACATTCATTCGGCACAAAAAATAGCGGAAACGTAGCGCAGTTAGTTGAAAATGTCGTTTTCACATTCACCACGATCACATGATTGTTCGGTCCAATTCTCAGCGAAGCTTCGTAGTTGTGACGTTGGAAAGATGCTTCAAGATGATAATTATCATTGCTTGGCGAAGCGAGACAGAAAACTAATTTTCGGTTAGCTCCCCTTAGCAATACGCTTACATAGTGAAAGCCGTTCACTTTTCGTTTAAACTGCAAATAATAAACAGGCCGATTTTTCGATCCAACCTACAAATATTGAAAAAACTAACTTCATATCTTTCTTAATCTAAAAATGCAGCAATCTATTTACTGTACTCTGTTTCCTTCACAGTAGCTGCAACCAACGAACTGGTCAGCTTTTTGGCAATTGGCTTCAAAAATTCATCATCTGACTATGACGTAACTATACGTCTTCTGACTGACTAAATGGTTGTAAAGTTACTTTTAAAGGCAAAAGCACTCGTTAAGAAAATTTGACTTATCTTATACGATACAAATGAGTCAAAGCGTCGAAAGCAATCAGAATCGAAACATGAAACAGTGTATCAAAATACTCAACGTCAAAACTTGAATATTGGTCTTTGGTTGGTATTTAATGGGCGGGGCCCCTGACCAGGCCTGGGCCCCCCCGACCGGGGGGTTCGGGGGGCGGTTCCGCCGCCACTGTGCTAGCCTGCCACTATACTCAATACCTGTCGTTATGCGAGCGAGTCATTTGGGCAAGAAAATGGCGGCCAATTTCATCGGTTGCACAACTTGTGTTTTTCAGTGACGTTGATTTATCCAGCAAAACAAGATCATCATAACAACATTGCGCACATGAGGGCAGTGAACCGTAAAGAGGTAAAATTGATTAAAATTCAGAAAGAAGTAACAATTCTCACTGTGACACCCCCACTTTCTATATTATAGAGAACTACGCTGCAATTGCTCAACGCGCCCTGTCGTCGACTGTTTGATGAGAAATTCCGCTAGCGCCAGCGGAAAAAGTTAAAATTTTTTCATTTCGATTTTTACCGCTGAGACTCAGATGTTTTACCGTTGACGGAAAATACATTCCGCTCGCCGTGGAAGGTGACATGTTTGCCGATTCCGTTGACCGGGACGGATTTTACACTTACCGCCCCTAGTGTGAAGTTGTGAACCAACCATTTCTCTGTCACAGGAGCAACCCCTTCGCTCCATATGCAAGAATGTCATGTACTGCCTGCAGTGCCTGCTGGGCATAATCAGTAGTACCGTTTAATCAGGCTTGAGCTTTTGAAATATTCATGGCTTTCTATTAATAGGGCAATAAGTACCGGTATCGATTCGTGCCATTCATATAGCCTAGCCTAGCCTACAAAGTTTTCATGTTATTGGTGAAGTTTGCCAACTAATGTTCAGATGGTGGTGAGGTGATGCTGCAAAATGATTTCTAAATACAGCAGTCACCTGCAGTTAGACTAATCTGCTAATTGTATTGTGTTACCAGTATTCTAGCATTAATTTTAGGGTCTGATATACTGGGAGTAACTTTTCACTCAGTTGCATGTGACTAGACCTATTGTGCCGGTATGTATATAGGTGGAAGGAATGCCACATGCACAGGCACTTCTGCTTTCCCTTTTTGTCTGCTGTTTATCAGTTCATGAAGTGCTGTTGTGGTGCAATGCATGTATGCAAACAAAAATTGTTGACTAAACCAGGACACAAAATTGCCTACCAGTGTGGGTGCTGGGTCTCGTCTAGAGTAAGCTGTTCGTGTCTAGAATAACCCATCCGCGTAAGGTGATGAAAGACGTGGATGACTTCCTGTACTCTAGATGAAACCCGTGGGTGCTTTGTAGTTAGGTTTTATACATTTTTAAGTGAGAATGTTGAATGTTTGAAAAGTACAAAAATGGCTGCAATTGATAAAAGAAAATTGGAGGAGGATGTAAGTGATGTGTTTAACTAATAGCCTATAACCATAGCTTAGTATATGCAATAGAATACTACAAACTGCTTACTGCATTCAATGCTTGTTATAAAATCATTCTACTCAGTTATCATCAAAATTCTGTGGTTAATACCATTGTGACATCAAAAGCCGACAATGTCAACAACAAACAGGAAACCTGGGGAACAATACTCGGGTCAAATCTTAAAATAAGCCGTCGCTGGAATAAGCCATCGAAGCGAGCGGCTGATCGCCGAGCAAGCGAAGCGAGCGTGTAATATAATGACCGCTCGCTTTGACGGCTTATTCTAGCAACAGCTTATTTTAGATGAGACCCCAAAACCCCATTAATCCTGTGGCAGAAATGCTTGAATGCTTTCATTTCGTAATTTTGAATCTTTGCCAAACCAGTTTTCAGTGAAAGTAGAAGCAAATAGGCCTGGCGACAGTACTGATATCTTTTATAATAGGCAGTGGCTAAGGTTACGTGACAGTAACTTTCGTTTTCTGAATTCAAAGTTACGTGAGAGTAGTGCGACAAGCATCGGTTTATAAGCGCCATTTTGTGCATGATCACCACAACTTCTCGATAGCTCAGTGGATGGAGCGCCGCTTATGGGAAGCGCTGCACAAGTTTTGGGTTGAATTCTCATCGTGGCTTCGGTTCGTTTTGCTGGCTTCGGTTCGATGTGGATTTGTGTGACCTGGAGTTAACAGTCGCGTTCGTGAAGATAATAGAATAGAAAAGAAATAGAATGAAATTGCTTGTCATGTAACGTTGAATTCAGAAAACAAAAGTTACGGTCACGTAACCTTAGCCTCTGCCTTTAAAATAATAATAATAATGATAATATTGCCTCTATGAGCATCTCAACTAAGCACCATTTTTGATACTGATAACTTTGGAAGTGACTGTGACAACACAACATTCATGCAAAAAAAAAAAAAATACTAGTCAACTCTTTTAGCAATGCAAATATATCGGTATATATACCTTATGTGCATTCTTCTGTAGTGCCATTATGGTAGACTATAAATGTATGACTTTAATGTCTTTACAGTTTAGGTAGACCTGATTAAATTATTGATTGATTTTCCATTTCTTTGTTTTTTCGTCTTCCCAGTTCCTCTGGTGAATCATATTGGGTGGACAGGAAAAAAGTGATAACCATGTAGGAGTTACAATTAACTAAAAAAAAAGATTTCCGTACTTTTTGAATAGAATTTGCAGCTACTATTTTTTATTTTTAAACATTTTGTGAGGTTTCCATCTGAGGGAAGCGTCAATTGTTTTATTTGAACGTTTTTGTCTTAAATTGGTGTCCAGTGAACATTCAAGTCAATCTACCAAAAATGATAAGAAAATGAAAGCACTAAATTAGCTGCAATTTCTGTTGTCTCTGTTGCAAAACACTTATATGTAGGCCATCATATACTACCCTATCGTAATCCAATAACTGCTACTCCGGTTGCGTCTGTGTAAAGCACTCTACAACAGTGGTTTTCAATCTTTTTCAAGTCGCGGACCCCTAAGTTCAGCAACTTGTTGTCGCTGACCCCACACGAATGGACACGATTTTAGAATTTTTATGAAAGTAATTTGAGTAACAATCAAAGGCTACCTTCATCAAGGATGCCTTTTTGTTACCGCTTGCCAAAAGCTAACCATTTGAGGATATGATGGGCCACACTAATTTTTTCAAATAAAAATCTCTAACTATGCTAAACACAACTTGCTGCTTTCGCGAAAACAGCTCAATTTTTGGCATTGGTTTTTATGTATTTTGGTAAAGGATCAATATTGTTTATTTACTCGTAATTACCAATTTTCTCAGAAACTCCATTAACATTGATAGCTTGCAAATAATTGTGCCACTGACCTTCTTAATCTGCAAATTGTTGGTGTCTAGCTATTCTAGAATAGAGCTTGGTGCTGAGGGCTGTTGATGCGCGATATACGGTAACCTTTTTAATGCAAAGGTCTGACACGAGCTTGGTTTCCACATAACTGAGCATGAAGACAAAAGGCGCTTACGTTGGCTGTTTTGTAGAAAGCCCTTGCCAAAAAAAACATTCTTGCCTTTCTGTAGTACTTCAAGCGTAACTGGGGTGTTTTTTCTTAAATTAAACACTTTTGTGTTACTGGCGGGGGCTTTTTACAAAAGACCCCATTCACTTTTTGACCTTCTTGAATCACATTTACATCGTTTCATGTTACTACTGGTCTATTTCACACACATTATTATTAGCACCAGAAATTTATAAACAAGTTTAAAAAAGTGGAGTGTATGCTGTACTGCGAAGTCCTTGTAACTTTGTAGTTATAATATATTGATTTTTGTTGTATTGCAATTCGGAAGAAATAAATATTGGAATTTACTAACACTTCAATTGCTGGCGATTTAACATAAAAATTTTGAAGAGGCGAGCAGATCCTATATTTATGACCTGCACGAGGTATGTTAGTTGTTTTCATGTAAATGCAAGTTCATGAAGAAAGTTGGCAAAAAAGAGTTGCTAAATTTTACAGAATGCAACAATTCAATTTTTAGCCCTTATTGCTTAACATAAAACGAAGTGGCAGTTTGTCTTTGTTTCTGCAGGAAGTATAGAGCTGCTACATTAATAATTTAGTTGCACGTTCTGCGCTCTGATTGCTCCTTGGAATGTTGAGTGGGGATGGTTCCTGCTTCCAGTGATTATGCAATGACTTTAATGCTTTTTTGTATGGGGTCAATATTTCAGCCAAATTCTTGTAAGCATTTTCAATGTACATTTGATTAGTAAATCAGTAATCTGCCCCAGTCGTAAGAAATGAACCTGTGTACTTTCTCAGTATTTTTTTTTGCTGATGGAATAAGAATGAATGAAAGTAAGACCAAAATGGCTCTTGAATTCCACCTAGCATTGCTTATGTTTAGAATTTTCTGAAAGTTAATCTGAGGAAGGTGCACTTTTTTTTTTAAAGATTTTAAAGACCCTTGTTAGATGGTACAAAAACTTTACATCGTCTCTCCATCCTGATTTATCAAGAATGACTTCATTGCCATGAACAAACTGAGCATTTAATTCCTCATAATTTATTGTCAGTTGTGACACAAACGGGTACTGGATGTTGGGAGAGCTGCTGTTTGACTCAAGCTCTTCATCCATAACCAGACGGAGCATTCAGTCCAAAACGTGGTGTTGAGAACTTATAAATTGAAGTTTGCAACCAACTTTTTCTAAAAACCTTTTTTGCAGTTGAATAACTACTCCATTCTTTTTAACAGTGTTTACGCTGGTTGTGTCAGCAGTGATCATCTTTATTGCATTCCATAAATTGCATTCATCAATAACTTTTGTTATAGCTTGAGCAATAGTATCAGCCTTGCCATCTTTTAAACGCAATGCATCCAATTTTACTTCTGTTCTTTCGTTTTTAAGCGCAGCTACTTGATACTCATTCTCTTCAATGTGTTTCTAATCAAAAAGCAAGGACCAGTTTTCCATCTGCAAATTCTCCTTCATTTGTTTCTTTAGATTAACAGTTTCCTTAAATGCTGCTTTATAAATGGCAGATTGACTAGGTGAAGGAGTAGCAAGATCGCCATCTGTCAAGTGCTGGAATATTTTGGAGGCCTTATTTGTTCACACTCCTGTAGATATCACTAAGTCTGCTACCAATTTGCTGCTGTTGTATTTTCTAGTTAGTTTAGGTATGCTTTCTTCTTACTCATTACAGCCTACTCACTGTTTTCCGATTCACTACTACTAAGGGCATGACAATCAAATGCAAAATCACGAGATGTTGAGGGCAATGCATCTTGCAACTTTTATCTTTTGGAAAGATGAATTGATTTTTTTCTGGCAAGTTGAGCTTGAGAATATTTAACTTCTCCTTTACTTTCTACTTGAAGGTAATACAACCGCTTGTCCTCTGAAGATGTCCAAAAACCTTTTACTTTGGTAATATCAAAAAGCTTGTTCAAAGCGTCATACTTTCCTTTCCTGACGCATTTATCATACACTTTCATCAACTTTTCAAGCTTTGCTTCAATAGCCTGATTCGAGACGTGAGGAAAATTCGACTTATTCTTCCACAAGTTTGTGATTTCTTTTGAAATTTGTGCTATTCGTTTTTTCCTACCTTTTATTTCGGTCTCAAGATATTGGTACCATCCAACAATTCGTATTTTCTTCAACATTCTACATTTTTTTTCTAATGAGTTTTCTTCCAAAGGTATTGCTCCTCGTTTTCTCTGCGTCTTCTGGAATCTTGCTAAGTTGTTGGTCCAAATGTCCTTATTTTTATATGTGACATGTTAAACCTAGCTTGCTTTGTCAGATAAAAACGTATGTAAGAAGAACGCTTAGCAATTTAAGTAAATTTGTCAGCTTACGAATAATACAAGCTGAAGAAATGGCCGTAAAATGTCAGGAAAAGGAGAAAATGTGCATAATGAATTGTTTGTGACAAAATAAACAGAACACAACGAATAGGCCTAATTATGACGTAATGCTGCTCCTGCTTTAGCGGCGTGTGCAGGATTTTCAATGGGAGGGGTTTCACTGACGTCACATCGTGGTGATTTAAGTGTCAGTGACATTACAGCTATTATAATGCCATAACGAAGAAAACAATCCAGATATTTTATTCACACTTTCGCTTGATTCTTTGCGCTTCATTTAGGAGCAAAAAAATTTCACAAAAACTGAAGCTGTCAATCCGTGGTAAAAATTTCCTAAAAAAATTTTGTTGACTTCATTTTTGGGCCATAAGAAGGTTAACTGACTAAAGTAGGCTAGCTTTTACAACGTCACAAACAGGGTGTAGCCAGGGGGGTAAAACAGGTAATTGCTTCCGTCCAAAAAAATCTTTTCAAGATCCACAATTGTTGTAAACCTTAAACAACGCATATGAACCTTGATAAAAACACTTAATATGCACTCATTATGAAAGGGGCAATTTCCCTGTCTTGAAAACTAAAGACAGTGAAGCATGAGCAAAAATTGCCCTCCCTACCAAAACATTTTTAAATTACAATAAATTATGCGCAAGAGAAATCTCTAATCATGTGATTAAGCTCAAAAACAACGTCGATATTATCTAAGTATTTTTCACCCAAATCATAGCGTCAATATCATGTGATACTTTCAAGCACATAATCAGGGTGTCTGGGAAACACAGCACTCCAGCTCCTGAGAGTTACGGTGCGTAGAAACGAATTTGCCTCCCCCCCCTGTTCCGCCCCTGGGCCTTTTTAAATCTTGTTGATCTGGTCTTCCTTGGCAGCATTTTTAGTTTATTTTTAGCACTTAGATAGGGCAGTGTCAATTTAGGTTTTTATATTTTAATAATTTTTCAACGAACCGGCTGGTTATAGCGCAGTGTCATTAGATGTTGCTATCCATATGAAAGGTCTGGGCTTCAATTCCCTGGCAGGTCAAATCGTACACAGTGTAACCAACGACTCGCTGCCGCTGCGACGATTCTTCGGAGCTGTGTTGCCCAGGTGCTAAGCCACGGGGTCTGGCCCTGCCACTCGCTACCACGCTTCGGCACTACACCGAGTGAAACGAGTAGGCATACAGTGAAGGTTTGATTTGAAAAAAAAACTTTGCGTGCGGCCATAGTTACTACAGATACATCGTATTTGAGGAAGCTCCTGCTTACCAGTTGCTTCACAGCAGCATCAATGACAAAAACACAGTTTAGGAAAAACACATCAGAGAAGTTGGAATACCGGTATTGTTGCATCACAATATAATAAAAGTTTCTTGAAATTAAATTAGAAAGTTGGACCGAACAGAAAAACATGACCGCAGTTTCGGCAAGCTCCGCACGAAGAAAAGTCGGTTTGTTTCAAAAAAGAAAGGTCTCACTTTTTTTGCAATCGTCAATTTCAAGCGCAGTGCACCAGAAAAGCTTGACTACCGGTAGGCCTATTATTGCATCACAATGAAAGCTTTTCAAGATTTTATATGCAAGTTGGATAGCACAGAAAAACATGAAAGCAATTTTGGCAATCTCAGTCTGAATGAAAAAAAGCGGTTTGTTCTAAAAAGAGAGGTTTTCATTTCTTTTAAAATCTTCAATGGGGAAGGTTGTCCCCCAACCCCCCCGTGCGTACGCCACTGTCCTGCTTTCGGATTGTCGATCACCCATATTATAAGGCTGTAACACGCATACAATTTGAATTTTAGTTTGAGGGTAATCTCTTTTAAACATTGAGACGAATTAAGTTTTTGTTCACTGTTTTTATATAAAAGTTCATCCATTCATGATACAGGAAATCTTTTTTGTAAAAAAAAGTTTAAGATGTGATAACCCCATTGTGCACCCTACAACATAAATAGAAATACACAAACAACATAGAAGCAGCAGCAACCTGCAAAAAGTTTGCACAAAACCTTATTTTTTTGTATTAGAAAGTTACATAGCATCATTTGTTGATCTGTCCTTGCAAAAACTTAATGGAAATTTTGTAGTTTTTCTCAGCCAGTCGGTTACTGGCTTGCAATTAGTTGGTCTTTACTGTGTGATTAATTTCATGTATTCGCAGACACAATTAAACAAGCTTAACATATTTTATTTCAAAATAATCAGCGTTAGCTCATTGAAATAATCATGGTTACTAAGTCACTCGTTCAATTTGCCTGCAACTGGAATGTGTAGTTGCATTTTTTGATATAATTTGTTACCTTACAATTACTTGCTTAAGCAGCAGAGTAAAGAGGCCAAATTTTATTTAAAAGGCTTTCTAGGTAGAGCGATTTCACTGTTCCTCGAAGCTTGTCATTTGAAACTCTGTGAGGGGAATCACCAAAGGCTTTGCTCTTTCTGGCGATTCCTCTTGAACAGTGTCAGACGAGAAGCATGGAAGAACTTTGGAATTACTCTACCTTGCCATAGTTAAATTTTGTGATTGCGTACCACCTATTGCAAATCTTGATAAGCAATGGCACCACCGGGGATTTTTATTTCACAGGCTGTCCACTCTCATTTTTTTTCATTTTTTCATGCTTCATTGTTTTAATCAGTTGTAATTTTTAAAAATTTTTTTGCGGACGTGATGACCTTTTTTCGCTCTTCACTTGCTTTTGCAAGGAAAAATGACCTTTTTTTTGTTCGTCACTTGATTTTGCCTGGAAAATTGGACATCTCTGGATTTTTTATCATTTATTTAGCAAGTATGTCATTTTTTCCAGCAAATTGTCTCAATTTTTTTTATTTTTTCGTTGATAGCTTGCTAGACAACCTGATTTCAAAATGTCTGCATACTCTAGAATAATTTTTAATCTTTTTTTGAGTTCTGGAATCTTTTCAGATTATCGAATCCTGTTGCAAAATAAGCGCAAAATCATGCAAGTTTTTATTCACAGCTTTGTTTTGCAAAATTGGTGCGCTTGATGAGAAACCCAAACTGCACAGAAATCATTAAAAAAAGGCAAGCTATAGAAAAACGAACAAAAGAAAGAAAATACTGTGCAAAATATAGCATGCAAACAAATGAATAAGGTGCAAAAAAAAATTCTACATTGATTGGCTAAAATTGTGGTGGTGGTGATTTACCCAGCCTCAACTAAAGATGGGGGCATGGAGTGACTCCATGGGATTATCCTCAGGATAAAGCTATGCGGTGGAGATACAAGCAGGGTTGTAATGAGATCTTATGTGTTGTGCACAGGCACTACAAAGAGCATGAACAAAACACATATTCACAAATTTCTACTGTCTCGATTACGTAATTTAAGTAGAAAGGTTCCTGCAAGAACATGAGTTTCATACTGTATTCGATATGTGTATTTATTTAATAGCTTAATGCTCTTTTTACTTGCACTGCGTTTTGCATAGACTAATAAAATAAGTTTTTTGAGGTATTTTGTTGTACCCTAAATGGTAAGAAATGAAAAGCTTGTTTAAATACAGTATTGTAAAACCACTTCACACTACACTAAAATATTTTGCCTTTTTATCATTGATTTTAGTTTTATTTTGGAATCATAAGATAATATATGGCGAATAAAAGTTATTTTGCGCTCATTCAGAGTAGAGTCTCCAGTCAGTTTATTGCTATTTTTTTGGCATAGCGTTTGGCAATTTGTTTTTAATTGTGTGTACTCTTTCATACTTCAATAGTGATAACTTATTGGCTGCCTTTGATTATGTTTGTCTGATTTGCTATTCAATTTTTCAGATTTCCAATTTGCAAAATGTCATCAATTTAACCAAAGACTCAATTTCGAGGCTGAACAGAGAATTTGGAGGCAACAGCAATCCTCCCACTTTTTATTTAGAAGTAAGCAATTAATCACACAAGTTAATATCTTTATTTTTTGTCTGTTGATCAGGGGCGTATTCTCCAGAGGTTCAAGGTGTTCTTCTTCATTGTATTCTGAATCATATAATATAGCGGAGAGTTACTTTTTCTCTTTCCACACGATATAAATGCAAAAAAGTCCTATTTGAAAGTTGAACCCAGACGCGTCATAATACATGCTCATTGCTCAATCACGCCACAGCAAATTGCTTTTTTCATCGCAGAAGAATGATGCAATGGCTCTCTCTTAGGGCAGGTTCAACAGGTATCGTTCAACACAAGCAAGCCAGACCTTTTCCATTGTATTCTACATCGCATTAGGATGCAGTTGCGAGTAATTGCTTGTGATTTTTGAAAGTGTGGCGGTCAATAACATTTTAAAGTTGTTGGTGAAATTCAAGTTATAGGTTAAATTAGTGGAAGGGAAGTAAGTGTTGACAGTGATTGAAAAGCCGTTTTGTAGCAGAGATTACGACGAAAAATTGGAAATAGCAAAAGCTAAAAAGCGGACACCAAAATTAAATATAATAAGTAGCAAATTAGGCTGCTTGAAAAGGCGCTTGATGTTGGTTCGCGTATTTGCATTAAACTTTCGAGCACTTCCACATATTTGTTTAATAAATGGATGCAAGCGGCAGCAAATATTGTAGAGGAGCACACCTCTAAAAAATGCTCACCGTACGCCACTGCTGTTGATACAGTTGAACAGGTTGTGGAGCATACAACTGTTGAGACATTTGAAGATTATCAGGTGTGGCGATTTGGATGGGTGGTCTATAATGCATTAACTCACTTTCTCTATATACATTTGAGTGCTAGGCAGATGTTGGGTTATTTTTCAGCGAGCTCCTTATCGCACCTGTGTTGCTTTTTTGCAGAAGATGCTGAAAGAACTAGGCTGTTGAATTAACAGCTTATTTGATTGTGGTTAGCATTGAGATTCGTCCATTTTTATTGCATTTCAGGAATACCGTGAAATGACTGATCGGTTGGCAGAACATCAGAAACGACTAGAGGATTTAAATGATACACTCGAGCGAAAAGAAGGTGAAAGTTCTATTCCCTCAGAATATAAAACATCAAGACATCGAACTACAGGCCAAATTTTCTTCCCTCAAAATTCATTCAGCAACCAGCAGCCTTATCCTCCAGCACAGCCTTCATCACGACACGTCAGTGTTGGTAAGTAGTAACTTCTATGCAGAACATTTGTTACTCTTCCACATGTAACAATACCCTGATGTTTCTCTCAAGTTTGCTATGCTTATTTTTGTAACCTATCACCATGTGAGTATTGACTGCTATTGCTGACACCCTATGCTTAGTCTTTCGAGGGGACAAGCATTTGCTTGTCATAAGCACAGTTTTTCATAAACGAAATGGAGAATTTTTTGTAGTTGCCAAAATCATTTATTTGCAGGTGGTTCGTCGGATTCTCCACATTCACCAATCCAGCCATCGACTTTCGCTAAATCATCTTCCGAAAAGTTCATTCGAATTTTCTTACCTAACGGAAAAACCACAGTAAGTGGGAATAGATAAGAAATTATAACCTGCAAGTTTGCGTCGATAAAATTCTTGATTTTACTTCTGTTGCTTTAAGTTGCTTTTTATGTCTGTGATGGCGAAAACAGTTTCTTGCAATAATTTCACGAGGCAGAACTTGAATATTCGGGTAATTTTTTGAGACTCCATTAATGTAAATATATACGCGAAGAGGAGCGCACAGAATGATCTGGAAGAAATATGCTTAAAATCGATAAAAGACTGTGTTATTTTCAACACATACGAATCCAAATTTTTCATGATAAAATGAAGAATCGTTGATGAAAATGTTAGCGATGGTTATTGTACCTTAGTCCTTTTCAAACTAAATAATCTTGCTTTTTTGGCGTTTAATAGCTTTGGTTATTGGATGAGCATAATTATGAAATAAGAATATTACCGTACTATACCACTGTCAAATCAGAACTCGTCCTTTGATTTAGTTGAGTTTGAGCAATGTGGTTGCTCGAGCAAAGTTGTGCTTACAGTAGGAAATTGGAGCGAGAAAACATTTTTAATTTTTGCTTTTTTAAGTTGTGAAGCTTTTAAGTTGTTTGTTGAGTTTTCCACGTGTTTGTATTCGATCCCTGTTTTGCAAACTGCATTAAAGAAAGCGGAATTGATTCAATTTTGCAAACTGCTTCGTGCTTGCATTGCAGCTCTGCAAACAGCTCCCATAGACGTCACGTGACTTCGGTTACGTTGTAACGAGGCCGTTTTTATGTGATCTGGTGACGTCACATGACGTTTGTGGCGAATTCTATCACATGTTTATTTGACTGGCAAGTTAACCTGCACTCAATATTATAATAATAGTGTGTGTGGTTGTGCGTGGCGGCGTGGTAGCAGTGGAGCAGGTTTCATCATGTATTCGCTTCTATGCAAGCACCGCTTATTGATTTCATTCGTTAATCTGTTAGCTCGTTCTATTTATATTACGCCACGCTCTATATTTAAGGTTAGTAGCTGCTATTGTGTCTTGAACGATCGCAGTTTAGAGCAAAGCATGCACACCAGTTATGAGTAGTCGTGCCGTATTCAAGCCTCTGTAATATTTATTTATAAGCCGGTTTATACTGCACTGCGCTGGACATTTCATCATACTTCTGAATGTTTAATCGCAGTTTTTGTTGTGAACAAAAAAATTAAACTTATGCAAGATCTGGCTTTGTCTTTGCTCTCGACTAAAGCATGCTCAAGAGCAAAATGAATGTGGCCAAATATCGATTGTGCTGGTCTTTGTGTAAGAAGACGATTTTTTGGTATGGTCCCACAAAACCAAAGTTTTCATCATGAATCAAAAAATTAATCACCAACTTGCTGCAATCAAAAGTTTGAATAGGATGATGATGACAGTGTTTTTTCAACTATTAGTTGGCCTTCGTTGTATTTTTTGCGTTTAGCGGATTTACTTCTTTCGACTGTTGGGTGCTAACGAAATCTGGGGATTGAAAACGTTTTGAACATAATGATTCGTGATCTCAACCATCATCTCGAATCACAAGTGCCTACCGTGCACACTATCCACCACGACAACTCACCGCTGAAAACACAGCAGAAAGCTCATTAAGTTAACAAAAGTTTGTAGTTATGCCACCTAAGAACAGCGAGTTGTACTTTTAGCGTAACTAATTGATATGAAATTTGGCGACTTTAAATCAATACAAATTGATGTGACATGAAAAGTACCGTAGACTGTTTCATAGCGACTTGTAAGTGTAAGTTACTCAATTTGTTACACTAAAATTATAACTTTTAGCCGTGATGTAAAGTCTGCATATTTCAAATCAAATACAGTATTCATATACTATTATTACGCCGAAGCGTGCTACCATCTATGCAGCTTAGCGCAGGCAACGTAGCTCCGAGAAAACATCGTAGCTGTGGCGAAACTGCGTTCGATTTGACCAAGCCGGTAATCGAACCCCAGACCTCCCGCACCGTCAGCGATCCACTACGCTTGCCGGTCGGTGTCATTATGGTTAACGAAAGTTTTACATAAGAACAGTAACTACAATAAATACTGAGTCATATTTGTTTCGTGTTCATTCAAACTTTGGTGATCGTAGTCAGATTTTTTTGATTACGTTTGAATTAATTCAATATCTAGTGGGTTAGATCCAAGCATAATTCAATCATTGAACTTCTTGGTAGAGGTGAAAAAACAGCAAGAATCATTATGGGATCAGTTGTTGAATCACTAGACATTTGAGCGGCAGAATTTAATTGGGTCGGTAATAAAATATTGTAATCATGTGTCTTAGCTCTTCAAAATTTTGCTTTCAAACTGCTGCGCGTCTTTCATTGCAGTTTCGAACTGTTTTGCATCGTAAGCATGACGAACTGATACTAACAAGCTTCTTCTTTGCAAAGTTTTATTGTTTAAATTAGTTTTGAGTATTATGTCTTGTGATGTAGTTCAACGTGTTATAACGATATTGTGCTCATTAATAGATCGATATTATCATGTGCTACGTATAAAAATTTCTGTAAAAAATTTGCTGTTCTGCTTGGACACTGAACTCATGCCAGACCAGTGCAATTGCTTTTTTGCGATGTTTATGTCTTTCGTTTTTCACTGAATTTTTTTCAACGCTGTTCACGAATGTTTGTTTGTGGTCGCTTTGAAAGTTCAGTTTTTCTGCAGCATTTTTCCATTGCTTCGTGATAGCACACAATGGATACACATCCATTTTTTCTGGGAGAAATCCCGTGGGGTTTTTGCATCATATTCAAATTCTTAGC
Organism: Trididemnum miniatum; assembly: GCA_964006365.1. Classification (NCBI taxonomy): domain Eukaryota; kingdom Metazoa; phylum Chordata; class Ascidiacea; order Aplousobranchia; family Didemnidae; genus Trididemnum; species Trididemnum miniatum. Next base: position 5,437,574 of record OZ023249.1, read on the forward strand.
ATTATATTGAAAAGAGAAGTAATTTTGGATAACCTAGGGTTTGTGGTCTTCTAAAAGTGAGTGCAAAGAAAGGGTGCAGGGGGGGATGTGTGGGAGGCATCCCCCACCAGCCAGTTTGATGAATACAATTTTTTCATCAATGTTTTTGATGAATACAATTTTTTCATGATTTTGAACCTTTTCGATGACAATAACCCTTACCCTTTAAGTACGCGTAAATCGAAAATGTGCGACCAAAATGCATCATATCGGTATTTGGGGAAAAACTCAGAATTAGTGGCAAAAAAATTTAAATAAAATTTGCGTTGAAAATTCTTAAAAAAATACTATATTGGCTATTACAGTATGCAAATTTTAAAATTTTTCTGGGGAACATGCACCTAGACCTGTTATTGTTCCTCAATTTGGTTCAATTTTTCCTTAAAAAATCTACGTTTAAAAACTGTCAAAACATGAAACATTTTTGAAGAGCTTGTTTAAATTCATTTTCTGAACTGAACGTCTTTGTATTTAGTTAACTTTCAAGCTAAATCAAAACTGCATTCCCCCTCCCTCCAAAATTTTCTGGATCCGCTCTTGCAAGGGTATATGTAAAGTTTCAGCCTAACTCTGCAGGTCTCGTATCGATTTTGATTATGCTTCTTGCAGGTTGGCGCCATTCCAGGTCAACGTCTCGAACAAGTCTTGCTCAAATCGGCCAGATTACAAGTACTTCGAGATAAAAAGAATGAAAGTCGCATGTATTTCTTCGGAACAGAGTGAGGTTTTGCTTTTTTATTCCGATTCGTTTCTGATTTTGGTCTATGGTCACGCTTGGTCAGTGGCTCTTAATTTTTCCAACTCTTGAGATTGCTTGGGAACTCCTTGTCTGTGCTATTTGTAATTGTAAAGGAGGTGTATATCGAATACAGTTTGCTCTCCCTTCTGGGATCTCAATCAGAACCACTGCTTTAGGTGGACCGTCGCTGCACGCGATCATACCGCGCCTCATTTTTCTGCAAAATTTTTTTTCTCCCTTGTGGGTGATCTTGTCACACAAGACGATCTCCTTCATCTGCGATAATTCGCGTCGTCCTCTGGGTCCTTAATGACTGATTATGAAAGTTCTGAACCACTAAAAATTGATATTTATCACTGCACATTAGGGCGCACTTATATCTCAATGTGGTCGTTTGATGCATTGTTGTGTGTACATGTCACTTGGAAGTCCCACATGAAGTTTCAAGCTAATAGAAGAATATTTTGCCTTGCGACTTTCGGATTAAAAATTGACGCTTTAAATGCTGGTTTTCCATCTGTGCTTTTCACGTCATTTTAATTTTTTGAAAATTGTTGCCGTATTAAAGGTTTGCTCGATAAATGCTTTGTTTATGACAAAATATATGCTGCAAGATGTCGTATTTACTGTATATGTCCAGGTGCTTTAAGAGTTGTTTTTACGCTAACAATTATTATCAGTTAAAATCGCAGTACTCTGCCGTCATCTGGCAAAACACATTAACTCCAAAATTTTAAAGTTTCGTTTTTTTACATTTTTTCAATCGTTACACCAATGTCCTTCTTGTGTGCAAATATCGAGTTCGTACTCCTAACCGATTTCGATTTATCTATGGTGGCAAAACCCATTGGGTACATCAGGGGTCGGCAACCCCTGGCACCTGTGCCAAAAATGGCACGCCGGAAGGTTTTGCATGGCACGCGAAGCGATTCCATGCGCAAGCAAATTCTAAGCTCTTAAGATTTAACGAATTTACTTTTGAATCTATGAGGGAGTTTTAGTGTTGTGAGCTCAAAAGTCACACAGTTATTGAGGTATTTCTTGGTAGATTGGACCTCTACCGACGTGAAGATTTTTTTTCTGGTCCGCAATGATAATTTTGGAGGAAAATAGGATATCTACAGTGGTGAAGACCTTTTTTTTGGTCTGCACTGATATTTTCACAGGAAAGTAGGCCAACCGTTTGGCACGCAGAGAAGTTTCTATGTTGACACTATCAAAGAATAGCACGCTGTACTCAGAAGGTTGCCGACCTCTGGGGTACATGACAATTTGACGCGAACAAACTTGACGCGAGCGACTTGACACAAGGACGATTTGACGCAAAACGTGTGAACACGATCCGGGACCCCAACCCCAACTCTCCGACTTCGGTAGGAATTCGTATTGAACTGTTCACCGAATAACAGCGCTGTGAAGTGTACAGGGGATATAAACCGACTTACGAACAAATTCAACATGCAAACGAACGTGCGAAACGTAATTCGTTCGCAAGTCGGGGAGTGCCTGTAATGGGTTTTGCCAGATGACGGCAGTACCGGTTTTGATTGATAAAAAATTTTGTCATAGTAGTAGTTCTACGTCGTCATAAAAACTTTCCCAAAGTCACAATCCTAAATGCATTGTGTTTGAACAAAGCCAAGTGTTAAACAACAAAGGTTTTTGGTTGTAAATGAAATAAAATAAAATTGTGATTTATCTAAAAAACCGGATGTGACGCAAAAAAATGGTTTGCAGATTTGAAATCTGCATAACTTATTTGATAAAATTAAGCTGTTAAAATCGATGAATTTTTTTAAAATCTAAATTTTGTTGCACTATTACGCTTTGTACTTCTCAAGGTGGGCAAAATTAGCCGAAAATTGGCATGAAAAGTCGGTAGGGAAGATAAGCTCGTTTCGACTCAAAATTTGGCCTACAAGCTTTTTTCCCATAGCAACAATGCACTGAGCGACCATCGTAAAATTCAAAAATTTATATGTTTTCATTGCACTCTACTACGCATGGTTGTGCTGACATAACGCTGGTCAGGCTTGCTTTGCATAAATCTCTTAGTCAAACTGACCCACTTGCAAACACGAATCGAGAACCGCGGGTCTAAAGCTCACAGAAATTCATCATGTGAACGGGTAATGAAGTAGCCGAGGTCTTGGCCATGCGCTTAATCATATAGTTGTATCTTTTTTTATTAGCAATCTTCTCGATCGCAAATATTAGCGTGGAAAGCGTTAACCAGTTTTTAACAATCGTCTTCATGTATTTCAATATTTTTTGATGTGCTTGTATCAAACTGCCCATGTCAGGCGCTAAGCCAGTAGTCGATATTTGGGATATTTTTTTATTATCATACTCGTCACAACATTTTCCAGGATCTGGATGAGAGGCTGTTGTATGCACGTGCTCAATAATTCACAGCATTACAAAGTTATTTCAAAGTAATACTTACTGCAATACAATCGGTTCAAATTATCCCTGCACCTATTTAGCAGCTTGTTCAGCAAGAAAATTTACTTCGCTTATAGTCAAGCATGGAAGGATTAAGCATTTAAAAAGGATAAACCCGCCTCAACTTTATTTCATTTTAGCATCTGTCCACTAACTTGATTGACGTCGAGGTTTTGATCAAGCAAAACTTAAAAAAAAAAACACTTTGTTTTAAAACATTTGGTGCTGAAAATTAGTTAAGGAGGTCCGTTTTATTACCTGGAGGCTAAAGTTTATTTGCCAGTTGTTCCATATTGAGACTCGATGTATTCACAGCTTCCCCACCGGGTGTTCCTTCGCAAGCCGCAAATGTAGAGGTTAAAAGGCTTTCCAAATTCTCTAGTAGGTTCGTTCGGTCATGACTCATTTTCACGCGGATAATGTAATGTTGAAAAACTGCCTCTAATCTTCTTACGATTTAAATACCACAGTGTATGAACTTACTGCACATCGACCTTCATTAAGCGAAAATCATTAAAACTCAACAGTTTTAGAAATCCTGGCCACTGTTTCACCTTTATAACACTTAGCTCTGTATACTTGGTTTTGTGCTACTTAACTGGGTTGTAATAAGCGTTTGTTCGCAGTGATCCGGTTGATTGGAATGTGGATGCTGGAGAGTTAGCGGGGAAGGAGCTAGAGCTTCGCACTGAAAGCACAGCCTACAAAGAGTCAACGAGAATTCTTCAAGCCAAGCATAACTTTGTAATAATGTTAATGAATTTTTTTGATGTTTATCTTATTCCGAAAGCAACCGAGGAGCTGAATCGAGTTTGTCATTTTCCGACCACGTTTTTACCCCTGAAGTGCGGGATTTCGTTAAACGCCTTTCTCAACAGCACGACACGAGAACTTGTTGGCTATTTATTCACATGTTAACTGCGAATCTTTAAAACATGGAACCGAACCCTAGTTGACCGGTCTGAAAGCAGACGCTGTGTCCACTTGGTCATCTGATCGTGTTTATTTTCATTATGTTGATTTACTTTGCTTTTGTAAGCCATTCTTATTCATGTGTGGAAATACTTGCGGTGGCTAACCGAAATTCTCGCCGTATCTCCCGACCTAATACTTTATTCACTGAATTCCTTGCTAATGCTTCATTTTGTAAATAATTACTGTAAAATTACACGTAATTTTTTCATGAATCGAATGCCTCAGTTACTAGAGTTGGTGTTTTTGATCGTTGTTTATTTTTTTTTTGCGTAGTTTAATCAGTTTGTTTAGGCCCGCAAGACATTTTTTGCACTTTCATACTGTGATACATGCGAAAAGATTGTATTCCAAGGTCTACATTGCAAGATGTGTGGATATAAAGTCCATAACAAGTGTGTTCAAGGTGCTCCAGATTTCTGCATCACTCGTGGCCAAATTGAAATGCTGGAGTAAGTGGACCTGCTTCTGTGTTATTTAATATGATAAACAAATATGCACAATCATGGTACTGCGCATACGCTGAAACGTGCAGAAAATTATTTTCCTATCTCGGTTTGTTTAATGTTCTGAAGTACCGGTATATTTTTTTTACTGGAGCAGTTATGCTTAAACATCTGGTTTCCAACGAGGTCGTTAGCAGGAATACCGGACACTGTAAATCAACGCTGTACTGATCTGATCGTCAAAGCAACTGTTTGATGCTTACAAATATAATCGAGAAATTGATTTGTTTTAGTTAGAAAATTGTGTGGTAGTGAGTTGGACGTCAACAATTAACCATGCAATGTCGGGATTTAGTCGATACACAGTAGTAACATTTTATATTGCATTAATTAAATGACATATCTTGCTCGGTTAAACTAGTGACGTTGTGAAAAAGTTTCCGTTGAACCCGTTTACTCGGCACCTTTTTATCCCATGTTGGAGAGTGGGGGAGAGAGTTGTTTCGAAATTTGGTGAGAAACTCTTCAGTTTCTCCATTATTTGTCACGTGATTGCTTATGGTTCAATATTACAGCACAACTTGTGCGTTGAGGCAAAGTTCGAGTTATTTTTGGTAATGTCTTGAGTGTTTTGTCAGCGACATGGCTTCGCGGTTTCGCGCCCAAGTTATAGATCTTACGTGACGGGTTCGATTCATGACTAAAGCTCATTGCACTTGGCATATATACCGGATGGCTGCTGACTCGAAGAGCGTGAGCTAACTTCGCAGTCTCCCTCAATCTTTTGAATTCGCTGTTCAATTTTGATTTCAGGAAGAATATTCGGCCTCGTACTTCGTCCCCCTCCCCCGAATCCCCCGCCACCCCCACTGAGGGGAGTATGTGGGCAGCGGTGAGTTTTTTTTTTTTTTCGCCTGATTTAGAAACAGAAACGAAATATTGTGATTATTTGTAGCAAAGCAATGAACTGCAAGCTCACCATCGGCCCCGCTCCACTTCCCAGCCAAGCCTGCTCATCCACAGCGTCAACCCTCACGTGGGAGAACCACCAACAAGTCGCAATGTAAGTGTTTGTTCAAGCTGAGTAAATAATGACGGATGTATTTTTTACATCGCGAAACGTGTTGAGAACCAAAACCAACTCTCTGGGAATCCCGACTATCGCAATGGTGAGCAGATCTCGTTTAGTGTTTTTGCAACGACACTACTAGTGAACTTGCTACCCTACACTGTCCCCAGTATTGTTGATTGTCGAATAGGTAGGCAGTGGAGCTTTTTGTGGTTTTACCCGATTTGTAATCAAACCCTAAGTGTAGCAATCCTGAAACAAACGCTCGGTTGTCTGATCTTCAAATATGCTCTCCACAAAACTGATGATAAGAGCTGCCTTCTTGACTGGTAACCTGGCAAAATTCTTTTAAACAACGTTGTTTATTGTCAACCAAAACCGCTTACCATAAAAATGAGCTATTCGTTATAACTCTGTGTGGAATTATCCCGAACCACCTCAAATCTGTCCAATCACCTACTTGCGGTCATGAATGTTAATGAGTAGTTGTTTCTTCTTTCTTACAATATCCATGTGTCTTGTCACTCTGCCAACCAAATAAAAATTACAGTGAGTTCTATACTGACTGCAGAAATTTTTAATAGACCAGAAATCAAACGTTAAACTTGTGATGATGACGTCATGGACGTCTTGAAAAACACAATCTGTGACGTCTTGAAAAACGCGTGGATTACAGACAGCGGTAAGGCTTGCGTAGTTGCGTGCGTGCAGTAGTGCGGAACGTACAGACCTCCATGACGTCATCATCACAAGTTAAACGTTTAATTTCTGGTTAATTAAAAATGATTGAAAATTTCTGAAGTCAGTACAGAACTCACTGTAATTTTTAACGCCATTTCGGAAAAAACAGTTTTGCTCTTCAGTTCCCCTTTAAAACTAACTTTTATTTTTGGCAGAATTATTATGGAGTATCTGACAATGAAGAGGGTAAGTTAAGCTTTGCGCACTCAAATCATATTAACTATTGGGTGCCGTTGGGAAAAAATCATTTATTTTGTAACACATATATTTAGACCATAATTTGTGCGATATGTGTAAGTCGGACCAAAAAACACAAGCACACAAACTTTTGTCTTATTTTGTCCAATATACTGCTGTGCGTCAATATGCTTCGCCCTTTTTTTAATTTGTGTGAAGCGTCTATAACGGCGCCCCATAATTTACGCTACGATATCAGCTACGATGATTATCAGTGTTTCTTAAAGCTATGTTCAGATGAACTACAGTGGTTCATCGCACGTTCAATCCCGCGAATGATTGGTGAGTGCAGGAGAGCTATCACTCTAGTCGATTTTTTCGTGTAAGCAACTCAAATTGTTTGTCTTCCGATACATTCCGATCATAGCTCAGATGACCGAGTGAATAGAGCGTCCGCCTCTGGAGCTGTTGACTCTAGATTGATTCCGAGTCTGGTCATACCAATGACTTTAAAATTTCTATCTACAGCTTCCCTGCTTTGACGCTCAGCATTAAAGGGACAGTGTGGAGAACAAGCCGACAAGTTACTTGTTGTGCCGTTGGGAAAGACACTTAGTAGGATTCCCCCATCTTGGTGTGGTAGACAGGTGGCCGGCAACTGCTAAGCGAGCTGCCCTAGTAATAACGCTGAGATCGCTTTCTCGTGATAGGATAACTATGCAAAACAAACTAAATACTAGGTCATGAAAAATGATTTTTGAAAGTTTGTGTCCAAATGCGCTTCCATCGCCGGCTCGAAGTGGCAACCTTTTCGTCACTTCATGTTTGCGATCGACGCGCCGTATGCATTTTTTTCATTAAGTTTCCACATGGAATTATTTTTCATTCTTGTTTCGCTCATAACTAGCTACCTTGATTTGCCGCAGTCTGTTAGCTTGGATGTAAAACGACGATTGAAATTCTTGCACTGTTTTTCGCAGTTTCTCCGAAGTTCTTTTTTTGTATTTCGCAATAAATATGGTGTTAGTGATTGTGAGGCAATAATAGACTTGTTCAAATGAAGATTACTGTGATCTCTGGGTGGTCGATTTTTTATGTTGTAAGAGTTGGTCTGTTTAATGAGGGGTTGTTTCGCAAGACATATCTGTGTGTCTGCGACTGGGGGTCGGGTTAATTTTTTGGTTGATTTTTACGTGATATGTGTAAATGATAGAGTTCTTTGACTATCCTGCATATTATCACTTCTACTTACTGCACAAAAATAATTGCAAGTAGGAAATTAAGTAGGAAAGCTGATTCATTGTTGCATGACGTCATTGGACTGTATTGTTATGTTTCCGCGTGCGGATCTCTTTTATGATTCGCCATTGTTCGTTCTAATATCCGCCACTCATAATCATACCTTGGCTGGGATATGTGCTATACTGAACATAACCGCCGCTCGACCGACTCGCTCTGTTCAGAGTGTTTCGGAATATCTAAGCGAGTCATTTACTGAACTGCCTGTTTTTATTTATCACTCAGAACCGGTTTGGAAAGTTGGGGGTAGGAGAAAGTTATGTGAGCCATCTGTACATGAGCGTCGTTAATCAAGAACGTTTGATTTAATGGGTTGTTATGATTGATGTTGATGATTATCTCGGTATTCTTATGTGGATAGTTCACTTCAAACCTGAGTAAATGTTTGCTATGTGTTAACATGCTTTTTTTCACGGCTTAGTAATAACGATTTGTTCCAGTGATATTACCGCTTTTGTCCTTTGCAATGCGTGTATGTGGTCGTGAATGTTTAACGGAAAAAGAAACCTCTATAAAACCGATCTAACAACTCCTTACTGTTAAGTTTGAAGCATTTTTGGTGTTATGTGGGTGATCTAGTGACGTCTGCGTGTACTAACTCGCTTGATCAGAACGTCGCTATGTCTTATCGTTGTTGATTCTATGTTCGAACCTTGACCCGGATAACCCCCTGATATGTAACTAATCCATTTCCCAATAAGGCGTGTTTAGTCGTGGCCTCGGCAAGTTGCTCTTGCTCTGCCCCAACAACTAGGATCTTGAAAATAGTTGCTGAAAGTGGTACGCAGTGGCAGGGTACCCGTTTCACACTACAAGCCATGCTGCTGGAGCCTTACCCTTGAAGAAAGGGGATGGAGTTTTAAGAAAAAAGTTCGGCAAGATTAATTAAAATTTGGAAAATTTTGCGCGATCAGCTGTGAAAATTTGTGGTTTGATGCTATGATTAAAGTTGCATCGATAGACTTTTTTTTTTCCTAATCGCTTAGTACCTGTATGTTGTTTTTGGAAAATCGAAATATTGGCTTGCTGATGCAGTCGATAATAATAATAATGAAAACATTTTGTTAGCTGCGTGAATATTTGCGTTTTATGTGCAGACTTGCCGCTTTCTTGCAGGCTGCAGGAACTACTTCAAAATTAAGTTTGATGTTGGTTTGTCTTTGCTTGTTACCTAGAACGTCTCATTAGTCCTTCGATTCCTTCCATCAAAGTTGCAAACGAGACTGGCATCTTAGCTGGAATTTTGATGCACGCCAATTCTCTTGAACTGCTCAACAGGGCCGTGCTGAGTGTGGGGGAGAAGAGGGCAGCCAGAAGGGCCAGCCAGCAAGCCTACCCACCTCCTTTAGGTAGCAGTAGAGCTTGATGCAATTGATTGTTGTAGTGCCACTTTTGATTGAATCTTTACGAATTGATTTTGCTACTGACTGAAAATATTAATCGTAATTGGTTGCAGCCTGTCATCAAATTGCGCAATCGTGTGGTAACGTAATTCCACTTGTAGTGTTATGATCCTGACGTAGTTATTAGTATTTGCAAACAGCATGCAAGCAAGTGTTTGTTGATTTTGTAGCTAGTATTTAATTGATGATGCACATGCTTCTTCCGTGTTTGCTATTACGCCTTAAGCGTGTTGGTATTCCAGTCCCATCACTCGGTTTTTGTTCTGAAATGAAACTAGGTTGTTTTTATCTACTTAATTGACTCTTGCATACGTGTGTTGAGATGACAGTGCGAATTAACAAAAACAGACCTGTGTTTCTTCCACAATTTTCCTGATTTTTTGCTGTTTTTCTTTGCTCAAATCTTATTTCTGAGTGGATATAAACATGGTATCAAGTTGGAATAAGACTCAACATTTCTTACTTTTCTATTATGCTATTGACGCTTCCCATAAAACAGACCACTGTATCGTTTCCCATCTTTTATGTAACGATTACATCTTTGTTGTTCATTTAGTAAATTTTCGGCTTTTTTGACACTACTGAAAAAATTGGTGAGATCCTGCGCTACATACGCAATGTCGTACGGCAAGCGATGATTTTGTTCATACTCTTCATCCGATCGCGGATGCGAACGTTCGTGGAGAGGTATTACATAATCAGTTCGTATGTGGATTTTCTATTCGGAAAAATCATCAGCAAAAACTTAAATTGCCACGTGACTATTCAACACACTATTGCGCGACAAATAGACATAAAATAATTATCATACTGGACCTGCTGGCAGGGCCGGTGAGAGATTTTGGGCTTCGGGGCAAAATAGTTTGGACTAAAAAGCATCCTTAAAAAATCGCCAAGGGGTATCCCTTAACCAAAAAGGTTGTTGAAGGGCATCCTTTAAAAATTAAAAACATTACCTACCCCAGCTGTGGGTCCCTAGAGTCGTGTCTTGTGTGGGTACCGCGCCCCTCAACGCTACTCGCTAGTAGCACTGCTGTGCTAATTGCTACTAGCTTACTCAAAACCGAAGAAACGCTTCATCGCTTCAACTTTGCTTGCGTTGCTGCCGTCTTATGAAGGGGGGTTTTCGTTTCTACGCAGATGTGATAACGAACACAACAGGTTATAGGGATTTTTGCAACTTTTGTCGGAGAAAAACACTGCCCGTGGTGTGATCCAAAATACGCCATCTGCTTTGCAATATTCTAAAAGCTCGCTCTATCAACAACAATTTTTCCGGTGAATAACGTTAAAATTGCACTCAGCGGATGTTGATGATATCGGTGTGAGGGTCATTAGCCACTTTTTTCAAGGATTGCCGCTATCGCTCAGTAGCCAACTGTCTGCATATCTTCGTCGCTCGAAATTATCGTGTACTTGAGGAATCTGGCGAATACATAAATCGATCCTGGCCATTTGCTAACCACGTCGCAAGATAAATAGCATAGCAAATTGATTTTGCATCGCAAATTCCTTCCATCGCAAGTTCCATAGCAAGACGTAATTAGCATCGCAAATTCCTTGAATATTGATGGAGTGGAAATTCTTTCTCTTGACATGCTCGTCCACGTGAAGAGCTATGATGGGAATCTCTAAATCAGTGGTTTTTAAACTTTTTAACCTACCGAACCCCTCAAGCTTCATGCAGGTGCTCACCGAACTCCTGCTAAAATGAAAAATATTTTGTAACGAATAGAGCCGAATTCTAACAAATGTAGTCTCCTAACAACAGGGTTAGAAGTTCAAGTATATTATACACTGTTCTTCGGAATACAATAAATACGGGAAGAAAAGATTCAAGATTCATTTATTTCATTGCATTCATACGGTATTTACACAATTATAGTAAATAAAAACAAGAGCAAATTTATATATAGAAAACAGCTCAAGCAGGAAAAGTAACGCCACAGTAAATCTCAAAACTAGACATTTCGAGAATACAGATTCAGCTGTCATCATCAGCTGTGTATGCAAGACTCTACAAAAGGCTGATGATGACAACTGCACCTATGTTCTCGAAACGTCCAGTTTAGAGATTTACGGTGGCTTTATTTTTCCTCCATAAACAGTACTATTACTATTAGTCTTATTTATGCTTAATTTACAGTATCGATCTGGTTCGAAACTTTATCTGGCGCAAACGACAAAATACTTCATGACCTCCTAACGTGAAAAGCAGAGATTTCGCTACTACATAGCGTGCTTGCAGCCCTTAGAAAAATTCACATTCATTGTTTCTTTAATCAAGTTACGTAATAATTGCGCAGTGCACATCCAAGGTAGTGCAAAACGCATTACTCGTCTAGTTATGAAAAACTTAGGCCTACTTGTTATGGTAATTCATTGTTACTTGTTACTAATCACTAGAGCAGTGTTTCTTAACCGGGGTTCGACCGAACCCCTAGTGTTCGACGGAGCTGTCTCTGGGGTTCGGTGGAAGTCCTTCAAAATCCTAACACTTTCAGGGGAGTACCCAGGGGGCTGCTGGCCACTTGATTTTGAGGGAAAATTGGACGTCGAAAGACGTGATGACTTTTTTTGGTCTTCACCTGATTTTGGGAGGAAAATTGGACGACGGAAGACGTGATGACCTTTTTGTTTGGCCTTTACCTGATTTTGGAAGGGAATCTGGACGTTGGGTTGGGCTGAGACAGCCACGAAGTTGTTAGGGTTCGGCCGCTTGGTACAGGTTAAGAAACACTACACTAGAGACTATACACATTACTTTTTTGCAAAAAAAAAAAAAAATTAGACTACGCTGCGTTTTCTAATTGTAGGTGCCTTCAATTTCTTGATATCCACCGAACCCCTGGAACCAACTCATCGAACCCCTGGGGTTCGGTCGAACCCAGTTTAAGAACCACTGCTCTAAATCATCGATGCAGCCAATCATCCGAGAGAAACCTTAGAAAAACTCGCGCTTTTTCTCGCATATTTCACCTCTGTTCGTTGGCATGTAGATGAAGCAAGTCTGACCATAGTTTCGGTAAATTCGCTTGAAACTTTTCTTACTGTAGGCTGAGCAACATCAGCAATTTTGGATGCTTCCTGATCCCAAAGTTTTTGGCTTATTAGAATTTTTTGTGATAGGCTGAGCAACATCAGCAGTTTTGGATGCTTCATGATCCCAAGGTTTTTAGGCTTATGAGAATTTTTTGTGAAAACTTAAGATTCGTCGAGCGGCAACCTGCATGAAATCTACAACGAGATAGCAAAGATAGTCAATTTTCGTTTTCGCTCGTCCTAAACTCATCTGCCTAGATTTTTTCAAATATAATTTCTTTTCTGCGAAGAGAGGGTCTTTTTGGTGCATTATTCAACAAAACAATATCTTTCTGTGGTTGCCAGCAGTGCTATGAACAGTACGTTCTAGTATCTAGTTCAATCCCGAACATCATTCTTAAAGTCACGGATAGTATTTAGCCTACCGTTCAGCAAATTGTACGAACAATCTTTTCGTTTTCCGAAGATTTCTTGGTTTTGTTTGAAAAAAATGAGCATGTAATCGCAAATCATGCGAACGTTCATCCGAATCTAGACGAACAGTATCGAATGAACAATTACCCAAAATTTTTTTACTTTAGTTTGTGACCTAGGAGGCTGCATCGTATTGTGTTTTTGTTAAAAGGAAATGTTCTTCTCTGAAATAAAGGTGATACAACACGGCTTAACGTGAACTAAAATTATTATATAATTTACCGAAAAAGTTACATGGTTTATGTTTTTCGCTTACCAACGATTTCTGGTGTTTGCCATTTGAACTTTCCATTTTATTAGATTCTCAGCGGCTCTTTTACGTTCTCAGTTAATTGATTGGTTTACTCGTCCTCAAAATATTATCAGAAATATTATTTGCCCAATGAACTTTTCGTGAACACCGTAATTCAAAAATGCTTTATTAATGTGAAAATTTCGGTATGATGAAAATATTTGAGATAGGCTAGGTTACCCTCTCCTTGCTGTTACTAATTTACTACCGTGCTTAGCATCCTTAGTTTAATATGTTGGTTTGCCTGTTTTCCAGATGTGTTTTTCAGGCGATTGCAATTTTCCTTGTGATCTTGCTTGTTTGAAAAGAGTGAAGCAAGGCATTGACGATTGGTGTTCTTATGGTGTAGTTAGCCTAAATCTAAAACTTGCAGAATTTTAGGAAACGTTTTTGCTTTGATTGCTTCATTTGTTTAAAAATAATGGCCTATGTCATATGCGAATTGCAATCGTTTAAAAAAGCATCATGTTAACAATTTTGTGGTTTGTCAGAATTATTTTTGCGGACCGCCAGTAAACTTGCTTTGACGGCCCTGACTAGCTGAGAATCTACGTTAAGCTGCTAGAATTACTTCTTCAATCTGCCAAGAATTAAAAATCGGCTTATTACAAAAATAAGAGTGTTTGTACTTATCGACTTTGCTTAAGTATTTGCATTTTATGGATTTGCTGCATCTTATTGTATGACGAGCAAGTTTGGCAGCAAGGCTATTAACGTAACCAAGCATTTTATTAAGAAAAGCGGAAGCTGCTCGCTGTAAGAACACCTCACTATATGCTTGTCAATCATTGTCTTTATAATGCCTTGCGTATTCAATTATACTGTACGATATAGTAGATGACTGTCAGTTTGCAACTCTAGTGACGTTGGCATTGGTGAAGGTGACAAAACGGTATGAAATGTTTTCAGGTGGTGTTAGTCGGAGTAATAACCACTAATTTTTTTTGAAACATATTTTACGTTTAATGAATAGTGTAGCACAAAATAACCATGCAAATTTGAAAAAATATTTTTTGCGCGAACGATAAGCTCTTGCATGTTTTCTACTGTATTGCCTATTTCAGTTGATACGAAAATAGCAGGATGAAGAGAATGTGCTCTGTTTGTTTCCACTTGATTTTAACTATACTAAACGCGCTACTTTTTAAGGTTTTGAAAATTTTGTAATTAAACAGATGTTTTGATTGGGTTTTAACATACTCTACCAGTATTTTTTCACAATTTCAAAGAGTAAGCAAATTACAAAAACTGGTTACGATAATACATTAATGATTATCGGTTAAGCTAATAATGTCTAGTGGACTTGTCAGTTAGTCGGTTACAATCTCAGTTTTGATGGTTTGGAATTACGAAATCAGTTCTATCTCAGGAAAACATTTAATTATGCAATACAATTAGCATGCTGCTGTTGAATTTGTTTCGTAATTCAGCAGGGTTATTTTTCACTTGGAACCTCTGTAATTGTTTTGCATTGTCGATGCAACTAAGTTGGCGTATTTTTGACTTGTGGTGGCAGTAGTTCATTTTCTGTTTCAGATTTTGATCCGAACGCTGCCATCAACGCAGCCAGCCTGCCTCCTCCCGGTGTACATTACCGTCCTTCCGCCCACAGAGGCAGGGTAAGTAACTTCTTGTTTCAACATTGGCTTTTATCTTACTGCAATCGAGAGTAAGATTATGGCGACGCAATACCAACGACTCTAGGTTTTCTCTTTATTGGATCGATCTATTTGGGTTAAATTAGAAGGACCTGCCTTTTTCATGCAAGGAAATCCTGGAGGCTTTTCAAGGGATTATATTAATAATATTCTAATTTTATGGAGCTGAGTGTGCATGTGAGCTGCGACGACAAGCAAACTCAGAACTATTACACATTGCTTTGTTATTTGACACATTTATGAAGGATGACATGGCTTTCATTTTTTATTTAAAAAAATGTAAAAAAAATCCTCACATGAAGAAGTAATGTTGGTGGGAAGGATGTTGAAATATCGCCTAGTTATTTTTTCCAATCACGTTGCACACATTTGAAACAGTTCAGCTTATGTCATGTTCTCTTGCAGTCTCACTCCCCTCGCCGAGATTCGAACGAGGATTGGGAAGTTCCTGAGGGTGAGATCGAGTGGGGGGAGAAGATCGGTTCCGGTTCATACGGGATCGTGTACCGTTGCCGGTGGCACGGTATTGTGGCAGTGAAAGTGCTCAATGTGACCAACCCCACCCCTTCCCAACTACAAGAATTTAAGAATGAAGTCGCTGTACTCAGGTTAGTTGGAAGAATTGGTGGCGAAACCAGATTTGTTTTTTATCGTTCTTACCGGTTTCATTGCATCAAATGTTACCAGTAAATTTTTTGGTCACGTCGTGTATGTGGTGTACGAATGCATCTTCGCTTTAGTAGCTTATAGCGGTAAAACAGTTATTTTATAACACTCTCTTTTTTAAACTGGTCCAGATCGCATTTAAACAAGACATTTATAAACATTTTATCCAAAACAAATCTCATAAAGTCGAGCTTGTTATTGAAAACTCTGCAAATCGTCATTAGGCTATAAATTTCTGCCAGTATGCTTTTATTGTGTTGCACAAATTCAAACTTGCAAAGTTGTTGTGACGTCATGTTGCGAGTTGTTGCAGTTAATAAAAGTAGCATATGAACGAGCGTATGGTGCCAAGATGTGGCCATTATTGGTCCATTGCGAGGAATCGGTCCCCGAATTTTGCTGACAAAGCGGCGCGATCTGAAAACTCCATTTTTTCACTACACTCATTAACTGATGTTTAGAAAAACTCGACATTCCAACATCTTGTTATTTATGGGCTACACGGTGAAAAAGCAGTTGTGTATAGTGACGCAGTGGTGTGATGGTAGCAGTCTCTACCGACATCTCCACGTCATCGACACCAAATTCGATATGCGGCAAACTATCGAGATAGCTCGACAAACTGCACAAGGAATGGAGTGAGTCATTGCATTTGAATTGAAACAACTTTGCTTCACTGTATATCGCAGCCCAGTGTAAGATAAAGTAGCGGCAAATGCATTTTATCCTGTGGCTTGAAAAAGACGAAGACCTTAGTAACGAGCTCGCTTATGATTTGCTTGAAATCGAACCATGATTCTGAGTCTCCGGAAGCAGGCGCTCTATCCATTCGGCACCTAACCTCATTAATGTTTCGTCGAAAGCTTATTAAATTCGTCGCAATACTAACTAGCAATAAAAGTTTTGAGTTGTCAGTTCTTAACACAAAGATTTTATCGCAGCATGATGATAAGGCAAGTATGCGAGCGAAGCATTTTTTTTCGTTTGTTCTTTTTTAACTAGTAAGTCGAGTGGTAAAAATCGCTTCGCAATTGGCATACCGAGTTTTATACGCAAGATTTTAGTTACAAAGATTAAAAAATAGTAATCAAAGTGTTACCGTGTTTCTGTTGCTTCAATGCTGGGGCGGCATCGCGGGCTCGAAGCAGGCTTCATCAAATAAAATAGGTGAATAAAATTATTTGTGGACAAGATTTTATTCCTTGCAGGTATCTTCATGCCAAGAACATCATACATCGAGATATGAAATCAAACAGTATCCTTTGCTAACTGCGTGGTGTTTGTGATAGCTTGTTTTGTAAATTTCTTTTAACTGCGTAACACTGGCGTTAGACTTTGCAAATCTGACCCAAAACAAATCAAAGCAACTTTTTGTTAGTCACGTCCTTACTCTATCCTCGATTTATCTTTACAATGTATTCTCTAGGCCAGAAGTGACGAACATGCGGCCCGCGAAAGAATTTCCTGCGACCCTCGAACATTTTGGCGAGTCAAGTACTCTTGAACTTTTTTCCCCGTCTAATCTTTGAGATGCGATATCAAAAGCTTAGCCCCCGATTGAACCACGCGCGTATCACGCAAGAATCGTACAATCGGACAGTAGAAGCCTTTCATCTGTTTCAGGGTTCAGCAGTTCGTCCATTGTTATGTAATAATAATAACATAACTCGTCCATTGCAGCTTCATTAAGAGCTTAGCTTGCCTTACAGTAGTAGGGATTACGTAAGATTGCCGGCAGGAGCGTATTTATGGAGAGGGGTTGCATTGGGCCATGCCCCCCCTTTTTACTCTGCCATTTAGTGAAAAAAACAAAATTAATGGTGCCAAAAGACTGAGATATGCCAGACTTTTTTGATAGTTTCTGTAGCTTATGGCTAGGGGTGGATACAGGAGGGTAGGATGAGGAGTATGCATCCTCATACCAGCCATTTTCAAAAATACTTACGATGTATACAATTTTTCCATAACTTCGAACCTCTTTGATAGCAATAAGCCTTACGCCGTAAGCACGCATAATTGAAAATGTGCGAACAAAATGCATCATATTTCGAAGCACGCGGAATTAGGGTCAAAAAATTTAAGCAAAACTTCCCAAAAAATTATTCAAAAAGCCCTAAAATAGCCATTACAGCAGGTAAATTTTTAAAAATTTTCCGGGAGCATGCCCCCGGACTCTCTTAGAGCTTTTCTTGTTTCTCAATCAGCTTTAAATTTGTTTTTCCGAAAAAATAAGCCTAAAAAATGTGGAAATTATGTCCCCCCTTTTTTTGATTTCTCGCTATGCACTGATTGCAGAAATAATTTGGTGAGCTTGTAGTTCCACATATGCAAATTTTACACATTTTTAAAGATATTTGTCATTCTGTTCTCCAATCTATATTTAATTAGCCGTTTATTTCGATGTCTTCAGCAAAGACACGAAAGACTAGATGGGTTTTTATGGTATTAGGCGTAATAGGTCTATGACTAAAACTAATGCAGCCCGCTTGTTCATTTGTGAATGACAAAGTAGCCCGCGATAGCAAATGGGTTCGTCACCCCTTCTCTAGGCTTGTTTGAAACATCCCGATGTGTTGAACAAAATTGTTGCTTCTGTTTAAGTTTAGTTTCTTGAAACTTTTTTGCTGCGAAGTCCACTCTCCAGTCCACACTGTGCATGTATGAATATTAAGAGAAACAATTACGGTACACTTCTCTTACTGCGGCTAAGCTTACATACTTGTATTTCTTAACTCGTCGCTTAGATATCTTCTTATTAGAGGATTACACGGTGAAGATAGGTGACTTTGGGCTGGCCACTGTCAAGTCCCGCTGGTCGGGATCTGAACAGATCATGCAGCCAACTGGTTCCATATTGTGGATGGCTCCTGAAGTGAGATGAAAATGCTATCGTAATTAACCCGATTTGATGTCACGAGTTCGATTCTTAACTTGAACCATTTTTTTAACGCAGATTTAAAATGAAATTTTTCAAAATCGCAAGTTTTTCCTGTTCGATATATAGTTTGTTCTTTCGATAAAACAGATGACAATTCCTTATTGGCTAATGGCTATACTGTGTGTCGCACTCTTGTATTTTTTTGCTTATCAATTTCGTTTGCTTGCATTCAACAGCTCACATGGCCGAGTGGTTAGAGCGTCTTCCTCTGGAGTTGTAGACTCTAATTTGATCTTGAGTCTGGTCAAACCAATGGCGTTAAAATTTTTATTCACAGCTTCCCTGCTTGACGCTCCGCATTAAAGAGACAGTGTGAAGAACAAGCCGGCAAGTTTGCTTGTTTTGCCGTTGAGATAGGCACTGATAATCAGATTGCTTTCTCGTGATACGACGATAAATATGCAAAAATTATGCAGCTGCCTACAAATACCGTCAGAGGTTTTCAACTGGTAATAGATGTCGACAGAACAGAAAATTTGCTGTGTTGACTGTGACCTTTTACCAGTGTTATTAAAGTGTATTTCAACGGTGTTGCAATTAATACGTAGTTATTCTATGTACAAACTCCACATTATTTTATTTAGTTTTTGCCCGCGGCAGAAAACTAGGTTTTCTGCATTGTAATCATAATTGCAATATCGTAAATGTGAATCGTGAATTCAATTGTGGTGCAGAGCAAAAAGAGAGTGTGCTCTTGACCAGTGACTAATGTGGACGGGGGCGATAATGCCCTTATTTTACTTATTTGTGACGTATTGATGATTTTGTCACGTCAGGTAATTCGCATGCAAGACGGCAACCCGTACACGTTTCAGTCGGATGTGTATGCATTCGGTATTGTGTTATACGAGATGACCACGAACACGCTTCCATATGGACACATCGGAAACAGAGATATGGTAAATATGAAATGCTTGGATGGCAAGAGCAATCATTTTCGTCTGGGCCTGTACGGTGATCTCAAGATCCTCAAATCACCGATTTTGCTCATCCGAAAGGGCATCCATCTGTCTCGATGTTCGTGGATCTCGGCAAACGTACTTTTGAGGACGAGGCGATGTTTCCGATATCGTCAAAAAATTTTGAAGAACTACTACTTTACAGCTCTGTATCAAAGATCTCACTGCGAGCAAGGTCTTCTTGCTTCTATGAATTCCAACTGCTTTGCAACTTTCAGCAACAAAATATTTGATAATTAACCACTGTTCGAAACATTTTTTCATAACTCTTGGAGCTTTTCTTTAATTTGCGAGAGAAAATACAAAAATTACAAGCATGTGAAAAAAAGTAAAACAACAATATAATAAAAAATAACCTAACCTATCTGACGTATCTGTGTTAGATTAATTAGCCTTATTCACCTTATTCATTGAATGACCCTCGTAATATGATTGGTTGGGAATAGTGATGATGTCCAGTATAAGCAACACGGCTTGCAGACTCGTAGAGCTTTTTTCGCGACCGTTGTGCAATGTGCATACTTAATCACTGGTTCAACTCCCACGCAAACTTTGCCCTTGCATGCTTGCATCAAATATTTCGCGATCATAGTTTCTGCTTGGCGTTTTATAACAATCAGTAGATAAATAAAGCGCAAATTATTATAGCAAATTCTGAGCAAGATTTTATTCCGATCAAATACACGTCGATTTGTGACGAAATTGCGATCGATCGGCAGCGCTTTGTGATGTGCGTTTGTGGCAAACGTCATAGCCGAATGTATTGCAGTTAAACCTTCGAGTTAAAATGCAACCACCCGCCATGATTGTCAATTACGAAGCTCTTTCCAATAGTTTGTTGCTATTTAACTGGGTAGTTGGT
The DNA here is from genome assembly GCA_964006365.1 of Trididemnum miniatum. Taxonomy (NCBI): domain Eukaryota; kingdom Metazoa; phylum Chordata; class Ascidiacea; order Aplousobranchia; family Didemnidae; genus Trididemnum; species Trididemnum miniatum. Next base: position 5,457,795 of record OZ023249.1, read on the forward strand.
GACATGGTGTCCGCCCGTTCATCACAGATCCTTCGTTACGGGATCAATTCCCAGCTGGTTCACTGCTGCCTACCGGGAGCATAAACTCCCTCATTGCGCTCATGGATTTCTATTTAATATTTTGGAAATGCAACTTCAACTATTCGATTTGTTTGCAAATCTTCACAATCACATTTCAGATCCTTTTTCAAGTCGGTCGTGGCTTTCTCACTCCCAACTTCGAGTACATCCGTAACGACACTCCCAGTGCTTGTCGTAGACTCATTAAGTCCTGCATCCACAAAGATAGAGAGCAAAGACCTTTATTTGCGCAAGTATGAGCATATTGAGCATGCTAGTATTTGTCAATTGTTGGTGGCGCGCTCGATATTTACGGACTTACAGTTTTTCTGTGCATACCTCCGTAATATTTTCTTGTTCTCATGCGAGTCCATAGAAAGTATCATTGTGCACCCCTGCACTTAACATCTGGACCAGGTCTATTGCTGCTCTGCTGACTGATGTTTAATGAAACACAGTCACACATGGACAGTTTTACATTTTGGATGATGTCGAATTTTCAACATTAAAGAACTATTTTTATGCAAAAAGTAGTCCAGTTTCTGGTTTTAGTAAAATAGACATGAGTGTGGACTTGCCTCCATGTTAATGGCTGGTTTCTAATGCGATTTCTTAATTGTTTTCATTCCAGCTAGCCTGTTGTGATGTATTTCAGATATTCACTTCGTTAGAAAAGATATACAATGCACTTCCTCGAATCTGTCGCAGTCAATCAGATCCGGGCTTGTTCAATCGCTCATCGACTTCACTTAATAGTTACTCATCATCTTCCAAAGTTGGTGGCAATCTTCAAAGCTCATACACACACATAAACATGTGACGAAGTTGCGCAAATATAGCCAACAGCCATAATAGATATGTCTTCCGTATTCCAACTATGGCTTGTAGGCCTAGGCTACTACAAGTCAGTGGGAAGTGTGAATCGTGCAACATTTATTTGTTCTTGTATGTTTTTCATAGTGCTTCGTTTGTCAATTTAGTTGCTTTATTTTTAACCAATTTATGATTCCTGCTTCCCGCCTAATCTAGCAAGTGATCACTGCTCGGCTGTGTGCCGATGTGGCTGGCAGTCTTTTTATTTCGTCACTTTTTTTGAGTCCTAACAGTTTTATCGAGAATTTTCGTTGTTTTTTTGGCGTCAAAGACTTACGATAAGTTAATAAAATATGTCGCTCTCTGAAGGTCGTGTTCAAGAGACTGACGCTTGGCACTAGTATTCGTACAAGTTGTGAACAGATTTAGAGTTATTCATGAGTGAATCATCTCTTTTCCTTCTATCCAGTTTCAATCCGGTTTTCCCCTCGTTCCCGAAGGTGGCCCGATACACCTCATCCCCTCCGTGATCACTCTCACACCTTCCCTCCGTCTCGTTCGATCTCCAGCTTACTCGATTTTTATCACGCTCTCTTCCACCTGCCTCCCATGTCATTTTTGGCCGTCCTCGCTTTCGCTCCCCATTTACTTCTATGATCATTGCCTTCAGTATATTATCATCATCCCTTCTAATCACACGTCCATACCATCTCACTCCATTCGCCTTTGCCATTCTATCTAACGTTTCCTTCAAACCCAACATCTCCATGAGATCCTCCATTTTCTTTTTATCCACTAATTTCTCTTTCAGTTCTCAAAATTGCCATTTCAGTCTCCCTCAAACCCCATGGCTCGCTTCCATATAACATTGCTGATCTTGCGCAACTGCGATAAACCATCCCTTTCTTTCTCAGAGAAAACTTTCTCCCACGCAACAACTCTCCGCATTCTCTAAATTTCATTCATCCCATCCTAACTCTTGATGTCACTACAGTTTCACATCCACCACTAGCATTCAGCCTGTCTCCTAAGTGGCAAAATCCCTTCACAGTCTCCACTGCATCGCAGAATTCCACTGGTTCTTCCGTGCCATCTCCAACATTTGTGTATCTACAAACAAAATGTCTTGCAGAAGTGCAGGTTACCTTTTTCATTTTCGGACATCTCCCATGTATCCACTTCGTACACTGTGTGCAACGCACAGTGTTAGACCCAACCCTTTTTCCACATATTCCACAAGAATCTATTTTGCTCAAACAATTTTTCCTGCGGTTCCGCTCTCCATCATCTTAGTTTTTCCAACACTCACTTTTAATCCCTTGTCTTTCATTGCACTTCTCCATCTTTGTAACCTCTCCCTTAATTCATCCAAACTTTCACTCATGAGCACCAGATCATCCTCGTACAAAATTTCATTCATTAATCTTTTCTCTTACATGTTTTGTCACATCAACCACAGTAGCAAATATCAGTGGTGATAGCACAGACCCTTCATGCCCACCAATTCGTACCCAAAATTCTTCCGATGTACCTGATCCAACTTGAACTTTCCTCCTTGAACCCTCCTACATTCATTCATTTATTGACGTACCAGTATCAAGTCAGTACAAAACAATGCCAAAAAAAAAAATCAATGTAGCGTAAACGTAAATCGTACAAACTCTTCACTGCTTGCTCCAACACTTCTGCCAATCCTTTCTTTCTTAATGCCCATTCCATCGCTTTTTTCGGTACCCTATCAAATGCCTTTTTTAAGCCCACAAAACGCATGTAAGGCCTACATCTTTTGCTCTCTTTCTCGAAACTCCTCATGCATTCTCCTAAGAATAAACAATGCATGAGTCGTGCCTTTCCCAGACATAAAGCCAAATTGCCTGTCTCTATCGTCACCAATCCTCTTATTCTGTTCTCCAGCACTATCTTCATTGCATGCTCCAGTAGCTTTACTCCTCTGTATGCCCCACGATCCATCATATCCCCTTTTCCTTTAAAAATTGAAACAACAACACTTGTCTTCCATACTTCTGGCTTACCTTTTCCATCAAGCACTCTCTGACAAAGCTTCTTTATTACTCCCACACCAAACTTTCCACTCACTATTATCATATCCATATTTACTTCTGAGGGTCCAGCTGCCTTTCCCAACTTCACTTTATTCGTAGCTTCCATCACCTCATCAGTAACTCCTTCAACCATATCTGCAACCATCTGATCCCATTCATTTTCCACATTCATGATCTTTTCCATGTGTTCCTTCCATATAATTTCCCACGATCTTTCTCACTGACTACAAGCCTCCCATCTTTATCCTTCATGCGTCCTTCTATGTTCCTTCCCTCCTTTCTCATGAACTTCACAAACTTGAAAACGTTGTTGGGTTTGGTGTCTAACACACTCATCTCCTCTTCCGCCTCTTGCTTCACGGCTTTTGCAATTATTTTCTTCGTTTCATTTCTGGCCTTCCTACGATTATTTTTACTTTCCGCTGATGGATTCGTGCACCGCAATTTAAACGCCTAATTTTTCCGATCTATTGCATCTCTTACTTGCTCGTTCCACCACCATGTGTTTACCCGATCTCCCCTCCCTTTCGTCTTTCCACACAATGCATCACATGCCTGTAAAACTCCTTTCTTATAAGATCCCCACAAATCCATTGAATCAGTGTCCATTAATTCTACTACTCTTTCTCCAACTTTCCTTTGATCTCTTTCCTTCAGCTTCCTCACCCTCCATCTCACTCTTCTTCACGGACCTCCTCAATTTCTGCTCCTCCACATCAACTACCTCTAGCCTGTGTTGCAGTTCCCCAGGGATAACTTTCACATCACGTAGATACTTTCTCTTTTCCTTCTGTTTCTGTGTCATTTCCGCCCGAACTGTAAGTCACCTTCCTTTTATTCCTCTTCTTGTACCACGTGTTTGCTACACACAACTCTTTCTGATCACACAAATCTAGTAACATTTTTCCATCAGCGATTCTTTTCCCTATTTCATACCCTCCATGTATACCTTCAAATCCTTCCGCACATTTCCCAACATCACCATTGAAATGTCCCAGCCCTAACACCAATGCATTTGCGTTTGCCATACTCCACTCACGCGCCATTTCCTCATAAAATCTCTCCTCAGCATCTTGCTCTCCACTTTGTGGTGCATAAGCACATATTACTCTCACCACCTCTTCTCCAAACACTAATCCAATAGCCATGACTCTGTCACACCTTCTTCTGACCTCTACCACATTCTCGCACAGTTCTCCTTTTACCAATAGCCTATACCCACCCCTCCAGTCTTATCTTCATTTTCACACCACCACAGTTTGTACCTTCTTCCCTTGACTCCAAAAAGCGAGCTCCTTCACCTCTCCGTCTCACTTCCTGCAAACAACATACCGGTACATCCGCCTTTCACTTTCTCAGTTCTTCGCACACCTCCGTTCCTCCGCCAGTCACTTTCTCTTCTTGTTGAAAAACCATTTGACCTTTGATTTGACTGACATCGTGCTACGATCTTCGGCGACGGAGGCAGATATTGCTTCTCAGACATTGTTGGTTTGAACATTCAGGTTGTTGTGTTTCTATAACCACGCTATTTTTATGCTAAGCAATTGTATATTGTTTTACTTATTCAAATAGAATTACACATACGAAATATGAAAAATATAAAAATGATTAAAATAGTAATTAGGAGTGCTAAGCTACAATATTAATTTAACATTTCACATTCACTCAATACAATACGCTTATGCTTAACCAACTACGTAATGCCTTCAATGCTACCATTTACTTATGAGAAAAGCTGCTGACATGTGGATCATTTAACGAGCGCCTGGGGAATCGCGTAAACTCGAAAGTCTCCGTAAAAAGCATTAATGATAGCAATCCATCACAACAGTAGCATGAGGTCAATTGAAAACATTCTCGTAGACTTACACAGCAATTACGAATAAAAGCAAAAGCTCATAGTTTTTAACAGCTCAGACGGCCGAGTGGTATAGAGCGTCTGTCTTTTGAGCTGTAGACTCAGGTTTGATTCCGAGTCGGGTCAAACCAATGACTTTAAAATTTCTATTCACAGCTTCCCTGCTTGACGTTCAGCATTAAAGGGACAGTGTGGAGAACAAGCCGGCAAGTTTATTTGTTGTGCCGTTGGGAAAGGCACTTAGCGGGATTCCCCCATCTTGGTGTGGCAGACAGATGGCTGGCAACTCCTAAGCGAGCTCGTATAGCGCATTGATCTCTTTCTCGTGATAGGAGGATAAATATGCAACTAACTCTAATATACAGGTTATGTAGGCTACACAACACCTCCTCTTCTAATTTCGAATTATTTTAGAAGTTAATAGTTTGAAATTGGCGAGGTTTTCGCTTCGTCTATGATTTGCGTAGTAACGGAGGTGTTTCATCAATGTTTGTGGGGTTATCGATATATTTGCCTTGGACAGGCAACTCAAAACGATGTGTGAGAGTATCGGTATGCCGTGGGCGAAGTTGTTCAATGTGCCTTCGCCAAATCGCGTCATTTGATGTGATACGCGCGTTAAAACTTCGTGTACCGAAAACTTTGGTAACAACTTCAGGCATCCATTTTGGTTCACGTGTTTGTTTAGGACCACAGTATAAAGCGTAACATGGTGTCCCTAGCCTACTGTGTATGTTGGTGCCGTGTGTTTGTCATCATGACTGTCATTGCTGTTTTGATAATTTTGCAATAATTGTGGTGGTGATGGCATTAAAACATCAAGCCTCGTACGAATGCGACGTCCGTTTAATAATTCACTGGGGGAATAACCACTTGGAAGCGGTGTTCTTCTGTATTGCATGAAAAATTCTAACAGCGCTTGTCGGGGCGACATCTCAGGTTTTCTTAGCGCTTGTTTGAATGAAGCGCACCACTCTTGGTATTCATCAGATTTGAAAGTGGTCGCATTGTCCAATACAATGGTGTGTGGAAAACCAAAGTGTGCAAATTCTTCTTCCAGCAAACTTAATTGCTTTTGTGCCAACGGATGTTGTGGGGCGAATGCAAGGGTATTTAGAATAAGCGTCAACCATGATCAACCAGTTCTTTCCCATTAAATTTATTGCGTGGTCAATGTATATTCTGCTCCACGGCTTTTCAAGCATTATCCACGGGTGGTTAACAGCCTTAGGGGAATTGTTCTGGTGCTCAGCGCAAGCGGTGCAATTGCGACATGTGTTGGCTATGTCATCATCGATTCTAGCCCAATACACAACCGTGCGAGCTAATTGTTTCATGCGCTGTATTCCAAAGTGTCCTAAATGAAGCAATTGTAGTATTTGGTCCTGAAGTCCTTGTGGAATCACTATCCTTGAGCCGTAAAATAAACAACCATTTTGACAAGATAACGAAGTGTGAATTCTTTGAAAGTTCGCAACTGAATATTTTAAACTTAATTCACAATTTGTAGTTGCATCAGATTCAGGCCATCCTTCTTGTGTATAACGGATTGCAGCTGCGATTACAGGATCTTTAGAGGATTCTTTTCTCAGTACACCAGGATCAGTGGCGTTAACTTGTAAACTCTGAGTTTTAACTGCATTCACTTCATTTTCATCATCTTCTTCCCTGTCGAAGTCAGCATCGGACCCGACTGGAAGTCGGCTCAGAGCACCGGCATTTCCGTGGTTCGTTGTTCTGCGGTATTCAATTGAATAGTCATACTGACTCAGCAAAAGTGCCCATCTTGTTAGCCAGTTGGCTGCCAAAGCAGGAGTTGCCTTGTTCTGTCCAAATAAAGCTAGTAGAGGTTTATGATCTGTAATCGAAATAAATTTTCTCCCATAGAGATACTAATGAAACTTTTGCAGTGCAAATATAATTGATAGTGCTTCTTTCTGAATTTGACTATAACGCCTTTGGCAGTCTGTAAGTGTTTTTGAGACGTTGGCTATAGGGCGTTCTTGACCATCTGCATAACGATGAAACAACACCGCTTCGATGCCCACGTTAGACGCGTCACATGAAATGCCTAGCGGAAGTGAGGGATCAAAATGTGCGAGCAGTGTTTCAGCACTGAGCATCTCTTTCGGAGTTTTAAAAGCGTTTTCATGCTCGGCCGACCAATTCCAAGTTTCGCCTTTTCGCGTCAGTTTGTGCAGTGGTTCTGTGATCGTAGACAAATTTGGCAGGAATTTGCCATAAAACTGCACTGAACCGAGAAATGATTGAAGGGCTGCAACGTTTGTTGGCGGTGGCATTCGTAATACCACATCCGCTTTGGTTCCTTTGGCAATGTCTGCTTTCGATAGCTTATGTCCCAAATAATCTCCTTGCGATTGAGTGAAAACACATTTTTCGAGACGGCATCGCAAACCTTTTTCTTACAGACGTTGCAGCAATGCTCTTAGATTTTGTACGTGTTCTGTTGCTGTAGCTCCGCTTACAAGAATATCGTCCAAATACAGTATACCGCCACGCCTTTGAGATCTTTTGTCAGCTGCGTCATTATTTCATGGAAATATTCAAGAGCTGAACTAATACCAAACGGTAGTCTCTTTTGAAGCAAAACCCCGCGGTGTGTACTTAAAGCAAGTTTCTTGTTGCTTTCTGGACTCAGCGGAATTTGGTGATAAGCGTCAGCCAAATAAACTTTTGTAAAACCATATCCACCTCCGAGTTTCTGCATCAATTCTTCCGGCAGGGGAATAGGCTGACGATGAGTTTCTACTTGTTGATTTACGGTGACTGAGTACTCGCCGCAAACGCGAATAGCTGCTGTGTCTTGTCCAGGCAGTTTGGATTTACGTACAGGTACCACAGGTGTGCCGTAGTTGTTAAACTGTGTCGCCTGCCAAACTCCTTTCGAAATACCGGCGTCGTAAGCCTGTGCCAGCTCATCTTGTATTGCCAATGGCACTGGGCGCGGTTTGCAAAATATCGGCGTGGCATCATTTTTAAACTGAATGTCCAGTTCAAAGTCCTTCAAACAACCTAATTCTGTTTTAAAAAAGTCAGGGAATTCATCGCACAGTCTTTCACAAGCTTGTTGCAACCAATCGTCATGGTGACAGTTAACTTGGTTAACAGCTTGCAAAATGTCTTTACCAGGAAAAATTAATGCATCTACAGAAATTTTCAACTTTGAAATGCCGTTTCTGCCAAGCAGGTCTAAATCAGGAGTAGATGTAACAATAAAATCAATTTCTTCGTTATTTTCAACGGCGTCTTCACTCTCGGTAATAACAGCAACTTTTCCCGACTTGAACATCCCTAAAGTCGGGAAATTATGTCCCGATGCCGATTGAAAACTTTTGTTCGTTGGTTCAAGAAATGGTTTGCCAAGTCGCAGCCAACTTTCACGAGAGAAAAAGTTTTCGCAGGCCCCTGTGTCAATTTCAAATTTAATGTCAATGTCATTAACGTAAAGAGTTTATTCAATTCGTTGAGCAGGTTGTTCTCTCTTCACGGAACGCAGGCATCCCGAAGAAGTGACTGTTTTTACGGCATTGTCCTTCTTTTTCTTTAAACAAGCTGCTTCAATGTGACCCTTTTTGTTGCAGTAATGACATACACCTCTTTAAATCGGCAATCTTTACCCGTATGGCCCAGTTTACCATAGTGCATAGCTGTAGGAGACAGGGGTGCAGGGGGGGCGACCGCCCCCTCCCATTTGCAAAATTTGAAGATGCCGCGTTAAAAATTCGGGCACTGTAAAGTATTTTTCGGGCATGATTTGAATGCTTGAAAAATAGTTTTGATGTTTTGAATTATTGAGTCCCTGAAAGTATTTTTCTATTTAAGCAGGTTTAATGATTTGCGAGCAAATAGCAACTTGATAAAATGCCAATTTAGCAGTTTCTAGACCTCATGAGGTTGTTGCATAGCATATTTCTAAATTTCTTCATTATGTTTAGTCTATATGTCCTGTATCATGTATATAAAGAATTTACTGCTGGTATTAAACTAAAATGTTTCGTAACTGCCGTTTTCTATATATCGGTATACACTTTATAAATTAGTCTTAAATTAGGGCAGTTAAAAGTTTTTGCGAAGTGTTTTTGACATTTGTCGTTGTGGTAATTTATTAATGAATCCTTATTTTGATTCTCATCAGTTTTCTGATATTATAATTGTGAAGATCATACACTAAGTGGATTTTTGACTCATTTCAGTCATTTAAATGTTTACGTTGCCTAAATATATAGGTTTAAGATTAGGGTGTATAGCGAAAGTTCGATAATTAAGTTAGTTTGAATTTAACATGATGTGTCTACTTATTCATTGCAATAAAATTTAAAATTTTGCGTAAGAAGTTTGGGTAGTCAAAACTTTGTTTGGGCAGTGTTAATGTATTGGGTGCAGTTTAACCAGATAACAGCATATCACAATGCATGACAGATACCAATTATAATTTGAAATTACAATAACAATTTTGCCAACCTAAATAATTATGTTCAATGTCACTCATCATCTTCTGTTTACAATGCTATTATGTGGTCATAGGCCCTTATTTTTTGAGTTAAAATGATGATTATCAATTGCTGAATATTGTGTCTAAAAAGCATTTTGGTCAAATAGGAAAAGGTAGAAGTGCACTCTTATATTTTAGACGTATTGCTTGCTTGCAGGTTAATAGCGCATAACGTCAAATTGTAAATTAGAGTAGCTTCTTAGTCCTTTTTGCTGAAGCCTATCTGTAATGAATCGTAAACGAACTTACGGAAGTAAAATTAAATATGGAGAATGCAGCAAAATTATTTATTCAGATTATAAAATGGAGCATCTAAAACGCAAGCACAAAAACAACTCCTCATCCGTCAAATTTTTTTCTGTTGATGAAGACCCTCTGCGACAAAAAATATGCTTTTTGCCTGTTGCTTCTTCTGCCACTACTTCTGTCGTAGAAGCAATAGACCTTTTTCCGGCGCCCCTAGTGGCGAAAAGTTGTTGCTACGGTGGACAAGCTATCAGGCTTCGCTATGTGGAAAGCATAGCTTTTATGAGAGATTGGTGGGAAAATTGCAGCAGAGAGGTTAATTGAAGATATCTGCTTGGTATTTCAATTGTACACATCGAGTTAATGAAAACATAGGTTGAAAAGTGGACGATTAGTTGGAATTTGTAGAAAATATTCTAAGCTTAGGGCCAGGGCTAGTGGGTTTCATTGGACCAACTGGTACCGGTACAAACCTGTACGAGGCTGTACTTTGTATATGCATAGCAGCTGTACAACACTGCTTGTGATATCAGCTTATGCTAAAGCTTAGATGAGATATTTTCCTCTGGACTGTCCAAATAACAAACAGACGTTCAGTCAATGCTGGACAAATAAACCAAATATTTTTGGCAAAGCTATGGCTTTGATGGTGGGTGATACAAAAACTAAAGTATATACTGTAACGACTGTCGATGAAATTTATAGGTTAGTAGCATAATCTAGTCCGTAGGCCTAGCTTAGCCCATGTACACCCTACCAGTTGCACTTCATTTTTCTGTGATGATAGGCATGCCATAGCTTAAGTTAAATTTAGGACATTGGCCATATGACCAGATGACCGTAGCATTTGTCTCTTAGGTTTATTTTATTATCCCTTCACGCTCTCCTCGGTTGTACCAGAGGGACAAAAGTAATAAAATAAACTAAAAAGACAAATGTTACGGTCACGTAACCATATCCACATCAAAGTTAAAACCTTAAGTTTGGTCTATAGCCCAGAGCCTAGAGAATATGAGGTAAGCAGTTAAGCATTGACTGAACGTCAGTTTGCTATTTGGACAGTTTAGAGGAAAATATCTCATCTAAGCTTTAGCATGAGCTGATATCACAAGCAGTGTTGTACATCTGCTATGCATATACAAAGTACAGCCTCGTACAGGTTTGTACCGGTACCAGTTGATCCAATGAAACCCACTAGCCCTGGCCCTAAGCTTAGAATATTTTCTACAAATTCCAACTAATCGTCCACTTTTCAACCTATGTTTTCATTAACTCGATGTGTACTATTGAAATACCAAGCAGATATCTTCAATTAACCTCTCTGCTGCAATTTTCCCACCAATCTCTCATAAAAGCTATGCTTTCCGCATAGCGAAGCCTGATAGCTTGTCCACCTGTCCACTGTAGCAACAACTTTTCGCCAGTAGGGGCGCCGGAAAAAGGTCTATTGATTCGATTGTGCTAAATGATGAGAATGATGAGGGTGGAAATGCTGAAGTGGCTGAAAGTGTAGAAAGTGAAGGATTTGCTGTTACTGCAGAAGACGATGGACAAATAACAAATAGGCTGCACTTTTGTCAGCTGAAGGTGGACAACCTATAAACAGCACCAACGTATTGGAATCGCTAGAAACTTTGGATGTAGAAGAGGAATCCTCGGGATTAGAATGTAACCAAATATTGTCTGATGATGCTGGTATGTCTAAAAAGGCTTTTGATGGTACTGCAAGTGCATCCACCGTAATTCAGGGAGAAGGGCCACATCAGCCTTTGTTGAAATCATATGATCGGAAGATATACCAAAATGAAAGTAGGGATTTTAATCCCCAACTTTTCAAAAAATATCCTTGGGCAAGTTTTCATACTAGCTTAAAGTGCATTAAAGTGCTATGCATGTCAAAAATACTCATCCGACCCCTCATTTCAGTATAGCATTTGAAAAAAAACCAGATAGATTAAAGAAGCACAATATTAGTAAAATTCATGCTCTCTCTATGACAAAATGGCTTTCGCACCAAATCATTCAAAAAAAGAACAACTCTATTTTAATGCAGCTCAACAATTCGCACCAAACCACAGTTAAAAAGAACCGAGATTATCTTCGAGTCGTTATAGAAACCCTGGTTTTTACTGCCCAGCAAAATATTGCCCAAAGAGGCGTAGATGAAAATCGACACAAACTATCGGAGTCTTCAGATATTAACAGAGGTAACTTTTTGGAACTTTTACATTAGAGAAGTAAAGATATACCATGGCTTGCTGCCAAACTAGATGCTCAAGCTAAAGTCCATCGGCTGTGGACATCACCGGATGTTCAAAATGAATTGCTAAATATTTTTTGCGACACTGCTTATAGAGCAAATCAGCAAGTCTGTCTTGAAAGCCCAACTCTTTGGAGTTATTGCTGATGAAACCACTGACATTAGTAACAATAAATAGTTTTCAGTTAGCCTTCGATATGTGTTAGATGGAGAAGCGTTTCAAAGTTTTATTGGATTTTGTGAAACTTCTTCCACGACAGGTGAAGTGTTATTTCAATTGTTGAAATCTAAGCTTTTGGAATTAGGCATGGACATGGAGCATTAGGTTGGCCAGTGTTACGATGGAGCATCTAATATGAGTGGAAGTGACAAAGGTGTGGGGGCTGCAAGGGTTCAAGAATTGGTTCCAAATGCACTATATGTTCATTGTTATGCCCATTTGCTCAATTTAGCTTTGCAAGATACTTTAAAGCACAATGAAATATTACGAAATGGACTTGGAGTAATTCAATCTCTCTATAATTTCTTCAACAGTCCAAAACGCCAAAGTATGTTGCAAAACATGAAAGGAGACAACTTGGAACCGTTTTTAAAGTTAAAATCTTTGAGTAAGAATCAGGTGGGCATGTCGCTGGGAAGCAGTGAAAGCTAAAGAACGACAAATTTTCAGAATAGCAACTGCTCTGGTGAAAATTTCAGAAACCAAAGAAGCCAAATTATTTGTGGATGCTAAAAGTTTATTAACTGCCTTTTGCAATTTTCGTTTCATTTTAGGATTGCTTATTTTGAAAGTCATATTCTCCAACACCAATGCTCTGGCTGTATAATTGCAAAATAAGCAGATTGATATCATTACTGCCAAAACAACTGCTGAAGCCACAGTGACAACACTTCAATGTAGAAATTCGCAAGACTTTTTGCTAATATGAAAAAGAGGTGATGTTACTGCAAAGCTGTATGAGATTCCCGCCATTTCAAGATCAGCAAGGGGCGAAATTTATGCACGACGACAAAGTCACCCTTCACGGAGACTTCAAGCGCTGGTTGGTGAATCATCTATCAGTACAGATGCAGTTGAAACTTGCGAAAAAAACATGGCTAGGGTTGAAGTGTACTATGACGGATTAGACAGGGTTGTGAATGAAATTAATGAAAGGTTTAGTAGCGCTAAATCAGTTGTTTTAATGAGCTTGGGTGATGTTGTTGCAAATGCTTCTCCTACAGATAATAGTTTTGAAGTTGTTGCTGAATTTTATCAATTGGACAAAGAAAATTTAAAAGTTGAAAAACAGTTGTACCAAACTTTAACTACAGTAAAGGATAAAAGTGCTACACCATGTCAAATTGCAGAAGAAATGCAGTTAAAAAACTTAAATCAACTTTTGCCACAATTTTGGAAAGCAGTACAGATTCTTGCCACTACTCCAGTTACATCTTGTTTATCTGAGAGGTCGTTTTCTAGTTTAAGAAGACTTAAAACATATTTGAGAAACACTATGAGTAGTGGAAGAGTTTCCAACCTGGCAGTGATAAACATCGAAGGTTATTTTGCAAACAGAGTTGATATCAGTTCTGTAATTGATGTTTTTAGAAAGCGACGTGGAAGAGATCAGCACTTTTTTGAGTCGAACAGAGTGTGACAAAAAGCATTTTTATATCAATACTTTGAAAGTTGGGAGCTTATGGTTACATAATTTTATTATCGCAGATTACTAGAAGACTAGTTTTCATAATGCACCATAATTGATGCATTGCCATAGTTAGCTTATCAGTCTTCAATAATACACAGCATTATGATTTTGTTAAGTTTTTTAGTTAGTGAAACAGTATTGGTTTCTAGTTTTACTTCATTTGTCACTCGTCAGCATTTGTAATGACGGAAACTTTGCTATTAGCCATTACATTTTACACTTTTGAAGCTTATTTTAGTCGCAAGTATCAGTACAAACGAAAGTTTAGCCTTTGTGCGTAATAAATTTATTATTTTTTAAGCTTATTTTACTTGCCAGTGTCAGTGTTTTCCTACCGTTGAAAGTTTTGGTATTATGCACATAGTGTTTCTCTTTTTTAGCTGATTTCATTTGCCAGTAGTTTTGAAGTCGATAGTTTTGTTGTTATGCACATTGCACAGTCACAATTGTTTCAAGCTTATTATAGTTACGAGTATTTTTGCTGCTGCGGTTGAAAGCTTTGATATTTTGATTGCAACTTGTTTTACTTACCAGTGTTTGTACAGTTGAAATGAAAGCTTTGTTATGGTGTGCAGATTCACGTTGTTGCAGACCAATGGTATTTGTATTGTCCAAAAAGAGATTTAGCATTAATTGTCTGTATTTCGCGAACAAATTGAGCAAAGTCATAGCACATTGTTAAAGATGTTCAGAAAAAATCTATTGTTTTGAATCGTATATACTTTGTATTAGTACAAATGACAGCTTTGTTGTCTGCAGACAGAATTAACTTGAATGTTAACCCACTGCAACTTTAATGACCTCAAAGTGATCACTGCATTACCCTGTACTGTAGCAATAGGCGCATGTGTTTCTTCAATCTGCTGTAAAAAAAAGTTAAACAAAAAAATGCAAACCACATAGTGGAGGAGTTCAGTGAAAAATGCTGCGTTCTTTTTTACTATCAATTATAAAAATGAAAGCTCTGTTATTGTTTGAAAGCAATTATGAAGATAGAAGCAGTCTAACAGGAATGACTTAATTGCATAACGTAACAGCAGTGATTTTGTTACTTCAAAAGTGATATGGCAATAGGTACATTCACGGTATTTCTTCAAAATACTGTAACAGAAAGTGGAGCAAAGATATATAAAGCATTTTCTTGAGATGCTCAGTGAATACATGTTTTATATCGAATCTTTTTCATGATAGCATATAAAAATGCAAGCTTTGCTCTTATTTGCAGTTACAATTATTTCTTTGCATACAGGTGTTGATTTTACAGCAATTGCCAGGTCACTTGCTTGCGTTCTGAAAATTTTTTAATGATTGGTCTGTTACTTTGAGTCGAATTTCATTTAATAATGTAGCATATTATCAAAGATATGTAAATGAAAGAGAAGCCGCAAATGGAGTTGTTGAGTTGTACCTTGTAAAAATTATCCAAAGAAAGTATTCACTAATCATATGTGTTTGAGTTGACTAGTTTGTACCCACTCTGCGGTATAAACATTTTTTGTATGCAAAAAATTATCATGATGCCCAGAGCATACAGTTTAAGCATTTCGGTTTAGAAAAAGTGCATAGTAGAGGGTCATGAAAATTTTGTTTATCCGATGAACAGTTGTTTAACCTTTTCTTGCAAGCTTGTTGCTGATTTCTTAATATTTTTTTCGCAGGTAGTAGCTTGTATATAAATATGTTTAATCAAAATGGACTAATTAGCAGCAGACTTGCACATGAATCACAATTCTGCGGGTGGTTATTTTGTGACGAAAAGTAAGAAATGTTGCTTTATGAACTACGGCTGTTGTGATGATGGAAGAAAGCAAATGATTGCATGAAATGAATTACATAATTATACGATATGATACCCAAGTTGGCCTATAGCATTAGCAGCTCACTACATGGTAGGTTGTTTTGATTTCTTAGTGGCTGGTGACGTTTTTATTGAAAGGTTTTCTTTCGATGTTCATTGCTGATTTATTGCTTCTGTAGTTACCTTCTCTTTCAAGATGCTTTGTATGTAATTTGATCCCAAACTTCAAGGTTTAATGACTTAAACGCCACGGATAACAAAGTCTATCTGACGTAATCGTAATGTATATGGGACTGGTGGGCTGAAAATATTTATCTGATCTACTATTGTTATTATCAACAGAGTGTTTGAACTAGAGACATTTGCTATTCTTATGAATAGCTGTTGAGCTGTTCTTGCGGCCTGCTAATTTCTATGTTAATGCTTTTTTATTGCACTCTTGTTGTATATATTCTTGTAATTAATAGAATGAACTTATGAGATTGCTTTTCTAGTGACAAAAAGTAGAAAATAATACCACATAGCCTATGCCTGCTCTAATGACAGACGGAAGAAAGGGATGAAATAAAACGGATTTTGTAATGTGATAATAATAGCCTGTAAGCATTAGCAGGTCACGTCAAGATAAATTGTTAGCTTGTTTTGACTGCTTGTTGCTGACTGGTGAGGCTCAATACGATGTTTTTGCAGTATTTATTTCTGATTTATTGTTTTTGCAGTTACCTTCTTCTTTCACTGTTTGAGCTGCTTTGAATATAAGTAATTTGAATATAAAATCTCTAGCTCTAATCTTTTGTTTATACGTCACAGATAACACAGTTTATGTGATATATATATGGTATAAAATTATTTTAATCATTTTACTGTATGTGGAAATGGGTAAAAAGGGTCAGGGACTAAAAATAATTGCTAGGCCTACTATTGTTATTATACTATCGTTTCATTTCTGTACAACAGTGGTTATTTTATGGTCTGTAACAAAATACATGATTTAAAGACGTTTTGTCGCACTCGGTATGGGCAGATGCTTTTCGAAGATAGTAATATTCAACATATATATATAGTGCAGTTTTGGAGCTAATTCTATCCCAACAACTATTCTTCAACGGTATTTCTTGTTTGCATGCAAAAAATAATTTGGAACCAGAAGTTTTTGCTTCAAAAGTATACACCGGTACATATGTACGTTAAATATGTTGGCACCAAATTGTCGCAACAAGTTATGCATCTGGTTTTAGTAATTGTAGCAAAATTTTTCGGGCAAAGGTGGTTTCGCCCCCTCAAACTGTTTTGGGCTCCTACGCTCATGCCATAGCGTACGCAGGAAGTAATCGTGCTTTTATGTTCATCTCTATTAGGTCGTTGCGATGAGTGTGGTTTTGCAGCAAAGTTAAATTTGCTTCGTTTTACTACGTTGATTGGAGCAAATACATTAGGTTGCGAAATATGCATAGTCTCTTTAGCAACTTTTGCAGTGTCTTCGGTTTCTAAAGCGATTTGGACTGCCTTAGAAAACGTCAGTTCGTTGGTTTGCTCTTTGAATAGAGCCTTTATGACTGTTTCGTTGTTCACAGAGCATACAAAACGTGTACAAAGTGCTTCGTCTAGCGGATCTTTTATAGATGGGAAGTCGCAAGTGACTGCATCTTCCCGAATTCTGGCCTCCAAATCGTGTATAGATTCACCCGGTTTTCTTTTCAAATCACTCCAAAATTTGTACCTTTCTCTTGGCGCAAAACATTTCTGGTCGTATTGTTCCGACATACATTTCACGATATCGTCCATAGTCAGTTTACTAATGTCCACTGGCGGCTGTTGTTGGGTAGCCAGATTTAGCAATAATTTATACACGACATTTGTTTGATTCGTCAGAAAAATTTGGGAGCGTTTGTCCTCGGGGACGTAGTGCGCGCCCACAAAAGTTTGAAATCTTAAATAATAATCAGTCCATAACTCACTTGCCGGGTCAAAAGCACTGAACGACGGTATAGCAGCTGCACTTGCCGGCGATGCTTCAGAAGTAGCCAAGGTCAATCCGAACTGCTGTAGAGCGTCTAAGAAAGCTTTTCTTTCGTTTCTGGTTTCTTCGTTTTGCATTTGCTGCTGTTGTATTTGCTGTTGCTGCAATTGTTCTTTCTGCTGTTGAAGCTGTTGTTTCAATAATTTAATTATTTCTTTGTTACTCATTCTTGATTCTTTTCGCAAAAGTAAAATCTCCTAGTGAAAAAAATAGGGGAGTAAATCCACTTGCAAATAATCCAATCACAGGTTCTGCCTCTAGTAATACTGCTTCAAGCCTGTGATCTTGATCCCATCCTCGTCGCCAATTTATCTGTTGTGTTTCTACAACCACGCTATTTTTATGCTAAGTAATTGTATATTGTTTTACTTATTCAAATAGAATTACACATACGAAATATGAAAAATACAAAAATGATAAAAAATACAACTAGGAGTGCTAAGCTACGATATCAATTTAACATTTCACATTCACTCAATACAATGCGCTTGTGCTTAACCAACTACGCAATGCCTCCAATGCTACCGTTTACATTACGAGAAAAGCGCTGACATGTGGATCATTTAACGAGCGCCTGGGGAATCGCGTAAACTCGAAAGTCTCCGTAAAAAGCATTAATGATAGCAATCCATCACAACAGTAGCATGAGGTCAATTGAAAACATTCTCGTAGACTTACACTGCAATTACGAATAAAAGCAAAAGCTCATAGCTTTAATATACAGGTTATGTACACAACACAGGGAGAACCTAAAAGTCACAAAATCCAAGTAGGCTTTTTCACATAGGCCTAGTTATCAGTTTTAAAATTTTTTTATTTACTGGAAAAACGAAACAGCAATATTGTGGGCGATTGATACAGATGATCATTCATTTTTTAGCTCTTGATTGCCTCTGATTCATGATATGGTAGCCTATAAGAATAATACCGAATTTATTGTAACTTTTAGGTAAAAGAATAACTGGGTAGGAAATTTATTTGTGAATGAATTGTAGGCTAGTTTTGTTGCAGCTGCCGGTAATTTTTATGTTCTTTGAAAAACTTGTTTGAAATTTTGTAAACAAAAAAAACGACAACGAACGCTGCAGAGTTCTAAGACGCAGATGACGATTTATCCGATGAAGATACTAATGATGGAGTAGCTACAGTTTAAGTGAACAGCAAACCACTAAAATCTGGGTAGGACCCAGATGGATCCATTTTGGAATATTGCAATAAATAGAAACAAAGGAAGCAAGTTTTCGACCAGGCTAAAATTGAAAAAGTGCTCCAGCTGCGCATTCACTGCTGTTCTCTGTGTCATTATAGACATGTTGGTAGAAGCGCTACATAAAAACTATTTATTCTCAAAGTAATCCTTCGCCTGATTGTGCGAAATGCAAATGAAGTAATCGAATAAATCTCTGCCATAAAGATTCAAAAGTTTCCGCTTTGGTTACACGTCTAACCAGTTTATTTCTATTCAAAATGTGATTGAGTCTCAGCCTGAAATTTCCGGAGGAAAACAAAATTATTACAATGATTCCAGATTAAACAATGAAATTAAAGAGTGCACATGCACACATATTTAGGCTACTCCGCGCAATTAAGAACATAAAATAAACATTCATGAAATTGAAACAACAATAAGAGTTCAGGCAAAGCTGTTTCAACAAAACATAAAATGTTTAAATTGTCTTCAAAAAAAAAAAGCTTGTTGATTGGTGGGGCCAGCCCCCCTTTTGGTCTCCACTTGGCGCCAGCCATGACACGTATTATAGCTGATGAGACACACACACTTGTAATTGAACATGAGAAAAAATAATATTCTGCCCATTCTTTGTGAAAGTGATAGGTTTTCTGTCGCTTCGAGTGATGTGTTTTAACACTCATCTTTTGTACATTTAAAGCTATATTTTAATTTAGAAGTAGAATAAACGTTTTTGTGGAAGGCCTAGTTAAAAATTTGTAGATTTAAGTCAAGTAATTAGAATTGTCAGTACTTAAATGTTAAGGTGATGTGTTTAAAATGTTAAGGTGATGTGTTCGCTTCGAGTGATGTGTTTTAACACTCATCTTTTGTACATTTAAAGCTATATTTTAATTTAGAAGTAGAATAAACGTTTTTGTGGAAGACCTAGTTAAAAATTTGTAGATTTAAGTCAAGTAATTAGAATTGTCAGTACTTAAATGTTAAGTTCTACGAAGAAATTAATGTAAAAAATAAAAAAACATCCTCTGCCTAAGTAGATAGTTGCTACTAATAACGTTGCTAACAATAACAAAGTTAACCGGTAATTAAATGCTGTTCTTCTGTAAAAACAAACCACAGCAGATGCAAACTGCCCAGCTAAAATTACGGTTGGAATTTGAAAACGAGAAAGAAATCAGCGGATCAGATGCGGGCTATACAACGAAAAAGTTTTTCTGAATTTTACATCATTTAAGGTAAACTCGCCCTCTCGTTCGTCTCCGGTTGAATAACGCGCTAATTGCCTCACACAAATCCAACAGTTCAATGTATTGCGTAGCACAGCGTAGCGTAGCGGTTTTCTAAAACAGTGAAAAGCGCATAAGAAATAACATTAAAATTACAAGTCAAATAAATACACGCTTACCAACTATTTGAAGACGAGAAAACCAAATATCGAACAGCATACAGTTATACACCGGTTCCCAAAAACAATGAAAGAATGCCAGACTATGAAAGCATGGGTTTATATAGGGGTAGCCATGGCCAACTATACAGACGGCCTTCCAACTTACATTTGTCGCTTTTTTCTAAGAGGCCACTGCATCGCGAGAGCGAAAGAGTGCATGTGCGGACTATGTGTGCACGGCGCTCACCCACTCCATATAAACTATCTAAATGCACATTGTGCACGGGCGTGCTAACAGAAAAAAGCACGGTGGTGACTCTAAGTAGTTTTTTTGTTATTTATTTCTTACTGACAACTCAGTAGTCCGACATAGTCGGGATGCATAGGCCTACTCAACTACAGAAACAAAGTAACATATGAAACACTACAAAATAAACACAAAAACTTCGCAAATCGCAATGATACAGCGACAAAGGCACCACGAGGACTAGCGGATCCACAACCATGCAGGTAAAGGAATAAGAATTGTAAAACACCTAAACCAAATGAAAAAAGATAAATCAGAACAGTGTAAGGAAAATCAATACCCATATATATTACAAAACACTTAATCCAAATGCCAAAAAAGTCAAAACAGTGAAAGTAAAATCAATACCCAGCTAGACCGTCAACTAAATATTAGAAAGAGCATGCTTCAGCTTATTAACACTAACTGTACCATTGAAAATAACACGATGAAGATTATTCCAAATTCTGTGGGTGCGATAAAAATAATCGAAATGTCCAAAATTATTAGCAGGGTAATTTGCGCTTTTCAGTTACCGTATAATCAGTGACGATTACGTTTAGGTTTACAGTCGATTCGTAAAAATTCATTTAACTAACATCAGCATCGCCCCAAATCATTTAAAACATAAACACAATATCAAATTTAGTTCTTCGACTTTCTGATAAATCTAACTTGGCAATAGTGAGCCTGTTAGCATAACCATGATCATGAGAAAAACAATGGTAGCATGTAAGCTTAGTAAATTTACGCTGGATATTTTCCAATATGTTTTCAACTTAATTAAATGAGGAGACCAAATAGGAATAGCATATTACAATATAATGCAAATGATCGCTTTCATCAATGGATACGTTTCGATAATAACAAGTTAAGAATACTGCAAACTACTCTAAAAGATATAGTAATTACTTTAAAAGATAAAACTTTTTCGATGAAAGTAATGCAAAACATGGCAGCAACCACTTTGCAAGAAGGTCAGAATTTCTAAATGGAAAGTGAAATGAAGAGACAGTTTCTTTAGCAGATACATATCCAGAATTACAGCCACATACAACGCATTTATTTACCATTTTTCCTATTTCTATGATAACTCTGCAGACGTAAAAATTCCGAAAAAAAGCATTAAGCTACCAGTACTGCTCTTTCTAATTAATTTAGTAGCCAGCGGTAGACCCTCCATTAATTTCTTCCTGCTGTTCTACAGTTCTATGGATGTGACTGCAAGGTAAAGCAGCAATTTACAAAAAATGCAAGCTACAGTACCAAAATAATGCCGCTAAAACTGTCTTGCTCATAAAGGCTATGCTAGTAATCAGTACCGCATTGCCATAGCTTATCTGCTTCAAGTAGGATCAATTGCTCAAATGTAATTAGCTTTTTTACTGCTGGTAGGAACTCTGTAGTCTAGTTTTCTGAATATCTTCATCTTTGAGCAATTAAAATCCACATACACCCAGACTACATATGTATAATTTTAAACTCTCCGAATCACTTATTTGACATAGCCTATCACTTCCCTATTAACTGAATAACCCAACTTCAGCAAAATGCAAGATACTGTATTATGCTGTAATTTACTTACTACTGTAGCAACGTACTGGTAGAGTTCTAGTTAAAAGCTTACAATAGACTAGACTAGCACAAAGACGATAGAAAATTCAGTTGACGCTTAGTGCATGTGATGTAGAAAAGACAAGTGCGTGTGCGGCGTGCATTGAGACGAACTAACACAACTTAATCTCTCTTTTTCGCTCTCGCGATGCAATGGCCTCTTAGAAAAAAGCGACAAATGTAAGTTGAAAGGCCGTCTGTGTAATTGGCCATGGGGTAGCACAAACAGATCAAAGGACAGCAGAGGCGTAACTACAGTTAGCTGAGACCCTGGGCATTGCCCAATGGCGAAGCACCAGCAATGATCAATTTGGTAAAATAGTAGTAGTAGTAGTAGGATTTTTTATTTTTAACCATAAAACAACGCCATCATTAACACAAAAAACAGCTTGGTTAAAAATAAGGAAACAGCGACAAAACGTTATACGTTGAACATGCTCAAGATAAAAATATAGAACTAAAGCGTTTAAAAAAAAAATTAGCACGGTCGCTGCACCTAAAAAAGCAACACGAAAACAGAAAATAAAAAACAAAACATACACATTACACAAGCAGTGCAACCTATAGATTTTCATGCCATTAAACCAAGAACCTTCTGTATTAATAATACTACTAGTATGCAAATTCTTATTAAAAATAAATCATTCTTAATTGTCCCTTCGGTTCGGTAGTCTACAGAGTTCTCTTTTAGCAATACAAAATTTAATTTCTGTCCATATAATGTCCAATTCGTAGTATGCTATTCCGGAATATAACGCTGCTTCGTCTTGTGATTCTCTACAGTTTTCTTCTAATGATTTGTCAATTGTTACTACATTAATTCCACCGAATTCAGGTTCTGAAAAAGAAAAAAAGACGGAGCAATATGCATTCTCGATAAAAAAGGAAAAAAGTCTTAACGAGTGGAGTGGGAGTTATTTTTGGTTGAGGGAGATAATATGCGAACGAATATGCTTGCGGAAGTTTCGATACGATTTTAGCCGCTTTATATCAAGGGGGATTTTGTTCCTGATTAACGGTCCCTTATATTTCATTGATTGTTTCGTAACATTTATTCTACAAAATTTAGGGTAGAGATTAGAGCTGCATCTGGTACTTCTAGTGATATTTTCTGCTGAACTATTTATGCTGTTGGTTTGAAAAAAATCATCGAAACAAGGTGGCAAAAGGCTTTTATTATATCTCTTCATAAAGCAAGCTATCTCAAATTCCAACGTTTGTTCAACAGACAATAAGTGACTTTGCACCATTACTTGTTTGACTGAATCTCTAAAATTCAATCCATTAATTAGCCTTATAAATTTATTTGCTGAACGTTGTAAATTTAGTATGACAGTTTTATTTCCGAAACACCATGTCGTTACACAATAGGAAATATGGCAGTTAAACATAGAATGATACAACATAGTGAGAGCACTGCGATTAAGGTATGATGATATCTTTCTAACAACACCCAAGCTTATGCGAAGCCTTTTAAGTACTGTATCCATGTGAGGTTTCCAACTTAAATTTTCATGAAGAATTACACCTAAAAACTTGCTTGAGGTTACCCTGTTGATGCGTTTGTTTCTTATAAGTAAGGTGAGGTTATTGGAAGGGGGCTTAGAATTTGAAGTTCTAAATACTACATGGTTCGTCTTTTCAACGTTTAGTGACAACTTGTTGGCAATGAGCCAATGATCAATATTACATAATTGCTTGTTTGCACAATCATATATTGTTTCATAGTTTCTTCCAGTGAAAAATATATTCGTATCGTCTGCAAACATTATCATATCACCAGCGGCTATGCAATTGTGAAAGTCATTGACGTAAATTAGAAACAAAAGGGGACCTAATATTGAACCTTGTGGAACTCCAAATTAAATTGATTTAACTTGGGAGCAAGCGTTTTGTTGCTCAACCATTTGAGTTCTACCACTTAAATAACTTTGAAACCAATCATTGGCTAATCCTCTAATGCCACAATGTTTTAACTTGTGTAAAAGTATGTTATGATCTATAGTATCAAAAGCCTTGGAAAGATCTAAAAATACTCCCAAAACTTTCTTGCGATTTTCAAACGCTTCAACTATGTACTCAGTAAGCAAGGTATTAGCAAGACTAGTGGAATGATTCTTTCGAAAACCAAATTGCGATTTAAAAAAGAAATTTTGTTCAGTCAAAAACGAAGTTACACGACGGTGCATTATTTTTTCCAATACTTTTGACATTAGTGGAAGCAAACTAATTGGCCTATAATTATTCACCTCAGTTGGGTTACCTTTTTTAAACACTGGAACGACTTTTGCAATCTTAAAAGCTGAAATATATTCTCCACAACTTAAAAAAAGATTAAAGATATGAGCTAGAGCTTGTAGTATGTTATCAGGGGTACTTTTCAGAACTGATGATGGGATTTCATTAATTCCACTGCTGGATTTTGATTTTAATTCTAGTAATATATTTTTTATTTCCAACAGAGATGTAGGGTTTAAGTACATGGAATCAGCAGAGGATGTTCCGAGATATTCCCTAAAATTATGCAATGAAGGGGGAAGATTGTCAACCAACTTGCTGGCAATGCTTGCAAAATGATTATTAAAGTAATTAGCTATAGCAAGAGAGTCAGAAGTCAGTTGGTTATCAACCACAAGGGAAGAACAGGAAGCTACTTTTCCTTTTCCAAGCAATTTGTTTATAGTTTTCCAAGTTGCTTTCATATTAAATTTGTTTTTTTCAAATAGCAAGGCATAATAATTACTCTTCTTTGCTTGTAAGGTGTGGAAATATACATTTCGAGTCATATTATAGTTAGCTTTAAGAGTTGGTGACTTTTTGCGAATAAATTTTTTGAACAATTTGTCTTTGTTTAACATAAGCTGGTGCAACTCATCATCGTACCATAGTTTATTAAATTTAATATTATTTGGAAAAGCGTTTAATGGGAAACTTTGACTAAAAGCTTCAGAGTAACTTTCCATTAAAAGTTCAAA
The DNA here is from genome assembly GCA_964006365.1 of Trididemnum miniatum. Classification (NCBI taxonomy): domain Eukaryota; kingdom Metazoa; phylum Chordata; class Ascidiacea; order Aplousobranchia; family Didemnidae; genus Trididemnum; species Trididemnum miniatum. Next base: position 5,482,574 of record OZ023249.1, read on the forward strand.
AGCAGAATTTGGGAGAGTTTCATTTAAAATTAAGCTAATGTCAATATTTTCAAGTAGACTGTTAAATTTATTTATATTTGTTGATGAAAAACATCTGGTTAAACTTGGATTGGGAGATTTTGGCTGACTATCGCAATTGAGACACATAAACACAGGCAAATGATCAGATATGGGACTGGTAATAATACCGGATTTAATGGATTCATCATATATATTAGTCCAGATATGATCCAACACTGATGCGGACAAATCAGTTATACGCGTTGGCTTGTTTATTAGGGGAGAGTAACAGTTTTCAAACATAATTTCAGTGAAGTTATTAACATGCTCATTTTCACAGTTAGCTAAATCATAATTTAGGTCTCCAGTGATGATGCATTTTTGGTTAAATTTAACAAGATTGAGACAATTTTTCAGAGTACTTACAAAAATTTCATTACTTTGAACATCACTGGATGGCGATCTGTACAAGCAGCCAACTAGTAGAGTTTTGTTACAGAATTCAATGTTAATAAACACGGATTCAAATAGTTTTTCTTTCATGATAGTTAAATTATCAATTATTGAAAAGTTAATACTACTCTTAACATAAATGCCAACTCCACCTCCCTTACACAACTTTCTACAATTTGATACAAAATTGTAACCACACAAGCTATTGTAAGGGTCAGAAGCATATGGTCTTGTCCATGTTTCAGTAATGGAAATTATATCGGGTTTCAACTCCATGCTACAAATTAGTGCCTCAAGTTTGGAAAAATTTTGCAAGTTAGCAAGAGATCTCATGTTGACACACATTACAGAAATAGATGTTGAAGTGTTGTTAAATGCTAGGGATTTAATTGAAGACACATCGACATACTGCTCATCAATATTGCTAAAATGAAGGTTCTCTAAATCTTCATCACTTGCATCCACACAAATATTATTAAATAGTGTATTCAAATGAGTAGCATCCAAACCCAAGCCGGATAGATTGGCTGCATGACTACTACTGTTATTGGGGCTACAGGAACAGCAAAATGACTCTTTTTTAGGTTCTGAGTGCAATGGACTATTACTATAAGATGATATATTAGCACATTGATTATGAAATGAATTATGAAGGGAGCAGAGTTTACATTCAGTTGATTTTTGCTATGTTTTTATAATTTTTTGACAATTACCACACAACCGCTCGGAAAAGGGCATGAAAAAACCAAATAGGCTACGGGTTTAGAAAAATAAAATAAAAAACAAACAGTCAAGCTACACAATGCAAAACTAAGTTAAGCTTAAATTTCAAAATAATCAGTATTTTTATTTAGGCTAAGGGGCTAGAAGTGAAAGAGCAGGTCTCGGGAACTTCTGTATGTGACGTAAGTTGTTTGAAGCTGGTTAATGGTCGAGGTTACAACTTAATAGTTACTTTGCTGCTTTGCTGGAATCAGGAAATCTTATCCTATTAATGTCACAAAAATCATCAATAAGATGCTTTCGTCCCATGAATTTGCAGAACACGGATCCTTTAAGTGTCCATACATTATTGAACCCAAATGATTCTCTGGTTTGTTCCACTAAACAAAGTCGCCTCTTGGTAAGAGATTCAGTGAGAGCTTATTTGGGGTCCGACTCCTGCCTGGTTTTCAAATTGGATTTGTGATTAAACACCATGTTCCGCACTGTACGTCTAACAAATTTAATAATGATGGGATTTTTATTTTTAGCTGAAGACAGAACATGACTAATATCAATATCTGAATGAGTTAGTTCAGATGGCAAGTTTAGTCTGGAATTTAAAGTATTTAGAACAAAACTTTCAAATACCTCATTAGTTGCTTTTGCAGGAACATTTTGGCAGCCATGCAGTATCAAAAAGTTACTGCGACTGTACTGTTCCAAATCGTCAATTCTTCTTACATTGATGGAGACCTTATGAGCAAGTTCCCGAACAGTTACCTCAATTGAAGATATCATTTCAGAAACCTCTTCCAAGTGCTTTCCCTGAACATCTATTGTTTCTGCAAAAGAATTACTAGCAGCAGTATCTTGTTCTTGATTTTTTAAGTACAACTTTTTGTATTCTTCGAGTTTATCACTTACCTTTTTTAGGGCTTCCCAAATTTGTTTCAATTCCTATGAGGCCATTGTGTATCAAAATAATGTGGAATAGATAAATATTACAGTAGTATTGAAGGGAGGTACCAGTAGATAAAGATCCAAGTGTGATTTCAGTGAACAGCAGCAATTATTTAACAATAGAATTTGTTTAACCTTTAACCAAATTTCACTACAAAACCCTACTCAAGCATCCAACAACCTTATTCAAATAGAATATGAAATATTGCATGGAGATTACATGCGTTTTTGGTCGTCAGCAACAAAATGATGTGATCATTTAGCAACGCTCGCTTACGATTAAACTCGGCGTTTTCGAGCTCTAGGCGCATCTTGCGTTCGGTTTCTTCGCCAGTGGCATATTCTCAGGGTGTTCAAGGTGTTCAGTGAACACTCTGACGTTTCCAAAAAAAATACTTTTTTTCAAATTTTTTTTAATCTTTTTTATTTTTTGTGATAAACTTTTTCGTTCAGAAAGTAAGTTTTACTACTTTCCCCTTTAAAAAAATTTAATAGTTGCAATTTTTTGTGATTACCATAAAAATTGATTTTTTACGCTGACGTTATCCAAGGTGTTCACCCAACCCAAGTGAACACCTTGACTATGATAAACAATTTAAAAAACTGAAAAAACAAAAAAGCGATTAGCAGCATCCTAATGCACAGGTTTACGTCATTCAAGGTGTTTACTTTGAAAAGTGAACACCTTGAGTGACGTCATGTTATCATGTAGCTTCATTGCCGGTTGAAGCATGGGGATTGCTGAAGTTTGGCAATAGCCACTGGTTTTGCTAGGCTAGTCTGCTAGGTTAATTCTGCTTGGCTTTGAAAGTGAGAGGATGAAATTGAAATCTTGCTAGGCTGTAGACGTTGTGCTTTTGAGCTAAAGAGAAAAGCAGAAAAGTGTAGAACTGGTACCGGTATACCAGTAAGAATTGAAGCTAGGCCAAAATAAAAAAATATACCGTAGGAACTGAGAAGTGTCTATTTTGCCGTTAGCAGTAAAATACTGATTGGGTAATTTTTTTAAAACCCTAGTGTGGAAATGGATGCAGGCCTATCAACAGTATGATGTAGGCCTATGCATATCGGTTAACCAACAAACCTAAAATTTTTCGCCAATCAGTGTTTTGGCGTTATTAGCAAAATAGACACTGCCCAGCGCCAAAAATATATGGAGCTTGTTTGAATTAAGCCGAGGTTAGGGTGTGGGTTTGAGGGGTTAGGGTTCGGGGTTAAGGTTAGGCCCTAACTCCTAATAATAACTCATTAGCGGTTCTTGTGCTTGTCACATATCTGACTGTAATGGTAGGGTTGCCAACCGTCCTTTATTTCAAAGGACAATCCTTTAATTAAGCTTTCCAGTCCTTGTCCTTTTTAGCATTTAGAAAAGACGCTAATTGTCCTTTATTTTCAACTAATTAATTTATTGGTGTTGTACTAATTGATGTAAATAAACTTCAACAAGTGTAAAAATAGGAATAAAAACACTAAAATACGCTAACTTTCAAGGTAAGATCGTCGCTGTAGCGAAGTACAATTTTGTGACGTTACTTCCTGCTTGAGTTGATGTTGCGTAGTCTGCTGAATGCTGTAAATGCTATCATTTAGGCCAGATCAGGGCTTGTTTCAGCTAAATGTACTTAAATTAAAATCGTCTAAAAATAACTGACGCTGGTACTCTGAGTCTCTGACTGTAGCTCATTCAAGGATATACGGTATTTACGTTTATCGTTTTAGATTTACTAGTAACGTCATTGATTGAATGCTGTGTTCAGTATTTCAGTATTAACTTTTTAATGAAAATCATGGAACCCCCAATGAAGAAAAAGAAGCGTATGTGCTCATTTAACAAAGATTGGAAAAAAGACTATGAATGGTTTAGAGAAACTAGTAATCCACAAGAGGCAAGATGTATTACTTGTGAAAGTGTTTTTACATTTTTAGTATAATGTCATCTAAATGGCGCAATGAAAGGAACAGATGCTCCATAGGACTAATGAAAAGTGAGCTTTTTATATACTTTAACTTTAAAGACACGTGTCGTGAATTTTCGGAAAAAATAAAATGTGATCCACAATTACTGAAGTCAGCAAAAAGTCAGAAGAAATATAACTTTAAGAATTAAAAACTTATGCAACTGCAAAATTAGAGTTTGTTTGAGTCAATGTTAAATAAACATTAAGTAAAACTTAAAACACATGGATATATTTTTAATATATTCTTTTCAGTTTGTATATAAATTTATTTCATTGTTTTTATATTATACTTGCCTGCAAGTTACAAAATAAATGATGACAACAATCTATGTCCTTTATTGAAACTTGTCACAGTTGGCAACCCTAGTTATGAGGTGTGGCTTGATTCAAACAAGCTCCAAATATAGCTGGTAAGAGTTACCGGTACCATAGTCAGCAAAACATGACCTACCTAGCATAGGACTGTAGGACCTAACCTAGTCAGCTTTAATATCATTTTTATGGGCAACCAGAGTACTGGTACAGTTGATTGATTGTTTCTTCATTTCTATCCTCCAGTTCTACAGCTATTAGCCTGGATGCGATCATGAAAATAAGCAAATTGGAAACTTTGTCTCTTGGTGTGGCAAATGGCAATAGTAGGCTTGTATGATTCAAGAGACTTGAAGCTATGTATAAATTCTTCACTTGTGGCAAACAATATTTTCATGTAAGCAATCATAGTTGATACCGGTACTTATTATTTTTTCTTAAAGCATTGGCTATTTTTCCGCATGTGGCAGGGGGTAATGTCTAGTATTAGCCCCCAGGTTCGGTTAAGTTTGGTTAGGGTTAAATTTAGTTAGGGTTCAGTTCAGTTACAACCGTAACCCTAACCCGAATCTAATCCTAACCCAACCCGGGGGCTGATACTAGACGTTACCCTGAGGCAAGATAGACCAGTAGACTTAAATGTCATTTTGCTCTGTTACGCCACGTTGGCCTATGATCAGATGATGAAACAAATTGTAAAAACTTTCTGAATCCAAAGCCTGAATCCCAAATGCATACTCCTATTCCAAACCCTAATAGCCTAAAGAATTGGAATTTTTACGAGTCGTAACATTTGTCTTTTTTTTTACTATTTTTGTTGTTACGGGCCGTAACATTTGTCTCTTTGGTTTATTTTATTACTTCGTCACGCTCTTGTACCATTGGGAAAAGCGTGAGGGATAATAAAAGAAACAAAGAGCTTATTTGTAGTGGCCCATAAAAATAGTCCTTGTCAAAAAAATTACTTAAAAAAAAATAAAAAAAAGAATAAACCTTATATACTAAAATAACAACTGAATAAATAAGCTTCCTCAATGGCCTTAGCTATATCTTTGGCAAAATCTTCTTCGTTCTCAAGCTTAGAGTTTTCAATGACAGTGACATTTTGAATTATATATATATATAGTTATAGTCTAGAATTGCTATTGTCAAAGAAGTTGGTTTTGGCACGCGTTGAATGTTTTGTTTAATGTTATTTGCCACAGTGCCGCATAGTTTTTTTACAGCAACATTTATGAAACCCAAAATTTAAAACCTGATAGTAAAATTGAAGTAAATGTATAGCAATATTCAAACACATATGTAAGCAGCGGTGGGATTAAATTTTTTTCTCAGGCGGTTCCATAACTAAGGTTAGATTTTCAGCTGGTTCTGTTTCAACTAATGGCATAAGTATAAACAGTAATGCTGGCCGGTTCGGTGATCTAGTAAAATTTTGTGAGACGATTATGTAGAACCAGTTGAATCTCACCGTTGTATGTAAGTCTGAGTTGCAACAATGCTTAGTCTTGCTTTTTATCAATTTCAAAATTTTTGTATCTGCTTGTTACAAAGTTTGTCACTATTTTGCTTCTCTTGTACCGTTTTTAATGTCTTCCAGTATTTAATATCTTACTGTATTTCTTGTTGCATTGACGCTTTTGACGGTGTGGAATAACTGCATAAGGCACTGCTACTACTACCTTGATTTGTTGATAATTGCAGAATGCTATTTTAGTAAAGTATTTTACACGTGTGTGTTCTTAATTCGGAAAATGGAAACTTTAATTTTCTCATTGTTAGAAAATACTTTTTTATATCGTTCATTTGATGAAAAACAAGAAATTGCCAATAGAGGAAAGTGCTATGAAAAACCTTGCTAATGTTTGCACATAATGGAACGAAAGCAGTTACACACAAATTTTCTTGCTCTTTAGTTTGATGAGATACTTTGGCCCACAGATTTTGTTTTATACGTTTTGGAATAAAGGTTTTTTGGATCATGCTCATTTGACTGATGGTATGCAATGGCAGAAGAAGTCTAAGAAGCATATATATATTGATGCATTTTATACTTTGGATGTGTTCTGTGAGAGTGAATGCAGCTCTAGATAGTCAAAGGTTTGAAAGATTTGTAGCTGCTATGAGAATGTGATGAGAAAATATAGAAGTTTTTACAACTTTAATCCATGCGACTTGTTTTTTAAGCAGCACAAGAGTTGCCTTTTTATAGACATGATAAATCACCATCATCCTTCGATCGAATTAATTATATTGAGCTTCTTGAATACCGGTACACAAAAAAATATGATACAGTTTTAAATGCTCATCTTCATGCAGCTACAACATTCATAGATTCTTCTATCAGCTTAAATAATTTCATAAAAGCTTTGCAGATCTTATCCTGGATGCAGTTGCAAAAAACATTCAAGAGTCTGAACTTGTGGCTATTATTTAAGATGAGACTCAACTGCAGTTGCATAGAAGATATACGATGAGACACTAAATATTACTACAAAATCTTAGCTTTCCTCAGTTGTCAGTCTTGCGATGAAGTCACAAAGTCACTGCAGACTACAAGCCTGCCGTATTACCGCGAGGTCTGGTGACCGCGCCATGCGAATTATCTTAAAAGAATTTTCCTTCATGCAAGGTCTGGACATGATGTTGATCCGAAATACTGTCTTTGTTGACTTTACTGATTACTCAGCGGCTTTTTTACAATCAAAGATACCAGTGGTTGATAATTGTCTTTTAACTGAAAGCACAAGTAAACCTTTGATTGATTGATAACCAAATTGCTTTTCTTACACTGGTTATGATGCATAAGAGTCATGGTCAAACCTAGCGAGTTTAATGCTGCAGAGAAAGCCGCTGTATATCTACTCGGACATCTCAGCGGTAATTTTGAAATTTAATCAAGGGCTATTGAATTTAAAACATCAAGTTGATATACTTATGCGTTGTGCATTGTTTGATATTGTTCTACTCCAACCATTGAATGACGAGCTTTTCAATTATTTTTTGAAAAACGATGCCTTAGTACAGAACGATTTGTGTTTACTGTTTAGTATATGCTTGCTTTCACCCATATTAATGGCATAAAAATCAAATGTGGTTACTAGTTTCCCCACAATTTGCAGTTATATCTTTATATTATAAGTCTTCATTAGTGAAAGTCAATGGGGCAGCCAGCATTGCAGCGACAAACGGGGAATCTGGAGGGCGAAGCCCCCCAGGGTATGATAGGTATTTTTAAAGAGTGAACACCCAGTCAAAAAGGTCACTGTACGCCACTGTTCTTCGCGCTCTAATTCTCCTCTAGGTGCAACAATTTTTACCGGGCAACTTCTTGCTAATCTATTGCCTGCGCTATTTTAATGCTAGAAGTTGTGGACTCCGAGCCTTTAGACCTCAGCGTGCGAGGAACTGACAGCACACTTTTTATATCTTGAACGGGTACGTCGTGTTTTTCAAGCTACTCTGTAGCCACACTATCGAAATTAGCCCTTCTTACATGTTGATCTTTGTGCGCAGATGTTAAATTATCTTTTATTTCGATGGGAGAGTTTATCACCAAGCGCTTCAGTTTTATCAGATTGTGATTTAACTTCGCAATTAACGGCAACAACAAGCTCGGCGTAGCTTCTTCGGATTCCATTAGGTTTTTTATTTCAGCATAATTACTGTCCACTTTTAAATTGATCTTTTCAAACCTTTCGAATTCAGATCCCATTGCCGTTTTCAACAATCAATAACACAATAGAACGAATTTACCTTGATCTTGATGGTACGAACTTGAAACAGAAAATTCTAATTGACAGACTCAAACAGTCGAAACTTTTGTTACTGCAACTTCTCGTCTTTATCTGTAGTCAACGCGCTTGGTGTTTAAGCGGTTTCTATGAAATATAACGGGTATAAATGTGTAAAACAAGTAAACGCATAGGAAAATTAAAAGGCAAATAATAACTAAACATAAATCGTATGACGGACACTTAAAGTCCATAATCACAGTACACTACAGAAATTACATAAACTCAAGAATTAATAGTATGCACAACAACATCGTTATCAACATATTTTCACAATGGGACTTACCAACTGTTTTGCAGGACAAATGGGAACACAATGATTGCAACAACAAGTGATCAGTAACAGTATTCTTTAGCAATTCTTAAACAGTTCTCTAACAATAGTACTCTTCAAACAGTATCTTATTCAAATAGAAAATATCATTAATCTTACATCTTTCGCTTTCAGTTTTCACAACAGTTACTGCGCTTCAGATGATCTACACTGTAAAAAATTTTGGGTAATCGCATTGCCCAATTTTGGGCAAATGTATGCATTACCCAAAAAAAACGGTCAAAAACCCAATTTTTTTTGGGTATGATAAGCAAAAACCCAAAGTCGATTTTGGGTTCTGCATAACCCAAAGCACATCACCCAAGTAAATTGGGTTAAAAATTTTATACCCAAAAATAAATTTTGGGTAATCGTTTTTGCAAATATTAATTTGGGTAATGTGGTAGCAAACCCAAATTAAATTTTTGGGTGAGTGTTATGACTATTGTTTTGGGTCAATGGATTTTAAACCCATTAATTTTTTTTGGGAAATAATTCCTGAAATAATAACTTGTGTATATTGTTTTTAAAGCCAAAAAAATTTTTGGGAAAATGGTAAATAACTTATTTTGGGAAAGTGAATTTTAAAACTAAGATCTTTGGGGAAAATTTTTAGATAATAGATTGGTTTTAAACTCAAAAAACGGGTTGCACTTTAAGCAATTCTTAGTTTAGGAAACATTGAGTGCAAAACCCAGTTGTTTCATATAGCACTCGATGAGTTTTCATACGGCCCGCGCTTGTTGCTGCTAAATGTATTATTTTTGGCCTACAAGCACATGTAAAGTTAGATAGCCTGTCCAATCTAACTGGAGGTTGCTTTTTTACGCTGTAAATGCGACAAGACTATCTGATTGAGACGACAAAAACCGGCGAGAAAAGTTTAAACCATTATTACGTCATAATTGCAACAGAAACCATTTTTGTTACGAAGAGCAGCAAAACACATAGAACCACAAAAGACTATTAGCCTTCGGGTACTTTACATTATGAAATTTGTTCCTCTTGGAGAAAACTTTGGCGCCCCTGGTCTAAGGCCAACCACCAAAAACCTTACATGCTTTATCTAAGTTGATCACTTGGTCTGTAGGATAATCGAGCCGTCTAAAAATTTTCTGAGATTTATCTGCGTGTTTGGCAGATATTGGAGCTGGGAAGCCATCTTAAATTTTTATAGCATTTATCTACGGGCATTGGTAAATGTTGCTACATTAGCAAAACGGAAAGCCGGAAGCCATAGTAGTCTGCGATTTATTGCTTTTCAAGGCCTTACCACGAGCATGCGCTTAAATTTTGCTTAGACGTAAATGCTAAGCATTATAAACTAGCATTTGTGTAGCTGTTTTGCTTGATGAGACAGAATGCGTCATCTACCCCAAATTGATATAGGCCTAGTTAAATTTTGCAGTATATTTCCACTTGAAATAAAACCGATGACAACCCCAATTTCACAAGTCATTTAATAAGCTATTGTTGTCTTTTTTCTCACTACTTATGCTATAGCAATTTTAAGTTACATACCTGTGTCTAGTCATTTTAATTTCAAGTTCAACATTATTATGATAGACAGTTGCGCAAGCGGCTAACCTTCACTCTACCGCATAAACCAAACAACCTAAGCTTTCAACTTGCAGTATACCATCGTTTGTCAGCGTAATTTATTAATTTTGCTGGCAGACTTTAATAATAATTAAATGTGCATGATGTAATTCATCATTCTAATAAAATAGCACTTTTCAGAAATTAATTAAATTTTACTTTACGCTTCAATAAACTTTACGGTTTAGTGATCAGCGCAATCAGTGAGCGCCAAAATAATCGAAATTCGAATTAAATGATGCGTCGGAACTGAAGCTGCTGCTTCTCGCTGGAGTAAAAAGCTAATTTAAAATCTAAAGGTTCCGGTAACGACTTAGGTAGGCTATGTAGACACAATGATTTTAAAGTTATCTGCAGATTCATGTCTTCAACTTGCTGAAGTGAGCTATCATAGTATGCAGTATCTACAGATGCGAAGACCACAAGTACTAGTAGTCCGCAGGTCTTTTTATTACTAGCTACTAGACTTAAGACCTAGCTGCCTAGTCAGATGTCAGTAAGTTACTGGTTGCGCATGCTTCTTTTAGGTCTGCTAATGGCGGGATAGAAAATTAAAACAACTTGTTTTTTGACGAACTTTTAAATAATTTAAATTTGGAAAAGCTTATCAGAAGGCAAAAAAAATTTCAAGGTCTACTGGTACTGACCCTTTTCAGTGATTCTTAACTCCCAGAGTGCACTAGTACAGGTACGGAGGAATGGTAGAACTGGAGATTGGAGTGACTACAGTTCAAATTTAGAGTTGTTAAGCTGGGTTTACATAAGCTAAAAAAATAGTGCAAAACGGTGAGAAGCTGAGCTTTTATTTTATAGGCCTAATGTCATGCAACTTGGCTTTGCTAGTTGAGCAAAGTGGAGCCAAGCTTCATTGCAAGCTTCAAAGAACAAACAAAGCTCAGCTCCATTGACGTTTTTTTGTTCGTGTAAACCCACTATTAGTAGTTGCAAGTTGGACCATTAGAGGTTGGAGTTGATCAGAGTTTTGGGGAAATCTGAAGCTGAGTTGATCTGAGAAAAATGAGTCAATCTAAATGAGCCTCCATGTGGAGAAAACCGATTTGGAAATGACACTGCTGCCACTTCCCAATTTTATGTTAAAGTACCACAATACCCATTACACTGATACTGGTATGGATCTTGCTTATCCAAAGTGTTGACTGGATATATAAGCAATCAAATAGCTTGCAATGTACATTTATTGATGTAAAAACATAGTAAATTTCAGAATTAGAGAATGGGCCTAGCAGTCATGTTATATAGCTGATGCTTCATGCTGTTAATGTGATGTATGTACAACTACTGTGTCGAATTGTCATTGAAGTTTCTGATCATCAATTCATCATAACATGTATTTACCTTTGTGTGTGAAACCAAAACAGACATGCAACGAATCAAGGTAAGTGACTGATAAAGAGTAAACATTATGCATGTTGTGTTGTAAATGCTAAGGCATTATGTAATGCTTCACACTAATAACTGATTGTATATGATACCCAGTTTTGTTAGGCATCCATGTGGCAGTGATAAACATTTAAATTGTTTTGTGAAACAGTCAAAAATGTGCCATCATATATTTAAAATATTGACAGAAGAGCAGTTCAAACTTTTTCTCGATATGCCATGCTCATCAATACGAATATGAGTATGTTACCAATCAAGTGCATTGTGATTATTCTACTTCATACTGCTATTTATAAATTTTTGCCTACCTAAGGCGCTTTAACCAATAGGCCCGGTATGCAACTCATAGAAAGTGACACGTGATTATGTAGTGAGTGGTTTCATGATTTTACGTATGCAATAAGCAGTAAAATCAAAGAACTTGGTGCAAAAAATATGGCTTGACATGCACTGCATTGCTCCCTGCAGCTGTGTGTTAGAAACTTGTTATGATAGTATACTACTCTTTCAGTTTTATTATGTAAAGTTAAAGCAGTGGTTATGACACATGGGCAACATGCATATAAAATAATTCACAGTGGATTATTTTTGCATCAACCTCTTTGTTTCATGAAAATCAGCAAACTCATTTTGTGACAATTACAGGTCAGCATAATTTGATGCTAGTCAAGCTGTTGCATGTTTTCTGTGTCTTTGATAAAAAATTATTATTAAATCAAGTAATGTGGCGTTAATGAACTTTGTTGATTGGAAATTTGAAATAATGTTTAAAATTTGAAAAGGCTATAGACTGGCTAAATTTTTTGTAGCTGTTGTTCCTGTTACTAAAAATGATCAAACCTCAATTAGCAGTTTTTATCCAATGGTTTTTATTGGGTAAAGAAATTAAAAATGTAATTCCACATAAGCAAGCCTGCTCCAAGCAAGTGGTTTATTGCTAAACGTTTCTGTGAAGTTTCAGAAATTGATTGTTTGGTACAGTTAAACATAAATGATAATTATTTAGTTGGGATGCAAAGGTGTGAACAACCTAAAGACTGCCATGGTAGCCCATGCTAAGGTTTTTATGTGCTTAACGCTAAGAAAGCATAAATTATAAAGCGCTAGAGTCCCTGTTTGCTTGTCTGTTATTTAAGACAAACTCTATGGCATTGGTTTACTTGCCTGTCTATAACGCGCAAAGGTTTTCATCAACGCATAAAACTGTTCAGTTCCAAAAGACCTGTTCGCACTGTAGATAGGAGTAAATAATAATTTGGTTTGAAACGCTATATGTCTTGTTATTACCATATTGCTTCACGCTACAATAAAACCGAATTGTCTCTTTTGTTCTACATCTAAGACACCCCATCACTCGAACTGCTGAAGATTTGACCTCAAATGAAAGCCTACCAAAGCAGATACGCGGGCTCTCCAGTTTGCTTTTTCTTACCCAGTCATTCCAAACCGTTTTTCATAGTTGAAATTTAACAAAAGCACTGCTGGACATAAGCCCAAGTTTAAACGGTTTCTCTCAAATACTGCAATTTATATAATCTGATGGAAATTTTCATTTTCATCATGCGCTTTTCTGGCTCATTATTTATATACAATATTTGGGCTTACAATTGCTCCATCTTTTTAGGGAATTCTGCGAAGAATGTGCATCGAAACACTAAATTCTGCAGACAGTTGATGCTATCTAATGCGTCCTGAATAGCACAAAAGGCTTGAATGAAAGCGAACGGAAAAAACAATTGAGACAAATGGTAAAATAAAAACTTCTCAGATGCATAATATGCGAAAACAGACGTTTTAGGGGGAAAACTTTGAACTGATAACTTGTCGAATTTATTCCAAAGAAGTGTGTTGCTGCTTATCGATTGTATAACATTTGCACTAAACATTGTTTGCCCGTCTTTGTTTCCTGTGTTCTATTCTAACGTATGGGTGTCATGTTTTTTTAGCCTATTTTGTTTGGTTAGTTTTTATGCAACATCATGACTGTGGCTGGTTGCTTATTGACATAATTTTGCTTCAGCGGAATATCTGACTGACATAACGTAAATATAATTAGGCATAGTCGAAACCTTCGTGACACAAGCTCTTGGTTATGGTTGAGAGCTACTGTAATTGCCTTTTAACATCTTGTTAAACTTGATTGCTGCTAACCTTGTTTTTGTGAGCGCACAATAGTTTGCGCTTAAAGTGCACAGTAAATTGTTGATAATAACTGAAATTAATTAATTTTATGTATCATTATACTTCATTATTTTGTATCTTTGCAAAAGCATTATTTTGTATTGTCTCTGCGTATGCACTTCATTTTTTATTCTTTGAGTAGCATACTGTAACTGCTCCGTATCTATGATTGTTTATTTTTTTACATACATTTGTGAGTTAAAAATGCTTGGGTTTGCATATGGTTGTGGCAGATTTCTATTTGTGCTTGCAGGAATTGGTTACTTGCAATTCTCATTTAAATTGAGGTCATAATCGCATAATATTTACATCGTTTGGATCAGTTTTATTTATAATCGCTTCATATGTGAACCTAAACATGTTCAAATAATCAATGCTGTTATTTGTTGAACATTTAATTTGTACCTATTTCTTTTGACAATATAAAGCATTATTGCAACATTTTGTTGTGCATTTCTTGTGAACCCTCCATTATTAAGTGATTATGACGACTGTTGTGATTACGAGTTAAGCAAAAACGCATTCACAAATATTAATCGGAAAACCCAAATCTGAAAATTGGGCTTTTTTCCTTAGCTAAAAGCTTTTGGGACAAAGCGCCCAAATTTTCAGCTTGGGTATTAATTACCCAATTTTCTTGATCTACAAGATTTAAGGTTAAACACCCAAATTGAAAATTTGGGTCGTTATAACCCAAGTTGACAAATTGGGTTTCTCAGCCTTCGAGCCCAAAATTTTCAATTAGGTTTAAAGACCCAAGTTTGTAGTTTGGGTCAAGTTACCCACTGTACTTGGGTTATGGATATTGGGTTAACAAACCCAACTTTGTAAATTGGGTCGTTATTACCCAAGTTGGCAAATTGGGTTTCTCAGCCTTCGAGCCCAAAATGATAACCCAAGTTTTTTGGGTCTACGTTACCCAATTTGATTTACAGTGTACAGTACCAGTACATTTAAAGTTCTTTAATAGCCAGGATGCTGCTAACCTCGGCGGTTACAAACCGCAACTGTGCAGCTAATTACAATTCGTATCAGAGACACAGTATTCTCAACAGTTTTCCACGGAGTTAATGATAAAAGAGAAAAGACTCTATCGACATGATTAGAAACAAACTTTGTATTAAGTAGCGCGATCGTTACGCAAGAAATATTTCTGCAAAACAGTCGGTGATAATTTGAATTTCACATCTCAGGACAGGTTACCCGTTCGATTCCTTGTTTGACGTGACTTGCCTTGACAAAGGTCTTCCCCAAAACTATCCTTATTACTAGGGCGTACATCCCCGGGGGGATGCATCCCCCCAATATTTTTCCAGATAAATGCATTATCATCCCCAATATTGAAAGAAATTGTTGCGCGATTGCAATAAAACATTCAATATGTCAGGTGACGGTTGGCACTCGGCAGAGGAGGGAGTAATCAGCGAGCAATCGCAGTAAGTGCGCCGGTACGATTAAGCCGATAAGGTATTGTGTGCAAAGATTTTGTTGATTGTGACTACACAGTAGGATGGAGTGAAAAAAATGAAAATCAAAAATTCAAAAAACGTCCCCTCCCAAAAGTTGCCTTTAGTCCCAAAACTATGTTTAAAAGCGGTTTTCCAAAGTTTTCTTCAAAATCCAGGTGGCTACCCAGGCATAAAGGTCATGCAAGGGTCAAATTTCGTAAATATGCCACAACTCATTAACCAGTGGAGCTAGAGAGCTAATTTTGGTGTCAAAAGAAGCAGAATGTGCACTTTCCTGTCTAACGTAAGAGAACTTTTTATCCTAATTTCAGTATTTTTACAATTATTTTCAAAAAAGTGTAATTTTGGATCAAAACATACCATTTTGAACAGCTTAATATCACCATAACACAATTTAAACACGAAAAATTTGTATTATTTACAGTATATGATCAGTCTCCTGTGGAGCTGACATTTCAGTGGTTTAACATCAAGTACAGAACAAATAACCGTTCAAATATTGTTCACACATAGTTGCGCAATCACATGCACAGTGCACACAAATAGACATAAGAATCAAACATAGCCCAAAATAATGTAAATAATCTAGACGAAGACAGCAAAAGACTGTCAAATCTGTCATCAGGAATTTGCCACTTTTTACAACTTTACGTAGTATAGTTTGTTCATACAAACGAAAGATTACAATCAACTGCCCAAAGTTATAGTAATACAATGTGTTAGAAGAAGAAGAAGAACATGTTTTATTCGGCAGGTAGAAAATATAGCACACAGTAACACATCACACGTTAAAAATGCGCTACATAATCTAAAGCCGTGGAATGCAGCGCAAGAGCAAAGGTCACCGAGGCAACTGCCACCACAAACCTTGAAATCACAATGTGCTATCTTCAAAAATTATCAACGAAAACGAAAAAAACAAAAGCAAAATGCAAAATCATTGAGCAAAATGAGATTACTTATACGCTGAAGCAAAGTATTCACTAAAATATATACAAAATACACTCCCAAGTTTGGTTTGAACAGAAAGCAATTGTCCAGGGGTTTAACATACCGGTAACGTGAAATGATTCAATATTTTTTTTTAATCATACTTGTTAAGTAGAATCTGTCTACATTCTTTCTTAAATCGATAAAATGTGTAAGATTTGATTGTAGGGGGAATCTGATTCCACATTTTGATTCCAAGAAATTTTATGGATTTCTTTCCACTGTTTTTTCTTACGGAATTAAGATAGTAATTTTGATTAGATTTACTTCTAGTATTATAGTGATGAGCTTGTTCGATGGGCAAAAAACAAGGGTCAAATATTTCGGAAAGAGATTGTGTGTGATAGAAGTACATAAATTTGCTTAATTCAAAGTTATAAATATCAGCAATTTTTAAAATGTTTAAGCTTTTGTGTAAAGCATTAATAGTAACGCGATCTTTCCATGTGGATTTGTTAATTATTCGCAGAACTTTGTTTTGAAGAATTTGAATAGGTTTAACTTCAGTTTCTGAAACGCTGCCCCAACCAAGAATTCCGTATAAAATATGTGAATAGAGAAAAGTGTAACATAAAGCTATAAGATTTTGTTTGTTTAAGTATTTTTTCATTTTCGCTATTATGCCAACTCCTTGCGATAGTTTCTTACGTAAATTAGATAGGTGTGGTTTCCAACTTAAATCTTCGTCCAAGAGTATTCCTAAATATTTAATTGAGTAACATCTGTCGATTTTAACTCCCGTGATTTTAACATCAAAATCGAAGGATTTAACGCATTTATTTTTGAACGGTTTTATAAGCAAATACTTTGTTTTAGTGTAATTTAATGATAGTTTATTAGCATTTAACCAGTGTTCTACTTTTACCAATTCTCTGTTAACACTTTCATTCAATTCATTGATTTTCACTTCACTTAACATCAAAGCTGTGTCATCTGCGTAGAGTCTAGTTTCAAATTTTGATGCTTTTGGTAAATCGTTGATGTAAATTGAAAAAAGTAATGGACCTAAAATAGAACCTTGAGGTACACCACAAGTTAAAGTTTGTTGAAGGGAATATGTATCATTGATATGAACAGTTTGTTTCCTATTTGTTAAGTAGCTTCTAATTAAAGTTAAGGAGTTACCTCTAATTCCATATTTTTCTAACTTGTTTGAAAGAATCTTGTGATTTACAGTATCAAACGCTTTTGACAGATCTAGTAATATCAAGCAAGTACTGTAATTGTTATCACGTAAATTTTATAACTTATTTGTAACATCTGAAATAACATGATTAGTTGAATGTTTAGTTCTATAACCGAACTGTTCTTTTGCTAAAACGTTGTGAGTAGAGAAATATTGGTTTAAACGGTTATAAATTATTTTTTCAAATATTTTGGAAAAAGGTGATAGGATCGACATCGGCCGATAGTTCGTAGTTTTATGAGTAGGCCCACTTTTGTATAAAGGCGTCACTTTAGCAATTTAAAGTGTATTTGGAAATGACCCTCGCAAAATGCATTTGTTAAATAAGTTTGAGAGAAGTGATGATGTAATTTCAGAAGTCATTTTTAGAAACCTAATTGGAATGTTTTCAATGCCAATTGCTTTTTTTTCATTTAGATTCACCAATTCGAGAAAAACTTCAAATTCAGTACAAGGTTCGAAAAAAAAGATTCTGGAGATGATGAAATAAAATTAAGAAGGTTCTTTTTAGAGGAAGTTCCACTAGAAGTGATTTTTGATGCCATGGTTGGGCCTATATTAACAAAAAATTCATTTAATTCGTTGCAGATGTCTTTGCACTCAGTGAGAATCACATTATTATCAGTGACAAGTTTGCTTATTGGATCTTTTTGATTTTGATTTCTTTGCAAGATTTCGTTTATTAGCTTCCATTGTTTTGAAAGATTTTTTTTATTCATTTCGATCATATTAGTATAATATTTCTGTTTAGCAGCTCTCTTTACACTGGTTAATAAGTTACAATAGTTTTTGTAGTTCTTGATCAAAGATTCGTCATTCTTTTTACAGCATTGCTTAAATATTGCATTTTTTTTCTGAATAGATTTTAAAATGCTTTTGGTTATCCAGGGTTTAGTTTTTAATGGAGTTTCCTTTCTAGTCTGAGGGCGTAAGGGTGCATGTGAATTTACTATCTCGGCAAATCCATCTAAGAATTTGTCTATTACTTTTCCTGGATCCAATTCATCATCTTGTACGTTGTTTATTGTTGAAACTAACATATTAATATCATTTAAAAAGTTTGTTTCATTAAAGTTTTTCATATCTCGAGTTAATTTTTTGTCCTGTTTTTTAATTGTTTTCTTTCTTAAGCAGCAAAAAGTTGGAAGGTGGTCAGAAATGTCGTAAGTAAGAACTCCCCGATTGGATATGTTATTTGTCATATTTGAATAAAGGTGATCTAGTAAGGTCGCGGTGCTTTCTGTAATGCGGGTAGGCTTATTAATTAAATTACTGCATCCTTCTGCATATATAGCATTGACATAATTACTTATTTTTGGATTACAGTCATGTTTGAGAAAATCAATGTTAAAATCTCCACTTACAACAAACTCATGCTTACAACTATTTAATCTATTTAAGGTTTGGGTAAATTGATCTTGGAAATCAGTAATGTTACTACCTGGATGCCTGTACACTACTCCCAAGATGACGCTCTTTTGATCATTTAAGTTTATCTCAATAAAAATATTTTCAGAGTCACAGGATTTGAATTCAAAATCTTGTCTTCTAGTATACTGTAGTGTATTTAGAACATAAAAAGAAACACCCCCTGCATTAGTGCTTAAATTTGAGGAAACGAAGTTGTAATTTGGAATATGCGATCGAAGTATTTTCGCATCATCTAATTTAGTCTCCGAAATTGCCAATATGTCTGGGCGGTTGTCTAATTCATATATCAATTCTTCTATTGTACGTTTGTTTTTAAGTATTGACCTAACATTAAAATGTATAATAGTTAAACCAAGATGCTTTTTTGAATATGATAAACAGTTTTTAAACCAGTCAACACTACGATATTTACAGTCATTTTTAATCAATTCGTTTAGGCAAGGTTGATCATTGAGAATCTCTTTTATTTGTTTGGAAGTCACTCCTATATGTTTATGAAGATAAAACATGTTGTTAAATTCAGAATCACATATTTTTTGAAAAGGAATAATATTCGCTAGGCACACTTGACAAATGAAGGTTTCCTTAAGTTGCTGGTGAGATAAAATTTGTGCTTTTTCTAATGTTGAACAGCTGTGATGTTGCCACCCTAGACAATTGCTACACTGTAGGAAAGACTGCTGAAAGCTTTTTCTATTACAAGTGATACATTTTAGGAATACAACCACATGATGGCAACATTAAATAACATGAGCAATGGGCACGGTAACTATAGAATTAGTTTTTATGTTACTTTGTATACCACAGTACACCTACGTTTTGTGGATAAGTTACACGCTTTCTGAAAATAATTCACTGCAGCAGAAAACTACGAAGTGGACACTGGACAAATATAGTTTAGGGCATTTAAACCTCTTACAATTACATTTTTTTGCTGACCAGTTGTGACATTTTTCTTTTGTTTAATTAAAGTCTCAAGATTTAAAGAAATTACGTAGATGAAATCGCTTTTAAAAACAAACAGATGGGTGATACATTTGCCACAAACTTGATGATTTTAAAATACAAAGCAAGCAAACTTGCATACCAAATTCCACCCTGCTGTGAATGAATAAATGTGTTATAACAAGGGACCACAATATTACAAAATTCCAAAATCGATTTTTATACCAGATAAAAAAGAAAAAATGACACAGCAATCGGTATAAAAAAAGGATTTCATCCATTTATCTGGAATTCAAGATTAAAATTGCTCTTTGGTGTTGTATTGCTTCATCAATTTTCGTGACCGAAGTTTTAGCCTAATCATATCATCACGTCTGTTGAAGCCAGCAAGTGCTGAGGAAGCTTCAGTTACAAGCTCAATGTGGCGCTTCACAGCTTGATTATGGCAGGGGTGCTACATATCATAATAAGCTTCTCTTCTCTGATTTTTTTGATGTCTGCATTTGTCAAGTGTCGAATTGCCGGTAATTCTTTGGTTTGGCCAGAATTGAAGTTCACAAGTTTGTGGTAAGATTTAGCATGAACATTTATTGCAGAAACATTAAATTTTCTCACGATGACAGAAAATTTCTTTCTTTAAATCTTGAGACTTTAATTAAACAAAAGAAAAATGTCACAACTGGTCAGCAAAAAAATGTAATTGTAAGAGGTTTAAATGCCCTAAAGTATATCTGTCCAGTGTCCACTTCGTAGTTTTCTGCTGTAGTGAATTATTTTCAGAAAGCGTGTAACTTATCTACTAAACGTAGGTGTACTGTGGTATACAAAGTAACATAAAAACTAATTCCATAGTTACCGTGCTCATTGCTCATGTTATTTAATGTTGCCATCATGTGGTTGTATTCTTTTCTATGGAACACACTACTAACACATTGTATTGCAATAACTTTGGGCAGTTGATTGTAATCTTTTGTTTGTATGAACAAACTATACTACGTAAAGTTGTAAAAAGTGGCAAATTCCTGATGACAGATTTGACAGTCTTTTGCTGTCTTCGTCTAGATTATTTACATTATTTTGGGCTATGTTTGATTCTTATGTCTATTTGTGTGCACTGTGCATGTGATTGCGCAACTATGTGTGAACAATATTTGAACGGTTATTTGTTCTGTACTTGATGTTAAACCACTGAAATGTCAGCTCCACAGGAGACTGATCATATACTGTGAATAATACAAATTTTTCGTGTTTAAATTGTGTTATGGTGATATTAAGCTGTTCAAAATGGTATGTTTTGATCCAAAATTACACTTTTTTGAAAATAATTGTAAAAATACTGAAATTAGGATAAAAAGTTCTCTTACGTTAGACAGGAAAGTGCACATTCTGCTTCTTTTGACACCAAAATTAGCTCTCTAGCTCCACTGGTTAATGAGTTGTGGCATATTTACGAAATTTGACCCTTGCATGACCTTTATGCCTGGGTAGCCACCTGGATTTTGAAGAAAACTTTGGAAAACCGCTTTTAAACATAGTTTTGGGACTAAAGGCAACTTTTGGGAGGGGACGTTTTTTGAATTTTTGATTTTCATTTTTTTCACTCCATCCTACTACACAGTACATGATTAATGACGTCCCACTATTTCACCATCTAGCAATGATTAGACTATTACGTTTCCATTGATTAGCTTTTTGCGAGGCAAAAGTTTCGTCACAATTTGTGACCAGGGGGGGGGGGGTGTGGGGGATGCATTCCCACACCAGCCATTTTTGAACATGTTTTTGATGAATACAATTTTTCTATAATTTCAAACCTTTTCGATTACAAATAAGCCTTACGCCCCGAGCACGCAAAATCGAAAATGTACGAACAAAATGCATTACATTTGATTACATTTGGTAAAACACTCAGAATTAGGAGCACAAAATTTGCCTGAAAATTGTTCAAAAAGTACTAAAATGGCCACTACAGTATCGAAATTTTTAAAACATTTTCGAGAGAAACCCCCCCTGAGCCTATTTTATTTTCTACATATTGATTCACGTGATCGGACATTGATCACAAGACAATCGAGAAAGTAAAATTTAAACTGTTAAAAAGTGGATTCTAAAGAGTCATTCGCTATTGCCTTCAATCACTGTTCTGTACTCAGACTTATCCATTTCAGCAATCTGTTCAAAAGTAAGGTTCATTGATTTCAGATCGTTTGTTAGTGTATTCAACAACGTGGCTGGTGGTCTGCCCTTTTTCCAAACGTTTTGTTCCATTGCTCGTTTTAAGATTCGATTTGCCGGAAGGTCATTGGGACAAATATGTCCCTGCATTTGCAATCTTCTGCGTTTGACTTCCAGGTGTAAATGAGGCAAAATTTGATCACATTTATCATTCTTCATAATATTAGGCCAATATTCTTTGTTAATTCTCCTAATCATTTTTCTTTGAAAAGCATTGATTTTGTTTCTAATAGTTTTTGAGTCTGCCCAAGCACTGCAGCCATGAAGAAAGATTGACACAATGTAACTTTTATAGATTCTGATTTTGGCAGATAGATTAATATTGCTTTTCCAAATAGAATTAAGTTTGTTCATTGCCAGAGTAGCCAGTCTTTTCCTAACATCAATCTCTTCTTCAGTGCCGAGCAAGCTGCCGAGTTTTTTTGATTTTTTCCAGTTGCTGTTGTTGTATGTTATCTTTAATATTTCAGTTTTCGCTTGGTTGAGCTTCAAAGACCAGTCCTGCAAAAGCTTTCCAACATTGTCCAAATCTAAATCCTTTGTTGTAGTAATGAAGTCTATATCATCAGCATAGGTCAGTTCATAGCATTCTTCCGGGTACGTTTTTCTGATGCTTTTCATGCAAGCTTCTAAATATATCGTAAAGAGCACTGGACTCAAGGCATCTCCTTGGGGGCTGCCAATCCAGGTATCAAATTTGCTGCTGTTATTGTTTGTGTGCTTGATTGATAAAGTAGTTTCTGTAAGGAGAAAGCCAATAAACCTTACTTCAGAAAATGGTATCATACTTTGAAGAGTTTCAAAAAGTTTTTTCCTATTTTTGTGCTGTCGAACGCTGATGAGAGGTCGATTCCAATTATTTTCAGCTTGGATTTCATCTTTAAAGCTTGTTCAATTGCTATCTTGTGAGCCCAAACAATGACAGTAGTTGATCTGGTTGGTCTGTATGTTGCTTGACTATTTGGAAGGTATTCTTCCACAAAGGGTCTTATTCTCTCCAATATGATTATAGAAAGTATCTTCCTCGTCGTGTTTAATAAAGTTATTGGTCGGGTGTTTGCTGCATTACTAGCTTTACCTTTTTTTGGAATAGGTATGATTCCATGATTGAAAAGTCCATAATTTGTTGTCTTGAATTGCTTGTGTAAGTGCTGTAGTTAGCATATTTATTGCCTTTTTTCCTAAGAATTTAAATTTTTCTGGACTAATTCCATCTTTTCCTGGATTTTTGTTAACTTTTAGTTTGCTTATTGCAATTTCAACTTCACACACTTGAATTTTTTCGAAGGGATAATTCAACATTTTAAGGATAATTCAACATTCTCAACATGCTTCAAAATATTTCTGCCGGAAAAAACTACGCCTGAAAATATGTCGAAATTTGGTGCCCCTTCTCTGAAAAAGTTTCTGAATACGCCGCAGATATAAAAATATTTTTCAAATAGCTTGTTTACGCCTTATTTGGGTCCAACGTTTTTGTATTTAGTTAACATCCAACCTAATTCAAAATTTCACCCCCCCTCCAAAATTTTCTGAAATCGCTCCTGTTAGTGACCATTTTAATTAATCAATATTATTTGATTCATCACTTTTCGCAGCCGCTATCAGCATATTAGCTTTACTTTTGCTATCAGTTCGTAGCCTAATATAACTTTGAGAGGGAGATCTTTAATATTATATCCATATTGTAGTAATAGAAAGCAAGTTCAGAACATAGAACGTCTTCAATTAGAAAACAACATGCAGAAAATATGCTGAGCGTTTTCGAACTGCTCAACCGTCCTTGATGATGATTAATTTTTCATTTTTATCCTCCTGTCACGAGAAAGCGACGGAGGCGCTATGCACAAGACAAATCCAAATTCGCTTAAGAGTTGCCCTTGTTTCCGAGTTGTGCGCTCGAATTTTGCTTCCGACTTCTTCAATTTGCTGCTTGTTAAATTCCTCCGATCAGAGATAATTGCCATGAAGCATCTTATTCAAGGACGCAACAACGAGGCTTGGGTGGGAGTTAAACCATCGACCTTGCGATTATGGCCGCCGTAAAAACGACGCTCCGAACCACTAGGCCACGCTGCCGTCCTTTAACAGAACATGATCGAAAGTGGCAAGCTAACGCGCCCAGGGCAAACTAATTCAAGCGAAAAGCAAATTGGCAAGGGTAGGCTATGACTCGTGCTCGCACCTAAATTGCCATGCGTTAACTTTTTATTTCTGATCATGCTGTAATGAAGGACTGTCAATTTGTCCGAAAACGTTCAGTTATTTTCAGTACCGGATGTTATTTTGTAAATATTGTTCAGTCAACAATAGTTGAAGAAGCTCATCTTGTAGTCTCAAAACTCTTGAAACGAGATAGTGTACAAAGAAGAATAGCGGTGGGGGGTCTGGGGGGCAGAGCCCCCCAGAAATTGACACGATCTTGACGTTTTAGTTGATGATGCAATAATTCATCACCCCCAATAATTTCCACAAATGTACGCCACTGATTTATTAGCTCAGTTGCTAAGCGCACAGGCTATTGGTGCGGGAGATCTTGGGTTCGATTCCCGGGCCGAGTAAATCGGCACAGTGTAGCCACCGCTGCGATGTTTCTCCGGAGCTGTGTAGTGTGGTTCAGGCACTAATTCGCGGAGATGGGCCCCACCACTCGTTACACGCTTCTGCGTGTTAACGCGAGTATAATGAAGAATTGATTTTGATTTTAATTTGACTATTCGCTTGGTCTAAACAAAAGTCTCCTAAAGTGAGTTCCGAAGAAACTGAAAAGCAAAGAAAATATCGAAACTTCCCAAATGATGCCAATTTTTATGTATTTAATGGCGAAATTATTTTGTAGGCCTATATTGAAGACTTTGAAGTTTATCAAAACAAAGGAATTGTGTGCAAATTACCGAAAAATAGCATTAACTATACCTTGGCTTGAAGGCATGACAAACACCTGGAAAAAGACCCTGGGCATTTACCCCAAAAGAGGCCTAGTTACGCCACTGGTTATCTCAGCGATCTTCACTGTAAAAAAGAGACTTATTACTTTTTGGGAGATATCAATATTGATTTTGCAAACGTAAATAATTCAACTGCGATTACAGACCTGCTTAACTCCCAGGGGCGTATTCTACAGAGGTTCAAGGTGTTCAGCGCACACCCTGCGATATCACAGACACACACGTTAATTACATGTAACTAAAATATTTGGATTTTCTCGTCTTTAATCTTTGTAATATCAGCGCAATCTGCGTTCTTTTTGCTTTGATGAACGACAAATTGCTATTTTTTCAACGCTGACCGATGACGCAACATTCTATTGTATGGTAGGTTCAACCATTGGTTCAACAGATACTGTTGAACACAAGCGAGCCAGACCTTCTTCATCGTATTCTGAATCATATTATATAGCGGAGAGTGACTTTTTCTGTTTCCACACGATATAAATGCAAAAAATGTCCTATTTGAAAGTTGAACCCAGACGCGTCACAATACATGCTCAATCACGCCACAGCAAATTGCTTTTTTCATCACAGAAGAATGATGCAATGACTCTCTCTTAGGGCAGATTCAACAGGTATCGTTGAACACAAGCAAGCCAGACCTTTTCCATTGTATTCTACATCGTATTAGGATGCGGTTGCGAGTAATTGCTTGTGATTTTTGAAAGTGTGGCGGTCAATATATACGTTTTAAAGTTGTTGGTCAAATTCAAGTTATAGGTTAAATTAGTGGAATGGAAGTAAGTGTTGACAGTATGATTGAAAAGCCGTTTTGTAGCAGAGATTACGACGAAAAATTGGAAATAGCAAAAGCTGAAAAGCTGACACCAAAATTAAATATAATAAGTAGCAAATGTGGCTGCTTGAAAAGGCGCTTGATGTTGGTTCGCGTATTTGCATTAAACTTTCGAGCACTTCCACACATTTGTTTGATAAATGGCTGCATGCGGCAGCAAATATTGTAGAGGAGCACACCTCTAAAAAATGCTCACCGTACGCCACTGTTAACTCCCTATCATGTAGTGGTGGTTTATGATTAATTAACATCCCCACTCGCGTATCAAAATTTTCAACAATAATAGACCACATTTTTACAAATGACGTCAGTCACTCTCTACATGCAGGTGTAATAAAGTTAGATCTCTCCGATCACTTCCCAATTTTTTGCAAAGTGAGTGATGCTGGGCTTCTTTTAACATAGAAACGTAACATTATTAGCAATTCAGAATATACCGAGACAAATGTAAATTTAGCAGCGAAAATTTTAATGAAGAGTTGGCCTCTCAGCTGGAGGTGCACTTTGAGAATGAGCCTGCGTTAGATGTACATAACTTTAATACAAGCTACAAGTTCATTGAAATCATCAACAAAACAATCGATCAACATGCACCTCTGAAACGATTTTCTCGCAAACATCAAAAATTAAAAAGCAAGCCATGTGTTACGAAGGGCATAGGCAATACTAGTTTCCATCCGTCATAAAATTAAATCGTTAAAATCGCATTACCTATCGCATGATAAGGAAAACATCAAACTCTTTTAAAACTCACTCAAATAAATTAACGAAATTGAAAACTATCTCTAAAAAGAAATATTAGGCCTACGCTGATAAGTTTGGTAAGTACAAAAATGATGCCAGAAACACATGAAAAATTTTAAAAAACCTACAACCGTCATAACATAATTCTGTGTATAATTTTCCAAATTTTCGTAATACTGCTTTCAATGTAAAATTAGAAGAACCACAGACATTTGTTAATGAATTTAATAAATATTTTTGTTCCACAGGTAATAATGTAGCTAAAACATTAACATCAACACGCGCAGATTTGTTTAAAAATTTTCTAAGCAATCGAGTAGGCTAATATCGTCGATTTTTCTGGAACCAACCTCCCATCACGAAATCAGCTCAATAATTAAAAACCTTAGTATAAAGCCATGGGGTATGGCCATCTGCACATCTTTTTTGTTCAAGCTGCATCAACCACTTTAATGCACTGGTTCTCAATCTTCTTTAATTTCAGTTTGGTTCATGGCGTGTTTCCAGAGAGCTGCAAAATAGCCAAAGTTACCCCAGTGCATAAATCTGGAGACAAAGCTGCACTCAACAATAATCGTTGAGTATGACAGACCCATTTCGGAACAACATATCCACAGAACATGCCCTCATTGACGTTATAACTAATTCTTTTGATAAAATTAATGAAAACCAGCCCTCGGCTTTATTGTTTTTAGATCTCAAAAAAGCATTCGATAGCGTTAATCATGATATCCTACTGTCAAAATTACATCATCATGGAATACGTGGACCAGCTCATGATTTGCTTGTTTCTTCCCTTTCTGTTAGAAAACATTTCGTTGAGGTTGATTCAATAAGATCAGACTACAAACAAATCACCTGTGAAGTTCCGCAAGGTTCTATACTTGGTCTGTTACAGTTTAATGTGCATATTAACGATCTTCCCAAAGCGATTAACTCATCAGCAAAAATTATTTGCAGATGATGCATGCGTGACCCTTAATGCACACAGTATAGCATCACTCAAAACTGCTATCACACAAGATTTGGAAGCTGTTAAAGAATGGACAGCTTCAAACAAACTCACTGTTAACCCAAACAAATCAATTATTAGTTATACCTTCTAAAAAAACTCAGAACCAATAAATATTGATGCACATTACAATAATCGCTCGATTTCACCAGCAAAGGTTGTTAAATACCTGGCAATATTCATTGATTCTGATCGAAATTTCCATCATCAATAACAATAGGAATCAGTGTTTCAAAAAGTGCTCGATAACTAAGTTCAGCTGGAGCGAATGTACGAATTCACCACAGTTTAAAAACATCTATTAAAACCCGACAGCCCGTTTCACCCAAGAGATATATCATCAGGGGTATCTAAAAATCACGTAAAAAGTTAAAATTATGAACTAAAACAAACTAAAACACTGCATCTCTCAGGTCTAGATAGACGGTGACTGGCACTCTTTGCTGGCATAACGATTAACGAGATGTCATACGTCACGCGGCAGTAGTAGCGTTGAAAAGACGATGGCGTGAAAACTATTCCATCGCAGAAGTCGCGAGAAAAAAGCATACTAATGCCCGGAGTTAAGACCGGAAAAAACATACTAAGGCGAAAAGAGGTAAAAATAAATTAAGTTGGTACGCTTAAACATAAAGCTAAAACACTACGAAAAGCGGTGAAATATTAATATTAAAAGAGATGAAAGTATTAAGTTATGATTTAACGCTATTCAGTTTGAATTTACTTTTATGCCGGCATTTGTAAATTAATTCAGTTCGTTTGTTCAATGTCGAATTGGGGTCGGCCGTGAGGAGATTGCATAAGATCTGCAATCGAAACATCATCAAACTGAGCTATAGCCGCACTCCCAACATGGCCAGCATAATATCAGCTCACAACAAAAAGTTGCTGCTTAACCAAGATGACTACCCTGCACGTAAGCCATGCAACTGCAGAAACAAAACTAAGTGCCCCGTGCCAGAGGGATGTTGGGATAAGGGAATTGTGAATGAAGCTAAAGTTGAGTATGACGGCAGTACAAAAATTTACAATGGCTTTTGTTAAACTGAATTTAAAGTGAGATTTTACAACCATTATAATCATCAATCTTTCAAACACCGATCAAAAAGTAAAGCCACCGAACTTCTAAAATTTCTCTGGAACTACAAAGATGAGGGTTTTGAACCATCGGTCACATAGATAAGAGTCTGTCACGCTAGCCCGTATCAACATGGCAGCAGACACTGTAACCTTTGTCTTCCCGAAAAGTACACGATCATAACGGCCGACCCCAATACGACATTGAACAAACGAACTGAATTAATTAACAAATGCCGGCATGAAAGTAAATTCAAACTGAATAACGTTAAATTATAACTTAATACTTTCATCTATTTTAATATTAATATTTTACCGCTTTTCGTAGTGTTTTGGTTTTATGTTTAAGCGTACCAACTTTATTTTACCTCATTCCGTCTTTGTATTGTTGCGGCCGCGTTCCCTCGTAACGTGTTGGCCCAGTGATGGAGGGGATAGCCCAGCGGCGAGCATACACTTTTACTTGGACTATATAGCGCGTTCGCCCAGCGGTGGTCTTAGACAAAGGGGGGGCCTGTGCAACAATTATAGGAGGGGCCTTTTGTGATCCAAATTCCAAGACGCTGTAGTGTGCACAAAAGCACGTTAGGCCTATAATTTCGTAGGAAGTTACTTGACAGGAACCAATCAATCAAGCAAGCTCATTTAATGCATGTGATGTAGAAACATTATTTACTGCCAGTAATTGGCAGGCTACAACAAGGCTAGGGTTGATTAAAAATCTTCCAAAACTTAGAAAAAATCAGAGACCTGTAATGATTTGCTTATTCTACTGTATATGCAATATTGGTAGCTTGAGTAAACCACGAACTGGTTGGCTATATTGACAATAAATCAGTTTTGGTATACTCGCATTGATAAATTTTAGCATCAACTTATATGCAATATTGATGACTGATTGATTGATTTCTTCATTTTCATCCTCCTGTCACGAGAAAGCGACGGAGGCGCTATGCAAAGGACGAATCTAGACTCGCTCAGAAGTTGCCCTTGTGTCCGAGTTTTCAGCTTGGATTTTGCTTCTGGCTTCTTCAATTTGCTTCTTGTTAGATTCCACCAAGCAGAGATAAAAGTGGTAAAGCATCTTATCCAAGGACGCAACAAGGAGGCTTGGGTGAGAGTTGAAGCATAAGCCTTGCGATCGTGGCCGTCGTAAAAACGACGCTCTGAACCACTCGGCCGCGCTGCTGCATCTGCTAGTGACAGCTTGCAATACTCTTTGCAGTTAGTGGTAATTCATAACGATAATAAACAAAATATATTTCGCAATAAATTTACCTGTGATCAAACACATTGCTGATGCAGACCTACAAGGGTAAGCAACTGAGTGAGCGAAGTTTAGGCAAAAAGCTTCCACTTCGTTAGTTTTTTTTTCTGCTGAAATATCTGTGGAACTGCTATGATGGTTCTGGCATTGGACTATAAGATTATTTCACATGTTTCATCCTTCTTTCCATTTCCCTTTAATAACTGCTTTTCTTATTGTAAGAGTTGTTTCTACTCTAATTTAAAGATATTTTTTCTCTTCAATTTGTAGAAACAAAAGGTAATGTGTCGATATTCAAACAACACTTCAATTCAAGGTTACTAGGTACTGTGGTTTGTGAGATATCGCATCACTTTCAATTAACTTTTCAACATCTTTGCGCACAAAATAAAATAGTTTTGTTCTCATATTTTGGACGAGTCGCACCAAGTAAAAAATTAAGAAAAGTTAACTCCCTAAAACCGAATATACACACTTCAAAAATATAACAAGCTACTGCTTACATAATTCGCAAAATGATGTTTAGTTATGGTGAAGCCGTAAAGAGTCGGCTCTGACTGTCTGATGGTTACTTCCATGATTTTCTTTTCTGAGCTTCTGACTGCATCATAATCAGTGGTTTTGAATTAATGAAATTAAGATTTAATCACCGCAATTTTAGTTTCCAAGTAACATCTATACACATTTGAAGCAAGAAATCTGTCAACACAACTCCTCTAGTCACAAAGTCAAAATGCAACATTCAAACAACGTATTATTTCCGCAAACTTGCAACTTCAATCAAAACAGTTACATCAACTGATTACTGTACCTTCATACGGCATTCACTGTGCTAATTTCTTTTCAGTAATTTAAACTACTCTATTCAAATTTGATACACATGCAGTGCAATGTGTAGCAAACCGCAATAAACTTCAAAGTCTTGCGAGAATCTTGGAAAAATTTTTGGCATCTATTATGAGGTAGGTTATACACACTGACTTTTTCAGACAATCTTAATAAGAAAAAACTTCATAATAATCTCAAACTGCACACTATGATTAGAACCCAACAACCAAGGAAAGCTTAGCAACCAATATGACTGGATATAAAAAACATAGCCTACGTGATTTAAACTATGGTATGCGACAACATGTAGCATAGAGGCACTTTAGTTACAAACAGCAAAGGTTTCAAAAGTCCAATTCTGTAAGGAAGGAACCGATGATCGAGCATCAAAGCTGCTATCTCAAAATGCAGTGTGTAATACAATATGGTTACCCCTTTGGTTATAAATCACCGAAAAGTTTACCAAAATAACTGCACTGTAACCCAGTAAGATACGCTTTATTTACTTTCAGGAAGTCTACATTACACTGACTAATCATCACTGCTGAAGTTTCTGCCATCGCACGCACAGTGGGGTATAACTCAGTCTATAATAACCATAATATACAGAAATTGCTATGTTTTACTTCGAGGTGGTTCAGCTTTGATTAGAGATTACAAAAAAAAATGGTTCAGACAAATTGTTTGCTGTGTTTCAATACAAAAAGTTTTATTAAAATGAAGATTCTTTTTAGGGGAGCTTAATTTTGGGATGGCTAAAATCAATTTTAATGGTTTGGTTCAAGTTAACATAAAGAGAAGTGCTTTTTGGAGTTCGCACATCGATTTGTTTTTGAGGGAGGGACTTTATTTTCAAAGGGGATTCTTTTTGAGGGTGCTGACGTGCTTCAATGCAAAAAGTTTAGCGAAAATGAAGATTCTTTTCGGAGGAGATTAAATTTGGGATAACTAAAATCAATTTTAATGGTTTGTTTCAAGTTAGCATAAGAAAAGTGCGTTTTTGGAGTTTGTGCATTGATTTTTTTGAGGGGGGCCTTATTTTCAACGGGAATTCTTTTTGAAATTGGTCTTTATTTTCAAAGATGGCATGAGAGTTGTTCCTATTCGGGAGAACTGAAACTAATTCTAATGACGCATAATGGTTCAAGTTTACAAATAAAAGTGTTTTTTTGATATGATTCTAAAACTAAACTAAAAATAATTTAACACAAAAAAAATAATTTTAAAAAATAATAAATATAAAAAATAATTTAAATTAAAAAAATAATTAAACAACTAAATAATAAATAATTAAAAAAACAAAAAAACAATTTATATTACATAAAAATAAAAACTAATCATAATTTAAATAAAAAAAACGAAAAATAATTTAAAACAAAAATTATTTAAAATAAAAAAACTAAAAATAATTTTATTGATGCGGTTCAAGTTTATATAAAAAAACTTTTTTTCACAGTTAACACAATAATTTTTTTAAGGGTGGTCTTCTCTTTTAGGGGGGGCCTGTGCGACCGCACAGTTCGCACATTCCTAAGACCACCACTATGTTCGCCATCCAGAGAGCACGAGGGTGGACTTTGGGCTTGAACAACCTGAGAATGTCTTCCTTCCTCGTCACAGCACTTGTACAAGAACTTACAAAAATTTATTTTTAACTCAGCAAGCATTAATTTTATCCATATTTCAATTGAATCTTATTCAAATAGAATATTCATGAACTTACTTTCGATATTACGAGAACTCAAGTACAGCACACACATCATACTAACATTATATACTGGACCTGCTTGCCTAAAACCTAGGCTACCTATAATTAATTTGTTTCTAAATCCCCTAAAAAACTGACAACTAAAACAAACAAATGTCCCAGGTCAAAACTAGCAATTGAAAGAAGTTGCGTTCTCAGAAAAGGTTCTTTCCTGCGTAACGACGGCTGGAAGTTTGCGGCCTAACTTGTAACTTCACTGAAAGAAAAAGATATGACAACTGTACTGACAATAAGTTGAACTAAATGGACATAAACCGGTCAATATAATCAGAGCTAGCCTTTCCCTGCCTTTCGCTGTGCTGTGCATGCTAATTTTCAGTTAGGTCGCTGCAACTTAAAAAGAAAAAATGGCGTGATAATTATTATCCAATCACGTCTAAGTCATGTGAGATGAAGATTGTGACGATTAGGAGGAGTGTGATTACGACGTGTGTCAATGGTGATGTAGTACGTACAAGTTCGTAACTAAAACGCCACACTACACCCCCCGCGAGAAAAGGTTTTGGCCCAAAAAAAATGAAAGGCCAACAACCGATCCGGAACTGAGTGAGAAGTATGTACACAATTTGGGGGTATTAGGCTATGCACATTTGAAGCTGTGGAAGCTCGATTGACAATAATTTGAACGCACAGACAAAGTTCAAGCAGAAAACAAAATAGTCCAGTCATCTGAAAAATGAGACGTCTCAAAAGTAAAGTTCCTGCGATCTTGTCGCAAGTCGTAAAGTTCAGAGGTCACGCGACCATGTCGCTCGTTGCATAAATCATGCCGCTGTGTCGCTAGCGGTAAAGCTCTGTGTGACCTTGCTTTGAGAAAAGTTTAAAGTTCGATGCAGTAGCATTGTCATTTCCGTCGACCATGAGGAGGCTCAATGAAAATTGAAGCTAAACACAAAAAAATAGCGGCAAAAAACACATTAACACAACAACAAAAACTTGTCAAAACTTAATGTTTCAAAAAATGCGTTAAGAGGTCAAAACAAATTCTCACTTCACAACAAGGCTAAGCGAAGCCAGGTGACCTGCGGTAAGAAATGTGTCACCTAAAAAATAAATCTTTGAAAAAACCCAAGAATGGCAAAAAGTAAACCCTCCTAAACAAAAACTACAGAGGAACTGAGGAGGCGTTCGTTGAAGCAGTCATACAGCTACTAAGAAACCCAGTCCCGCAGTAAGGTCATCTCTAAGACATAAGCAGACCTCTATAATAAGTGTTAATGCTGTAAAATAAACGGTTAAAACGAAGCAACACAGCCAAGCCCAGGTGCCTGCAGGAAATTGAACAGACACAAAGAATTTTTCACGTCGCGACACGATCATCCCAAGAATGGAAAGCTGCAATTCTAAAAAAAATGTTATTGTAAGAGAATTATCCGAACTGTTAATAAACTTACCCGAAATCATAACCAAAGAATGCAAGAAGTCGGCTGTTCAAGAGAAAAGGTGCTGGCCAGTCACCCCTCACAAGCAACAACATAAAATCTTGCAAACCCGAAAGTAAAGTCCTAACACAAAAAGTCAGTGGAACAGGCCTCGTCGACAAAGAGGGTGATCAGGGCTAAAAAATCGACCAGACATGCACACATTATGCAGAAAGGGAACGTCTGTATCTCACTGGAAGACGGGTCAAGCGATTACACCTGGTCAGGTACTGTGTTTTGGGTTGTTCGTCAAATGGTGAGAGGTCATCTGCAATTTTAGGTTGACTGTCCATACGACTGTCAGTAGTTTGAGGCACGACCACAAGCGCAAAGTCAGAAATCGGTTCAAGAAAGCTTCCATTATATTCTTCTACAGTCTTTTCCTGTCTCGCAGGATCCTGCGGTAGGTCTCGCAAATGCATCAGTTAAGAACACGCTTTAAGGCGATTAATAGTCACGTTATCGCAACTGTTTGCACCCATCTCTAAAGTAAAATATTTATCGTTGCGGTGGAGCACTCTATACGGTCCTGTATAAGTTCGATCCAAAGAAGTCTTGGCGGCATCATTTCGCACAAACACATGAGAACAGGAGAAAGCTTTTCCTCAACAAAGTAGTCGCGTTTGTATGGTTCTCTCGGGGCACAAGGTCTCAAAGTTTTCATAAAGCATGACAGCTGCCTGCTGTATTCGGTGGCCGGAATGGTTTCACGTTCACTCACAAAAAACTCGCCGGGTATGCGAAGCGGAGTCTCGAAGGTGAGTTCGGCCGTTGAACAATCTAAATCTTCTTTTACCGCGTGACGCATTCCAAGAAGAACTAAGCCGAGTTTGCTATACCAATCAGTGGGATTCTCTTGGCATCTTAGGGCTGTCTTGAGAGTGCGGTGCATCCTTTCTACCATCCCATTAGATTCCGGTCTGAATGAACAAGTGGGGCTCATCTGGGCTCCCAAAAACTCGCACATATCACTCCATAAATGCGATAAAAACTGTCTACCTCGGTCTGTGGTAATCGTCTCCGGGGCGCCAAAGCGAGACACCCAGTGTAGCTTGAATGCATTAGCGCAAGACTTTGCCGTAATATCAGTAAGAGGGACGCACTCCATATGTCTGGTATAACGGTAGACCACAGTCAAGAGATAACTAAAGCCGCCAGACATAGGTAACCTACCAACCAAATCTAAGTGCACACGTTAAAAACGTTTCGAAGGAAGAGTGAAGGCTTGCAGGGGTGCACGATTGTGTCGTTGCATCTTAGAAGCCTGACAGGCTTGGCAACATGTCACAAATTCGTTAATGCCTTTTTTCATGCCAGGCCATACAAATCGTTCTGCGATCAGCTTATGGCTTGCTCTAACTCCAGGGTGAGACAGCGAATGTGCGGTGTCAAATACTGCCTTCCTAAACTCTCTGGGAACCAGGAGACGGAATTTCGCTTGTGAAATGTCTCCAAGAATATGTTTGTCAGAACCAGGAATAGGAGCAGAAACAAATTGTAAAGAAGATTTCCCAGAACTGGTAAGCTCAATCACTTTTTTGAGCACTAGCCAAAGCAACAAAATTCACCGAAGGGTGATGCTGAAAAATTGAGTTTATGTTAGGTCGGCTCAGTCAGTCAGCTACAACGTTATCCTCACCGTGGATGCGTCCCACGTCTGTAATAAACTCCGAGATATAACTGAGATATCGGATCTGACGCGCAGTACCTTTTTTAAGAGGACTTGAAAATGCTTGGCAGAGTGGTTTCTGATCGCTTAAGATGTAAAAACTGCGCCCTTCTAAAAAGTAGCGGAAATGCTTGACAGAAAGGTGCATAGCAAGAAGTTCCCTGTCGAATGTTGAATAGTTGGTTTCTGCAAGGGTGAGCGTTTTAGAAAAGAAAGCAATCGGATGTATCTAGTCATTCACCACCGGCTGGAGAGCTCCTCCTACTGCAGCCCCTGATGCATCTACGGTGAGGTTAGTCGTAGCTTCTTGCATGGGAAACTTTAAAAGAGTGGATTGGGCTAGCATTTCTTTGCTTTCTTGGAACGCCTCTTCGGCTTGAGCATTCCATTCTAGTGCTGGCTTGCGCTCCTTTTTGTTTGAGGTCAATTTATTTAATGGCGCAAGTACGTGAGCGGCTTTCGGTATGTGCCTTCGGTAAAAGTTCAGCATTCCCAAATGTCGTTTCAACTCTTTTTGAGTCTTGGGATGTGCGAAGTCCCAGATAGCTTGAACTCTAGATTCGTGGGGACGGACTCCTTGGCTATTAATGGTGTAGCCCAAATAGTCAAGTTCACTCGCACAAAAGTTGCACTTATCCTTGCTGCCTACCTATCCGTAGTATCGTAAGCGCTCAAAAACTTGAGCGAGATGGTCAAGGTGTTCGTCAGCTGAGCGCGAAAAACAAGGATATCATCTATGTAAACGTAAACGAATTGTAATCCTCGTGTGACTTCGTCCATGAGACGTTGGAACGCTGAGCCTGAGTTTCGTAAGTCCATTGCCGCTCTCTTGAACGCATAACTTCCCCGAGGGGTGAGAATGGCAGTTTTCTCAATATCCTCCTTCGCGATCTCAATCTAATGGTATGACTTGTATAGGTCTAAAGAGGAGAAAACACAGCTTCCATACATAAAATCAGTAAAATCCGTGAGAAAGGGTATCGCATATTTGTCAGGTACAGTTTGTTTGTTGAGGTCGCGATAGTCTTCCGTGATTCTGTATTCTCCTGGCTCCTTTTCGGGGACCATACGTAACGGTAAACCAAATGGCGAAACCGGAGGGACAATCATTCCTAGACTCAGCAATTTCTGGAGCTCTCTGTCTAAAATTTCTAAACGTTCAGGAGACAAGCGTCTTGTCCTTCCGCACACAGGAAGACCCTCGGTTTCAATGTGCATCTTGGTCTTGTGACGGACCGGCTTTAAAAAGTTGCTTAATTCGAAAACGTCAGCGTGACGTGAAAGTAACTCTTCAAGAGATTGAATTCAGATAGGCACCTTATCAAGATTTAACGTTGGGTCCATGAGTACTGGCTCACTGTGACAAGATTTTTCAAACTTACCGGAAGGCGCAACACTAGACTGTGGATTCCCATCAAGGTGGGGGACGTCTGTTTCGGTTTGCAAAGAATTCTTAGCAAAGTTGATCATGAGTTTGAAATAAGACAAAAAATCTAAGCCAAGCGTAGCAAACTTCACCCGGGCTCGCAACAAATTCCATGTGACTTTCTTTCCTAGGTTCAAAGAAACAGTCAAAGTAACAGCTTCAAACGCTGGTGTACGAGTACCATCGGCGGTGTACAGCCACCTAGAAAAGGAAGGGTCATTGTCCGACCTATTGCAAATCAGAATTGAAAGTTTACCTCCTGTATCCACTAAAAAGTTTATGCGTGTTTCTGGATCTCTCACAAAAATTAATCCAGTCGTATCCACAGAATTGAAAAACGATTGGTCTTCGGTGGTATCGACTGTGCCGAAGTAGGGCTTGAAACTCCCTGATCTTGCGCGAGCACTCTCACGGAAGCCATAATATTGAGCGTTGAAAGTATTAACCCAGGAACAAGGGGCCTGACACCGCTGAGCACGTTCACCAAACTTGCTATGGTAGTAGCACAATTGAGTAGTATTCTGACTCATTGTTTGGCGGTTGTAGCGTGGCTGGGAAGGAGAAGCTCGAGGAGTGGAGGAAAAGATTTTCCCACAATAAGGGGTGTTAACATTATAACTTTGGTAGGGTCTCAGGTTGGAAGAGCAAGGTGCTGTTGAAGCTTTGTCAATATTGGTAGCCTCAAGAAGCTTGTTAACAGTCGCACTTAAGTTATCAACCTGCTCTTGTAATAATTTTTCTCGAGATAAAACATCCTCGTTTTTAAAAGACCGTTTAAAAGTTTTTCCGGGAGTACTCTCGTTCATAACTCTGTCGGCACGACGCGCCAACTCATCAAGGTCACGTGATGGGCCAGCTACAATCGCACGTCGTACTTCCTCAGGCTGCCAGTACTTGAAAAATTTCTCAAGGAGTACCGGGGATTCGTGTCCTAGCAATTTTTTCATGTGAAAGAGGAGTTCTGTCGGGCTTCGATCACCTAGCTCCATGTGGTACAAAAATTCCTCGATGTCTCGCTTGCGTGAAGAAGAAAACATCCTACAAATCTCATTTTTGAGTTCGGTGTAAGGACTTACCATGTCAACGCGAGACAAAACATGCTCCAGGCGTTCTAGGTGTCTGAGGTCGAGAGCCCCATCAGCGAGTTCATATTTCTGGGTCTCAAAAGTGATTCCTTTCAAACGAAAAATATTTTCAACAGTCATTAGCCAAAGACCTGCATTTTCTTTATAAAATCGTGGTAAAGTGACTGATACCACTTGATGTGGGGTATGGTAACCCGAAAACGACGCTCCTGCCACTTCTAACTCAGGCGGGGGTGCTACTCTGCGAATTTCATTATTATTATCCCCACAATCACGTTAATGACTGTGGCTCTCAGTAAAAGCAGGGCCGGTGCTAGGAACTGCGGGGCCCAATTAGAAGTCTGATGGCGGGGCCCCTACTTTTCATAGTAAAATGTATGGTGTATGCATTTTATAAAAAAATCATACCGTACATACAAACCAACATATAGACATTCAATACTTGCTATAAAAAAAATTGAGGCGAAGTGGATGCTTTTATCGTTTTACTTTGAATATCAAGAAAGGCAAATCAGGCAATCCATCATACTTTTTCAGATAAAGACTTTTCTACCTTTTTTATGAGCAAAATCTTTCAAAATATTTTTCAAGTCAAAATCTTTAGCAATGGCTAACGGCAGCTCCCCACTGTAGACTAGTAAAAACCGTGCTTGCGCAATTATAGAAGTATTACTTTTTACTACAGAACATTGCATTTTCCAAAATATAGCCTACCAATTGTCGGACTAAAAAACCCAGACCATGCCTTAGTGTCTTCAATTAACTATATGCTGGTCTAAATTAGGTAACGATAGGTGATCCACATTATCAAGAGCATTGAAGGGGGCTTAAGCCCTCCTAGATATTTTTCAGCAGCTCCCCTTTCCAAAGTTTTTAACGGAAATCCATTCGCAGTTCAACAATAAGTTAATTCACAGCGAGACTTGTGAAAAAATGTAACAAAAAATTGCTTTAAAGTTTTTTAAAAAGCCCTAAAATTGTAATTGCAGTATCCAAATTTTGAAATATTTTCCGGGGAAGCATGCCCCCGGACCTAGAACCGTTTTTATTCCTCATTTTAACTCAATTTATCTCTCCTGTTTTCACACGCCGAAAGAAATCGCGTCTAAAAAAGGTCTCAAAAATTTGGCGTCTCACTGAGGAAACTTTTGAATACGCTCCTGCTTCAAGCGACTTCCATTGCTACTGAAGTAAATTGTAGGCTATAGCGCGTTGTTTGATGCTGCGATAGCATGAGGGGGGTCTAGAGGAGAAAGAAGTTCCTTACCCAAAAATAAGTTGACGTTGGTTGTGCAATGTAGATTTTAGCCCCCCTTACTCTAAGCACTTCCAAGGACACTGCATAATATTATGAAAATCGATTAATACTGCACTATTAATTTTGTTATCATAAATCTTGAAGGTTTCTTGAAACTTTTGGTTTCATTAAATGGAGTATGTTTGACAATTTAACTAACGTGTCAAATGCTGTTAGTGGAAAGCACGTTTCCATAAATAGATGCTAAAAAACTACAACTGAAAATAAAATGGAACCCCCTAAAACTATCTACAGGCATTTTCTTGTAAACAGCAAACCCACGCGATCAAACAACTGCGCAAGTTTTTTTTTTACCAATGCCGTAGACACTAGAATAGACAAAGTTTTGTGGTCGGTAAGATAAAATTTGTCACGTGACTTGCCAATGTTTTTCGGAAATTCAATCAAC
The DNA here is from genome assembly GCA_964006365.1 of Trididemnum miniatum. Taxonomy (NCBI): domain Eukaryota; kingdom Metazoa; phylum Chordata; class Ascidiacea; order Aplousobranchia; family Didemnidae; genus Trididemnum; species Trididemnum miniatum. Next base: position 5,522,295 of record OZ023249.1, read on the forward strand.
ACGGGCGCAAATCCTGGGTAGAATGGAGAGGATGTATCCCCCTCAATAATCTGACATTTCCCCCAATACATCTCAATGAGGTGGAAAATTCTCCATACGAGCCAATTTCATCCCTACAATATCGAAAAATGATCAGTTTTGCTAAATCATCCCCCCCAATATCCAAAAATGGTCGATTTTGCTAAATCAACCCCCCAATGCTCAAAATGCGTATGCACCCCTGTCAATAAAGCGTAATTTTGGTTACTTTTTTTCAAATCTTATTCTACAGGCCAAAAAACTTCGTCTATTCTAGTGCTTACCTACTAATGCTTGGTTTTAGAAGCTACCAAGTAGAGTGGAGCTTGTAGCCGGAACCGGAGCGGAGTCGGAGCCGGATTTTGCTTTTTTTTGTTGGAGCCGGAGCGGAGCCGGATTGTGAATATGCTAAAAAATTTAGAAGCCGGAGTGGAGCCGGAGTGCAATTTTTTTCTGGTCATCTCAACTGGAAACTGACAGACTGTGCAGTGTGCACTACAGAGTTACAGACCTTTAATTTTTCTAATTAATTTAATCCATTTAGACGATTGAGTGTTTACAGTATGTGCTGAGTGAGCTAACTTGTTTTCTATTTGAATAAGCTTACAGAGTTAGGACCACAACAGTTTGTTTCAGATTTTTAATTTTGTTTCTGCATTGTGGTGTAAATAGTGAATGGATTTGCAAGCTCTTTAAACAACTGTTGTCTTTGGAGTAGCCTAAATTGGAAGAAAGTGAGTTCAGTTTATCTTTTCTTGAGTTTTATGAAGCCATCCGCTTCAATAGCTGTTGCAATTAAACCTTTGCTCTAATTGATTATACTGCTATTTTTCACATTCTTTGTACATACACTTAATTTCTTGTGATTGCAAACATGTATTTCCAAGATGTAGCTTTGTAGTATTTAAAACAATTCAAATTTCATTTACATATTGTGACTGCTTACTAAGTGTTAGAACCAGCTGTCAATTTTTTATTTCGGAGTCTGTCGGAGCGGAGTGCTGCTGTAAACTTTTGGAGCTGGATTGGAGTCGGAGTCAGTTTAGAAAATGTCGGATTGGAGCCGGAGTGGAAAATCAGCCACTCCGCTCCACTCTACTACCAAGTTGCCGATTTTTTTTTTGTAATTTAGGAGAACACTAGGTATGGTTCATATTAAGCACTGGTTTAACTTATGGCACTTTCCTCTATTTTGTGCCTCATAATACAGTAACGGACCCCTACTAGCGCGAGGCCCCTTCAAGATGCGGGGCCCAATTTGATAAAATCGGTCAAATCGGCTTAAAACCGGCCCTGAGAAAAAGCATCAAACGTTACGTGTGTACGCGCAGGATATGACTGTAATCGCGCGCCTCCTTTGGTTTCCTACGGGTAAGTAAACGGAAACCAGGGAGGAGAATTCACACAACCTGGTGGAGAATTTTTTTCACACGGCGAGGTGAGGCCTCTACCACGAGCTACAGACAATCTTCGCTTAGACACGCAGTACATGTCACTGATCTCAAAGCAAAACACAATTGAGCAAAAGCAAAATAGGTCTACACAAAAAATACGCATTAACTTGACTTAATTGGCAGCCTCCTCTGGTTGATGTCTTCTTTGACGATCACGTCAGGGTCACCATTTAAACGTAGCGGCCGCGTTCCCTCGCAACGTGTTCGCCCAGTGATGGAGGGGATAGCCTAGCGGCGAGCATACACTTTTACTTGGGCTGTACAGCGCGTTCGCCACCCAGAGAGCACGAGGGTGGACTTTGGGCTTGAACAACCTGAGAATGTCTTCCTTCCTCGTCACAGCACTTGTACAAGAACTTACAAAAATTTATTTTTAACTCAGCAAGCATTAATTTTATCCATATTTCAATTGAATCTTATTCAAATAGAATATTCATGAACTTACTTTCGATATTGCGAGAACTCAAGTACAGCACACACATCATACTAACATTATATACTGGACCTGCTTGCCTAAACCTAGGCTACCTATAATACCGTCGCTTAATTTGTTTCTAAATCCCCTAAAAAACTGACAACTAAAAAAAACAAATGTCCCAGGTCAAAACTAGCAATTGAAAGAAGTTGCGTTCTCAGAAAAGGTTCTTTCCTGCGTAACGACGGCTAGAAGTTTGCGGCCTAACTTGTAACTACGCTGAAAGAAAAAGATATGACAACTGTACTGACAATACGATGAACTAAATGGACACAAACCGGTCAATCAATCAATCAATAACAACTTTTATTTCTGACCGCCAACAATAACCAATCAGAATAACGCATGAAAATAGAATGGCACAGAAAAAAAAAATGTGCAACAAAAACGCAAAACGTTGAAACATGCCAGTTACGAATAACTGTGCATGGTTGCACAACCTAAATCAAAAACAAATACATACGCAAAAAAAAATGCAGCTATTATGCATGCCTACACCGTACAGCAGCCCTTTATCCTTTAATTCCCAATAGATTTAGTACTAACCATTTCAGGCACGTAACCCTTGCTGAGGGGGGCTTACAGGTACTACACCTTGCCCAAGGGTGACCTGGAGGGAGTTGTGATAAGGTACCCTCATTAATCCGACTCATCAACGATGAGCTCACAACCGGATGCAGTTTGAGCTCATACCTAGGAGCGATCGATTCTAGACGATTATTAACGGACTAGTCTATAACCGCACACACATAATAATATTTCTTCAATTTTAATAGAATAAGACTCTTTATCAAAATTATCGGGGTCTAATGCTTTAATTAGTTACAGGCCTATTGGTTATTATACATAAAAAAATTAAAAATTGCATTTTATCAGTACACTCACACAACACCGGCATCAACGAATGTTAATTTGGGGTTAGCGCAGGTCTGAATGTGGAGGATTCTACTGAAGATGACATACTCATATATTATATAACAAATAGCATATTTCATTGGTTCAGACAGTCTATTATCCAATCTTAGTTGTTTTGCTCTTTGGTCATGGCTTATTTCTTCATCCAGCATTACTTTGTAGGTTTAATCTTGGGAGTTTTTCGCCTTTTATTTCCCATACTTCGACCTGGAATTACAAAAACAAAACAGCAGCACAAAGAAAAATAACTATACGGTAACGCGACTAGCTGTGAATACATAGCTAAGGATTTTACTAGTTTGAAATAAGATGCGCTTTGGCCTTACCAGCAAATGATCGTAATGATTTACTTTCTTCAATGATTGTGGGTAGCTTATTCCATATCTTTGGTCCCAAGAATTTGATAGATTGCTGGCATACCGTTGCTCTGTATGAAGGAGGAATATACTTACTATTGCTTCTTGTTGTAATACGAGTTACTTTTGTGCTGAACAGATTTTGTAATGCGGCAGAAAGGCATTGATTCGAATATCTGTACATAAAAATACATATTTCAAGGTTCCGTATTTGCTTTATAGTTAATAAACCGTTTTTAATCATAACATCCTTAACACTAGAACGACGATTTAGTCCAAAAATAATTCTTATGAATTTGTTGCAGATTCGTTGCAGTTGACCAACTATTGTTTCGTTTCCAAAGCACCAGTTTACGACTCAGTAGCGTACATGGCTCAGTATTAAAGAGTGATATAATGTTAACTTGGCTTTTTTGTTCAGAAATGACCTAATGCGCATCACAGCTCCAAGGGCAGCTCTCATTTTTTTCTTTACTGCATACATGTGATACTTCCATGTGAGATTCTCATGAATAGTTACGCCTATAAATCGAATCGAAGATACTCTTGCAATCATCTCGTTACGTAGTTTCAGGTCACTTGTTTGCGTTGTTTTCCTAGACTTACAAGGACTGGAAGTTTTGAATAGATTACATTTGGTCTTTTTCACATTTACCGTTAATTTATTAGCTAACATCCAGTTATCGATATTGCTAAGCTCTTTGTTTCCCATATTATAAAAAGATTGAATATTTCTACCCGAAAGAAAAACATTGGTGTCATCAGCAAATGAAACATTGGAGCTGAATTCTAAGCAATTTTGAAAGTCATTTACATATATTAAAAATAATAAAGGCCCCAGGATGGATCCTTGCGGAACCGAGCTAGTGACATCCCTTGAGTTCGATGATAATTTACCAGCACATTCTACTTTTTGCTTGCGACCGGTGAGATAACTCTTAAACCATTCTAGTGATACTCCTCTTACGTCAATATAATCAGAGCTAGCCTTTCCCTGCCTTTCGCTGTGCTGCGCATGCTAATTTTCAGTTAGGTCGTTGCAACTTAAGCCGAAGTCACATGAGGCTAATTTATTAGCTGCTTTTACTCGCTTCTAATATTAGCTGGCTCATATTAGCTTCGAATACTGGTCACACAAAGCGAATAAAATAATGCATTCGCAGCTAGCGCATACCGATAGTTACTAGTAGTTGTTCCCTACCAAGTTGGAGAAAGACTCTCTTCCAGAAGCTACATTTCTCAAAAAAACATCTGCCTCACTAAACCACGCAAAATTTTGGTTTGTAGACATCAGTGGTTCCGGCCCCACTCTTTTTTGATCGTTTAATTTTGTTTAGTTCAATTCTGTAACAGTCTTTAATGCTTTTAATTTTTCTTTTTAAAGTTTCTTCATCAGAAATTTGAAACTCTGGTCCAGAGTTTTGAAGCTGAAGAAATAGTTTAGTGAAATTGCGTTCTCTAGCATTTTTTTTTGAAGTAATTCTTATCACTTACATCCCATAAAACTTCGTAGCTTTTGTAAATTTCCAAAAATTTTATAATGGTATCGGAACTCCATTTTAGTACTTGTTGTTTTGACATCTTTTCTTTGTGTGCCGCACTAGTGAGCTGTGAGCCTACACCATAGATTGCCCAGTACTATTAACAACTGCATTTGGAATAGCATTTATCTCCAGTAGTTGTAAACCGGAAACACATTGTGAAGTCATAGACAATCATTGTTTTATCACGCGTACGAAGCATAAATTAGCAAGCGAGTAGCGAGTAAACTTGAACATGTTCAACTTTATTAGCGGCGTGTAAACTAGCTAGCGAGGGCTCCCTGCTAGTGGCGAGTAAGTGGTCACACAGGGCGAGTCAGCTAATTTACTAGCAGCTAATTTACTAGCAGCTAATGCACTAGCGGCTAATAAATTAGCCTCGTGTGACTTCGGCTTTAAAAAGAAAAAATGGCGTGATAATTATTATCCAATCACGTCTAAGTCTCATGAGATGAAGACTGTGACGATTAGGAGGAGCGTGGTTATGACGTGTGTCAATGGTGATGTAGTACGTACAAGTTCGTAACGCAAGCGCTACACTACAGCCCCGCGAGAAAAGGTTTTGGCCCGAAAAAAATGAAAGGCCAACAACCGATCCACTGCTACACATAGTCAAATCATTGACTTCTTTATGAGGCGCCAACTGTTCACTCTATTTGCAGTATGTTTTTTTGTATATTTATACCAACGCAAAAACATACAACTGAACGCAAAAGCAAATAAGCAAACGCAAAAATAAACAATCAAACGCAAAAATAAACAGTCAAACGCAAAAATAAACAGTCAAACGCAAAAACAAACAGTCAAACGCAAAAATAAAGAATCAAACGCAAAAATAAAGAATCACACACAAAAATAAGGAATCAAACGCAAAAATAAACACTCAAACGCAAAAGTAAACAATCAAAACTTTTGTGCATTTGGTTCAGTCCCATTGTTTTTCTTTAAAACGGCAAACGCAAAAATAAATAGTCAAACGCAAAATAAATAAGCAAAAAGATTGTACAGTTTTGCATATT